>CM057455.1:1331975000-1332575000 GCA_016271365.2 Neoceratodus forsteri | reverse complement strand
CCTCAGTACCTTTTTGACCAAGGAGGTGCAGTTAAACTAACCTAGGAAAAACTAATCTAATCTGGACATGAAATAGTCCATGTGACCCGTGTAAAAAAGGTCAACTCAACAGTGTCTTCACAGCCCAACCAACATGGGAGTGAAGACCAAAAACAAGATGAGTGAGCTCAGAGGATGGTGGGTGGGCGTGTGAATGAGTGGTGGAGAATTCATCCAAGAAGATCAAGAATTATGGTAGGTACGTAATTTACATATCTTCCTGGACATGAAATCTCCACCACTCATTCACACTAGTGGGAGAGTACCGAGCCAAAATAATCCCCTGAGAAGGGGGGCAGGAGAGAAAGGAGCTCACTCAGGACAGAAGTCCATTAAGGATTGTCCTGCCAAAGGATGGCTGCTGTCTGGCATGGACATACAAGGTGTAGTGCTTCACAAAAGTGTGCACAGAGCTCCAGGTGGCCACATTGCAGATGTCTGCAATGGGTATGTTTCGGATTTCTGTCAGAGATGCTGCAACTGCTCTGCTAGAGCGGGCATACACCCTGCCTTCCAGCTTGACCTGCATCATTGAATAGCAATGGTGGAGACATGATACCAGCCACACAAAATGCATCTGATGGCTACAGGCTGATGCAGCCGGGCCATGCTGAATGAGACAAAGAGTTGGTTGGATTTGCGGATCTCCTTTGTTCTGTCGATGTAGAACTGTAAGACCCTTTTCACATCCAGAGACTGTAGGGTACGCTCCCTTTCATTCTCAAAGTTCGCAAAGTAGGTCAGAAGGATCAAGGGCTGGTTCAGGTGGAATTCTGAGGCTACCTTTGGAAGAAATTAAGGGTGAGTTCTGAGAACCATCCTGTCCTTATGAAACACCATATATGGTGGATCTATGACCAGGGCATGTATTTCTGACACCCTGCGAGCAGTACTAATGTCTACAAGGAAGGCTGCCTTCCAGGCCAGGAACTTCAACTCGCAGGTTGCTAGAGGCTGGAAAGATTTACGGGTGAGCATGTCTAGCACAAGGTTGATATCCCAAGTAGCTACCGGTCTCCTGACTGATGGCCTAGTGTGGAGGATACCTTTAAGGAACCTCTTAACCAAGGGCAGCTGAGCTACTGACATGTTGTGGATAGGCTCGTGGTAAGCCAAAATCACGCAGAGGTGTACTTTCACCATCGAGTATTGCAGTCCTGCATTTGACATGTCTAGCAAGTACTCTAACACCTTGCTTGGTGAGCAAGAGAAGGGGTCCAGGGAGGACTTTGCGCACCAGATGGAGAATTGTTTTCACTTTGCCGTGTGGGTTTTCCTAGTGGATGGCTTGCATGTTGCGAGGAGAATGTCTGAGATTCTACGGGAGACATTGGATCTATCTACTTCTATCTCCTCAGGAGCCAGGCATGGAGATGAAGGGACCTCAACTTGGGATGGACCACTGGGCCCTGGGTCAGTAGGTATGTTTGAAGTGGTAGTTGTCTTGGTGGGACATCCGATAGTCTGTTAATTAATGGAAACCAAATCTGATGAGGCCAGTATGTGGTGATGAGAATCATGCCCCCTGCCTCCAGCTTGAGCAGCACTCTCTGAAGTAAGGGAAGAGGAGGAAATGCGTACAAAAATCGTCTTGTTCACCGCAGTCTGAATGTATCCTGACAGAAAACGCCAGGTTCTGGATTTTTGGAGCAGAATAGAGGCAGTTTTGCGTTTAGTGTGGACACAAAAAGGTCCAGGACCAGAGTGCCCCACACTGTGAAGAGCCACTGCATGATGTGTGAGTTGAGAGACCACTTGTGTGGATCTGCCTCTGTTATGCTGAGGTGATCCGCCAGATCATTCTGGATTCCTGGCAGGTAATCAGGGCTTCGTGCTCTAGGCACCATTCCCACACTCTCATGGCTTCTCTGCACAGAGGGTAAGAGAGTTCTCCACCCTGCTTGTTGATGTAATACTGTACATTTCTACCTTGTTGTCCATCTAAAGGAGAATTACTTACTCCACAGGCCCTGGGTGTGGAGATCCTGACAGTGAGCTCCCCAACCGATCAGAGATGCATCTGGGGTGATGGTGATCTGTGATTCCATTGGGGCAAAGGGAAAACCTTGTAGAAGGCTGTCCTCCTGAGTCCACCAGGTGAGTGACCTCATTAGAGGCTCTGTCACCTAGATGTGAAAGGACTGCGGATGTGTGGTTGGGGACCACAGAGTACTGAGCACCCATGTGCAGATGAGCCAGGGGCACTGTGAACACTGACAAGGCCATGAGACCCAGCATCTGTAGCATTGAGAGAGCTTGAACTGAGTTGTTGTTCTTGATGAAGTGAGCCATCTGGAGATTATCACTTCTCCTGTCTTCTGGGAGGAAAGCTCTTGCCCTGGAGGTGTCCAGAAGAGCCCCTGTGAAGAGGAGTTGCTGAGAGGGCTGAAGCTGCAACTTCTCCAGATTCAGCAGCACTCCCATGGATGTGAGGAACTTGGAAGCCATGGCTACCGCTTCCTGCATCCCTAGTCTGGAGGAACTCGTTAGGAGCCAATCATTCAGGTACAGGAATACTTGAACTCTGAGTTTCCTGAGATGCAGTGCGAGTATTGCAAAGCATTTTGTAAAGACTCAAGGCACTGAGGACAGCCCAAAGGACAGGACTCTGAATTGATAGTGCTGGCCCAAAGCCACAAAGCGTAGGTACCTGTGGTGGCTTGGGTGCACCAGGACATGTTGGTAGGTGTCCTGCATATCCAGGGAAGCCAGCCAATCATTTTGATGAATCAGAGGTAGGAGCACACCTAGCGATATCATCTTGAATTTCTCTTTGAAGAGGTATTTGTTTAACTTCTTCATGTCTAGAATAGGGTGCATGCTGCATGTTTTCTTTGGAACTAGGAAGTAATGGGAGTAGAAATCTGTGTCCCATTCTGCTTGCAGAACCACTTCTACTTCCCTGGTGTTCAGAAGTCCCTGAATATCGGAAGCAAGAAGGTCTGACTGAGTGATAGACAGTTTGGACTGTTGTTTGGGTGGATGATCCGGAGAGATATCTGAAAAATTTAGAGAGTAACTCTCTTGAATCATCCTGAGGACTCATTTGTCCATTGTGACTTTCACTGGCTGTAAAACTGAGTCAGAAGCCCCCTACTGACGAAGAGTCTCCCTTGGGCAACTGAGGCGGGACATGGGCCGGATCTTCAGAGGGTGGCAGTAGGTGCCTTCGTGTCCTGTGCCTTTTGCTGCATTTTCTTTTGCAGCTGAGGGGCTTGGTTCTTGTGAAAGCCCCCTTCGGCCTTTATCATGAAAGGACTGACAGTTATGAAACTGCTGGCGGTTTCCACCCTGCTGAGGGACAGCAGGGGCCGGTCTGGCCGTCTTAATAGCAGTCCTAGTTTTCTGAGTGGCCTCCAGTGCCTGCTCCATCTGTGGGCCAAACACATAAACTCCATCAAATAGAAAGTTTGTGACTCTCTGTTGAGCATCATTTGTGAACCCTGAAGTCTGTAGCCATGAGTAACACTGGGTGTATATCCCGCCCGCTGCTGCTCTAGAAGCAGTATCAAAGGCATCAATAGCAGCTTTAAGTTGCCAATTGTTGTACTCAATGTCTCTAGTGATGATCTGGAGAAGCTCTGCACTAACGTCCGACACAGGAAGAGCTTCCACAGTGGCTTTGAGTGAATGCCAGAGGGTATACTCATACTGAGAGAAACAGTATCTAGCAATACGCATTCCTAGGGTAGCAGCAGCAAATACTCACTTACCCAGAGTGTTGATTTTATGGGATTCCTTATTCACTGGATGAGCAGTGGATTCCTGAGGAAGAATAGCTTTGTCATTCTCTGCCAAGATCACTATGACATACGCAAAGGCTTGAGAGGCAAGGATTGGCCTATCCTTAGGGGGAGCGTATTGACTGTCCCACACTATTTGTGAAAGTGTTTTGAAAGAGGGCTGTACTGGAGGTGTCAGTTGCACAGAATTTCAGGAACATGCAGATACTGAAGGCGTAACAGCTTCCCAGGATCCACCTCAGAAGTCTGGAAAGAAAGGGTGGAATTCATATTCTTCAGAAGAGACTTAAAAGAAAGGTCCTCGACCAAGGAGTCTGCTGAAGTAGAGGGCTTACTTTCCACTTCAAAGGATGAATCCTCATCCAAGTCATCCCCTAATCGTAGATCAGGATCAGACTCAATATTATCTCCTACTAGTCCAGGAGGGATAGTATAGAAAGAGAAAGGAGGAAAAAGATCAGGGGGAGGCACTCCCTGAATTGGAGTCGAAAATCCCGGCACCCAATGCCGTGCCGATGCAAAAATAGCACCGGTGCCGCACATGGCACTGGGAGCGATGCCACCAAGGCCAGAGATGAGCGCCTTGAGACCCCAACCCCAACAATGGGGTACCTAAGGCTGGAGAACTAATACAAGAAAGAGTAGGAGAAGGCAGTACCTGTGCTGGCCCCTGTGCCACCGCCATGTGAGGGGGGGGAAGTACAAGAGCACGGCATCGATGGCACTGAAGAAGGCGCTGCATGACTAGGTTGACCCAAATGCCCCACCCGCGGGTTCGTAGCCCTCAAGCCCCGGGACTGGCTCCTCAGGCCCAGGAAATCAGGACAACCACCAGATCCACTGCTCCATAAGAGCAGCCCAATGATGAAACTGCTCACCGGAGGACCCCTCCAGGGGTGGGGAAGGGCTCCGGAGTTGTGGAACATGGCTGCTGGGAACTGAGGCCGCAGGCGACCATGATGGAGCCAGGGTCGGCTTCCTGCTCCCCAGTACTGATGATCTCCGTGCAAATGTACTAGAGGGCGACCTCGAGCAGTATCGCTTCTTCTTTTTTCGACCGGTGGGACAAAGAAGAGCTTGAGGCCGAACTTTGGCAGGTCTCTGACCTCGACTGGGAATGGGCCCACTTCTTTTTGTGCTTTCGAGAGGACCGCCCTTCCTCCTGAGCACCGGACTGCCAGTGATCAGACCCCCCCTTCCCTCTGAAAAGAGTGGTGGACCGGACCCAGCCCTGCTGCTAAAACAGCTTTCAGGCAAAGTCTCCCTACCGTCACCAGCCCTGTTCATGGTAAAAGAAGGCGGGCTGAAGAAGACTTCTTCTGTTCAATGAAAAAGAATAAACTTTTTTTTTTTGTAAACTAAATAATAAATAAATATACTAAAACTAATCAAATACTGAATGACTATGCTGCTGTTGTATAGACCTGAAGATTTAATTCCCGGCGGGTGAGCAATGTCGTCACTGAAGCGCACTCGATGGCAGGGATAAGGGAACTGAGGTCTTAGAGCCTCTGGCATCGTCCCACTATTGTGAATGAGAGTGGTGGAGACTTTATGGCCCAGAAGATCAAGGAGTTGAACTGGATTCTCTCTGTCTCTGTCTCTGTCTCTGTCTCTCTCTCTCTCTCTCGCACATATTCAACATCTAAAGGAAGGGGAGCCCTGCCATAGGAATCTAGAGAAATGATGAGTGGAGCACAGTCTAGGGGAAAGTGTCTTAGTAGCTAGCAGGCAGGTAAAGAGTTTTAATGTGGGAATCTCAGATTTTTCTAACATCAGGTGTCTGAAACTTGCTTTAGTTTCTATTTCTTAGTAACGTGTTAACCTTTTCTCTGACTGTACATATATCCTGTTTGTAAATAACTGTAGTATCCTCTAGTAAAGAACCTACTTTTGATAGAACCACGACTGCCTATTTATTGACAAGGTAATTTTTATTATTCTGCTGTACCCTATTTGCCAACCTTCTCCGAAGGGCAGTCTACCAATAGTCATTATGTTGACCTTCCAGACTTTGAGCAGGGGGCAAAAGAGGTTTCCTGATTCCTGATAAAAATCAAGTGGTGGCAGAGAATTAGAAGTCCCTGACCAAAACTGCCTTGTAAGATGGGACAACCCAAGGGGCAGTTTTCATCACAGGTACAATGATATGTAACTTAGAACAGTTCTTAAAACTAGAACAATTAACTCAATGAACAAATGGCCTTTTGTTTGTTGTAAATATATTCCATGTAGTATATGTACAGGATAATTGTACAATTGGATTATGAGTGTTGCTACTTGAATGAATTACGTCACATATTTAAATGACATGCAAATTATTGCTGTATGTAGAATAAACGGTAGATGTACAGCAGCTGACAGCTACTAGATCCACCCCCTGACGAAGATCCGATAGAGCTGAAGCACCTGGCCCAGGATTCTAGTGGGCATTTCTATTTTGCCACAATAAAGTACCTACATTTTTACTACATGTTTGCCTCTATTAGTGTTGATTTGCAATGGAGTGCTAACTTCTTTGATGATTTACTCATACATAGAAATGTACATAGACTTTGACAGCAGATAAGAACCGCTTAGCACACCTAGTCTGCCCAATTACCTACCTAATGGATAAGCTGCGGATCCTAGTTTTACCAACAACCTACTTCATCCCACCTCCCACTAGAATTGCCTTATGTCTGTCCCATGCATTCTTAAATTCCCCCCACTGTTTTTGACCCCATGGCCTCCTCAGGAAGGCTGTTCCATGCGTCCACCACCCTCTCCATGAAAAAATACTTCCTTGGATTGCCTCTGAGTCATCCCCCCTCTATGTTCAAATTAGGCCCCCTTGTCCTTGCACATCTCTTTTTCTGAAAGATGCTACCCTCTTGGACTTTGTTGATTCCCTTGAGGTACTTGAAAGTTTCTATCATGCCCCCCCCTCCTTTCCCCAAGGGTATGCATATTAAGCTCTTTTAGTCTCTCTTCGTATGGCTTCTGGTGCAGACCCTGCACCATTTTAGTTGCCCTCCTCTGGGCTGTCTATGTCCTTGCGAAGATGGGGTCTCCAGAATGAAAATTACGTACCTACCATAATTCCTGATCTTTTTGTGTGTATTTTCACCATTCATCACTGTTGGGGTAGTAAGCCAGAAGATCAGGACCCCATGGGAGCTTTTTTTTTTTTTTTTTTTGCAAGGGGACGGCGGCGCTGTCGAGGCCAACATATTACATGGTGCTCGCAGCTTGGGCAGTAACCGTCGTCGACCCTTCCTTGGCCCCAGTCCTGAATGCCGGAGAGAGACAGAGAAATAGGAAGGGTGGGGGGGGGGCAAAGGAGCCTGAGGGACAGCAAAAGGAAAGGATGTAAAACTAAAAGGAGGAATAAGCCGTAGAGAGGACAGAAAAGAAGGAAGCTTAATGGATTGGGACAGGAGGGCTCCAATCTCTGGGCGAGTAAGGGAGGGGTGAAAGGGTGAGGGGTAGAAGGAAGAGAGAAAGAAAGGAGGGAGGAAGAGGAGACACCACTCCTGAAGATACGGCCCTGGACTGCTCAAGGGAGGGTGTTATGCCCCACACTGCACTAATTAGCCAGGGGAGGAACCAAGGCTGGAGCAACAGAATGGCACCAATACAGAGGTGGCAGAAGAGTCACCCAGAGGGCTAAGGATGGGTTGGTGTCTCCCCTTCCTGCCTAGAGAATTTGAAGTGGAAAAACCACCTATAACATCCCTATAGAGAAAACCCCAAGGGACTGACTTTTAGTTGTTGTAGAGAGGGAGTAACCTCCAGAGGAGGAACTGAAGAGGGATACATATTCTCCTTGAATGAGGAGAGGAAAGTAAACTACATATGGGGAGGCACAATGTGGTTGGAGGGAAAACAAACTGATGGAGTCACCAGCGCCCCCCCCTCCATACTTCCTCAAGAGTAGATTTGAGGGAGCAAGTAAATCCAGGGACTAACTGGGCAGAGAAGGGGCTCTGGAGACCCCTGACAGAGGGGGCACTCCCTGCCTGTCAACCCAGGGGAAAAAAAATGACCCCAAGGGGGGAGGGGGGAGGAGGTGCTGGAGATGGACCAAGGTCCAAACTGGGAGACAAACACGGAGGAGAAGAATCACCCCGAGACTGAGGCCTGAGAGGGGAAGGTGGGCAGGATTCAGTGATGAATGGTGAAGATACACAGAAAGATCAGGAATTACGGTAGGTATGTAATTTTCATATCTTATCTGTGTCAATCTTCACCATTCATCACTGTTGGGTGATTAACGAGCCCCTCGAAGGGGGCCCAGAACCTCCCTAAGGGACAAAGTCCCTCAGCCTCCAGTGGAGGAGACACTAGAGGAGGGAACTCTAACAGGTCTGGCTAGGTCTGAAGCTGGTCTGGGTGAGGCAAGGCTCTCCTAGCAGGAGAGGGAAGGTGCCCCTGAAGCTCTCACCTCACCCTACAGGAAAAGAGATGGGTTCCCTGGAAAGAGAGGGCAGTCACCATACACCGGGCCAGGGATGACAACTGGAAGAGAGTAAGCCACGCCATCCGCCTGATGCAGATCACTGTCCCCACCAACCTGGAAGCCACCTTGCTGGCATCATAAGATGCCCTTGCTTGGTGCCTCGCAAGCTCCAGGCCCCATGCAGAGAGGGCAATCACCTGTCTGGTTGCCTCTGAGTCAGGTAAAGAGGCTAGGACCTGACCTAGCAGAGACTACAAGTGCCTGTTGTATGCAGCATGGTGGGCCTGATGAGCTGAAATACACAGTAGGAGACGTGCCGATGAGAAGGCTCTCTTCTCCCAAAAATCAGACTCAGCTGAGTCAGATTCTGGGGGTCGGTCACGCCTTGGGCTTCTATGCCTGGAGGGTGTGTCCAGGAGAGTCATGCTCGAAGGGGGGTGAGGCAAAGCTCCAGGAGACCCAAGGGGTGCACAATTCCTTTGGCGGAGGTCCCTTGGGGCTGGTGCTTGGGTTGAGGGATGTCACCAGGCCCGGTACGATGCCTCCTGAAAGGGATTAGGCTAGGTGGGAACCAACAGGTTGGCAGCACTGAATCACTACCTAAAAAGGCGCCACACCAAATGGGTCAGGAGATCAGGTCGCCTAGGGTGGAAATATGGAGCTCTTCGAGCAACCCCGACAGGAAGTGCTGATAGCTGGAAAGATCAGCAGCTGGGGAAAGGTGGACAGAAGACTCCTGTCCCTCAGAGGAGGAAGACAAGGGAGCCGACAAGTCCGGACAGTCAGGTTCTGGCTGCACCGGGGACTGGTGAAACACCTCCTGGTCCATGGACTGGAAGTAAGCGGGGAACAGTGCAGCCATGGACCTAAACTGCTCCCAGGTGAGGGATCCTGTAGGACCAGAGTGACCAGGGAGAGAGGGAGGGGTTGGCAGAGACAAAGGGGCCAGGCACCTATGAGGAAGGACACGGCCTCTGCCCGGGCTAGGGGAACCGCTGGGAGACCTCAAAGAAGGAGGAGATCTGGTGGTTCTGGCAGACGAAGGCCACTCAACTGAGCTGGAGCAGCCAGGGCTGAACCCGAAAAGAAAATTCCCCCCGCGAGGTGACTGGGGCCGCATAAGCCTAG
Source organism: Neoceratodus forsteri (assembly GCA_016271365.2). Lineage (NCBI taxonomy): Eukaryota > Metazoa > Chordata > Ceratodontiformes > Ceratodontidae > Neoceratodus > Neoceratodus forsteri. The sequence goes on along the minus strand of CM057455.1, from coordinate 1,332,565,649 downwards.
AAGGGTGGTCCCTAACCACTGTAGATGAGGTCCTTCCCAAGCAAACCTTGGGGGAGAAGGTCGTAGAAGTGCTGCGACTCCTCCCCGAACCCCTGCGGGTTCCTAGGAAAGGGCGCCACCCTGAATCCAACCACCTCAGCCCCTCAGATTCTGAGAGACAGCCCTCTTCCTTGCTATGAGCTGAGGCAACGGACACCCCATAGCTGACTTTGGAGAGACAGCTGGAGGTGGAGCACCCTCCCCTACCTGAGGCACTCCAGCCGGCCCAGAAGTAGGGCTAGCAAGAACTACCACAGGAGAGGATATGCCTTCCAAGGTAACAGATGGATCACTGACTCCAGGCTGCCCTGTGGTGCCCCCCGGGGCACCTGAGGACTGGTCAGTGCCACCGACCCCGGAATCGGCAGAAGCCATCCATTCCTTGGAAGGATGCTGAACTGGAGCCGAAGTGCTGGAGGAAGAAGAATCAGTGGATTCTGAAGAACCCAGGAGCCAGTCTGGGTCAGCCTCAGTATCGTCCTCCCTAGAGGACGCTCGAACCCAGACCACTCCTCGAACCCTCCCAGCTGCTGCACCGTGAACTGGCCCCACACTGCCCACAGTGCTGTCCCCATCCCTGGCACCGTGAATGGTGCCTGAGTCAGATACGACACCGGAGGCTGGCCCCGTGCCGCCTGTGGCATTGCACCGATCCCCAGCGCCACAGGCGGCACTGGAATCAGGGGTGGCACTGGCGGGCAGCACCAGCCCAGGCCCGGAGGCCTCAGACCGCAACTCTGGGGAAGCCCTCACCTCCGAGGAGGTGACTGCCTAGACGATGCCTCCCACCTGACCCCCAAGGGGGCCAGGCTGGGCCTCCTGCACCGTGGAAGGAGTTTCCACCGAGGCAAGACTAGAACGGGTGGAAACCCCCTCCTCCGCGGGCCATATAGGACTGGGAGGGGACCCAGAGGAAGGGTCAAGAACCCTGCTTTTGGTGACCTGGGTACACGCCTGTCCCCCGAAAGTCAGCAACGCATGTCCAACTTTCAACGCGCGTAACTCCAACACACGATGATCCATGGAGAAACAGGTGTCGCATCTATCCATGTCGTGGTTAGGTCCCAAGCAGGTAAGACAACGGTCATGCTGATCCGTGACAAAGTACAGTCAGCCACAGGGACACCGACGCATCGGAGGCCGACCCGCCCTGGAAGATTTTTTCTTGTCTCTCAAACCAGACATAACTGGATGGAAAAAATAATAACCAAAACCAGCACTCAGCGTTGACAGAGAAAATAAAAAGGAAAGATCTTACCGGTCGATCGCCAAGGAACATAGCAGCAGAACTAGGACTTTCTCAACCGACGGACTAGGCCGCAGAACAATGGCGCTCACATGCGAGGTCATGCTCATTTGACATCGGGAGAAGCAGAACTGGGGCCGATAAGGGGTCGATGATGGTTACTGGCCAGCCCGTGAGCGCCACGTAATACATTGGACTCGAGGGCAGCACCATCCCAACGTCGACTCCTCCCCTTGCAAAAAGGGAAAACAACTCCTGCAGGGTCCTGATCCTCCAGCTCACTATCCCAACAGTGATGAATGGTGAAGACTGACACAGATAAGACTTGCACGCAGTGCTCTAGATGGGGTCCTAACCAACTGCCTGTACAGAGAGATAACAACTTCCTGTTTTCTACTGGTAATGCATCTCCCTATACATCACAGTATCCCCCCAGCCTTCCTTACTGCCTTCTCAGATTGCTTGTCTGCCTTTAGGTCATCTGATATGACTACCCCCCAGGTCCCTTAACCATTTTTGTTGTTGTTAATACCCCCCAATGTGTACTCTTCCCTTGGGTTTTTGTTTCCCAGGTGCATTACTTTGCACTTCTTTGCATTGAATCTAAGCTGTCATCTAAGCTACTCATAGCAGGCTGACCGCCCTGATTAGTATCACTCCCATACTTTGTGCGTGATTTTGTCTTTTAACACTGGGTATACAGATAGCCTGCCCCCTGATTATTTACCTGGTACTTCTTCTTAATCTTTTTCTCAAAGCCAGCTACTGAAGTGGGAGCTTTTAACACCTTGCAGGTGGCCTTCTTGAGGGATTTAGGAATGGGCTAGAATGCCCTCTTAGTAAGGGTTAACCCCATCATATCCAGAAATTCTACCTCATTTTCATTCTCTGCAGTTTCCTGGGATAAGAGATTGAGGGTATTTACCATCTGTCTCACAAATGAATAATGTGAGGCGTAACCCTCCGAATGACGAGAAAAGGAACCAAACTCTTGTTCGGGAGAACAATCTGGCTCTATAGGTGCTCCTTTCTCCTTCTCCTCATAGTAGGATTCAGCCTCCTCAATCACAGGCACTGGAACTGGTACTGGAGCCGGGGGGGGGCAGGCATGTTCAAGAAGCTCCCCATGGCCTGGAAGACTTGAGGCACTGCTATGCCTTAGTCATATCCTCTATTGACGGCATCTCATTTTTTCCCACTGGCATCTCCTTTGTCTGTTCAGCAGGAGGGGAAGTGACATGTTTTTCTTTATGCTTCTTTTTAGCAGGCACCGTTTCTGATGCCTGCTCAGTGGCTCTTTTGCTCTTACTAGTTTCAGAGTTCTCCCTTTCAGACACCCTGAGATCCATGCCATCTTTAGCAGACTTGTCCTTCTGCTTACCCTGAAGGGCTGGATCCTCACCTGAGCTCTGTGATGTAGAGGCAGATGGAAAAGATATAATCTCTTCAAGTTTTTTGGCCTTCTTATGAATAGTTCTGGGGCAAAACTTGAGACACAATTCACAACTATTAATATCATGATCTGGAGCCAGGCACTTAAAACACAACTCGTGGTGATCTGCCATAACTAGGAGTTATAAACAATGTGCACAATTTTTGAAACCTGTAGGTCTCATCCTTTTCTTAGGTCTGTCAGACATGCCAGTCACTGGCAGACCTAAAGAGATCAGTTCTGAAAATGAATATTACATACTTACTGCAATTCTTGATCTTCTAGGAATATGTTCACCATTTATTCACACTAATGGGTCTGTTCCAAAGGCACTAGGACCCCATGGAAGCCAGAACCTTCCAGGAAGGCCAGCACTGAGGCATGATGTGCACATGCATGGCACCATGAGAGTGGCTTGCAACACCAGGCTTACCTCGGCATTGGCCCACAACTGTCTCAGTTCCTTTTTTACCAAGGAGGTGCAGTAGAACCTAACTAGAAGTCATGCACTAACACTAGGGCCATAAGGAACCCTGGTGACCCGAGCAAGAATCATCAACATGTGAGTACTAAAGTGTCTTCACAGTTCAAGCCTTGAACAAGGAGAAAAGACCAATAGACATACTGGAGTGAGACTAGGGGACGGCCGATGGGCGTATGAATAAATAGTGAAGATATTCCTAGAAGATTGGGAAATATGGTAAGTACTTAATTTTCATATCTTCCAGGAATGTATCATCACCATTTATTCCTACTAATGGATCAGAGTACCAAGCTGTGATATAACCTCTGAGGTACAGTGGCAGGAGTGAAGAGTTCACTCAGGACTGAAGCCCATTCAGTGTCAAATTGTCACACTGCCTAGCAACAACATCTAGGGCACAATCCATATCCAAAGTGTGCACTGTGATCCAAGTTACAGCTTGTCATCGAGGCACAGGTCAGGAGCCATAGGAAGACCAGGAGCATGAGAAAGGCCCTTCTTCAGCCCTGTCACACAACTTTACAAAGTATCACCGACAGGCACAGAGTGAACCTCTGCTACGGATGAGATATCTGCTGCGGAAGACTGGGCGTGTACCTGACCTTTCAATAAGACCTATGCCATGGCATAGGAGAGGTATAAACAGCTCACCATCTCGGCAGAAATGTACATGACCGGAACAGGCTGATACGTTCAGCTGGGAGCAAGGGAAACCAAAAGGTGTTTGGACTGCGTGAAATCCTAGATCTGTTCAGGGAAAAAATGAGGGCCCCCCAAATATTTAGAGAATGGAGACAGAGTGCTCTCCAAAATTCTGGATGCTGACAAAGTAAGTAGATGACACAGAGGCTAATTCAAATGGAACGCTAATGCCACTTTAGGAAGAAACTCAGGGTGTGTACGGCACAATATCTTGCCCCTGTGGGAAACTATGGGGATCTGTGGGCAAGGCATGGTTTTCAGACACTCCGCGAGCAGAGAGTTGGCCACTAGAAATCTGCTTTCCAAGTAACAAATTTAGCTCACATGTTGCAAGAGACTCAAAGGGCTTGCTAGTGAGGATGTCCAACACAAGGCTGATGTTCCTAGCAACTGTCAGCTTCTGGATAAGGGGCTCTGTGTTCAAAATGCCTTTAAGAAACCTCTCAAAAAGTGCTACTTGAGCCAGGCAGAGGGTACCAATGGGCTCATGGTATGCAGGTCAAACACACAATGGACCTTGACCATGGAATATGGCAAACCAGCATCAGGAAGGTCCAGTAAGTACTGCAGAACCTTGTCAGGTACACACCGAAAGGGGTGCATGTGGGTTTTGAAGCACCAGACAGAAAACATTTTCCATTAGGCTGTGCAGGTCTTCTTAGTGGAAGGTCACGGGCAGCTGAAAGTATTCCAGAGGTCTTCTGAGGTGCAGGTGCCCTGTATGTAACCACTTCCATCTCTTCACGAGCCAGGTCTGAAGCTGAAGGGAGCACAGGTTGGGATGGACTAGGAGACCTTAAGTCAATATGTTCAGCCTGAGGGGAAGAATCCTCTGTTTCCTGACATATAGTCTGTTCAGCCAAGGAAACCATATCTGTCAAGACCTGCAGAAAGTGATCAGAATGATCTTGCTCCCATGTGCCTCCAGCTTAAGTAATACCCTCTGCACTAGGGGGAGACTAGAGGGAATGCATACAGGAAAGATTTTGCCATAGCAGTCTAAATGCATCTTGACACAAAATGCCACGTCGCACATTTCTGAAGCAGAACTGAATCAGTTTGGCATTCAGTGGGGATGCAAAAGGGTCCACATCTGGGGTGCCCCATTCATCGATCAGCAATCTCACGAAGTAATTCGTGAGGATGGGCCTCCGATCGACTGAGCTCACCTGCCAGAGTGTTCAAAACTCTTGGCAAATAAATGACTGGGAGTAGGATCCTCTGCTTCAGGTAGGCTTTCCACAGCCTTGAGCTTCTCTGCAGACAAGGAAGACTGTGGCCTCAGTTGTTTGGTATTACAATACAGAGTGTTACCCATCTGAAAGAGGACTCTTATGTAGCTAACAAGATCTTCTAGGGCTCACATGCCATAGAAAAAGAGAGAGCATCTCCAACACACTGATGTGGAGATGAGTCTCTGACAGGTTCCAGACACCTTGTTTTTGGAATCCTGACAGTGGGTTACCCACCTCAACAGCTGCTATTAGACCAAGCATACATGCTGGAGCTGAGACTTCTAGACTCAACAGAACTCCAAAGGAGGGAGGGAACTGAGAGGCCATGGCCACTGCTTGTTCTGTTTTGTGGCTGGACTAACTGGCTATCAGTCAAATGTCCAGCATGGAGTCCTAATTTTCTCAGGTGTACTGCGAGTAGTGCAAGGCACCTTGCAAAGTCTTGGGGCATCGAAGAGAGCTCAAAAAGGGAAGGCCCTTGAAGCCTGCATATCCACAGAGCTAACTAATCCTGGACAACTTGAAATCTGCATATCCAGAGAGCTAACCACTCCTGGAGAATTAATAGAACTGTTGACAGTGCTTAGACTAAATTCTGTACGTTGGTCAGAAGAATCCTTTTTTTTTGTTTGTTTGTTTAACTGTGCCAGGGACTAAGTGAGCTCCAAAGGGATACGGAAAAATGCCTGTGAAGCTAGCAAACCACTAGAAGCATGTCATGAGGCACAGCAGTAGGACCTGAGTCAGAAGAGTCCAGGCTAAGAAGTCATAACCACCGTCCTCAGAAAAGATGAGGTGGTGGTCAGACTTATCCTCTTCTATATCCTCCCTGGAGGGAGAGGTATAAGGAGGGTCTGTAAGCCAAGAAGCTCAGGTGTCAACCAGGTGCCAGAAAGGGCACCAGACACGGTGCCAGACAAAGTCTTAGACATGGCGTTTGACCCAGTGCCAGACATTTCACCAAACTCAGTGCTAGACCCAGTGCCAGGCACGACATCAGACCCAACACCAGACACGGCACCGGACATGGTGTCAGACCCGGCACAAGAGAGACATGGTGCCAGCCAGCAATGCAAGGGGCAGTAACAGGAATGAATTGAATCCAGTGTTAGGAGATTCTCAGCATCAGAACTCCCGGTGCCAACCTGGCATCAGCATAGAATGACCTGGTGCTGGGACCAGCACCACAGCCAGGGCCAGGACAGGCCCGGAGGGCTGAATCTGGCACTAGGGATGATGCCCACATTGCATCAACAAAATGCCAAAACGGTGTTGACATAATGCCAGCACAGAGTCAACCCGGCACCAGGACCAGGGCTAGAAACAGCACCAGGTCAGTGCTCAAAAAGCCCAAATCCAGCACCGACATCAGAATCAGACCAGCACCAAGGACCCAGCGAGCACCAAAGTGACCAGAAAGGTACCTGGCCAGTCCCACCAAGTGACACAAGATAGGGGTGCAGCCAGTAGGGCAGGAGTCAGCAGCACGGTCACCGGCAAGGGCAGAAGGCAGCTGTCGGAGCCAAATGCTCTACCTGGCTCGAGGGCCCTGCTCCCCGGGATCAGTGCCACCAACCAAAAAGGGATAGGGACCAGGTCCACAAGTAGCGACACCAGAGCCTGACGCTTCACCCACTGCTCCAAAGAGCTGCCAAGGGCTGGACTACCCAACAGGGTCTCCACTAAAGGAGAGAGGGGGACTCCAGGCCTGAGCCCTCAGTAACGCAGCACCAGATGGCCCCAGTAACACAGATGGAATCAACAAGGGCTGCCGCTCCAAGGGACCGAGGGCCTTGCAGTAGACCTCCCACAGGGTGACTTCTAGTGGTACCGTTTCTTTCCCTTGTGAAGGCAAGCGGAAGAACTTGAGGCTGAGTGGCTTCAAGAACTTGACCGGAATTGGGAATGGGCCCATCATTTTGTGCTTCAGAGGACTGTTCTTCCCCGAGCACATGACCGCCTATGGTCAGAACCCTTCACCGATGGGAAAGTGGACTGGACACAGCCCCCGTTGCCTGAGCGAAGACTCCCTACATTCTGCAGCATCACTGAATGTAGACACAGTGGGGCTGAGAGAAACTGACAGAAATATTTACATAAAAACATTAAACTGCTGCAAAAATAACAAACTCTAGCTTTAAACAACTAAAACTAAGATAAACTGAAAGCAGCTGTCATATAGATGTGAAGTTCTGATCTCAAAGAGCAAGCAACGTCATCACTGAAATGCACTCGACAGCGGGTAAAAAAGGAACTGAGGCAGTTGTGGGCCGATGTCAAGGTAAGACTGGCACCATGAGCCACTCTTGTGGCACCATGCATGCGCACAGCTTGCCTTGGTGCCAGCCCTCCTGACAAATTCTGGCTCCTGCGGGGTCCTAGTGCCTCTGGAATAGACTTATTAGTGTGAATAAATGGTGAAGATATATTCCTAGAAGATCGGAGACATTTAAAGTGTATGGTTCGGTTCCCCCAATGCAAAGGAATCGCTAAAAACAGTTTTAAAAAGGTCAAAAGAAAGATTTTCTGTCTCAGGTCCCTATAAAACAGGAACAGATATTAAATAAAATAGGAACTGCAAAGCGGTATACAAAATAAGCAAACAGCTAAATATTTCTAGCAATAAAGTTATAAAAATTGTAAAAAAAAATAAATGCGGTTTCCCAAAAGCAGGACCTGTGACTCAAGGCCTTTCCTCGGTTGCCTGGAACTGATAGGAAACCAAAGAAAACAAAGTATTTACCACAAAAAACCCTAACTAATACAGAGTTTCAAAAAAAATAACTAAGACAAATACGAAGAAAATAAAGAGTCAAAGATGAACCGTAGGCATTCAAACTTGCAGAGTGACTTTGGGGCAATGCTTCCTCTCAGGCAGAAAAATAAATCTGCCATTAGAGGGCAGAGGTGAGTGTAACCACGCAGCAGAGTTTTGAATTTCATTCTAAGATTCCATAATTAGCATAAAATTCTGTCTCCAGGGCAGCTTATTCCAGGGGAATGTTTGCAGTTGTTAAGAACAAGTGAGGGATTCATGGGGTTTGAAGTAACATGGATTTTGTGCAACTCAGCCTTACCAATGAAAATCAGTACAACAGGTGCATCCTAATCCCCCCATACGAGGGGTTGGCTGGGAGGGATCAAAATATACATGCTGGATTGCATTACAAGGTAGGGATAATATGACCACACAAAGGATCGGCTTATAGTCCTGTGGAAGGCTTTACACCATTTTAAAAATCTGTAGTCTGTGATACGCAATGGTGCCAAGGAGTCTTCTCTCCCAAATAAAAACATCTGAACAGGGCACTGTCCCTTTAAGGGAAACCCCAGCTGTTGATAGCCTTAACTAACTCCTCTATGCTTGTTTGCTAAACTGACACAACTATAGAGCCCCTTCCTGCCATTTTCCTGTTGTGGTTTTCGATATTGTGAGCAAAGCTGATGACAGAGGAACCAGCATGTAAGCTGAAGATAAGGAAAAAAATGCTGCACCTGGAGGAGAAACAAATGGCCTGAGTATTACTCACAGGATCACAGTATGGGTACTGATAAAGAAGCACTATGTGCGTGTGCACTGAATTTCCTGTGTTTCAGTGTGTGTTCTCCCCCACACCTCAGAACAAGCATAGGAATGGAAGAAAATGTCTGACAAGGCCGAGACCTCATGGCACTGGTTTGGAGCCAACTGGTACTGGCGTAAGCAGGACAAACAGCACAAAGCGCCATACCAAGTAAGGTGATCCCACAGCACAAAAAAGGTTGAAATGAAGCCCATGAATGAAACAAACAAAAAAACAAAACTAATAATGAAGAGAATTGAGACTAGATGCCCAAATAATCAGAATTCCCTCCCCCAAAATGCCACTAGTTAGCTCCACAGTGCAGGGCCATGGAAACTGCTTGTCAAATTCCCACAGACAGAAAACAAAACCGGCAAGAGAGACAAATAACCTGCTAACTCATGGGAAAACTGCTGATTGACCAGGAGGGAGGAAACACCACACTGAAGATATCCTGAGGAAGGGAGACAAGGAACACAACAACCAATCAAGCTGACTAAGCCCTTTCAGAAATTGTGACAAATAATTCGATTCCTTACTTACCACAGGCACCAGGCTGAAAAATTACTGTAGCAGATCTACGAACACCCTACTGATGGCAAGAGGTCTTCCTTCAGACACTATAGGCACTGGAATGATGGTTAAAACTGCAGGTCAGCCTTTGAAAGCCTCAGTTTAACATGCACAGATTTCTAAATTTAGGACTGCCACCTGTCACCAGGTAGCCCCAACCAGCCTCAGAGCCACACTATTTGATCCAAAAACAAGAAACAAGATGGTGAAAGGCTGCAGTCTCTAGGGGAGCTCTCACTATGCTGCTAACCCTTGAGTGGTACAGCAAAACTTGAGTAACTTGAAAATTCCAGTGGTCAAAGCGCCAATGCACTGTTTTCAGCATCCTCTACTTTTTGGACTCACAATAAATTCTCATTTACTGTATGTTTATTTGACTGAGTACTGATTTGTCCTCTCTTTCTGAAGTGTTATCCATTCGTTCTGCGTACATGTTGCTGGACGTGGAAGTCTGTAGTGAGCAATTATTCATAGTGTACTATCATCCCCTGTTGCTCTGCTACTGTCTTTGGAATGTTCATGTGCCTTGGGTTCTTTGCTGAGGTAAACAGCTTTGGACTGTATCACTATCCCCTGTTGTGATGCACATTATACACATGTACTAAATACCTTTCCCCTATTGACAATGTAAAGCAATACAGAAATAGTAAGTCACCAGAAAGTGGCAACTCCCCAAATTACCTGAGACACCAGGCTAAAATCAGTACTGACCCAATTAAAATGATTTAACACATATAACACCCTAATTAGTGGCAGACATTTTCCCTCACCCTGGCTTCCCTGCAGCTCAGATGAAGAAGAATGCTGGTTATGACCGTGAGAATATACTATTCATCCCCTAGAAAGGGTGTATATTATCCATATGTAATAATTCCCCATTGACAATCTGGAGTAACAGACAAAAAGCATATTTCCCATTTGTCAGACAGCTTTTGGCCATCCATCTTGCCTCATAAATCACTTAGAGCACGCAGGTATTATAGCATAACCACACACCTTGTCATGTGTTTTTGCTTACATTTACTCATGGATGAAAATTCCTTTGTATTTCCTTGCCTATTTTCTTTGTCACTATTGCTGCAGAGGGCACTGTTAAGGTTGCAAGAGCAGTCTCATATGCATTCTTAGAGTAAGAGAACAGCAAACCAAAGGCGGGTGATTCTGGTGCTGTACAAATGTAAGTGATCTCCACCGTGACCATATTTATAGATCCAGGCAGCACTCACAACCTATTGGAGCGCTCCTTTCCTCTGCGCATAAGACACTCTTATTCAGTGAGGAGTGTCTCATGTGCAGCTGCCCATAAAATAAGCATATTCAGGTAAGGTTTAAAAAAATATATATATATTGTTGATCGAGCTTGATCGATAATATATAAATATTGCCACTGAGACCACTTTTATGGTTGTATTAACGTACATAACATATTATTACTTGTCAATGATCAATAATGCATTAAATATTTGAAACCTCTTCCCTGAACATGCTTCTTTCCAAGGCACATGGGTGAGATACACTCCACAGAATAAATGTGTGTAATGCACAGGGAAAAGGAGCACTCTGATTGGTGGGGAGCACAACTTTGATCTAGAAATGAAAATTACGTACTCATCTTAATTCTTGATCTTCCAGAGTGTCTTCACCATTCAGTCACACTCAGTGGTTGGTCTAAGCCAAAGGCATGAGGACGCCGTGGGAACAAAGTCTTTTGAAGCCTAGGGAGGGGAGTGACATCGATGCCGGCGCTGTCCACGAGGAAGATGCAGTGACATCGCACATGTGCACTGGCCAGTAACCAACAGTAGCTCCCTTCCTCCCTCAGTTCTGTTTACCAGGAGAGAAAAGAAGTGGGAGAGAAATAGAGAAAGGGATAGGAAAAGGATACAGGATATAAAAATAATGAACATAATAAAACCCTGCTACCAACTTAGTTGAACTAAGGGTTGGGCCTAAAGATGGCGCAAGGGTACTGGGTCTAAGAGCCAAAGCCTTTCGTAGCCACCTGGACAGGAAGGTGGAGAGGAAAGTGGCAGAAGCCCTGGCAAATGGCTTTGGCTTGAACAAGAGGCCAAGGGGACCTCAGTGTAGTTAAGAAGACAGGATGCCATCTTAGCCTATCTTCTTGTGCTTCCCGAGGACAAGAATTTAGCGGAGGAAAACTCCAAGAGACCTAAAAGAGCAGAAAGAAACTGTAATTGAACAGAGCCCAGAAGCACAAGAAAAAAATACCTTCTTGCCACTCCAAGGAATGCAGAAATAAGTACTGAAAAGAAAAATGAAAAGAAGTCCAACATTAAAGTGTGGGATGAGCACCCAGCCCACAGGCTGAGAGTATAGTATAAGAAAAAAAACAATTGCTCCTGCATTTCCCTAAGCCCAGCAAGGCTGAAGCTGCACCTTGTGCAAGGGCTACAGACTGCCACATGGCATAGGCTCAGAAGCACAGACAAAGTAATAGGTTGTAACAGCAGCCAAGAGATACATCTCAGAGAGAGTTCCCAACAGGGAGAGGGAGAGAGCTCAAAGGAAAAAGGAGAAAAAAAAAAAACACCCAAGAATTTATTTTTTGCTTGGAAGAGGGCAAGGGGGCCCACTTCCAATTTTTCCTTATTTTATGAGTTTCACCCTAAAGACAGGCTGGGGGGAAGGGCAAGAGCCCATATCAAAAGTTACATGAGAAGGAGAGCTGAACCTCAAGGTAAGGGAAGAGCTCCAGGGGACTGTCAAGCAGTGCCAGTGAGCCAGTACCACAGAGTGAGCTGCTCAGAGGCCCAGACTCTTACACAAGTGGGGAAAGAGAAGCAGGCATGTGACTGAATGGTGAAGATAAAAGAATTGATGAGCACGTAATTTTCATATCTTCCAACAATCAATCTTCACCATTCAGCCACACTGATGGGTCAGAGTACCAAGCTTCCCCAAGAAAGGGGGAGGAGCTGGCTCACCCTATGGGAAAAACTATCCCTCAGCCTTCTGGTGGAGGATAACCACTGGAGGGCAGGGTCTTCTCACAGGTCTGGTGGGATCCAAGACTGGTCAGGGGCAGGTGGTGACTCCCATGACCTGGGAGCAGGAGGGTGCCCTAACAACTTACGTCTGACCCTGCAAGAGAAAAAGTGAGTCCCCTGGTAATGTGAGTCGACCATCCTATGCTAGGCCAGGGGTGCCAACCAGGAAAGGTGAAGCCATGCCATCTGCCGAATGCAGACTTCTTTTCTTACCAGCCTTGAAGCTACCTCACTGGCATTGTACGACTTGCTCGTCTGGTGCTTCGCTAGCTCCAGGTCCTGGGCAGAAAGGCGAATGGGCTGCCTGGCTAACTCACAACCCGATATGGAAGCTAACAGCTGATTTAGCTTCACCTACAGGCGCTTATTGTAAGTTGCCTGATGCATATCACAGTGTGTGCTGTCACAAAAACCTTTCTGCCCCGAGCATCGATCTTTACAGAGTCGGGGTCAGACGGGCGGTCATGCACCAGGTGATTAAGCCCAGAGGAGGTCTGCAGCACCAAAATCCCTGAGATGGAGTGAGGGATAGCAACTGGAGACCCTGCAGGAACACAATATCTGTGCTAGATGTCCCTAGGAGCTAGAGAAGGGGCATTAGGATGAAGCCAGACATTCCTGGATGCCTCTGAAAAAGGCTGAGGCTAAGGAGGCATGACAAAGGAGTCACAGCAGAAATCTCCAAGGAATGTCAGTGCCAGGGTAGCAGTATTGTGACCCATGAAAAACCCTACATTCAGCTTCTGCAACATCTCCATCAGGAACTGCTGGTACATAGAGTACTCAGCATCTGAGGACATGTGGACTGAAAAATCCTCTTCATTAGAGGAGGAAGTAGGAGAAGAGGAGTTGGATTCAGAAAATGGCAGTTCTGGGACCTCAGGCCTGAACTGGGCCTGGTCTGTCTTAAAATGGTATTGGTGGAACACATTGGCCATTGTTTGGAATTGCTGCCTGGTCAAGGGTCCCTGAGGACCTACAATACTTAGCAAGGCAGGGAAGGGATGCAGAGGAGGGGGAGGAGTGTCATGGATGACCAGGCCAGGTCCTCTGCCAGGGCTGTGAGAGTGCTCAAGAGACCTCTTGCAGAGGGACAGCCTGGCAATCTCACTCATGTGGAGCTGGTCAATCTCAGAAGACCGGTCCAGACAGCGCACTTGGCAGAACCCCCCTGAGTGGGGAGAGCGGAGGCATACAGGGTGCACATGGCAGCCCTGGTCCCCACCAGTGACAGCGCCAGTCAGATCTGAGGAGAAGCGAGTCACCAGGCTAGCGCTGAAACTCCGGCCAGTGATGCTACCAACACTGGTCAGAAGATCAGCTGCATTCCCAGCGCCATGTCCCAACCCCTCAAAAGGGCTGACACTATCTCCCTGGGCAAGCCTAGATTCCAGACCAGAGGCACCCTCAGAGTTGGCCCAAGAGCTGGAACTGCAATTGGTACCAGAACACAGACCTGGCACCATGAACAGCTCTGGGACCAGACCCGGCACGGGGGTCAAAACTGAAACACCCAAGGTTTTGAGAGGTTTGTAAATGTTAAATGTATATACTCTCTTATCTTGATCCACTTTGTACACAGCTGTAACTGTAACTTGTATTTGAAATGCAAAGCTTACTCAATAAAAAGATTAAGTGCAAAACTGGAACACAATCTGGTGCTGCAAGCAGTGCAAGAAGGGGTACTGTTGCTGATCCTGGTGCCAGGCTGAGGGGCAACCCCAGGAGAGACACCAGGTCCAGTGTCGAGCTTGGAAACCAGCCTAGGGTGACTTCCCTCATTGCTGGCTCTGTCTCCAGGCCCAAGGTTGGCATCATCATCCTCATCCAGACCTCTGGGGCGCTCAGGGGAGGAGATAACAAGTACCTCGGACTCCTGGACAGGACCATCTCCAGAACCCACCCTCTTCTGGCACCATGAGCAGTGCCAGGAGGAGGCCCTGTTTCATGGCTGGTGTCGTCCAGCTCACCTGTGCCAGCCTTAGTACCAGGCACCAGGGCGGCACCAGGCCCTGACATTGAGGTGCCCTCTGGTGTAGACTGAGGATATTGCTTTGTCCTCACCACTGGCGGGGGGGTGTCTGCTGCCCCAAAAGACTGATAGACTGAGGGATGTTCAGCTGGCTCCTCGAAGGAAGCTGACTATCCACCAAACCCCCGACATCTCAGCGAGGTAAGCATAGGGCAGATCCCAGACTTCTGCTATACCAGAGGTACTGGGAAGGGGCTCAGAGGAAGAGCCCAGGGACCTTATCTTGGCATCCCTTGTGTGAGGTCTGCTACCAAAGATATGGCACAAGCAACCCCACCTCAACGCATGGAGTTTTAGGTGCATGGTACACAGAGAAGCAGGCATTGCACTGATCCATACTATGGTCAGCACCAAGGCAGGTCCAACATTTCACGTGCTGATCCTTGACAAAATTAAGGCCTCTGCAGGAGCACCAACAAATGGGGGCATTGTCTTTGCTCTTCTTCTTCTTAGACTTCTTTTTTTGCACTTTAGGATCCAGCATGACAATGGCAAAAACAAAGTAAAAACAGAAGAAAAAGGGGTTGGCACGGAACTAAATGAAAGGAAGAAGAGTACTGGGCAAAAAACAGTGCCAGAGAAGGTTCAGTGTCAAATATAAGCAGCAATGAACTGAAAAATAAGGTGTGACACTGTTAGCTGACTGAAGCTGCTCCCACAGCGCGTATTCAATGGCAAGAAAAACAGAACTGAGGAAGGGAGGGAGGGGGCTGGCGTCACTTACTGCCCAGCCCATGGGTGTGATGTCATTATGTCTGCCTCGTGGATGGCGCCAGCACAGAGGTCGGTCCCCTCCCTAGGCTGCCAAAGACTTTGCTCCTGCAGGGTTAAAACACCTCTGGCTTACACCCATTAATGTGACTGAATGGTGTAGACTGATTCTTGGAAGATCATGGGATCTACCCACTTCTTAGGTGGTTGAGGCTCACAGTGCATGCAAGATCTGAGGCCGGGAGATCAGTAGGCTGTGGGTTCTAGCCCCACACCAGGCACTTAGGTTAATATCCCAATACTGACACTGTAGTGCAGCATGAGGGGGGTGCTGCACTCCTGAGGTGCCGTCTTTCGGATGAGACGTTAAACCGAGGTTCCATCTGCCTGATCTGGTGGTAGTTCAGGTGGATGTTAAAGATCCCATGGCACTTCTCAAAAAGAGCAGGGGAATTTCCACGGTACAATGGCCAAATGTCCTCCATTCATGAAAAATACCACCAACAGCTTAATTTGGTTCAAGGTCAGTTGGCATTCATCTGTATCCCCCTTCCTCGGGTCGTGCCTGAAAATAGGCGGGATTTGTCCAGTGCACTTACCCGGTCTAAAAAACTAAATAAAATAAAAATATTCCTTGATATACAGTACTTAACCCAGTTGGGTATAGTTGCTTAAATGAATAACCACTAAAAAGTGAAAGAAAGCTTACATGTCCTGAACCTTTTGGTCTAGGTTATAACCTTCCTGTACAATGTACTAAAGCTGTAACTTTTATCCACTTATTAATTGTATTATGGTACCCTGTATTTACTGTGATGTTGTCTTCTCTGTACCCTGTACCTCTCTGTACAACTGGTTGCTTCTGAAAGAGGGCTATGTAGCTCATCTTGCACTCCAGTATAAAAAATAAAAATGAAATGAAACACTACGATAGGTTAGATTTCCAAAGATCTTTGGAACATGTGGCACATACAGTAGAAACATAGAAACATAGACTTTGACTGCAGATAAGGACTGCTTGGCCTATTTCGTCTGCCTATTTCCCTACCTACAGGATAGGCCGCATATCCTAGTTAACCAACAGCCTAACAGTATACAATGCAAGTTCTGAGAAGGTACAGTAAAGCTGCAAAATTGCATTCTGAAAAGAAAGATTTTAAAGTGAAATGTCTGCAGCTCTTTTTTGCTGTACAATATCTGCAGTAGTTTTGAACAACTGAGGTACAACCCCACATCAAGAATAACTGCCAAGATGGAGGGAATAAAATGTTGTAAATTGTTACGTAAATATGTTTTTTTTTATTTTACATTTTAAAGCTGCAGAGCTCACAGTCACACAATTGGGGATAGGTAGTTAAACTGTTTTCACCCACAAAATAATGATTTACTGTCAGAGCTGTTATAATCATACCCCCAACCTTCCCTTCCTTCCCTCCATCTCATTTTGCATTCAAAAAACTAAACTTCATTCTTTAAGTTTTATGGGCATATATCATAGCAGTCATTAACAAAAATGACTACCGTTTCCATTCCTATCCATTAACTGCAAAAAAAAAAAAAAAGAATCATGGAATAGATGTTTTTGCGGGCAGGCAGTCGAAATCCTCCCATTTGCCAAGGTTTTGGGATATGCAAATAGCCCCAGCATTGTTTGAATAGCAAGCCTTCTCTCTTAAAGTCAAACAGCACTTGAAATTCATTCCACACATCACTCACAGTCTCCAGTTACAGCATCTTCTCTAGCCTAAACCCTTGCATTTGTTGTTACCACAACTTGAGACAACAGACATGGTTCTGATGCATGGTTTACAAGAAGATGCCATCTGCTGAGCAACAAGGCGACCAGCAGGTAATTACAACTACATTTGCCAGCTTTTTTCTTTTATTGATTTTCTTCATCACTTTCCTAAAGGCCCCAAGCAATCAAAGGCAGCATGGCAACAGAGCAGAGCTATGGACTTCTCAGTGACCCCAATATCAGTTTTGCTTCGTGTTTTCCCCTCTCTAAGGACTAAAGGCCTGACAGACTGGTGCAGGGCTCAGGCCAGTACTGCAAAACTCTACATGCAGTCAAAGCAACTGAGTAGAAATGACAGCTACCCCTGGGAACTGAAACTAGTGCCCTCATGATTCAAATGGCACAGTTACTGTCATTAATCACATCACCTGTAAATCAGTCAGCTGGCTCTGCGCAATGGCCTTCTTCTGACCTAGTCTTTCTTCAGTTTCTTTCTTCTTGGCTTCAGTCTCCTCCAGCCTCTGGCTCAGACTAGCTGATTTCTTGAAGACAATTGCAACAACAGAAATTTAAGTCAGCATATTACATGACTATTTTTCAAAAACAATATTCAGTAACTGAAGAAAAAGTAATGAAAACCAGTTCAGTCAACAGTCACTGAGACATCAGACTTTAGAAGCCTAGCGTCTGAAACTTAAATATAGTAAACAACAATACTTCAAAGAACATTCCTTTTCATCCAGAACATAGCTTTCCTATACCTGATTATGCTAAATACTGAATCTCAGACTAATAGAAATGTTATTTTTTAAACAAAGATTGCACTCCAGTTACTTTTAAGTAGCTTTTATAACATCATTTTAGATTCTGTTTACTTTGTTCTTGTTAAACACAGATGTTTTAAAAGTAACTATTTGGACTACCAACTCAGTACTTATTGAATTGAGGGTGTGTGCGCTGTGTAGTAACATCACACCTCAAGTGGTTTAAGCATAAGGCTGCAGGCCAAGAGCATTCAGCACCCTAGAAGTGACGTTATTACACAACAACAAACATCACTGGAGAGCCTTTTTGCTATTATATGACTCACTTTTATATAAAACAGCAAAAATACATTTTGTAACAGTTTTTAAGCCCCTTTTTTAAATGTGGAAGCATATTTTAAAAGAAACAAGTTCCTGTTTTTTTTTCTCTCCAGTAGATGGTACTGTGTCTTAGTGAATTGCCTGTGCCTGTCTCTCTCACCTTCTCCCAGATGTGTCCCTCTCACTCTCCCCATGACCCTAACATGGAAAAGACTTTGTTTTACTCCAAAGTGAGACTATTTGCTTTACTCCCCACGTGAGCTGTGTATTAAAATACATTTAGAAAGTGCCATACAAAAGGCAGCAAGTACTGAGTAGCTTGTGCAAGAAGACGAGCTAAAAGGAATAGTGACTGAGAGTGAAGCAGCTTTGATTTTCCGTTTCACAGAGAAACAGAAAATCAAAGCTGCTCTGCTCTCATGTTCCAGTTCAGAACATCATCAGATTTAGTCTTTCACTTTTGTTTTGTTTTTTTGTTTTCTTTTTATAATTAAAGGACATTTAAACAAGAAACTGCAAACTGCCAACTTCAAAATCCAGCTTCATAGTGAGGTAAATGAAAGGCTACTGTTTACATTTATGCTAAGACTGCATTTATATAACTGACATAAATGTAGTTTCATAACATTTGAAAACTACAAACAATAGCCCTCTCCTTTTCAAATCTCCCGCCCTGTCGGCTTCTAAAATGGCCACTGAATGTGCTATGTGATGAGCTCATAGGAGTGAAAACCTCTGTACATGCCTCTTTACAGTGCTAACTCATTTGCATTTCCACTGCCCTTTGCTATTTTAGATACACAAATATGATTGACATCATGACTTGGCATGTGTATTATTCTTAAAAATACACATTACGCTATGATTCTGTCATTTATTTTGCCCCAAAAAGCAGATATTTCTGTGTAAAAACACCTCTCTCAGCCAAATATCAATGTGTTACCAGTATTCACATAATTGGTGGTCTGGTGGCTGATGCTAATGGCACCTGTCTGGTGTAAATGAAATACTTTGATGAAAACACACTGTTTTC
This sequence comes from Neoceratodus forsteri, assembly GCA_016271365.2. Classification (NCBI taxonomy): domain Eukaryota; kingdom Metazoa; phylum Chordata; order Ceratodontiformes; family Ceratodontidae; genus Neoceratodus; species Neoceratodus forsteri. The sequence goes on along the minus strand of CM057455.1, from coordinate 1,332,546,768 downwards.
AAGAACTGTTTTCTGTTGCTTTCCACATTTTTATACACCACACCCCATGGTTCCCAACCAGCCTGCCTGCTTACTCTCTCTCCCATCTGCCACCATTGCCTAGTACTGGCTCCATGTGATAACGGCGAAGATTCAACAGCGACACTCAATATGGCGACTCCCAAACGTTGACTCACATTACGACACATATAAGAAATGGTGACCAGCAGGAAAAGCGAATTCTGAGTGATACACAGTGCACATGCAAAAACACTAATCCTATAAGTTGGGACATTTTCTGTGAGTGGGGGCTCCACCTCCACACACCCCATGGGGGTCTGTGCCCCCGAACCCACCCGCTATCTCTAGGACTCCTACTCCAAGGTGCTACTTGACACGGGGGTAGGTTAGCACCTCAGAGTCACTGTTAACACCCTGTCACCGTTTATTAGCAGTTTATGTCTTCGCGCTAATGCCTTGACCGTTTTGGAGTCACCCATATGTCACCCATATGTCTTCGCCATACTGACGTGCTATGCCTAGTACCTGAGTCCACATTTCCCTGTCAGATGTCAGAAATCCCATAGGTGGTACAACTTTGACTAAGGTACAGGACCGCAGCCTCCTCGATCATGTGTATGACTTTACCAACCACTCTTGCTTTTTCCAGCAGGCACTACTAAATGCTTGGTCTAGGAGGTTCTGGTTCTGTACCTTACTCAGTGTTGGACTGGCAGTGGGATTTCCGATATCAGACAGGGAAAAGGCAGAATACATGGACTCAGGCACTAGGCAATGGCAGGCGTATGGGAGGGAGGAAGACTGAGCAGGTGGGTGGGCTGGCTGCCATGGGGGGGTGTATCCACATTTGGAAAATGAAAGCATTTCTTGAAACAGTGTATTTCATCAAAGCATTTAATTTGGATCGGACCAGCACCAGCCACCAGAACACCAGAACTGGTAATCCATTGATGTTTGAATGAGACAATCATTTTGACACAAAGATTTCTGCAGTTTTTGGGCAACATAAATGACAAAATTATAGCTTAGCATATGTATTTATAAGAATAATACACATGTTAAGTCATGATTTTGAGCATTTTTGTGTAGCTAAAATAGCAAAGGGCAGGGAAAACATGAAAGAGTTAACACTGGAAAGAGCCATGTACAGAGGCTCTTGCTCCTATGACCTCATCATGTAGCACATTTGGCATCCATTTTAGGGAGAAGACAGAGTTGAAAGTTTGAAGGGAGAGGGTTGTTGTTTACATTTTTCAAATGCTTTTGAAACTGCATTTATGTTAATTATATAAATGCAGTTTTAGCATTAACGTAAACAGCAGCATTTCCTTTACCTTGCCATGAGCTGGATTTTGGAGTTGGCAGTTGTAAAATCTTGCTTAGGTTTCCTATAAAACAGTGAGGATGGACAGTTTTTAGTGTCCGTCGAGAGTGTGTGAAGCGTTGTTGAGGTGCGCATGCACTATCATCATTGGTCGGCTGAACAGGGAGAAAGAAGCCGTGGAGTGTTGGCTTAAGATAGAAGCTGATGGGGGTTGTGTAAATTGTGACTGGGACTGCAATGTGAAACTGTGTCAGCTTCGAGGCGGCTTGAGCAGGAAGGGATTTCTTTAAGTGTTCTGAGGTTATCTCTGTGCCTGCCCTAGATACAGTGATGTTATGCAAGCAATAACACACAACAAGGTGTGGGTTATGTTCTGATATGAGCATGCCCAGGTGCGTTGTGAGGCATGAGGCACTTGCAGCAAGTGCCTTATGCACCTGGGCGTGCTCCTATCAGGACATAACCCACACCTCGGAGTGTGTTATTGCACTTATAAAACAGGCCCCCTAAGCAATTATTAAAAATTTTAAAAAAGAACAAAATAATGTAAAAAATATAGAAATGGAGTTTTCAGTAGGACAAATATAAAAAAAAAATAGTCCCCCTATTAAAAAGAGCTGTTTATTGCCAGCAGATGTCTTCCAATGTATTCATTAGGTACAAAGTAGAAAGGTACCATGCAATATATGTAAGCCCCCCGATCCCCACTTCCTGCATGAGTCCTATACATTTAACATTTTCGTTTTTTTATTATTTCACATTTACTATTTTGTGTATGCTTCTGAGAAGTGACCATCTGCGAGCATTTCCAACTTTGCATGTCCCGTCATATTTCTTCTGTCACCCCAGCCCCCCCCCAAATCATTTTTGTTTAATTTTTTTCTCCTTTTTCTTTCAGTTTGGATGTTCTGTTTACTTTCCGAGTGCCGCTTTGCTGACATCGAGCATGTCCCTTTGCAGCCACGGTATGCAACAGTTTCTGTTTTTTTTTTATTTTCACTTTTAAAATTGTGACTATCGGCTCCCTTGGAGATAATTTTTTTTTAAATTTGTTTAGTTTGGGTCTGTTTATGGAGGCTGGGTTGCAGTTGCTACAGAGAACGAGGTAACAAATGAGCATCTCTCTAAAGATGTTCCAAGATTGCGCTCGTTCTGCATGCTAGTTTGTTTTTAAAATGTTTTCTGGCAGTGGTATCGTGTGGACTTTCCACAAAATACAGAGTTTTACTGTGTCTTTTGGGAGTGGGGGGAGTCACATCGGCCATTTGAGCAGTTCTGTTGTCCATGCCACTGCTTTCCCGCTGTTAGTGCTGTGTTGCCGTTAGTTGTTAGCTGAGGAGCTGTAGCAGGACAGCAGTGGCATGGAGTGATTTCTACATGTAGTGTGTCTGGCTTGACACAAGTAGTGCATGTTGAAGAGTTATGTGCTGATAAGGACATGGCTGGAAAGGCATTCCCGCCAATCAGCACTTAAGATTTTGTTTGTCCATTTTATATTGTCAGATAATATCACTATGTCTAGAGCAGTCTGACCAATCAGATCACTAAAATTATCCATGCCATTGTGTAATTAATAATTACAAGAATCTTATTCTGTAGCCAGGCTTCACATGTTGGAACTGTAAATAGGATTTGGTGTAGCTGTCCTTAACGTGTCCAAAAAAAGAAAGGTTACTACACCCACTAAGGAGAGTTTACACGAGCACTCCTTGCCGGCCCATATTACGAAGCCCTGGGAGTACTCCACAAACCCAGCAGCACCAAAGTGCTAAAATACCACTGCCCCTATGCAAATGAGGGGGTCCTGTAATGCATACAGGCACAACAGTATATTCAAAGGTTTGTGGCAGCAGTAAAAAGCCCTCCATGTGGCGCTATTTACTGCCGCTGCAAACCACATCTTATGTGGGTACTAAACCTGCACCTCCACCCCTGAAGGCAGGGCAGCTGTATTCCAGCAGGCCAACATCAAGCACCCATGTTAATACATAACATCACTCCCTGGTGTCCAGTACTACCACCACCTCCGAGCAACTGTTCTAAAGTAGGTTATTGTTAGGTGATTGTAATTGTAATTGTAATTGGGTCCCTGATTCAAGAAATGGAGTTAGAGAATCCCAGTTAGACTTAGGTTTTTTTCAACTATTTGATGAGGTAACCAGGCTCAACTATAAATCAGGCAAAGGGACTATACTTGATTGCATAGTGGTCACTCACCCTGATAGGATTATTAATTTGGGTGTGCTCTCGGATGCATCGAGTGACCACTGTCCTGTCTTCTGTGAGTGGTCAGTAAAATTCAATAAGAGCCCTCCAAAGTATATTGAATTTAGAAATGTGAAGCGGTTATCCCCAGAACTTGTAGAGACAGCTTGCATTTATATTGACTGGACTAAATTTGATTCTGTTGATAACATGGATTCATTACTAGAAACGTTTACTTCATATTACACTACCATAGTTAATAAGATTATACCCTTAAAGAAAATGAGAATTAGGGTTAGTAAGCAAAAATGGTTATCTCAAGATTTGTTACATTTAATGAGAGCTCATGATAAGACTTGGAAGCAGTATAAATCTACTAATGATCCTTTTTCTCTTCAGAAATATAAAGCTTTAAGAAATCAGTGCAAGTCTGAAATTAGGAAGGCAAAAATTACATTTTGCCTTTCTTAACAAAAAAAATTTGGTAATCCGAAAATAACCTGGCAAACTCTTAATAACCTAATTGGGAGAGGAAACAAAGATTTAACAATCTCCGTACGGCATGGTGATCACTTAATCAGTGATCCTTTCCAGGTCTCTGAGGCATTCAAAAACTTTTTTGGAGATCTAGATAGTTACAGAAAACCGCTACAAAGCACTATCTTAAGTGCCACTTAACAAGTTAATGTAGATGCCCATCCTAAATTCTACTTTAGACAGGTTACCCCAGACACTGTTAAGAAATATAATCTAAAATATGACCCCAGACCCCATATCTCATATGATGGGATTGATTTTTGAATTATTAAGTTAGAGATAAACTCTTTTTCCTACCCCTTATCAGTAATTTTTAATTTTTCACTTTGCCATGGTGTTTTCCCAAGTTGCTGGAAGTTGGCTACTATTATTCCAGTATTAAAAAATGGCAATCCATCCTTATTATCAAATTATCATCCCAAATCTTTACTAACACCGGTTTCAAAAATCCTAGAAAGAATTATACTGGATCAAACTCTTGAACACTTAGAAAAATATTGTTTACTCACGGATTGCCAACATGGCTTCAAACCTTTTACATAACACTGAGACGGCCTTGGTGGGGTTCACGGGTGCCATACAGGGAGCCCCTGATAAAGGGAACTCTGTGGTGGCTTTGTTCACGGACCTCTCCAAGGTCTTCGATCTGGTTGAACATTTTCTATTTGACAGTATTCTTAATAACCTCTATGTTTCTGGTGATGTTATTACATGGTTTTATGACTATCTTACTCATAGATCCCACAGAACATCAGTTGGAAGTAGTGTTTCCCATCTGAGATCACTAAAATGTGGTGTGCCCCAGGGGTCAATCCTTGGTCCACTCATTTTTTTCATTATATAGGAATGCTGCTACTTCTTCTTGTTCTCAAATTACCATGATTTTATATGCAGATGATGCAGTAAATTTATAGTATGGGTCCGAGACCTAATGAAGTCATGGAAAAGGTACAAACTGACTTTGATTTATTTCAGAATTGGTTGTCCTCAAATCATATGGTTCTTAATTCTAATAAAACCAAAGTTATGCTTTTCTCTAATAAAACTAACAAGAATGAGAAACTCTACACTATTGTATCTCTGGATGGGAACCCTACAGAACTTGTGGATAGTTTTAAATATTTGGGGATAACATTAGACACAGAGTTATCTTTTGAAATTCATATTAATAACCTAAGAAAGACAATTCATCAGAGACTGGGATCACTTTATACGGTAAAACAGTTTTTGACTTCTGCATCATGGAAACTACTTGCCCATAGCTTTTTAGTAAGTATCATGGACTATGGTATAGTCATATATCCAGCAATGCCGGGTAAATTATTTGCTAGATTGAGGGTTACCTATAATTCAATACTTCGATTCATGCTCGATGTTCCCTTTCAAACTCATCACTATTTACTGTTAAAATAACTGTAACAGTTTGTCCATCGAAAAATGAAAATTACGTACCTACCGTAATTCTTGATCTTCTTGGACGAGTCTCCACCACTCATTCACACTATTGGGATCTGCGCCGGAGGCACTAGGACCCATCGGGAGCAAACTTTTTGCTGGAGGGTCGGCGCCAGAGATGGCGCTGAGAGGAACGGCGCCGTTAGCCCTAGCTCACGCGGTAACGACTATCTCGGCGTCAACCCTCCAACCGCCTCAGTACCTTTTTTACCAAGGAGGTGCAGCGTAACTAACCTAGAAGGGTAGCCTAACCTAAAAACTGGACATAAGATAGTCCGGGTGACCCGTGTAAGAAGGGTCAACAAAGAAGTCTTCACGACCTAAAGATTTGAGGGAGTGAAGACCAACAAGAAAGGGAGCTCGGGGGATGGAGGGTGGGTGTGTGAATAAGTGGTGGAGACTCGTCCAAGAAGATCAAGAATTACGGTAGGTATGTAATTTTCATATCTTCCTGGACATAAGTCTCCACCACTCATTCACACTATTGGGAGAGTACCGAGCTAATAATCCCCCGAGAGGGCGGCAGGAGAAACCAAGAGCTCACGTTTCTAGGACAGAAGTCCATTGAGGATGGCTCTGCCAAAGGAAGAATGTTGTCTGGCGTGGACATCTAGTGCATAATGTTTAACGAAAGTAAGCACTGAGCTCCAGGTGGCCGCATTGCAGATGTCTGCAATGGGCACATTGCGGATTTCCGCTAGGGATGCCGTGACCGCTCTAGTAGAGTGAGCGTATACTCTACCCTGTAACTTAACCTGCGCCATGGAATAGCAGTGGCGAAGGCATGCCACTAGCCATGATGAGATACATCTGATAGCGACAGGTTGACCCAGCCGGGTCTCACTGAAGGAAACGAATAGTTGCTGAGCTTTGCGAAAATCCTTGGTTCTATCTAGATAGAAACGTAAGGCCCTCTTAACATCCAAAGAATGAAGAGAACGTTCCCCTTCATTTTGGAAGTCTGCAAAATAAGAGGGAAGGACCAAAGGTTGGTTTAGATGAAAATCTGACACAACCTTAGGAAGAAATTTAGGATGAGTCGAAGGACTACTTTGTCCTTATGGAACACAGTATACAGAGGGTCTGTGACCAGGGCATGTATCTCAGAGACCCTACGGGTTGAGGTAATGGCCACTAGGAAGGCAGTCTTCAGGTGAGAAATTTTAGCTCACAGGTAGCCAGAGGTTGAAAGGTTCCAGTGAGCATGTCTAGCCCAAGATTAATGTCCCAGGCTACAACTGGACGTCTTGTAGGAGGTCTGGTATGCAGAATCCCCTTAAGAAATCTCTTAACCATAGGTAACTGAGCCAGAGTTAAGGAAAAAAACAGGCTCATGATACGCTGAAATGGCACTATGATGAACTTTGACTGTAGAGTACTGCAGACCTGAATTTGAGAGGTCCAAAAGGTACTCCAAAACCTTATCTGGTGGACAGGAAAAGGGATTCAAATAGGACTTTGCACACCAGAGTGAAAAACGCTTCCACTTGGCTGTGTAAGTTTTCTGAGTGGCTGGCTTCCGTGCAGCCAGAAGAATATCTGAAACTCTCCGAGAGACATTGAACCGGTTTACTTTGACCTCTTCAGGGCCAAGCATGAAGGTGAAGTGATCTCAGGTTGGGATGGACCACCGGTCCCTGAGTCAAAAGGTTCATCTGCAGGGGAAGTGGTCTCGGAGGAACTGCCAACATATTGTTGAGTAGTGGAAACCATAGCTGTCGAGGCCAAAAGGGAGCAATGAGAATAATTTTGTCCCCCTGGGATTCGAACTTGAGGAGTACCCTCTGAATTACAGGAAGAGGCGTAAAGGCGTAAAGAAAGCGTTTTGTCCACCGCAGCCTGAAGGCATCCTGACAGAAAATGCCAGGCCCTGGATTTCTGGAGCAGAAGAGAGGCAGTTTTGCATTGAGTGGGGATGCAAAAAGGTCCAGGTCTGGAGTTCCCCACTCTTCGAATAGTGACTGAACTATGGTTGAATCGAGAGACCACTCGTGAGGGTCTGTCTCTGTTCTGCTGAGACGGTCTGCCAGTTCGTTCTGAATGCCTGGCAGGTAGACCACTTGAATTAGAGCCTCGTGCTCCAAGCACCATTCCCATACCCTCATTGCTTCCCTGCATAAGGGGTAAGAATGAGCACCGCCCTGCTTGATGATGTAATACATCACTACTTTGTTGTCCGTTTGAAGGAGAATGTTCTTGTGACACAGAATGTCCTTCAAAGCTCGGATCACATAAAGGACGGCTCTCATTTCTAGGACGTTTATGTGGAGCTGGGACTCGACTTGAGTCCACACACCTTGAGTGTGGAGAGCCTGACAGTGAGCTCCCCACCCCATTAGGGATGCGTCCGTGGTAATGGAGATCTGATGGTCCAGAGGAGCAAAGGGATACCCCTCCAGGAGATTGCTCTCTTGAGACCACCAGGTGAGTGACCTCCTTAAAGGTTCTGTCACCTTGATGAGATAGGACTGTGGGTGAGTGGTCGGGGACCACTGAGTACTGAGCATCCACTGGGTGGTTCTCATGTGCAGACGTTCTAGGGGTACAGTGAACACTGAGGATGCCATGAGGCCTAGCATCCATTGCATCGAGAGAGCTGTGACTAAGCTGTTTTCCCCGATGTGACAGGCCATCTGAAGGATATCGTTCCTCCTGTCTTCTGGAAGAAAAGTCTTCGCACAGGAGGTGTCCAGAAGAGTCCCTATAAAAAGAAGCCTCTGGGAGGGCTGCAGTTGCGATTTCTTGAGGTTGAGCAGAACTCCCATGGACTTAAGGAGGCGCGAGGCCGTCTCCACGGCGTCCAAAGTCCCTTGCCTGGAAGGGCTTGCTAGAAGCCAATCGTCCAGATAAGGAAACACCTGAATTCCGACCTTTCTGAGGTGCGCTGCGAGAACTGCACAACATTTTGTAAAAACTTGCGGCGCCGAGGATAGCCCAAAGGGCAGGACTCTGAACTGATAATGCTGTCCCAGAGCCACAAACCTCAGGAATTTGTGATGCCTCGGGTGAATAGGAATGTGCTGGTAAGCGTCCTGCATATCTAGGGAGGCTAACCAGTCGTGTTGATGGAGCAGAGGTAACAGGGTTCCCAGAGAAATCATTTTGAATTTCTCCTTGGGGAGAAATTTGTTTAGCTTTCTGAGATCTAGAATGGGGCGCATTCCCCGGACTTCTTTGGAACCAGAAAGTAATGGGAGTAGAACCCCGTGTTTCGTTGGTGCAGTGGCACCACCTCTACTGCCCTGTTGTTCAGAAGGCCCTGAATCTCGGCGGCGAGAAGGTCTGACTGAAGGGTTGACAGCCTGGGCTGCCATTTGGGGGGATGATCCGGAGGGGTCTCCACAAGATTGAGTGAATACCCCTCGCGAATTATCCGAAGGACCCATTTGTCTGATGTTATGGACTTCCACTGGTTGTAGAAGTGCATCAGACGACCTCCCAACGGAGAGGAAAGTCCACCTTGGGCAGCTGAGATGGAACTTGGGTCGGCAATTCATAAGGTAGCACTGGGCGCTTTGGGCCCTTGCGCTTTCTGTTGCGCCTTCTTTTGAGGTTGGGCAGGTTGATTCTTATGGAAACTTCCTCTGCCTCTGCCTCGAAAGGACTGGCGATTATGAAACTGTCGTTTACTGGCATGCCCTCGAGAGGGGGCAGGAGGGGGGGGCCGAGCCAACTTAATGGCCTGACCTAGTCTTTTGTGTAGCTTCTAGAGCTTGCTCTACCTGAGGACCAAAAAGATATGCACCGTCAAAGGGCAATGTCATTACCTGCTGCTGCGCATCATTCGTGAAAGCCCGAAGTGCGCAGCCAGGAATGACGGCGGGTGCAAATACCAGCAGCCGCTGAACGGGAAGCAGTGTCAAAAGCATCCATGGCTGCTTTAACCTGCTGGTTGTTAGATTCAATACCTCTGGTAATGGTTTGAAGAAGCTCTGGCTTTGAATCCGACTCCGGTAGGGCTTCAACCATTTGCTTAATAGAATGCCACAGGATATACTCATACTGAGAAAAATAGCCTTGGTAACTGGCAATACGCATACTTAGAGTAGAAGCAGCAAAGACTCTCTTACCTAAGGTGTCTATTTTACGAGATTCTTTGTTAATAGGTCGAGCTATAGTAGTTTGAGGAAGAACGACCTTATCATTTTCTGCCAGGACTACAATAGGATCCACAAAGGCTTGAGATGCAAAAATGGGACGATCCTTGGGAGCTGAATATTTCCTATCAATGGATTTAGCCACCGAAGGTAGAAAGCAGGATTATTCCATACCATTTGAGACAGGCGTCTCGAAGGAAGGCTAGTCGGAGGTCAAATCCGTAGGGATCTCCGAGGCATGAAGATATTGGAGTCTCAACAATTTCCCAGGATCAATGTCTGTAGTCTGGAGAGAAAGTGTGGAACTCAGATTTTTTAACAGAGACTTAAAGGACAGGTCCTAGACCACAGGCTCTGTAGCAGTAATAGATCCTGCTTCGTCCACTTCATCACCCAACCGAAGGTCTGGGTCAGGCTCAACGTCATCTCCTGACAGTCCAGGAGGGACTGCATGGACAGGAAAGGAATGAAATTCAGAAGAGGAGGAAGAAGGGAACAAGTGAAAGAGAGTCCCGAGCCGCGGAAGAGGCGCACGGCACCGAGAACGGCGCCGCGAGGCCACGCGATGCCGAAAACGGAGCCAAGAAGCCACATGACACCGAGGACGGTACTGAGAAGCCACACGGTGCCGAGAAGCCGCATGGCACTGAGGATGGTGTCAAGAAGCCGCACGGCACTGAGGACAGTGCCGAGCGCAGCACCGACGCCGAGGACGGCGCCGAGCGCAGTACTGACACCGAGGACGGCGCCGAGAGGCCACACGATGCCGAGGGCACCGAAAACACTCCCAGACTCTGAAAAACAGGTTTAGAAGGAGCAAGAACAGGAGATAAGGGCATCGCTGTGGCCCCCTGCGCCGTAGCCATGTGAGGGGGGGGAAACACCTAAGCGCAGAGTCGATGGCACCGAAGAAGGTGCCGTGTGACCAGGAAGGTCCAACCACCCTACCCGGTTGCCCAAAGAGCCCGGAAGCTCACGGGCGACCGAGTCAGGTACCCGAACCAACCTCCGAGCCCATTGCTCCATAAGAGCGGCCCACTGATGAAACTGCTCATCTGAAGACCTACCTGCGGGTGGGGCAGGGCTCCGATGTCGAAGCCGTCGGCCACCAGAAGCAGAGGTTGGTGACTCCGAAGGAGGAGACCAGCAACTAGCCCCGATAACCGAGCGTCTAGGCGCAGACATATCAGAGGGCGACCTCGAGTGATGCCTTCTCTTTTTAGACCTGCGGGCCAAAAGAAACTCGAGGCCAGCGATTGCTAGTCGCGACCGTTTATTTTATGCTTCCGGGGGGACCGCCCATCCCCCCGGGCATTGGACTGATCGTTGTCAGACCCCCCCTCCGGAGAAGGCGGCGGACCGGACCCAGCCCGACTGACTGAACAGCTTTCATATGAAGTCTCCCTACTGTCACCTGACCTGCTCATGGTCGACTCCGTCAAAGTAGGCTGAGACTTCTTTTATTGTATTTATTTTAAAAATAAGAATAAATTTAAGCGATACTGTATCGAGATAATACTACAAAATAATAAAAACTGAAAACTATGCTTCTAGTTTGAAGTTTGACTCCCGATAGACGAGCGACATTGTCACTGAAGTGCACTCGACGGCGGGGAAAAAAGAAACTGAGGTGGTTGGAGGGTCGACGCCGAGATAGTCGTTACCGCACGAGCTAGGGCTCGTGGCTCCATTCCTCGTGGCGCCATCTCTGGCGCCGACCCTCCAGCAAAAAGTTTGCTCCCGATGGGTCCTAGTGCCTCCGGCGCAGATCCCAATAGTGTGAATGAGTGGTGGAGACTTATGTCCAGGAAGATCAGGATCTTCCATAAATTGGGCATTCTGTTAAATAAGGTGAAAAATGGTATTCTTTTGCCAGCTGTTTCTGCATTATTTCCTAGGCTCCTTAACTCCTGTGGTACTAGGTTTCAAAATAAATTCACCTTCAAACTGCCTTTTTTTTTTAAAAAGTATCAGGACAGAGATCAATTTTATCTAGAGCATCACTGTTCTTTGATATACTTCCAATTGATATTTTTTTATTTAAGCAGGAGAGACGCACTAAGTTGAAGCTTGTTTACAGGTGTGACCTGGGAGCACAAGGAAGTTAAGTGACTTGCTCAGGGTCACACAGTATGCAAGTGGGGGCTGTGGGATTCAAACCCAGGTCTCCAGGCTGGCAGCTCAGAGCCTTAAACCACTGCGCTATACTGCCTCTACCTTTCCTCAAGATATTGACTGTAAAACAGTAAGGACTTTTAAATCAAGGTTAGAATTCTGGATGATTGTACATGTTTATCTTAACAGTTTTGTGTGCTTCGCTGTATTTATTGTTTTAATTTGTTTGTTCACTTGATTGTTGTACTTGTTCTATGTTATTTGTATTAACTTGTCACCGGTGAAAAAAGGGCAGTATTGCTCATCTGGCCTACAAGTATAAAAAAATAAAAATAAAAATGAAAGTAAAGTATACAGTCATTCTGGTTTCAGATACCCGATGAGCAGATGCACACCATATTGTTGAGTGCTAGCTGAGCTCTGGCTAGTATTTTTTATACATTTGGCAAGGTTTTAAACAGGCATGCTATCATTACTTTACTGCAGCATCAACTGACTTATTATTATGTTTGCTTGCACGCATGTGCAAGAAACATAGTGCCATCATCCGAGATTTTGGAGGTGTGTCACCTCCTCCTCCAATTCAGTCAGTGTGCTGGCAGGCGCGGCCCCTGTAAGCCAATGCATTCTGGAGCTGTCTATGACACGCTCCAAAATGCAGTGGCATGCAGTTGAAAGGGGGAGCTATGCTTGAGTGAGCAGCGATAAGATATCGCCTGCTCATGCGCAGTTCCCCTACACACACACACACACACACACACACACACAGAAACTCCCCGTCCCCGTATAGCCGGCGGGGGTGCCCAATCCGTCAGCTTGTGCGCACCCCCCCCAAATGCCAGCTAATAGCGCGGGGTGCCCAATCCCGTCGGCTTCAATGTGTCTCCCTCCCCCATACTATAGACGACGGGGTGTCCAATCCCCGTCAGCTTCACTCCCAGTACAAGGTGCCACGCTGGAGTCACCCAAGCGTGGCAACAAATGTCATGGCGGCCGGGGTGCCCAATCCCCTGTTGCTGAACGCCCCCACCATCCTTGTGCCACGCTGAGCCCACCCCAGCGTGGCAAATATCCCAGTCGTCTAATTTTTCAACCTGGAAAATAAAAAGCGGTCCCACGTAATCTCCCAGCACACCCTCCCACAACCCGCACCCACCCACTGCGCACCCTGCCTCCCCACCCCCCAACCCCCCTCACCCCATACTTACCTCTGGACCTCGGCGCGATGATCTTCGGTGGACCGGGAACACGTCTGCACTCTTCAAAGCCGACCGCGAACTGAGGAAATGCCGGTAAGCTGTATAATGGGTTAGATAGGGTGGTTTCAACTTTAGTGCATATCTCAGGCATTTTTTGGAATTTTGCACCAAATTTTCAACATGGGGTTTTTGGGACCCCTTCTCATGAATGATGTCACTGTCATGGCGTTTTTCGGGCCCGAAGGGTGAGTTCGCGCAGTGACTGCGAAATCACCAGGCCCAACGCCATGACAGTGACATCATTCATGAGAAGGGGTCCCAAAAACCCCATGTTGAAAATTTGGTGCCAAAATTCCAAAAAATGACTGTTTTACCAGCATGCGTTGCACAGTTCCTATGCAGGCTCGTAAGTTCGCGAATTTTCAATATTTTCACTCCAGATTTTCAACATTGCCATTTCACCACACCTTCTTATGAGCAGTACAGCTGTCATTTTCCATCTCACCAAAATGTGTTTCCGCCCATGTAGCACACAATGGGCGCAGTCAGTGTCTTGAAATCAATATCGGGACAAATTAAAGAAAATCACAGTGACACTGTTCATGAGCAGAGGTCTTAAAGTGGCTATGTTGAAAATTTGATGAAAATATTCCTAAAATGACTGTTTTACTGAGTGTGGTTGCGCAGTTCCTCATGCCTTTCGTAAGTTATGAACTTTCAATATTTTCACTCAGATTTTCAACATTGCCATTTTACCACACCTTCTTATGAACAGTACAGCTGTCATTTTCACATCTCACCCAAAACGTGTTTCCGCTCATGTAGCTTATTGTGGCTCAGTCGGTAAAAGCGAGCAAGTACGGACAATTAAGAAAATCACAGTGACACTGTTCATGAGCTGAGGTCTTAAAATGGCTATATTGAAAATTTGGTGAAAAAATTCCAAAAATGACTGTTTCTGACGTGCATTATACAGTTCCTATGCATGCTACGTAAGTTTATGAACTTTCAATATATTTCCTCCAAGATTTTCAACATTGCCATTTTACACACCTTCTTAGGAGTAGTAGCTGTCATTTTCACATCTCACCCAAAATGTGTTTCCATACATGTAGCGCACAATGGCGCAGTTTGTGTGCGAAATCAATGTGCGGGACAAATTAAAAAATCACAGTGACACTATTCATGAGCAGAGGTCTTAAAATGGCTATGTTGAAAATTTGAGTGAAAAAATTCCTAAAAAAATGATCCAAGCAGCACACCCCAATGCCTGTCACTCTCTGCAGGGTAGTGGTAGGGTTGGCTTCAGTTCAATACTTCACTACCATTCCTATTACGCAGCTCTGTAACTTCTACACTACCACTGCCAATGCCAGCAAGCAAACATTAGGCATTGACAAATGCTTGTTTTTTATCTGTTTCGGTGATCTCCCTTTTGACCGCCTCTCTGTTTCCCCTTAGGCAGTGGAGCAGAGTAGCAACCAAAATCTTGAGTGTATGGGACGAGGCCTGTTTCAAAGAGAAAAAGCTGAACAGCATTTCTGGTGGTGGAAAACCCAGAGGTCAGCCCTGAAACAAGAAAGAATTGAGGAAGAAAGATGGAATTGTGGAAAGCCACAGCTGAGTCAAATAAAGTTGGAGAAAGAAGTAGAGCCTTTGAACTCTGTAAACTCGGAGTCAAATGAAATCAAGGAAATAAAAGGGTTCCAGTTTCGCAGCTCTGAAAAAATTTGAAAAAAACTGAAGAAATTAAGAATGTTTAATATACTGAGCATTTGCTTAAGACTGTTCTTGGACTGTGCCTGACTGTACAGTTTATACTGGCTACATAAATTCACCTCAATTTGTGAATGGTGAAGTTACTTTAACATTTTATCCATGGTATTTATGTTGTTTAGTTCCCATAGGTCATTTAATCTTAGATTTTAAAATCAAGTGTGGGAACAAACTTCTTTTACTCTTAGTACATATCTAACCTTTTGCCTCATACCAAAAACAAAGTCGCTGATTCATGTGATAGAAGCCTCAAATCTTAAGGAAGGGGAAATAAACTGTACACAATATTTAACAGACACATTTTTGTTAACATCTACCCAAATGTTGACTATCTGAACCCAGAACAGTAATAAGGGACAGGTAATAACCCTCAGAAAAGATGGAGGACACTTTCCCTTTACTTATAAACAAGCCAGGGAAGAATATTTAGGGCAGAGATCAATACCAGAATGCAAAATTTTAGATACACAAGAAATGTAAGGATTAAGGGAAAAACAGGTGGCGAAGGAGAAGCAGGAAACTGCAGTAATTAATATTCCCACCCCCACAGAATATCAGTGGAAATTATTCCGTAATTCTGCACTAAAAGTTGGAAATCTAGGGGACTCTGGAAAAATTCCTCATCTTGATACCCTATAGAAATGAACCAATATTAAAAGAAAACAGACAGGGAGTACAATCTGAACATGGAAAAGAAAATGAGAACTCATACTCTGACTTTGTGAAAGATGACCCAGTGCCTTTCTCACCTAGATTAATAAAAGCATTAAGTGATCAGCATATGACAAATATCTTATTAATGGAACAGCTTTACATATTGAGGGATGAAATTAATGCTTTAAAAGCTGCATTAGTACAGCAGTAAGTCTAACTCAGGAATATATTCAGGGGAAGGTGAAATCTGACCTGAGACCAGAATATGACTTGATGTTGCCTAACCCTTTAAATGAGACAGATTCAATGGTTACATCAGAGGAGGATGAGGAAAATCAGGATGCCCAAATAATTAAACTGGAAAAGATTTTGAGAAAAAAAAAAAGAAAAAGAGGATTAAGGTGAGGAAAGGGCAAAAAGCTAAAAGAGTCAATACAAGTAAAATGATCCTTGGGGAAAGAGAAACTGAAGGAAAAGTATGAGAAACAGACTGTGAAGAAAAAGAAGGGGAAGATATGTAGCAGTCACCACAAGGCTCAAAAAAGGAAAAAGTCACCGGTTCAGATTCAGCATTAATTATGACTGCCACCCTGAGAAGGATAATAAAAAAAATGTAAATAGTATTGCCGAAAAAAAAACAAAAAAAAAACAGAAGACAAAGGGGGAAAAAAAAACAGAAAAGACTGCAGAGACCCTGTTGAGGGAGAAAAGCCAAATAGTATAGTAAGAAAGGAAACAATGGATCAACCTGAACCCAGCCATTTAGATGAAGAAATTATAGAAATAACCAATAAAGTAGAATATGATAAGGAGGAGGACTTAAAGAAAGGATGAGAAAATTGGTAGAAATGGGATATGGTTAACACGTAATGAGGCCACCTGAAAATAAGCGGCATACATAATGAAAATCAAGATAGTAAAATGTTGGGCAACTTAGTGAAGCAGTGCAAGGAAGCAGATTTTCAAATTCCTAAAGACATGAATAATGTGATATACAGTATGTACAAAGAGACAGAGATGATAAGTTTGGCCCAGTATATGTAATATTCGATGCGAGGGAGACATTCAGCTGGATCTGGGATAACAGATACAGGTAAGAAAGCTGGGGATACAAATTTAGGAAACACTCCTAATTAAATATTGGGTTCTGCAAATGAAAACGTAAAGTATGCTGGGCCTATTTATTTAATCCGAGGATCTAGATATTTTACTAACATGCCATAAAAGTGGAAAAACACAAGAAAATGAGTGCAGTCCCAGTATTATTGACAATATATAGTACAGTGTATGGGAGCCCATACACAACACAGTTATTCTTTTACCAAGTGGTTAGCAGGATGACAAGGAACTCAACAACAAAGCTCAAGAGGGCCATCTGTCATCCTAATAACCACAAGGTGAAAGAATAGCCTTGCTGTGCAGTGGGCTCCCATATAATATTTTATATAGTGTATGGTGTAACAAACACTATACAAGTTCTTTTTTTCATTTAATCTGCTTTGTTTTTTATTTTGTTTTTCAAAGCGCTACTCACCAGGCACTTCACTACAGTGGGAGCGGTAGTAGCTCATCTACCAATCTGCCTTATGAAGTACTACAGTACAATGAAAAGTTATTCTGCTGCAATACGAATGTCACTGCTGCAGAACAACAACTTTTACAAGACATGGAATTCCATGCTTAACAAAGCCTCACCATACACTATACATTGGCTAGAGTCCAGTAAGAATGTAAATCATTAATAACTACACTCTGATACTTGTTAGGTAAGGTGATGGGCATCAAAGTGGAGAAAGGTGATGTACAATGGGTATGAAGAGAAATAGGTTTTACAGGATGCAGACAGGTTACCATTGCAGTGAGGGACAAAACAAAACAGCTGAATGTATACAGGATCTACAGGAAGATCTGGAAAAGCTGTGGAGGTGGTCAAGGATTTGGCAGCTTGGCTTCAATGCCAAGAAATGCAAAGTTATGCAATTGGAGCCAAGAATCCCAGGACAGAGTACTACCTGGGTGGAGTCTGAGTATCTGTATCAGAGGAGGAGGAGGAGAAGGACCTGGGAGTGATAATCACTAGTGACCTGAAGCACTCCACGCAGTGCAAGAAAGCAGCGGCAAAGGCAAACAAGATGCTGGGATGCATATCTAGGGGGATGAGCAGAAGGAGAGAGGAGGTTATACTGTCATTGTACAGGTCAATGGTAAGGCTGCATCTAGAGTATGGAGTTCAGCACTGGTGCCCACACCTCAAAAAGGACATTAACCTGCTGGAGAAGGTACAGAGGAGGACTACAAAGATGATAGCGGGTCAGCAGGGTAAGACGTATGAGGAGAGGTTGAGGGTAGTGAACATGTACTCCCTAGAAGACAGGCGAGAGAGAGAGGACATGATTGGGACCTTTAAGTACTTGAAAGGGATGAATAAGGTTGATAAGAAGAGTCTCTTTAAGCTGAGTAGTAACCATTACACGAGGGGGCACAGTCTTAAGCTGGAGGGTGGGAGGTTTAGGAGGGAGGTCAGGAAGCACTTCTTCACAGAAAGGGTGGTGGACACTTGGAATGCGCTGCCAGAAGAGGTCATCTCATTGAAGACAGTGGGCAGCTTCAAGAGAGACTGGGATAGGCATGGGGGGAGGTAAGGATCATGGGTAGGGAGGATAGGAGGAGTGGGGAAGGAGGGTAGGGACATTAGCTCAAGTTGTGGACCCTGCAATATGAGCAGACTTGATATACCAAATGGCCTTCATCTGCTGGCTTCTTTGTATGTTCATACGTAAAACATTGGCAGGTGAAATTTTGAGGGAAACATACCAATTGGACAGACTACACATTTTATTGTGGGTCATGAACAATGAAGTACCTGGCAATATATGAACAAAGAAACAGGAAGCACCAATAATGAGAGGGTCCCAATAGAAGAAGTTATATCTGACATAAATAACCTTAGATTTCAAGGACAGAAAACTAATGATATAATTGTCAGATATTTTAAGGAGTATGGGATCAGATATTCAATTAACAGGTTTGAATTCTTACAGCGACTTAATAATAATTAACAAGTAGTCAATATTGCTGAGGAACCAGTAAACTTAGGCACTTTTAACCCCAGACCCAAGTAAGGCTATGGATATGCACACAGAAGAGGGTATTATTCTATGCTGGAATATAGCAGGGGCTAATAAACTCTTCAGTGATAAGGAGGGTAGAAATTATTTTATTGCAATGTAATTATTTTACTACAAGTAACCTGGACAATTTCAGAGTTATGGCTAGATGGCTATATATCTTCCAAAGCACAAAAAGACAGAAAATGGGGAGACTCATAGTGGATTCCCTGCAGGGGGAGGGCCTCAAACAACTGGTACAGCAACCCACAAGAGACAGGGCTATCCTAGATCTAGTACTGACTAACAAAGAAGGGATCACAGATCTCCAGGTAGAAGGTCACCTGGGGGCCAGTGACCATCACATGGTATGGTTCAATTTGGCTACTACATCTAAATCATCCCATTCCAAGGCAAAAATATGGGACTTCAGAGGAGCTGACTTTGATAAGATGGCCAACAGAGTTAAGCTAGCCCTGGCAAAAAGAAACACAGGTGAGGAGGTACAGGCAAAGTGGGCAAGCATTAAGGATACAATACTTGAAGCAACATCCCATTGTGTTAGACAGAAAAGGAAGTGCAAAAAAAGAAGGAAACCACTTTGGTTCTCAAATACAGTAGCAGAAAGGTCAGAGCCAAAGGCTGGCCTTCAGAAAATATAAGGGAACACAGCGGGATGAAGATAGGGGCATACCAAACTGCCCTAAGGGAAGCAGGTAAGGCAGTAAGGCAGGCAAAGTCCCAAACTGAGGAAACACTAGCACAAACAGTAAAAGAAGGTGACAAGACTTTCTATAGATACATTAGTGAAAGGAGAAAGTCAGGAGGTATTGCTAAGCAATGGAGAAAAGGAGCATGTGAGGAGGAGGACCCTGTAAGGCATCTATCCTAAATAGATACTTTTGCTCAGTATTCACTGAGAGAAGGTAGGGCAGGGCCCACAGCTCAGCATCATGGACACAGGGGAGGAGGTGAGCACTACTCCTTCACAAAGAAAGGGTCCTACAAGAGCTTGCTAAGCTCAGGGTGGATAAGGCAATGGGACCTGATGGCATACATCCCAGGGTACTTAAGGAGCTAAAGGAGGAACTAGCAGAGCCATTAGCAGAATTGTTTAGTGAGTCTCTGAGCACAGGAGAGGTCCCAGAAGACTGGAGAAGGGCTCATGTGATCACTCCCACAAGAGTGGTAGCAGGAGGAGGCGGGAACACAGACCGGTCAGTCTTACCTCAGTAGTGGGCAAGATTATGGAAGCACTCCTTAAGGAAAGGATAGTGCAACACCTGGAATCCATAGGGGCACAGGATCCAAGACAGCATGGGTTTACAAAAGGAAGGTCCTGTCAAACTAATCTCATAGATTTCTTTGACTGGGTAACCAGAGTGGTGGACCAAGGGAGCAGTTGATGTCGCCTACCTTGACTTCAGCAAGCTTTTGACACTGTTCCACATAGAGATTGATAAAATAAGCTAGGTAGGCTCGGGGTGGGTCGAAGTTGGTCAACTGGGTGGCAAACTGGTTGACTGGCGAAAACAGAGAGTGGTGGTAAATGGTATACAGTCAGAAGAGATGCAAGTCACAAGTGGGTACCTCAGGGATCAGTCCTGGGGCCAGTCCTATTCAACATCTTCATTAGTGACCTAGCAGATGGACTAGAGGGTAAGGCTTGTCTGTTTGCAGATGACACCAAGATCTGAAACAGGTAGATGATCCAGATGGAGTGGGCAGAATGAGAAGAGATCTGGATAAACTAGCAGAATGGTCAGAAGAGTGGCAACTGGGATTTAATGCAAAGAAGTGCAAAATCATGCACATAGGGAAGAGAAACCCTGGAAGCCACTTATAGGCTGGGAGGGAGTTGCTAGCAGTCACAAAGGAAGAAAGAGACTTGGGCATCATCATCACTGATGACCTGAAATCATCCAAGCAGACCTCTAAAGCAGTAGAGTGAGCTAGGGGGTGTTAGGGTGGTAGTAGAAATTATCTACAAGTCATGGAGGAGGTAATAATCCCTCTGTACAAGACATTGGTTGAGCCCCATCTGGAGTACTGCGTGCAGTATTGGAGCCACACCTTCACAGGACATTAACCAAATTGAGGCAGTCAGAGAAGGGCAACAAAATGGTGCAGGGACTGCATCAGAAGACATATGAGGACAGATTAACGGAGCTCAATATGTATACCCTTGAGCAAAGGAGGGAGAGGTGATATGATTGAGACATTTAAACACCTTAAGGGCATAAACAAGGTGAAAGAGTCTAACATGTTTAAATATAAGAAAAATAGCAGGACAAGAGGACACAGCATGAGATTAGAGGAGGCCGATTAAGGGGAATGTGAGGAAATTCTTTTCACAGAAAGGGTGGTAGATGCATGGAATGGCTTACCACAAGTAGTGGCTATGAATACAGTGCAGGGCTTCAAACAGGCATGGGATAGGCATAAGGGAGCAATACAAATGACTATGAATAGATAGGTCACTGACATAGCAAAGGCCGATGGCACATTTATAAGGTAGAAAAAGAAATGGGCAGACTGGATGGGCCTTGCGGTCCTTATCTGCCGTCAACTTCTATGTTTCTATGTTTCTATGAGACCTTTGAGTGGATGAGCAATATTTATCAAGACCACAAAAGAGTTATATATAAAATAAAATATGGTTGTAACAGACAATCTTATTCTGTTAAAGATTTTATGGGAGGAACAGACTACTATGTAAGAAATTGTTTTGTTCCTCCCCAAATACAGCATACTATGATCATACAGTCTGGGAGACTATTGCAAATAGGCTGATACCTGCATTACAGTTATGCCAGAAATAGAAATTTTTCTTATGGGTGATTTTAATGCAAGGCTGTTTTTGGAGTGTCCTCATAGCACAACACAATTTGCATCAATCTCTGGCTGTGACGCATTCCAGGTGCGACAGAGACTCAGCACCCTATTTTATAAAACAGGGAGTCTCTGTGCCAAAGACCCATGAGTTGCTGCAGCCACAGGACTGCACCAAACACTGGAAGCACCTGCAGGAGTTTTGACGGAGATATTTCACTCTCAGGGTTTATGGATTATCACACACCTTAGGTGTGTGAAAAATCCTCATAACACACCTGCACATGCATTATTCTCTATATACATGGCAAAAATATGGAATTATTAAACTATGGGAAGTACTGAACAAACTTTTAAACAGGTCAGTTTTACAGGTATCATTAGCCTTAGCTGAGATACTCAAAGCGGAACTGGGAAGATGTAAAATACAAGAAATAGTCAACCTCAAAATATTAGCCTACTAGATAAAAAGTATGCATGATACCAATGACAGTGTAACTAAACAATGTCTATTAGTAAATAATTCTTGGCATAGTAAAGAAAGTCACTTTCTATGGTTAAAAAATGTGGAAAGTCTATTGCAGTATACCAGTAAAATGCACTTATAGAAAGATCGGCAGAAAGAAATTGAGATTAATAAAGCCTATGTTATGGCGTTAAAATAAAATATGAGAGACTTCAAAAGCAAAATATACAGAAAGAATAAAAGTATTAAACAGTTGCACTTGGTATAGTAAAGACAAAAAATTCATAGACTGGAACCATATCTAACTCTATTAACAGACAAAGAATACAGAAGGGTGTTTACTTTGTTGTGTTGTATAAATTATTTATGGATTTGTATTTATTTATTGTTTATTGTTTTAAATATTGTAAAGTGCCTTGGTTTGAGAAAGGCGCCATATAAATAAAGTTTAATTTCATTTCATTTCATTACTTACTATAGACTAGAATTATTCTGGTCAAAGACAGTACAGGCAATATATACTAAAGAAAGAAGGGAATGGGCCAGCCCGACAGTGCAGAGCTAGAGCAATCACTCATGGCACCGATGACCCGGGTTCAGGAATGAGCCTAGGCCATCAGAGGGCCAGCAGGAGAGAGCTACGATCAAGCATCCCACAGGACGCTCTTCTCCTCTGGGAAGGGAGGTATTGCAACCTGCTGCAATACCGGCACATGGGTAGCCATGGGTGGCAGTGCAGGGGTTCAGCAACTAACAGGGGAGAGACCCTGGGACCGAGCATGGGGATTGGCTGGACCAGCTCCGACGGTGCACCAATCTAATTGCGCTCCTAGAGGGATGGGCAGGCTACAGAAAATGGGAAAACTGAGGTGCAGGCAGGGAAGATGAAGCCTCAACCTGCCCACCATGTCCAACACTGGAACTGAGCCACCTTCTGCCAGGAACACCACCAGTCTTCACCTCTGCTGTGGGTGGTCAGATAAACAGCAGAGAAGAAATGTGGTGGAGCTGAAGGCGTACCCGGCCCTGTGGGCAGCACAGCAGTGTGTTGCAGGTGGGCTGGTGGTCCCGACCAGATAAGATGCCTGGTTCTTGGCAGGACAGTATAAGGGCAAGCTGGCTGGGGTGGAAGAAGGTTTCTGCCTGGCACGGAGCGGATGAGAAACAATGTTTAAAAAAAAAAAGAATTGAGGGAATGTTTAAAGGAAGACTTGTCATGGTCATGTAAGAATGACAGATATAACACCTCATACTTTTATTCTTAACCTGCACAAATCATACAGAAGACACAACAAGGTGGCTAGCCAACTATATTAACCATCAACATTCGTGGGCTGAAGAAGTAATAAATGCATTTAGGAACCCGATCCTTGACTTTGTCGCTTGGGATGTAGTTGCCTTCCTTAAAAGAATAGAATTAAAGACAAAAAAAGAACAGTTTAGAAGCATAAATGAAAAATAAGTTTTTTAGGCCATAACTGCCATCACTGTTTGACTTTCCAAATAATAGTGACCACTGGCAAGCAATGCTGGCAGGGGGTGTAGGTATCCTGTCCCGAACCCTGCACGGTCCAGCTTAAACTTCATAGTACTACTGTAGTTAGCTAAAACCTATCATCACTTATCCTTCTAAGGGAAGAATTAATATGGATAGCCTAATAGTCCTAAAGGACTCCACATAAAAGCTTGCCTTACAAGAAGCGATATAGCCAGACTAAGGGGTTCCTCTATGTGCAATAAGAGGGGTTTGATAGTTAAAATGCTTAAAGCAGTTTGGAATATAGAATAACACCATACAATGTGCATGTTCTATATAAAGGATTGCCTCTTGAAATGCATTTATGAAAATATTAGAATCGTACTATATTTTTGTATGTGAGATTTTAACTAGAACGAATGGTCTATGTATTGTAATGACTAGCAAAGTTGAACAACAAAGGAACTGATGATGACAGTCATTCCCTGGTGTCTAGTGGTATCCCTCCAGCCCCAAGCACCCATTCTAATGTACAGTATCTATCACTGGTGTACAGTGGTACCCTCCACTGCCCAACAAGCACCTGTTCTACTATACAGTCATTCCCTGGTATCCTGTGGTTCCCCCCGACTCCCGAACTCAGATTTAAAAACAGTTATTCATTACCTAATGTCCAGTGGTTCCCCCACCCCAAATGCATGTTTAAAAACAGTTATTTATTTCATGGTATCCAGTGATTCCCCCACCTTTAATCATCTGTTTCTACTATTACAACTAATCACTGGTGATCCAGTGTCCCCTCACCTGACCCACCAGTTCACATCCCACATTCCTGCACCCCTTAGCCAGGTGGCCAATGCTCCTCCTTGCACGATATGGTGAGCAGCACAGCCCTCCTCTCACCTCTGCAGCCAGCTGCCATATGAGCTGTAAGTGAAAAAAATATTTAACTGATCATATTTTGCAACTGTCAAGGAACTGCAAAAGCAATGGCCAAGAAATCTTAATGAAAAGAACCTATTTTCAGGTTCTGGAAGGGGAGGTAGGGACAGAGAGTGTAAATCATAGTGGGGGGTCCCTGAGAAGAAACACCATTACTATCATGAGTAATTTTTTCTTCTAACCCCAGGAATCACTCATTGATGCTTTACACAAGCTGACTCTTTAGCAGTATATTGGGAGGCTGGGTGCAGAACCTACTCAGGAAAAAGGTTCTACAAGACAACAGTTCCAAAGCTGGCATCCCTTCTGAACTGTATGTCCAGAATATAGTGCTTTGTGAAAGTGTGCACTGTTTTTCAGGTAGCTGCTTTGCAAATGTCCAGTAATGGGATGCCCCTTGTGGATGACACGGAAGCAAATGTACCCCTTGTGGAATGTGCCCTTAGGCCTCTGGGAGGTATTTTTTCAGATGTTCATAACAGAACTGTATGCAAGAGCCTATCTAGTGAGAGATAGTCCTCTTGGTTGCTGGCTTATCTTTGCCTGAAACATAGAAACATAGACTTTGACGGCAGATAAGGACCGCTAGGCCCATCTAGTCTGCCCATTTCCCTACCTACAGGATAGGCCGCAGATCCTAGTTAACCAACAGCCTTTATCTTCCTGCCCCCCACAAGAATTGCCTTATGTCTGTCCCATGCATTCTTGAATTCTCCCACAGTTTAGACCCCACAACTTCCTCAGGAAGGCTGTTCCATGCATCCACTACCCTCTCTGTGAAATAATACTTCCTCACATTGCCCCTGAACTGCCCCTCCTTCTATCTTTTAAATTGTTCCCTTGTTCTTGCAAGTCTCTTTTTCTGAAGAGCTACCCTCTTGGACTTTGTTGATTCCCTTGAGGGTACTTGGAAGTTTCTAACATGTCCCCCTCTCCCTTCTTTCCTCAAGGGTATACATATTAAGCTCCTTTAGTCTCTCCTCCACGGCTTCTCTTGCAGACCCTGCACCATTTTAGTTGCCCTCCTCTGGACTGCCTCTATCCTGTCTATGTCCTTGCGGAGATGGGGTCTCCAGAACTGGACACAGTATTCCAGATGGGGTCTCACCAACTGTCTGTACAAAGGGATAACAACTTCCTGTTTTCTGCTGCTGATGCCTCTCCCTATACATCCCAGTATACCCGGCCCTCCCACTGCCTTCTCACATTGCTTGCTAACCTTAAGGTCATCTGATATGATTACCCCAGGTCCCTTTCCTGTTTTGTTGTTGTTACTAGCTCCCCACCCATTGTGTATTCTTCCCTGGGTTCTTGTTTCCCAGGTGCATTATTTTGCACTTTTGCATTGAATCCTAGCTGCCATCGTCTGACCATTCCTCCAACCTTGCTAAGTCCCTTTTCATCCTTTCCACGCCTCCTTGTGTATCAACCCTGTTGCAGATCTTTGTGTCATCTGCAAAAGGCATACTTTTCCTTCCAGTCCTCTGCAATGTCACTGATGAAGACATTAAAAGGACTGGACCAATCTGAACCCTGCGGTGCCCACTAGTAACCGCCCTTTCTTCAGAGTGGACTCCATTTACAATTACCTTCTGTGTCCTGTTGTCCAGCCAATGTTTTACCCAGGCTCCACCCTGGGACCCACTCCCAGGCTGGTTAATTTGACTATCAATCTTTTGTGTGGGACTGTGTCAAATGCCTTGCTAAAGTCTAGGTAGGCCATGTCCACAGCCCCTCCCTGGTCTACTACTTTGGTCACCCAGTCAAAGAAATCTATTAGATTCCTCTGACATGACCTTCCCACTGTGAACCCATGCTGCCTCGGATCCTGTGCTCCACTGACCTCTAGGTACTCAACTATTCTTTCCTTCAGAAGTGACTCCATCACTTTCCCTTCCACAGAGGTCAAACTGACAGGTCTGTAGTTTCCTGCCTCTGTCTTGGTCCCACTTTTGTGAAGGGGAATCACGTTCACCTTCCTCCAGTCCTCGGGTACCACACCATCCTCCCATGATATATTAAAAAGAGTAGCCAGTGGTTTCACTAGTTCCTTCCTTAATTCTTTTAGAACTCTGGGGTGAATTCCATCAGGCCTGCCTCATCATAGGTAACAAAAAGCTGAGTACCCTGAGACCTGACATCCTTTGTCTGGTCCAGGAAGTGGCCAAGTGCTCGCTTCAGATCCAGGCAGTGCAATTTCTGCTTTCCTTGGCTGGAATTCTCAGGGACAAGCACAGGAAGGGCAGTTGACTGGTTCCGATGGAATTCCAATATGAACTTAGGTAAGAACTTCCTATCGGTTCTAAGGACTACTTTGTCCATGTGGAAGATTATGTAGTTCAGTTCTGTGCAGAGCACTTGCAGCTTGTCTACCCTCCTAGCAGATGTCATGGCAATCAGGGGAATGGGTTTCCATGTGACATATTTTAAATTAGAAGTAGCCGTATGCTCAAAGGGGCCTCTATCAGCTGGGCAAAGCAGATGTTCAGGTTCCATGAAGTGACTGGATTCCTCACAGATGGGTATAGGTGACTGAGGCCTTTAAAGAACCTTTTAAAAATAGGTTGCATGGTCAGTGACTTGCCTGCTGATATGTAGACTGATACTGCAGCTAGATGTACCTTTAGTGTTGATGGCCTCAGGCCTAAGGACTCAAGTGCGCTAGCATGTGCTATGTAGCTCAGGACTGTAGGTAACCCTACCTGCAATGAGATTATCTTTCTGGGGGCACACCAGTATGAAAATCTCTTCCACTCAGAGTCATATGCTTTCCTGGTTTCCTGGAAACTTTAAGCACCCTCCTGTGATAAGATTCAACACAGAAAACTCTAACGTTTCAAGAACCATGCCTTCAGACATAATTTCCTGCGGTTTGAAAACGTTATCCTAGTGTCAGATTGTGTCAGTAGGTTGCAACTTAGTGGCACGCTGATTGGAATCTTGCTGGACAGGGCCAGAAGCATTGAGTACCATGTCTGCCTGGTCCAGTCTGCGGCTAGTTAGGATCATTGCTGCTGACTTCTCTCCCAAGCCTTAGAAGCATTCTCTGTATGAGTGGGAATGGTGGGAAGGCATACAGAAACCTCCCTGTCCAAGTCAAGCCTAGGGCATCCTCTAGGACTGTACCCTTTGTCAGTGGCCTGCAACAAAACTTTGGGAAGTGGTTGTTCTCCCAGAAGGTAAACAGATCTGTTTTTGGAGTGCCCCATCTTCTGAAAACTGCGGCCAGAACCTGATGGTTCAGGGTCCATTTGTGGTTTCCCTGGCTGATTCTGCTTAGGGAGTCTGCCAGGACATTGTCTTTGCCCTACAGGTGTACTGTCTAGATCTTTGCATCTAGGGAGTAAGGCAGATCCCAAATCCTCACTGCCTCTGTGCACAGTCTTGATAATCGTGTATCTCCCTGCTTGTTTATGTAATACATTGCTGTGGTGCTGTTGGGATCTGGACAGACTGACCTTGCAGTTGGGAGGTGAAGGACTGCACTGCCTGAAATACTGCCAAGTTCCAGGAGATTGATGTTTATTTTATTTTTGCAATTTTATTTTACAATTTTTGGCAAGGAATGTACTCCTGGGTCTCTTACAGGCTCCAGTTGCCACTTACTGTGAGGTCTTCCAGGTGGATGCCCCACCCTAGGAGTGAAGCATCTGTTGTGAGGATACTTGTGGGGATTGCAGGAGGAAGGGAATACCCTCTCTGAAGTTGCTTTTATCCTTCCACCACTCTAGTGCCCTTACTAAAGTTTTTGTGACAGGCACTAGTTTGGAGAGAGAGAGAGAGAGAGAGAGAGAGAGTCCCATCTTTGAGACCAGCAGTCTCTTAAATAGTACTTAACGTCTGTCATCTGAAAGTAGGCCCATAGCACCACTGCTCTGGATGCAGCCATGTGGCCCAGTAGCTGCAGAAAATTCCTTGCAGGCCTTGGCTGGCCCACTGTGAAGGATTTTGCTGTGTCAATTAGATTGGCTACCTGCTTCTGAAGGAGGAAGGCTTTCTCCTCTAGGGTATCCAGCTCAACAACTATGAAGTCCAGCACCTGAAACTAGTCAGTCATCCAGGTAGGGAAAAACAACCAAGCCTTGCCTTCTCAGGTGTGTTGTCACCACAGCTAAGATCTTTGTGAAGCCCCTTGGTGCTGAAATGAGGCCAAATGGAAGGGCTACAAGCCGGTATTGGCAGCTTCCTAGCATGAACCTAAGGTATGTTCTGCAGGTAGGTCTGACTGGAATGTGAAAATTGGCTTCTTTCGGATCAACTGACCCTAGCCAATCCCCTGACTGTAAGGATGGTATCACTGTGCCCAGTGTGAACATCTTGAACCTTTCTTTTTTGATGCTTGTTCAGACACCTTAGGTCTGAAATGGTTCACTATTCCTCATTTTTCTTACAGGCCAGGAAGTACCTTGAAAACAGACCCCTGCCTCACTGTGAGGCAGGGAACGTTTCCACTGCTTTTGCTTGCCATAATTTACTTTCAATTCCAGCAGAATTCTTTTTGTGGGAGAATGGGTTGGAAAGGTTTTGTGTTTCTGCAGTTTTGGGATTTTTTTTAACTACAGGGACAACCCCTGGCCCATTACCTCTAGGACACCCTTGGCTGTGGTTATATTTATCCATTCATGGAAGTAGCAGGTCAGCCTCCACCCCCACTGGCTGGTTGGGCGAACTGGACAAAACTGTCAGTGGTTTTGTTTTGGTTGAGGCTTGTGGACTGGTGCTGCCGCAGCATGTTTGGAGCCACTCCTGCCTCTGCCCCCTAGCAACCTCTTTAGGGTTAGTACTTAAAGGGAGTGCAGGAGGCAAACAATCTGGGAAAGTAGCCACTACTCTTACCATCAGGCCTGTAGGACATGGAAGCCTTTTCTTTATCAGTTTTTAGTAAGTGTTTTTTCACTCATTCACTTTTTTCATGTATGCCTCTGTTCTGTAACCAAAAGAAAAAATTACTCACCGTAGTAATGTTATTTCTTCCAAGGGATTTTTCAGCATTATTGACAGGTGCAGTATGCCAGCTGGGTTAAGCTGCCCTGGAAAGGTGGAGTCAATGTAAATGAGAAAGACACTGGCCAATCAGAATAGAGGAGTGCTGCCTGCAGTTAGCCTGAAGGACTGTTTCGAAGCTGAAAAAGAGCAAAAACAATGCCCAACTGGGGCAAAACACTTTAGCAAAAATAACTGACAATTCCAAACCACTATTGTGAAAGAAAACAACAAGAAAACAGTAAAACTAAGCAAATTTGGCTAAACATCATAACAGAGCCATCCCCAGACTGGTTTCACGGGGAGGATGGGTGGGAGTGTCAATAATGCTGAAGAGTCCCTTGGAAGAAATAACATTACTATGATGAGTAATTTTTTCTTCTCATCCCAGGAATTCTTCAGCATGTATTGACAGGTGCAGACTACAAAGCAGTACAGTTGAGAGGTGGGCACAGAAACCTAGTTAGGAAAAAGGCTCTGTAGTACCACTCTGCCAAATTTGGCATCAGATCTGGACTACATATCCAAGCAGCAATGCTTTATGAATGTATGAACCATTTTCCAAGGAACTGCTTTTCAAACTTCTAGCAAAGGAACATCTCTTGAGGCTGCCACTGAGGCAGCGATGCCCCTAGTAGAGTGGGCTCTGAGCCCAAGAGGGGGTTGCTTACCAGCTTTGCTGTAACAGAACTGGATAGAAGAGGCAATCCAGCGGGAAATGGATCTCTTTGTTGCTGGTTTCCCTCTGCCCACTTCACCATAGGTGAGAAAGAAATGAGTGTGAGTCTCTGAACTGCTTAGTAAGGTCTATGTAATAAGACAGGGCTCTCTTGATGTCCAGGCTATGCAGTTTGTGTTTGCCTGGAGTGGACTTGTCTGTGAAAAGAACTGGCAAGGAAATAGACTGGTTAAGGTGGAAGTCAGAGACCACCTTGGGTAGAAATTTCCTATTCATCCTAAGTACTACTTTGTCCTTGTGGGGAATAATGTAATTAGGATCTGTACAAAGGGCCTACAACTCTGAAATCCATCTGGTGGAGGTAATGGCCACTAGACAGTCTTCCCGATAACAAACCTGAGATCAGCGGTAGCCATGGGCTCGAAAGGAGGCTCCATGAGCTTAGTTATACAGAGGTTCAAATCCCAAAGGGAACAGGTTCCCTCAGAGGGGGCTGGAGGTGTAGCAGCCCTTTGAAACACTTTTTGAAAATAGGCTGTGAGATGACAGAAATTTTTCTTTTCCAGTGGAAAGATAGGCTGAGATGACCGCTAGATGTACTCTTAAGGATGAAGCTTTCATGCCTGCCTTCTGAAGGTGTACTAGATAATCCAGCAAGATAGGAGGAGAAGCCTGCAAGGGCTCTGTGTTCTTATCCTTGCACCACAGCGAGAACCTCTTCCACTTGGAAGCATAAGTTTTCCTAGTGCTAGGTTTTTTAGCCATTTGCAGAATTTTCAGGACCTGTTCAGAGTCCTGGGATTCAGGAAATTCTAGCTCCTCAAGAACCAGGCTTTGAAGTGAAGAGACCGGATGTTGGGAAACGCTATTCCTGTCTGAGGAAGAGTCAGGAGACTGTGGGATGGGGCAGTCTGATGGGCTTCCTGACTGACAAGGCGAGGAGCAGGGAGTACCAAGGTTGTCTTGCCCAATCCAGAGCCATGAGAATCATGGTGGCTGGCTTAGCCCTGAGTTTGAGAAGGACCCTGTAAATCAGAGGAAAGGGAGGAAGTGCATAGTGGAACCTCCCTGTCCAGTCCATGGTCAGAGCATCCACTGGGATGGTCCCCAGCACTGGGGGCCTGCAGCAGTACTGAGGTAACTGGTGGTTGAGGCTGAATGCGAATCGGTCCAGATCTGGATCCCCCACCTTCTGAAAACTGTGGCTAGGACCTGTTTATTGAGGGTCCACTCATGGTGGCTCTGACTTGATGCAGCTTAGCACATCCACCAGAGTGTTGTCCTGGCCTGGAAGATGGATGGCCAACAGGGACATGTCCAGGAAGTAGGCCAGGGACCAAATCCTCATTGCCTCTGTGCAGAGTTTGGTTGACCTTGTGCCCCGTTTGTTAATGTAGAACATGGCAGTCACATTGTCTGTCTTTTTCTGGACTGTCTGTCCTCTGAGCGGTGGGACAAAAGCCTTGATGGCCAGGAACACTGCTCCGAGTTCCAAAAGACTGATGTGGAGTGTGGACTTTTTGGGCGTCCAAGTGCCACTTATGGACAGGTCCTCTAGGTGGGTGCCCCAACCTAGAAAGGAAGCATCCATAGTCAGGATCTGAGAGGGTTTCTGAATCTGAAAAGAAACCCCTACCCTGAGATTTCCTGTTTCCTTCCACCAGTCCAAAGCCCATAAAGCCTGGATAGCTGTAGAAGAGGGAACGATAGATGGTTGCAGCCAGAAAGAGAAAAGAATGTGTGTCCTTAAACAGTGGCAGGGATGAACCCTGTCACATTTACCACCCCCCCTTTGGAGGGAAACTGTCTGAACAAGTTGCCCTTCCATAGCACCCCAGAAGGGCTGGAACTCCTGCCCTCCCACTCTCAGGAGTTCCATCCCAGGGCCCCTTAAATTCAGTACTACCAATTACTGAGAACAGTACCTAGTAACTATCTGCCCTGGGATTTTCACATCTCTGACAGCCGTAGCCATCAACATATACCCAGCATAGTTGTTGGCACAGAAAGTCTGGTACCAAAGTACTACATAGTAGTCCACCCTCTCCTATGCAGGAAAGAGGGTTGGAGGAGCTTCGGCCCACTCACTCCATAAAGTTCCATTCCAGGGTCCCATATCATATACCAAATGATGGCTGTAAATAGCGAATTACAAAGAAACAATTTCATAAGAATCATTGCCCTGGAATCTACAAAAACATCAAAAGCAGAGATATATACACAGATGTTACACACTTATTGGAACTATGAGATCATTTTTCATTCATAGATGCTTCACTGTCTGCCCCATATCTAGACAAATAATCATCATTAGTGTGGTCTTTCCCTTTTCTATGGGACACAGTAAACCAGCAGGGCTGCAGAGCCAGATATCAATGCATAATGCGAGGGTTCTTTTCTCGCATTTGCTGCAACCAGCACAATGGATTGTGGTCTGTTACCCCTTGAAATTCTGTGCCCCAAAGATAATATTTAAGGGATTCAATGGCCCACTTAAGAACCAAGCACTCTTTTTTAACTGTGGTGTACCTCCTTTCTCTTTCATGTAGTTTCCTGCTTATATATGATTGAGTGTTCTTCCCCGTCTACCATCTGTGTGATCACTGAGCCTAACCCCACTCCAGAGGCATCAGTCTGCACAAAGAAGGGTTGGCTGAAATCAGGACTATGGAGAACTGGATAGGAACACAACCTCGCTTTAATACTTCTGAATACTTCATCGCATTCCTCAGTCCACTGTACTTTATTTGCACATCTCTTTTTTGTTAAATCAATCAGAGGACAAGACAAATCAGAGAAGTTGGGGATGAAATGCCTTTAGTACCCAGCCAACCCCAAGAATGCTCTTACTTGCTTCTTAGTGGTGGGGACAGGGCTTTTGGCTACAGCGTCCACCTTGTCTACTTCTGGTTTCACAACTCCGTCACCTATCAGGAATCCTAGATACCATGTCTCGGTAGCAGCTAGGGAACACTTAGCTGGATTTATGGTGACCTGAAGAAGCGCGCATGTACGAAACCAGTTGGGCCTTGTAGGAGTGGGGTCAGCACTATATGGCACTGTCTCGCTTTGTTTTTATTTTGCTGGATAACTGTGCAATAAAATGCTGTGGAAAACTTGTTGAGCATTGGACGGTGCCTTTATTTATCATGTTATTGTTTCTTTAGAAGATCCTGTACCTGTAGGGACTGTTGTGGTGTCAACGTCGGGTTAACCTTAACCTCATGTATATGTCCCTGTTCTTCTAATCTCCTGTAGGCTACATCTACCTCTGTCTCTTTAGTGTCTGGTGAAATATAACATCCTAGAGTATCCAGCTGCACTCTGTCATGCCATTGTTTCAACAAATTGGCATGAAAGATCTGTTTGGGTACTCTCCTGGTATTTTGATCTCATATGTTACTGGGCCTTCCTGATGAGTGACTGTGAAGGGGCCCTGTCATTTCATTAAGAGTTTGTTTTCTGTGGCAGGCAGGAGGAGTGACACCTGGTCCCCTGTACTGAACTGCTTGGTCCCCACCTCTCTGTCATAAAGGTCTTTCTGACAGCTTTGCTTATCCTGGAGGTTTTGGTGGGCCAAACCTATATATTTGACTAATCTCTTTCTCAGGACAGCCATATACTCCAGCACCTCTCCTTGCCCAATCAACTTATTTTCCTCCCAATGCTCCTTAACTTCTACATCCAAGGGTCCTTGGGGATTGCGACCATATAGGAGGGAAAATGGTGAGAACCCAGTCAAGGCCTGAGGGATTTCTCTACAGGAAAAAAGCAAGTATGGAAGATACACATCCCAGTTCCCACCTTCTTCATTAACACATTTTTGAAGCATTCTTTTAAGGGTCTGATTGAACCTTTCCACTAGGCCATCTGTTTGAGGGTGGTAGGGGGAGGTCCGTACAGCCTGATTACCCAGTAAGCGATACAGTTCACATAACATTACTGAGGTAAATATGCTATCCCTATCGGTTAGGATGCCCTTGGGAATGCCCATCCAGCTAAATACTTTGGCCAATTCCTCCGCCATTCTATGGGCCATCACAGTTCTCATGGGAATGGCCTTGAGGTATCTGGTAGCATAGTCACATAGGACCAGGATGAAGCGGTTTCCCTTCAAGCTGGGTGTCAAGCGGCCTACCACATCCATTGCTATACGCTCAAATGACTGGGACACTATTGGGATGGGCTGAAGGGGCACCATGTCTTTTGGGCTCTGGGATCGTTCCAGGGTCCCTGTCTGAATGGACTGTAGGACTTGCATCATGTCATCCCACTTGGCGTCCTGTATCTGTCGTTTGATCTCCACTCTCTATACAGCTAGACCTGGTGGACACACAGCCATTTCAGTAGCTCCCCAACATCTTCCTGGGGTGCATGCTCCAAATCGGGACACGAGGCATTAGCATCCTCCTCACCTTCTTCTCCATCTTCTTCAGTATCTGGTAACATATTTACTGGATCCTTCTCTACCCGGTCCCTCCAATCATCTCCATCGGTCGGCTGCTGCTTCATCTTGGGCCCCACATCCAAGGGTAGACCAGTAAACAGGGGAGCTCCAGTCTGAGCTGCCATCTTTCGGGTGAGGGTACCCGTTTTCTTGCCGCCTTCAGTCATGTGCCCACCTGGGATACTGGGTGGTATTCGCTGTGATGTCCCCCTTCCCTGGCAGGACACCAACAGCAGTATATCCTACTTCTCACACCAAAATGTGGAGGTGTGAGATATACAAATGGACACTGACACAGAACTTCAGGTGCAACCCACTTCTGGCAGAGCGGGATGTTTATTAAATCAATAAGTTTTCTTGAGGGATAACCTTTTCTTAAATCTGTTGCAACAGTTCTTCTGTTTCTTAGCCTAATCTATCCCCTGAGAGGGAAAAGGAAAATTAAAGAGGACACTACAGCATAGTTGAAAAAGGGGAGTGGCACCCATAGATGGCCAACATTATGGACTAGAAACTGTAAAGGATAGATTAGGCTAAGAAACAGAAGAACTGTTGCAACAGATTTAAGGAAAGGTCGTCCCTCAAGAGTGGCAGAATCTCACTTTCACAATGCCATCTGAACCCTAATGCCAGGGGGGTTTACATGTGGGGGGTGTCATCCATAGTCTGCAGGTGCCTAATAGGGTCAGAACGTATTGTACCGGTCAGGGTGCAGAAAAAGCAATAGTCAAATGATTTTTAACTGGGTGTAAAACTTTCACAAGATGGCACATGCTTGCTGTTTGTGTCTGTGCCAATTTCCTGTACTTCTTGCTATGATATGGATTTGTTTTCCATCCTCAAGAAGGGCCCATTTGCATAACTTATCTAACAGTTAATATATTCAGTAATGCTGCTTGGGATTTGATGCTCTGACGTACCTGTGCTGAAAAACGTAAACCTCTCATGAATATGCAAAATTTAGATACCACCTACCCCACTGTGATAGTCTGGATTGGACAGTGTGTAAAAAGGTAGTGTGGCTAGGAACGCTGTCTGGCAGCCTAGTGTGGACCAGTAGTCATACTGGGTGTGATTGTGGAGGACAGCAGAACCCAGAGAAGTTTCAGTAAATTTTACTCACTGTTACCTTATTTAAAAAAAAAGAAACTGACCCCACCCTCCTCCCCCAGCCTAAATTCCAATAAATATAGCCCCATCCCCCCACCCTGTGTTAGAATTCCAATCCCACCCTCCTTCCCCCAGCACTCACAATTTGATAATTTTTTGTAATATACTTGAAAAATAGTCCCATGTTGGGTGACTGGCACAACCTGCCCACCTCCACAGTTGGCCAAAGTCTTTCTTACAGACGCACTCATTTGCGCTTAACAAAATACTTTTAAATACCGCCCAACACCTTGGTAACACCCAACTCCTACCTTCTACCCAGCACTCGATTCTTATGAAAAGGCGAACAGTACAAGCTACCCTCCTTCACGGCCAGCCACCTTTACTTGAATGAAAGTGCTTGTACACTTGCACACTCTGTAATAGTAAAACCAGCTGATCACGTAATCAGGATCTTGATCACTAGGTAGATGGGTGCCATGGTTGAAGTTCGGTGATGTGGAGCTGCAGGGACCTGGTTTCATCCTGCCACGGCTGAGCTCCAATCTTCCTCCCAATTTTTTCCTCCCTCCCTCCCTCAATGCATTAGACGATGAAGACACGGCCTTCTGAGCAGCATCAAATTTCACAGCAACATCGTATAGGGAAGCAAGCTCCCTGGCCCACACCAGGTGTCGCTGCACCACCAGTCACCCACTTCCTCCCCAGGCTGGAAGTGATGCTGTTGGCAGCACCATCTCCCAGCTAAGACAGCCTGCCCAACTGACAAAGCCTGCATCCAAACCAAGGTCACTGGCATGCCATCACAACGTGCTGCCACTTGGACAATGGACAGCCCATGTTTAGGGATACTGAAACCTTACAGTTTGCATAGGGACAATCCATCCTTCAATTTATGTTTAGAGACAATTAAACCTTATAGTTGATACAGTATATTATGGGATACTCCGTGTTTTCAGTCAAGGGATATTCCAACTACATCTACAATAAGCATGTGTGTAAATTTTTGTATTAGTTTTTTTTCAGAATTTTCACTCTTCATTTGTTTAATTGTAGACTATGTGAGCTGGCCCACTGGCACAGCAGAAGCGCTTCCATCTGTGGCACCGACGACCAGAGTTCAGGAGCTGACCTCAGATGTCGGAGGTCAGCTGGGGGCTAAGCAACCCAAGGACGGCTCAACTTCTAAGAGGTAGGAGGGGCCTTGGTTCCCAGTGCCTACCAACCCCTAGCACTGGCGGGGGGGGGTGTAGCAGTCTGAGAGCGTACTGGGAGACTTATGGAGCAGGGACTGGCAGACCTCTGCATGTCGGGTGTGGGAGTGTGTCTGATCGTGCACCAAGGTCATTGCACATCCAGCCCCGCCTAAGCCAGGTGGGGAGAGGGGATGCATACGGGGAAAAAAAACCTCGGCATGAGCCCCTTGATGCTAGATCCAGTATGCTGGGACCATAGCCAATGTTGGGGGGGGGGTGGATCTCCTCCCCCGGGCCATCCAAGGGCCAAAAATAAGCACATCAAAAAAAATTAAATAAAATAACTGTAAACTAGGGGCTAAAAATGGTGATCCCTAACTAAAACACCATTTTCTTATTCTAATCAAAAATTCATAAAGTAATCTTTTAATTCAATGGCAGTTATTATTAACACAGTTTCCAATATTTGAAGAAGAAAAAAGTGCTTGCACAGACTTTCTTTATCAGCTGTTTAGAACAAAACAAATGTAGACACACAGACAAAGATGCATGGTTAATATGCCCCCCTCCAAGCCACACAGACTAATGATGTGATCTTTGTCACATTTTTTTCTGCCATTTTTTACAAAGGGAAGGGCCAACAACATTAGTCACTGACATCAACCTGTTGTTTTGAAAATACTATTAGCAGCAAGCATTATGTTTCTGTAGTTCGGGGCTCCAGTTGTGAGTTATTACACTTCCATCACAAATAAATAAACTATCATAATATTACTCATTTTGAGATAAAAATGATAAATTATCCTTTTTCATTTTCAGGGTGGAGGGGTGGAGTGGTTATTATTTTCTCTTAAATGAATCTATACAAGATTCCCTTCCTTTAAAGGGAACTTACATGTTTTAATGTATTAAGAAATCTGTGCTCATATGAATCCTGTTTAACACACCCTGGTGTAATATTTTCTGTGTTTCTTTTGAAAGATTCTTATTTTTTTACTTATTTAGGGTCCCTTGTTGATGCTTTTCCCTGATAAACATTTATTTTTTAATTACTTATGATAACCGGAATATCAGCTAAGAAGAAGCCACCAGAAAAGATGTAGTTGATAGACAGCCACTGACACACCAAGTTACCTTTAGGCAGAAAATATGAGGGAACGCTGTTGAGGTTGTCTGCTGCCTGCTGGCAACCTTCTGTGTCAGTGGCTGTTTGTAAAATAAATCTTTTTGGCATTTTCCTCCATTATGCTGTAGAGATAAGTGTGTGCCTCGCTTTGTGTGTTTTTTTTCCCACACTTGTGCAATATACTGAGCATGTGCAAAGTCCTCAGAATGAGCACTGGCTAGAGCTTCAGCTGCTCACCTCAGTCTTGCATCCTAGCCCCTCCATGCCTCAGACCTTTGCTCAGACAGTTGCAGAAAATGTGAGACCATGCAAACAGATAACCAGTGAGGGTTAGTAGCCAGTGGGAGCCAGATGGGTTAGTTTGACTGCATAAGGAATGGCAGTAGTAAAACAATAGTCACAGGTAACTAACTTTGTCTTAAAACTACCTGGATACCTTCTCCATAGTCACACCTTGTGAAGACTACCAGCAGTATCATGCTGAAAGGGGCTAAGCCCTCAGCTCAACTGAAGTCAGATTTTAGGACACAGGAACCAAAGATTGCATCTATTCAAGCCTGAAGGTTGAGGCTAGGTAAGCCCAGAGTGGAGACAGCAGTAGCAGCATGCTGGTTACTGCAGAATGGGAATGTATGCAACATACATTAGGGCAAAACATAACATTCAATCCATGAAATAATCCATCAAGTGATGGGCTGCTTGGCAGCAGAATAGTTCTGGGACTATTCAGCATGGGTGATGAACAACTGGTTATCTGTGGTGCCCAAAAATTCCTTCATTTTCTGATGGTAGAACAGGAGGACACAATTAACATTAGTTGATGAAGCAGGGCTAGCATACAGACTGGGATAGTACACCGACAGCTCCAAGGTCTGGTTCAAGTGACATTCCAAAACCACCTTGGGCAGAAATTTTGTATTGGTACTGTATGTGATACAACCTTGTCCTTGTGGAAAATCATGCAGATTGCGTCAACTGACAGAACTTGCAACTCGCTAACCAATTGTACTGAGTTGATAGCAAATGAAAAGCCACTTTTCAGGACAGGAAACCAAGGTCACACATTGTTAGAGTCTTGAAGGGCTTTTCCATGAGCACCAAGATCAGGTCCCATACAGGAGACAGCTCAAAAAGAAAGGGTAACATGTAGTCAAGCCCCTTGAATAAGCTGCCTACTACACACTCCAAAGTCAAGGAGGAGAACCTTGCTTTAGCTTAATATAAGACAGCAGCCAAACATACATTCAACAAAGTTGTGCAGAGACCCGCGGTGTAAAAAGCCCAAAGGTAGATGAGAACTGAGCTAACTGGGCATTCCACAGGTGCCAGGCCATGCTTTTGGCATTATATCAAGAACCTCTTATACTTGAAAGCATAGGTACATTAACTGGAGGACTTACAGGGTACCTCCAACACCATGAGAACCCTCTCTGAGCAGCCAAGGGATGCAAACGATAGCCACTCAGGAACCTGGCCCTCTGGTGCAGAGACTCTAGGCCCATGCACCAAATTCTCCCCTTGCACTGAATGAGAAGTTCCAGCCTGAGAAGGAGTAGAGCAGATGCTCAGTTATGGGGCAAAGAAGATCCTGATACCAGAATTGGTGAAGCCA
This sequence comes from Neoceratodus forsteri, assembly GCA_016271365.2. Lineage (NCBI taxonomy): Eukaryota > Metazoa > Chordata > Ceratodontiformes > Ceratodontidae > Neoceratodus > Neoceratodus forsteri. The sequence goes on along the minus strand of CM057455.1, from coordinate 1,332,507,429 downwards.
TACCCAGGCTATGAATATCAGCAGACCCCCATTCAGGTGTGCCTTCAGAAGGACCTTGTGCTACAGGGGAAAAGGGTAGGAAAGAATACAGAAATTTGCGGCTCCATTTCAGACCAAATACCTTGTCCTAAACTGGGTCCCAAACATGTAAACTGGCACAGAAAAGTGACAGCTTGTGATTCTCCAACGATGCAAACAAACTGATGCTAGGAGTCTCCCATCATTGAAAACATTGCAAACAACTTCCTGGTGTGAAGGCCACTCATGGGACATGTCTCCCAGGATGCTGAGGCTGTCCACCAATTGACTGTCCATGCCAGCAAGATAAGTGGTGAACAATGACATATTAAGACTCATCACCAGTGATCATGTCTACAAAGCTTACTCTCAGGCTGGAGAAATAGGCTCCCCCATTTGTTCACAAAGAGAATGGCAGTGGAGTTGTCCATGCACATTTGGACTGGATGGTCATGCAATGCCAGATGAATCACCCTCAACTTAAGCACATTAATGTGCAGCTGCTGCTCCTGCAGAATCCACAGCCTGTGTGCCTGCAAGTCCCATAGATGTGCTCCCCAACCCACGAGGGAAGTATCCGTGATCAGGACTAGTGTCTGGTTCAGCTGGACAAAGGGTACCCCCACAGACAAGTGCTCTGGGGCCAGCCACAAAGAAATGACCTTGATCATGGTGTAAGTGACCATGACTGTCTGGGACAGGGGCACCAGTCTCTGGGACCACTGAGTTTTGAGCTCCCTCTGGAGATGGTGCATCGAAAAATAGGCCCAGTGGATGACAAACTTCATGGGTATTGTCAGGCTGGAATGATTCTGGAAATCTCAAGTTGGACATCTGTCTCACTGAGACCCCGGGCAGCAGCCAGGCCCAAGCCTTCCTTGAGTCTAGCTGAGCTCTGATGAATTCCACACACTGGGGCCAGCCGTGACTTCTCCAGATTCAAAATGAACCCCAAACTGAAGAAGGTCTCTGTGAGCCCCTGGAGAGCTCCCAATGTCTCCAAAAGTGACCAGCCTCAGATTACCTAATCATCCAGATAGGGAAATACGTGCATACTCATTTGGTGAAGACAGGCTGCCACCACTGCCATCACCTTGATAAAAATGTGTGGTGTTGTGAAACAGTAGGATGGCATCAATCTAAACTGGAGCACATCCTTCTCCAGTGGAAAATGCAGAAACCAGTGATGGGAATCTCTGACCAGGATGTGAAAATACCCATCATTATTTATTTTTATTTGAAATGTTGGTAAACAGGTAAAAAATCATGAGTAACAAAGCCCCACGTTCAAGGTGATCTGGAACATAAAAACATTCCAGTCAAAACATATAGGCAATAGGCAATAATTACAAACATGCAGCGAGGTAACAATTCATGTGACATAATTACAATTTGAATGGTACATCAAGTAACGCTTATGTTGTCCTTTAAGATTAGGTTGCAGAACAAGTCCGATTTCCAGTGGGGAGATCTCCTCACCCAGCATTACCATCCTGATCTTCTGGCATCTGATATGACAGTTCAGACCATGCAGACCGAGAATGAGATGCCAGCCACCTGTCCTCTTTGTGATCAGGAAGTAGCTGAAAGTGTACCCCCTGTCAACTTTCATGGGCATGACATGCTCAATCACAGACTGTCGAAGGAGAGAAAAATTAAAATGATGTACTACCGTAATTCTTGATCTTCATGGAATATCTTCACCATTGATTCACACCAATGGGTTCTGAGCCAGAGGCGCTAGGACCCTGTGTGAGCCAGAACTTCTCAGGAGGGCCGGCGCCGAGGTAGGCTATGCACATGCACAGCATCGCAAGACTAGCTTACACTGCATGGCTTACCTCGGCACTGGCCTCTCAATCGCCTCAGTACCTTTTTTACCGAGCAGGTGATGTGTAACCTAACTAACACTAATACACTTAACCTAAGGGCATAAGGTAGCCCTCATTACGCGTGTAAGAAGGGTCAACAGTGAAAAAGACAGTGTCTTCACAGCCCAAACCAAAAACAAGGGATGAAGACCAATAAACAGAAAGAGTTAGCCCAGGGGATGGAGGGTGGGTGGGTGTGTGAATCAGTGGTGAAGATGTTCCTAGAAGATCAAGAATTACAGTGAGTACAAAATTTTAATATCTTCCAGGAATCAGTTTTCACCATTGATTCACACAAATGAGGAAGAGTACCAAGCTGAGACAAAAGTGTCTGGGCAGGGCGGTAGGAGCCAGAGCTCACTCAGGACAGAAGTCCATTACAGATTGTCCTACCAAAGGAGGCATACTGCCAGGCATGGACATCCAGGGCACAGTGCTTTGTAAAAGTGTGCACTGTGCTCCTAGTGGCAGCTGTTTCAAATATCAGTGATAGGTACAGAGCGAATCTCTGCCAAGGATGTACCAACCACTCTGGTAGAGTGGGAATGAACCTGGCCCTCCAGTCTGACCTATGCCAAAGAATAGCAGTGATGGAGGCAACACACAATCCATGCAGAAATGCATTTGATTGTAACAGACTGACCCAACCGATTAGGGTGAAAGGAAACAGAGCTGCTCAGTCTGTCAGAAATCCTTAGTTCTATCAAGGTAGAACATGAGGGCTCTTTCAATGTCCAGACAGTGGAGGGTGCACTCCCCTTCATTCTGGAAGTTGGGAAATATGTAGGCAGCACTAGAGGCTAATTTAAGTGAAATTCCGACATCGCCTTAGGCAAAAACTTGCGGTGTGTACGGAGAGCCATCTTGTCTCTATAGAAACAGTATGAAAAAATTACTCACCATAGTAATGTTGTTTCTTCTAATGGAGTCTTGCTGTATTCAGACATAATGCAGTTAGCCCCAGCACTTGAGCTGCCCCGGAGAGGAAAGAGTTAACTCTATGCAGAAGCATAGAACATTGAGCTCGAGCTCGGTTTTCAAACCTCTGTCTGTGGTACTTCCCAGAGTAACCATTAGATTCTTACGAGCTAACTAACTAGTAACTAAAGTATGGAAATTGTTCAAATATAGCCAAAGGGCAAAATATATCTTCTTGAGCCCCAAAAGACTCAAGTCGAGAATCCAAGAAGGAAAGGTAGTGACAATATTTAGTAAAACACCAGAAAAATAATAATAACATCTACCCCTCCCAAGAGGGAGGGTACAAGGTACACCACTGAGATGCAACACTGTACCTGCCAGCCCACTTCCCAAAATCAGGTTCTAAGAGGGGAGGCGGGCGGGGGGAGATCTGAATACAGCAAGACTCCATTTGAAGAAACAACATTACTATGGTGAGTAATTTTTTCTTCAAACAACATGAAGTCTTGCTGTATTCAGACATAATGCAGACTACCAAGCAGTTCCCTATGGAGGAGGGAATGCAGAACCTACTTTGGGAAGAGGCTCTGCTGTACCGCTGTACCAAACCTAGCATCACTCCTAGCCTGGATGTCCAGGGAGTAATGCTTGGTGAAAGTATGTACTGTTTTCCAGGTGGCTGCTTTACAGATCTCTAACAAAGGTATATCTCTGGCTTCAGCTAGGAAGCAGCTGTACCCCTGGTCGAGTGAGCCCTCAGGCCTGAAGGGGACGTCCTACCCAACTTGTCACAACAAAATTATATACAAGAAACAGTCCACCTGGCAATAGTTCTCTTAGTGGCAGGCTTACCCTTTCCCACTTCACCATAAGTGAGAAACAATTGAAGACAGTCATTTCTATGTGCCTTAGTATGCTCAATGTAGTAGCTAAGGGCCCTCTTAACGTCTAGACTGTGTAACCTTCTTTCACCTGAAGAATAATGGTCAGTGAAAAACACAGGGAGAGATATGGACTGGTTCAGATGAAAATCTGAAACCACTTAGGGCAGGAACCTCCTATTGGTTCTGAGGACTACTTTGTCCCTATGGAAGAAGATGAAGTCAGGTTCCACTGACAGACTGTAACTCACTAATCCGCCTGGCAGAAGTAATAGCTACCAGGAACACAGTTTTCCAGGTCAAGTACTTCGATTCAGCCAAAGCCAGAGATTCAAAGGTTGGCTACATTAGCTGAGCTATGCAGACATTAAGATCCCAAGGCAGAGTGGGCTCCCTAAAGGGAGGGTTAATGTGAACCAGACCTTTGAAAAACTTTCTGAAAACAGGATGAGATGCCAGGGAAGAGCCCTTCCTTGCTGAGAGGAATGCAGAGACAGCTGCTAGATGAACCTTCAGAGTGGCAGGCCTAAGGCCTAAACCATTGAGATGAACTAGATAGTCTAAGGTTGTGGAAATGTCTGCAGAATCAGGCAGGATGCCTTTCTGAGAGCACCAAATACTGAACCTTTTCCATTTGGAGTTGTAAGTTGTTCTAGTGAAAGGTTTCCTAGAGACCTTCAGAATATCCAGAACTCCCTAAGAAAGATGTAGAGCTGCATATTCTAACTCTTCAAGAGCCAGGCCTTGAGATGGAGAGACTGAAGATTGGGGTACCAGATCTGCCCCTGAGAGGAGGACAGGAGATTGTATGTCCTGGGCAGAGACAGGGGATGTGATACTGACAAGGACAGCAGTAGAGAATACCAAGGCTGTCTGGCACAATCTGGAGCCACCAGTATCACTGTGCAGGGTTGAGTCCTGATCTTGATCAGAACTCTGAACAGCAGAGGGAAGGCATAGAGAAACCTGCCCTTCCAGTCCAAAAAGAGAGCATCCTAGGGAACCGTCCCCAGGACTGGAGGTCTGCAACAAAACAGAGGAAGTTGATGATTGTCCGGTGCTGCAAAGAGATCTATCTCTGGAGTGCCTCACATGGAGAAGAAAAAATTACTCACCTTAGTAATTATGTTTCTTCTAATGGAGTCTTGCTATATTCTGACTATTGCAGTTAGCCCCAGCCTTTAAACTGCCCTGGAGAACAAAGGGTTAACTTTCTATGCAGAGCATAGAATGCTGAGCTCGAGCTCGGTTGATGTCTCTGTCTGGAGCCCTTTGAAATCCAACCGTCAGATTCTTATGAGCAAAAACTCACTAACTATCCTATGTGGAAAATGTAAAATTTTTACTAGCCAACTGGCAACAAAAAGTTTTGGATTTATTTATTTATTTATTTATTTATTAAGTCTAGGATTACAAATACCTTTGAGCCTTGGCTCTTTTACAAAGGTTCCATATCAGAGAAATACAAATTATGGGGAACATCAAGACAGACATTACAACAATGTGGACATTGCAAACAGAGTACAGATTAATACAATTCAAGGGTAGCATTGTAACAAGGCAGCCAGCGGCATTTGTCAGAGAAAATAGACAACAGATAAGAAGTGCCAGAGTCATAGGGAGAGGGAAGAGGGGGGAGAAGGAATGTAGGAAGGGTGGGAGAGGGTGAAAAGTGCAGCACTGGGTATACCAAGATGTGAGGGTAGAATCCAGTGAGAAGGGGAGGGGGGACCACTAGAGCAGGAAGGGAAGTGGAGAAACAAGGTTAAGTTGGGCAGTCACAGGAGCTGTTGGTAGTGAGATAGTCCCGAGCCTAGTTTTAAACATACCAATTGTTGGGGCAGAGGAGATGGTGGGGCTGAGGCCATTGAACCAGAGTGGCGCTCGATAGGCAAAAGAGCATTGTCCCTGTGAAGTGTGACAGTGGGGGACTTTCAGTAGCTGTAGCGTGGATCTCCTAAGGCACCATTTGTTAATTCGGTGTTGTAACAGAGTTGATACCCCAGAAGGTGCAATGCCAAGGTAGATTTTTTTCGCCATGGAGCAGGTGAGAAACTTTATGCGGTTTGATAGTTGGAGCCAGCCGGTCTGAGTGTACAGGTCACGTGTGGGTGAGACGGTGAGCACCAGTGATGAGCTGACATGCCTTATTTAAGGCAGTTAAGAGGCGTCTAAGGGTTGTGGTTGTGGCCGAGCCATAAAATGATGAGACCATAGTCTATTACAGAGATCACAGAGCTCAGGACTGCAACCTTCAAAGCTTCTGGCATGAGGTGTGGTCTGTGTTTGTAGAGGAGATCAAGCCGATATTAGCAGCTCTAGCTACATTATCTATATGAAGTCCATAGGAGAGATTAGGGTCAAGCTGTATCCCTAAGTATTTGAAGGACTCCACCTGATCTAGAGTGTTCCCCTGGGTGGTGGAGATAGCCAAGTGGTGTAGCTTGTGTGGGTTATGAGAGCTGCAGAAGAGCATAGATTTGGTTTTCTTGTAATTGAGAACCAGTTTACGATTAAGAAACCATGTCTCTACAGAACTGAAACCAAGCTGAAGGTTGTGTTGAAGAGTTTCGGGATCTTTGTGAGTGGAGAATACAGCAGCATCATCGGCATATAGTATGATCTGCTCAGAGCAGTGGTAAGGGAGGGAGTTTAAGAAAAGGCTAAAAAGGAGGGGGCCCAGTATGGATCCTTGTGGGACACCCGAGCGAACAGGCAGGGTGTCAGAAAGAGCGTTCGCAATTTTTACTCTCTGCAACCGGTTTTCTAAGTAGCTTTTAAACCAGAGAGAAGAGTCAGGTGATAGCCCGGCATTCAGTAGTTGGTGAATTAGTAGTCCATGGTGTACTGTATCGAAGGCCTTGGAGAGGTCGATGAAAACGGCCCTTGTGAGAAGGCTGTTGTCAAGGGATTTGTGCAAAGCTCCAGTGAACTCAAGAAGGGCTGTGGTGGTGCTGTGACCTTTCCGGAAGCCATGTTGTTGTGGACAAGGTATATTGTATTTATCCAAGTGGTTGGTAAGTTGATCAGCCACGATGCACTCAAGTGCCTTAGAGAGTGGGGGCAGTATGGATATAGGGCGATAATTTGAGTGATTCGTCTTATCCCCACTTTTATGGACGGGTGTCACGGTGGCTGTTTTCCATAGGTCCGGGAATTTTCCACAGCTGAGAGAGAGGTTTAGGATTTTTGTTAATGGATGAATTACCTCATCGAGGGTGAGCAACAGAAGCTTAAGGTCCAGGGTGTCACTACTAGATCTAGATTTAGAGATAGCTGCAGTAATATAGCGGCGAGCTTCATTCAGCCAAACCTCCCTGAAGTAGCAGAGGGGATGGTTAGACTGAGGGGCTGAGGTATTTGGGGAGTAGGCCCTGTTTTCGAAAAAGTCATGGGGTAGAACAGCACTAAGGTCTGAAAAAGCCGTGTTAAAGATGTTTGCGATCACCTTGGGGTCGAGGGTTGAGGATCCATCAACCATTAACATGGCCGGAGAGGTTTTTGGCTGCTTCCCTGTGACATCCTTGATATTGTCCCAGAAAGCACGACCATTTCCCCATGTATTGGTGAGAGCATCTTTGTAATAGGTGGATTTCATTAGCCGTATGGCTTTTGTGCAGGCATTTCGTGCTTGTTTGTAATTTTGGATGTCCAGTTGTTTGCCAGTGGCCCTGGCAACTGCCCAGAGGTGATCCCTTAGTTTCAGCTGTGAGAGAAGAGCCACGGTGACCCATGGGTTAGACAGAGATTTTGTTTTGCGCCTTTTAGCAGGGGCAAAGAGGTCGCAGGCTTTGTTAACTCATTCTATCCTATTGTCACTTAGAATGTTCAGGTACTCTCTGCCTGCTGCTAGAACACCTGTGTGCCTGAAGGGGTTTTAGATCTGCAGCATTCATACAAACACTCTGTGCTTAAACCTACATATCTTAAAAACCATACATCTAGTTTTAAAACTGTAAAAAGAAAAGTTTTTCAGGACAAAAAGTTTTTGAAAATGATTGAGGTTTGACAATGCCTATTTAACTGGATTTAATGTTGTGTAAGGTTGTTTTCATATTTTAATAAATTCTGATGTTTTTATCTAAATATAATTATGCTCTGTTTACTTAGTCGTGCCAAAATATTAAATTTCTGTAAAATTGTTGATTAAAATTGTTAAAAATATACAGTAAACATCTGTCATTGTCTAAATACAAATTTTGCAAGTTTTTTACCATTTATTTAGTCAGAAATCAATATCTGAATCTCTTGTTATTACAGTTTGAGTTTTTCGTTCCACTCCACTGGTTGGAATTTTTGCAGTGTTTAATTCTTCCTACCCACTGATTTTAGTTTATGAATCTGATTATCAATTTTTGTTTTTCCCTAGTTTAGTAAGAACATATTTACACATTCCTTAGAAGTACATATCAGGAAGTGATGCGACGGAAGTGCTTTGTGAGGTCAAGTGATGTAAACAGGAAGAACCTTCCAGTGTGGGTCAGTGAGCTGACACAGGAAATGGAGACATGTGTTAGTGCTGGAGGTCTCTATGATTAACTGCATATTTGCTGTAGTTAAAATGTGTAATTTCATTGAAATAAACTGTTTTATTTTATTTTTGTAATAAAATCCCATAGTAAGTATAGGAAACTGTATTTTATTTGTGCTGTTTGCTTTATCATACTGTAAATGAAGCATGATGTTGTTCATGTAAAGGTTCACAGTCTTTCAGTAAACATCATGTTACATAAATCTGTGTATTATTTAATTTCCTGGCATAGTTTATTTTTTTTGGGTTGTATTATGGGATGGCTTAAGGTGAGGGAATGACTCTATGAAGAAGCACTGTGTGTTAGTGGGGGGTCCTGCATTCATAATACAGGCTCAGATGCACTTCACGTGTTCTGGGGAAATGAGAGGGTCTGTACGCATGTAATAATGGTGCTAATAGACACTGTAGATACATTATGGGTATATGTATAGGATGATGAAATTGCTGAAAAGGCACTGGTAATTTGGGGTATACTGTGTCATGGGGAAGGGTGTGGGTGTGCCTGTACCAAGGAATGCTGCTCATAGGCACTGCAGTCACTTTGTGCCATGAATTGGCACCCGTCCTTGGGGTATACTCAGTAAGTAGGGAAGCAGGTGGGGCTGCCTGCACCTGGTAATGGTGTTCATATGCCATGCAGAGACATTGTGGGTATACATACAGGGTGATGACATGGGCACCTGTAAAGGTTGTGTACTATGTGCTATATCACATGGTTTGCCTGCATACACATGTGATATGTTGGAACATTCAGTATGGCACACTGTGTGGGTGGGAAGGAGTGTGGGTATGCCTGCACCATGGAGTGATGCTCATTGGTGCACATGTGTACTGTGTGCTATGTTTCATTTGAATGGACTGTATACGTCATACACTGGCACTGATCACATCACAGTGCATCCGAGGTAAGGGCTGGTCTGAAGCATTATGAGCACAAGGTACTAAAGTGGTTGTGGAGTGATTCGAACTTGAATAGAACATTACAGTGCATCTGAGGGTAGTGTTGGAATGAATCTTGATGTGCACAATGGACTACACCATGGTGACTGAGGAGGGATCCATATCAGTAATGCACATCACAGAGTGTCAGAGATAAAGGTTGGACTGAAGACTGATGAACAGATGGACTAAATCAGTGACTCTGGTGGGATTTGAACCTGAACAGCACTTTACAGTGCAGTAGAGGTTGGGGCTGGACTGACACCAGATCAGTCAATGGACAACACCATTGGCTGTGGAGGGATCTGAACCTGAAATGCACTTCACTGTTCACTACATTTTGGAGCTCGATGGATGCATGATAAGGAGATAGATTTTACAAGTGGCTGTGAAGGGATTTGAGCTTGAAGAATACTTTACAGTGCATCAGAGATTGGGGCTGAACTGATGTCATATGAATTGATTGGTTACACCAGCGGATGTGGAGGGTTTTGAACATCAAATGCACTTCAGTGCATTATGGGATTGGTCTGGACTGATGCATGGTAAGTCGATGGACAACACCATCTGCTGTGAAGGGATCTGAACCTGAAATGCACTTCACTGTTCACTACAGTTTGGGGCTCGACTGACACATGATAAGGAGACAGATCTTACAAGTGGCTGTGGAGGGATTTGAACCTGAAGAGCACTTTACAGTGCATCAGAGGTTGAGTCTGGACGACGTCATACAAGTCGATGGACAACACCAGTGACTGTGGAGGATTCAAATCTGATTTGGCCTTTACAATGCATCGGAGATTGGGGCTGGACTGATGTCAGATAAGTTGAAGGCAACACCATTATTTTTTCATTTTAAACAATCAGCAACTGCGTTCTAGGGAGAAAACTCAAGTGCAGAGCATGAGACAAACATGCTACTGACCCTAACCCACTTATCATCCATAACGCAAGGAGCAACATGCCACATAGATTTTAACACAGCCATAATCTGAACATAAATTCTTTAAAAAGTAACAAAAGGTGCTGAATTTGTGTACCTCATCTAGTACATGCACAAAAAACACTCTCTCCCATCAGGAATGCCAGTCGGATCCATAAGAAGTGATCACACAGGATGACCAGAAATTATCCCAAAATGAACAAAGTAACAACTATGAAAACTTTTATCATAAATAAAATTAAAAACAAATAAAGTAAATACAGATTACAAATCGAGGTTTTGGCACCAAACTGTAGTGAGTATTTTAGGATAAGAGCAGCACCTCCATCTTGAAACGAAATTTCCAGTCACCATGCTCTTCCTGTACCAGTGTGTGCTTGGACTGGTTAATGGAAATAGTGACATGTACAATAAGCATAGAGCAAGCATGGCAACAGTGAGGATCAATATGACCAAATGGTGACGCACTACAGAGCTAGGGCAGGTGCAGGTGAGGGCTGCGACCCCTAACTGAAACATTAAAAAAATCACTGTACACTCCAGAGCCCAGAGAGCCACTTTCCCTCCAGTGACGGTTGTAAAAAAAATACGAGTCCTTGTTTGAATGCTAAATAAGGATTTAGTCTAACGTTTCAGGCACACACATTGAATAGAATAGTGGAAGGCACAACAAAAGATTAGCGTGCAGGTTCCCTAGTGCTTCGACAACTAAGGCTTCATCAGGGGGATGGTGCCTGCATCTAAGACAATCCCTTTATACCAATTAAATTCAGAATTGATGATGTCAGAAAATCCGACCAATCACAGAGCTCGATTTTTAAATACAGAAATATTCAGCTCACTTGGTGGTATAAATGGACTAATAGTTATAACAATCATATCATCAGTGACAACATGTTATTGTAGAAAAATACCCCAAAAGACAAAAAAATACGCCAAAGTGGTGACGGCCAATCGGATTGCTCGAATAAAAAAATAAAAAATATAAGTTATGAAATTAATTATAGTGTCAACCTGATCAGCTTAACATGTTACACTAAAACAAGATGATTTGTTGTTACAATACAAACTAATGGCAGAATGAACATAATACATTTTTCACAGCACATGCAAAAAATAGTAAATTTATTTATTTATGTATTAAGGCTTGTTTTCTTAAAAATAGCCAATGGGAACACATATTATATTAGGTAAAATCAGTAAGGGTATGATGTCCCCTATTAGCTGGTACAACTCAGTTCATCAAATGTAAACAAATGCTTGAGCTGCACCAAGAGAAAGACATGGACGCCAATTGGCGTCATCAGGCACTACAGCACATGATTTTAGGACGCCATATGGCGTCATCAGGAAAAAGAGGAATGTTTTTTTATGACGCCATATGGCGTCATCAGGAAGGAATGAGTTAAAAATTGAGATGAAGTGATCAAGAGCCAAGTTAACATCTGTTGCTTCATAGATGGGTAGCCAGTCTTGTAGAAGCAGGTATTGTTTGAGATGTGGAAGTTTTCCATGAGGAAGGACTCTACTAGCGATAATTTTGGGAGGGGGCTTAAGGAATTTGTTAGACCATGCACACATGACTGGGGAGTGGTCACTGAGAGAGTCTGGGGAGCAGTCGTACGAGAAATCCTTGTGGGGTGAGTGGTGAGGACCCAATCCAAGAGGGTACTGGTGCCAGTCTTGTAGTTAATCCTAGTAGGGGAGTTTACCATTTGTGTGAGGTTAGCAGCTGAGATGGAGTCTTTATAGGCACTGGCGCTCGATGCTAACCAGTTTATTTTGAAATCCCCTAGTAGAATAAGTTCAGCTTCAGGAGGATGAGAGTTGATAAAGTTTAGGACGTCGTTGAAGCCATGTTTAGGGTCCCTGGCCGGGATGTATACGGAGACAATAGTCAGGGCTTTATGGTTGGGACCTAGGACGATTTTTATTGGCAGACTCTGGGCCGAGGCAGAAAGTGATGGAGTTTCTACAGGGTGCCAAGACAGGGAGTCTTTGATATAGATTGCACACCACTGCCTTTTTTGGATATCTGGTCCAGCCTGTGGACATGGTAGCCCTGTATTGTTACTGCTGAGTCAGGAACTTTAGGCGTCAGCCAAGTTTCCACCACTGCAAGGATGTCAGGGTTGTGTTGGCATATGAAGGCTTGGGAGTGCATCCAGCTTTGGTAGTAGGCTGCAGATATTAATGGGTGCAAGGACAAGGGCACCTGGAGTTTGTGTGTGGCCTGAGCTTCTAGGGCCAGGATTGGGATGGACGCTGCCGGAGATGAAAAGGAGGAGGAGTAGGAGTTTTAAGGAGCAGAGTCGCAGTACTTTGGGCCCACGCCCCCTGGGTCTGTGTGGTGGCTGCTTGTGTTTGTCTGTGTCTGTAGCTTAGTTTTTGTGGATTTACATGTTTTTCTGCTTGTGGTAACTATACCATTCTTGCTCACTACATCTGTGAAAGTCTCCTGGACTGGATTTCTGCAAAAAAATCATCATCAGGTATCTTTATTTTCATTTTAAAATCAACTTTTTGGAAGTTATCCCACGCAAAACACAAGTGAAGCAACTACATCTGACAAACTTGGTGACTCTGGGTCCTGCTGGAATCCACATTTTCGTCTGACCTGCTCCATGATCTGTATGTGGGCTTTTCAGCAACCTATTTGAATGACAAAGAAGCATACAGACAAAGGGATTCACATCCTGCATATGTGCAGGCACAGTTAATCACCTTCAGGAATTTTAACATTTCAGTGACTCTGGACCTCAGCTGTTGATCATTCTTTTGGCTTTTGACTTAACCACCAGGTACCTATCTGCAAGCGACTGGGTGCAACTGACAAGCTACAGCAAGGATAAATGGGCATATCATCCTCTATTGCTAACAATCTCCTTGCTCTGGGTCCCTAGACGCCTGCACTGGTCCAAGCCGCATAAGCCTCAGAAGTGTAATTCAATTGACTACAAAGTACAGCAACTGTCTCTTAAACTCCTACTCCTCCTCCCCTTGATAGCAGGAAGTGTCCACTCAAATCCTGGCCCTGTCGCCTACAGTACAACAAAACCTGTCAAAATGGAAGGGGGGCTCAAAATTGCTACCATAAACATCTGCAGTCTCCTCCCAAAACTGGCCTCCCTTCAAATCTTTGCCAGCCAACACAACCCGGATATCCTTGCCATCATCGAAACTTGGCTGACACCTAATACTCCGGATCATGCCATCTCTATACAAGGCTACAAGATATTCAGGCTGGATAGGACCTCAAAAAGGGGTGGTGGATGTGCACTCTACAAAAGGACTACCTCACCTGTCTCCTGGTTCTTATCCCACCACAGAAACCTCAGTGCAGCTCCTCCCTATCAAGATACTACTTGGTGCCCAAAACAAAGTCCTCACGATTGCTGCTGTCTATATCCCACCAAAAGATCCTGATTCCGGCCTACAGGCTGTCCTCAAGTTCGTAAGTACACAACCTTCTGATATCGAACTCCTTCTCCTTGGGGACTTTAATATAAATTGGCTTGCTCCTGATGCAGGGTCAAACAAAGATGCCATCCTAGCAGCAAATTTAACACAAGTGGTAAACTCCCCTACCAGGAAAAACTACAAATCAGGGACCAGCACCCTCATTGACTGGATCCTTACCAGCCACCCCACCCGTATAACCAATGTAAGTGTTCTCCCTGACTCGCTCAGTGATCACTCTCCAATAATATGTACCTGGACAAATAAGTTTCGTAAGCCGCCTCCAAAAACCATCTATAGCAGAGTCCTACCTTATGGCAACCTTACTCATCTCAAGACCTGTCTTAGGCAGATAGACTGGTCCTTGATTTACAAAACTCAAGATGTTGACCTAGCCCTTGATTACTTTATTACTACTTTCAACACTGCCTGTGACACCTATGCACCAGTAAAAGCACAAAATCAAAGCACTCACAAATCCTTTGCTCACGGCAAAGCTATTGGCACAACTCAAAAGTAAGGATCACCTCTGGGCCACTGCAAGAGCTACTGGCACTCTGTCGGACATTCAAAAGTATAAACAGACTGCAACCACTGTACTAAACAGATCCGCTTGATGAAGAGCTCCTACTTCAAGAATGCCCTTCCAACTCCTGGGGCAAAGGGAAATCCTTCTGGGACAACATAAAGAATATCATGGGTCAGCAGTCCAAATCCTTTCCTACAATAATGAATGTGGATGGAACCACTACATTAGACCCAGAGATCATTGCAAAACACCTAAATGATACCTTCACGGACCTTAGTGGTGTCCTCTCATCTGATTTCTTTACTGATGCTGACCCCCATTTCTACTTCTACTACTGCCTCTCCAACCAAACCACCCTTCCATTTCAAACTAGTAAAGGCACATGAAGTCTATAAATATGTAAAGAAGGCCATTTCTAAGTCCCGAGCAAGCAGCGACACTATTGACCTTAAACTTCTGTCCCTCACTCTGGAGGAAGTACTGCTCCCCCTCACAAAAATTTTCAATCTCTCCCTCTGCTACAGCCAATTCCCTAGGAAATGGAAGGTTGCAGTTGTCACTCCGGTGCACAAAAGTGGTGATAAATCACTGCCTGGTAACTATTGCCCAATATCAATACTACCACCTCTCTCTAAGGCCCTTGAACGCTTGGTGGCGGACCAACTTTCAGACTACCTGGAAAAGCACAACATCCTATGCACTCAGCAGCATGGATTTAGGAAAGGGCACAGCACATCGACTGCCCTACTTGAATTCTCAGGAGCAATCCACAATGCCATGGACAAAGGAAACCTAACTGGAGCAGTCTACATTGACTTAACCAAGGCATTTGATACAGTTCACCATGGCCTACTTATCAAACAACTTCTATCGCTAGGGCTCTCGCAGGGTCCTGGTGACTGGGTAAAAAATTACCTTGCTCAGCGCTCTCAATCTGTAAAAGTAGCTGGAGTTCTCTCAGACTCAAAACCAGTTCGCTCAGGAGTTCCCCAGGGATCCATCCTGGGCCCCCTCCTTTTCAGCCTTTTCCTAAACTCCCTCCCCAAATCCTGCCCTGAACAATTAATCCTCTATGCCGATGATGCCGTGATTCTTGCCACTCATAAAGATCCGAACCTCTTACGCCTCAACCTTCAGCATGCTTTTTCCAAAGTTGAGATGTGGTTCCTGAACATAAGCTGGTTCTAAACCACAAAAACTAAATCCATGCTCTTTCTAACCCGCAAAACAAGAAACAGCAAGTCCCACTCACCATTAATACATACCTGGGAAATACCTTGAACAAGTGCCAATTTTCAAATATCTTGGAATCAACTTTGATCAAGGCCTAACCTTTGCAACTCACATTGATAGTACAGCAAAAACTATTAATCAGCGAACTGGGATTCTGTATCGGAACCGACAGCTTCTTACCCATTCTGCACTGAGAACTGCCGTCCAATCTTCTATCATCTCAGTCACTGACTATGGCTTAGTTATATACGGATCTGCCACTACTACAGCACTTAGTCGCATTACAACATCCCTAAATAAGGCCTGTCGGCTGCTCACTGGTGCACATTGACGTACCCACACATGTGAACTCTATGCTGACTCAGGTTGGTTGCAACTCTCAAACCAGATAAAGTATCTTACCTGCCTGATGGCGAAAAAATCCACTCTGGGCCTCACTCCACCCTGTATCCAAGATCTGTTATGCCCGAGCGCTAGCACCCATTTTACCAGAAGATCAGAACACCAGCCTCTCCAAGTCCCCCGATGCCGGACTTCTCAGGGACAAAGATCATTTGCCTATCGTGCCCCCAGCTGGCTAAATGCCCTCAGCACTCATATTACTGCCTCCACCTCTCTAGGTATTTTCAAATCAAGGCTGTTCTCTCACCTTGCCACCTCCAGCTTCTGTGATTGCCCTGATTAAACCTCCTATTTTCTCACTACCCACCCTGTTCCGTTATTTGACAACGACATGTTTGGGAAACCTTTTCTCCTGCTATTGTCTGCTCCCCACACCTTTCACTTACCCTCTCTGTTCTGGACTTTTTCCCTATTTGTTTCTCCTAATCTGGCATGACCTCTTTCTTGTAATAATAATGTGATTATTGATATCTCATGTCCTTTTGCACAAGTGATTTGATATGTATTTGTATATGTTTTCTTGCTCTTGACACAACACAAATTGTTGTGTTATCTATGTAACCTTTTGTACTGTACCTAATTGACGTGGAACCTTTGTAAAAGAGCCTCTGGCTCAAAGGTAGTAATTCCTAGAACAATAAACTAAACTAAACTTTGAAAGATAATTTTGATCATTGTTTCCAGAAGTAGAGGTTGCAAGGTTCCAGGCGGTATCCCATATGGACTGCAAGGTGGTACAGTGTAGAGAGGTGGCCACACTTGTTGACAGTAGTGGTTGGGTTAAGTAACCAGGAATATCCAAGCGGTGCACCAAGCATAAGTCTCGAGTGGAAGTGGAGAGTTCCCTTGGAGTAGCAGTGGAAACCAGAGTAGAGGGTGTTGGGGTGGGTGGGTGGGGTGGCGGACCAGGGAGAGAGAAGAGGGGGGTAGGGCAAGGAGGAGGAGGAGAGGCGAGAGAAAGGCAGAGAGAACCCACATGGGTTACATACTAGATAGAGATAGAGATAGAGGTATAGCCCTCTAGTGGTGAGAGGATATAATCTGCTAATGGAAAAATCAACAAAAAAAAAAAAAAAAAGCTCAAAATTCACTTCTAATATCAACTCAGAACTTAAAATGACTGTAAGGATTAAACAAATTATTAAACCCTTGCACATAAATTCAACAAGAGACACAGAGGGAGATACAGTAGTTAGAGGTGTGTTCAGCAGGAGATAGTGTGGGCCAGCCACTTGGAAATCAGCTTCCACTGGTACCAAATCCAAAAGTCAGGGCTAGTACCTTGCAGTACAGAGGATTTCTGAAAAACTGTTTAGGTTCCAAAAATTGAGGGGTCCATGGCCTGGTCAAGGCACGCTGGATCCCTGAAATAAAGTAGAAAAACAGGATTTTTAAAGGCTGGAGGAGTAGGCTTGTTGTATCAGAACAAAGAAAATAATAGAAGTGGGCAGGGTCAGAGATTCCCAAAGGAAGACTCAAGTCAGGAAACCCAAAACCCAAAAACCAATCCAAATAAGAATAATAATAAAACAAACACCCAAACAAAATAAGAAGAGGGTGTAAAAGGAGCACCCCCGAGGTGCAACACTGCACCTGCCCACCCACTTCCCAAAACCAGGTTCTGAGAGGGGAGGCAGGGAAGGAGGTCAGAATACAGCAAAGACTCCATTAGAAGAAACTTAATTACTAAGGTGAGTAATTTTTTCTTCAAACAACATGAAGTCTTGCTGTATTCTGACTGTTGCAGACTACCAAGCAGTACCTCCATGGAGGAGGGACAGAACCTACTTTGGGAATAGGCTCTGAAGTACTGCTGTGCCAAACCGAGCATCACTCCTAGCCTGGATATCCAGAGAGTAATGCTTGGTTAAAGGTATGGACTGTTTTCCAGGTGGCTGCTTGACAAATTTCTAAGAGGGATATCCCTGGCAGCAGCCAGGGAAGCAGCTACCTCTTGTAGAGTGAGCCCTCAGGCCTGAGGGTGGAATCTTTCCCAGTTTCTCATAGCAGAATTGTATACAAGACACAATCCACCTGGCAATAGTTCTCTTGGTGGCAGGTTTGCCCTTTCCCACTTCTCCATAAGTGAGGAACAACTGGAGGGAATCAAACCTGTGACCCCTGGTACGCTCTATGTAGTAGCTAAGTGCTCTTTTAACATCTAAACTGTGTAGCCTCCTCTCTCCTGAGGAAGAATGATCAGTGAAGAAAACAGGGATAGACAAAGACTGATTCAAGTGGAAATCTAAAACCACTTTGGGCAAGAACCTTCTATTGGTTCTAAGGACCACTTTATCCATATGAAAGGAGATAAAATCAGGTTCCACTGACAGGGCTTGCAATTCACTGATATGTCTGGCAGAGGTAATGGCTACTAAAAACACAGTTTTCCAAGTCAAGTACTTAAGCTCTGCTGAGGTCATAGGTTCAAAGGGAGGTTGCATAAGTTGAACATTGCAAACATTTGAATCCCAGGCAGGGGCAGGGTCTCTAAAGGGAGGATTGGTATGAAGCAATTCTTTAAAAAATTTACAGAACAAAGGATGAGATGATAGTGAGGAAGACTTCCCCACTGACAGAAAAGCAGAAACAGCTGACAAGTGTACCTTGAGAGTAGCTGGTCTGAGGCCTAGGCCATTAAGATGGACCATATAATCCAGAACTATAGGCAATTCAGCAGTGTCTGGAGAAATATGCTTCTTGGAACACCAAATGCTGAATCTCTTCCATTTGGAGTTATAAGTCTTTCTGGTGGAGGGCTTTCGAGAAGCTTTGAGAATATCCAGAACCCCCTGAGACAGATGCAAATCTGCAAACTCTAACTCTTCGAGAGCCATGCCTTGAGATTGAGAGACTGAAGATTGGGGTACCAAATTCTCCCATGAGAGGAGGTTAACAGGTTGTAATTCCTGGGAAGAGACAGGGGAAGATGGACTGCTAGGGACAGCAACAGGGGGTACCAAGGCTGTCTGGCCCAGTCTGGAGCAATCAGAATCACTTTGCAAGGTTGTGACCTTATCTTGACTAAAACTTTGAACAGAAGAGGGAAGGGAGGGAAGGCATACAGAAATTTTCCTTCCCAGCTCAGAATCAGAGCATCCAGGGGGACTGAGCCCAAGACTGGGGGGGCTGCAACAAAAGAGAGGAAGTTGGTGATTGTCTGGGGCTGCAAAGAGATCTATCTCTGGAGTGCCCCACCTTGAAAAAATCACCTTCAATACCAGAGGGTCCAGGGACCATTCGTGATGGCCCTGTGAGATCCTGCTCAGTGCATCTGCTAGCACATTGTCCTTCCCTGGAAGGTGAACTGCTGTCAGAGAGGTTTGCAGGGAATAAGCCAGGGACCACAACTTCATGGCTTCTGTGCACAAGGCCGTAGACTGAGTGCCTCCCTGCTTGTTGATGTACCACATGGTGGTGGTGTTGTCTGTTCTGACTTGAACCACCTTGTTCTGCACTGACTGAGAGAAAGCTTGCAGGGCCAGAAAAACTGCCCTGAGTTCCAGGACATTGATATGGAGAAGGGATTCCTGAGGGAACCACAGTCCCTGGGCAGTGAGGGCCCCCAGATGGGCTCCCCAGCCCAGAAGGGAAGCATCCATGGTAAGGACCACTGAATGAGACTGAGTGGCAAATGGGACCCCTTGCCTTAAATTGTCCTGATCCTGCCACCATTGAAGGGCTTGGATCAGGGTCCAAGTCACTGGAATCAGTTTGGTAAGGGAATCCTTCCTCTGGGACCAAAAAGCCCTCAGATAGAACTGAATGTCCCTCATCTGGAATCTTGCCCCTTGGACCACTGCTGTAGAAGCTGCCATGTGGCCCAAGAGCTGGAGGAAATGCCTTGCTGGTCGAGACACATGAAGGCTGAAGGAAGAAGCCAGTTCTATAAGAACTCTTGCCCTTTCCAGGGGAAGAAAGGCTCTTGCTTTGACAGTATCCAACTCTGCCCCTATAAAGGTAAGGAGCTGCACTGGCTCGAGAACTGACTTGGGAAGGTTGAGAAGAAATTCTAGAGAAGTGAGCACTTGCTGTGTCACTTGCAGGTCTGACTTGACTTGGTCTGGAGACTGGCCCACTATTTGCCAATCGTCCAGATATGGAAAAATGGAAATCCCTTGCCTCCTTAGAAAGGCAACTATTACTGCCAGGCACTTTGTGAAAACCCTTGGGGCTGATGTTAGACCAAAGGGCATTGCTCTGAACTGATAGTGGCCTGAGGGCAACTCGAACCTGAGGTACTTCCTGTGGGAGCACCTGATGGGAATGTGAAAATAGGCATTTTTGAGGTCCAGGGAGGCTTGTCAGTCCCCTGGCCTTAGAGAGGGAAGGATTATTCCCAGAGTTACTATCTTGAACTTTGGTTTTAAAAGATGTTTGTTCAGATATCTTAGGTCTAGGATGGGTCGCCACTTCCCTGTCTTTTTTGGGGTAAGGAAGTACCTGGAGTACAGACCTTTGCACCAGTGTAGGGTAGGCACTCTCTCTATGACTCGTGATAGCCAGAACAGATGAAACCTCTGCCTCTAGGGCAAGGGTTTCTGAGAGACCTGCAGGTGGAAAAGATCTGGCCTCATCTTCGGAAATTTTTGAAGCTGAGAACCAGTCCCTGGCTTACTACTTCCAGGACCCACTTGTCTGAGGTAATAGACATCCAGTCCTGGACAAAGTAAGCCAGCCTGCCCCCTACTGGAATAGGAGAGTCGACCCGGGCAGACCCATCAGGGTGTCTGCTTGGCAGGGGCCTTAGGCTGAGGAGTGGACGCAGCCCTGTTCATCCCCCTTCTGCCTCTCCCTCTGAAGAACCCCCTCTGTGAAAAGGGAGAAGAGGCCTGTGTTTGGTAAAAAGGCCTATGAAAAGGCCTGTCCCTGCCCCTAGACTACTGCCTTTGAGGAGTTGCCTGCCTCTCCTTGGCCTGAGCACTCGTATAAGTGATCCTGTACTCGTCCATTTTCTTCATGTAATTCTCTGTCTGCTCCCCAAACAGAGAATTACCCACTACAGGAAAATCCATGGCCTTAGCCTGGGTATCCTGTGAGAGGCCAGTACATCTGAGCCAAGCCCTTCTCCAAAGAGCCACAGATGTAGCCATGACTCTTGATGACACATCATTGGAGTCCACAGCAGCATAAAATGGTACTTTTGATGCCTCAATCCCATCTGCAGCCACTTCCTCCAGCTCCTTGGCTAGCTGGGGAGGTCTGTTTAGCTAGTGCCAGTACAGTGTCCCACCTGGACTTCTGGTACCTGGCTGTATAGGCCATATAATTCGCCTGCCTGAGTCCCAAGAAAGATGCCATGTACTGTTTTTTTTGCCATGGCATCAATCTTCCTGGAGTCTTTGTCTGGGGGGTGTGAAGCCAAGGGAATGTTTGCCTTATCACAGGCAGCAGCCTGCACTACCCCAACATGGCTGCATTGCTGGTATAAAAACTCCATATCTGAGCCTGATAGTGTATACCTCTTGTCCATCCTTCTGTCAACAGGGGGTACAGAATTGGGGGACTTCAGGATTTTTTGTGTCTGTTTTCTAAAGGATTTGTGAAGGGGAATAGACAGTCTCCTGGACTCTGGGATGTCCATCATTTCCACATAATCAGGCTCCTCCTGATCCTCCATTGCCTCCTCCATAGGAAGCTGGAGGGTTTCAGCCACTTTTCTGTAAAACAGAAAATGGGAAGGGGACTCAGAAAGCCTAGGAGGGGATACACCCAAAGGTCTGTCTGGGGAGATGTCCGGTTCCACAGGCACATCCAGACTTTCACCATCACCATCATCATCTCCAAACTCCCCCTCCTCCTCAAACTCCAGTTCATAAAAATCTTCAGGGGTATAATCTTGAACCGGGGGAACCGACCAAACCGAACCCCTGCCAAAAGGTGCCGGATCGGTCGGAACCGCAAAGCGATTCCACATTCAATTGTTCTGGCTATTTCTCGGCGGTGAACATGAACTTCTGGATCCGAACCGGTCAATTTCTCTTTTATGCTTTCTTTGTCAGAACCGATCCTCGATTGGCTCTCCTTTGCCCGAAGAAGTATCGCCCTGGTCAGAGGGCACTCTTTCTGGTCTGGTCGAACCGAACCGGCTGGCCATCCGGTCAGCAGACTTCTCGGCCTCCTTTTCTCTCAGTCTACCTAATCTCTTTCAAGGGTAGATTTGGAACATTTTACATATTTGGCAGTCTGTATCGAGGTGTTCAAACCCCAGACAATAAACACAGGTGGTGTGGGGATCGGCCTTAGCAAAGACCTCCCCACACTCACTGCAGTGTTGAAACCCAGTGGGCCCGTTTTTTTCTTGGGTTTCTCAGACATGGCCAACCTAACCAACTTACCCTTTTTATGGCAACCGCCAGGCAAGACTCCCTTATCAGTTCCTAACCATGTCACGGGTATTGGAAAAAAATGTACAAAAACATGTTTTTTGTTAGAACCGATAAGGACCGGTAACCACACACTAAAGAAAAATACAAGGATTCACTACAAATGATCGGTTCAGCCAAACCGATCTAACACTTTTACAAGTTCCACACAGAAAGACAGAACAAAGCTATCTAGTACTCACGGCACCACAGACAGAGACTGAACCGACTATGCGGAAATAAATTTCGGTTTAAAACCGACACTTTAACCGACTTTCGAACCGAGCTGCAGGAGAAATCTCCGGAGCGACTGTTCAGTGAGGAGGAGTAAAGAATCTGATAGTTGGATTTCAAAGGGCTCCAGACAGAGACATCAACCAAGTTTGAGCTCAGCATTCTATGCTCTGCATAGAAAGTTAACCCTTTGTTCTCCGGGGCAGTTTAAAGGCTGGGGCTAACTGCAATAGTCAGAATACAGCAAGATGTCATGTTGTTTGAAGATGACCTTCAGTATGTAAGGATTCAGGGACCATTCGTGGTGTCCCTGTGAAATTCTGCTCAGAGCATCTGCTAGTATGTTGTCCTTCCCTGGAAGGTGAACTGCTACCAGAGAAGTCTGAAGAGAATAGGCCAGAGACCACAGCTTCATGGCTTCTGTGCACAAGGCCGAAGACCGAGTGCCTCCCTGCTTGTTGATGTACCACATTGTGGTGGTGTTGTCCGTTCTGACTTGGACCACCTTGCCCTTGACTGAATCCGAGAAGCTCTGCAGGGCTAGGAAAACTGCCCTGAGTTCCAGGAGATTGATATGAAGGAGAGACTCCTGTGGAGACCAGAGCCCTTGAGCTGTCAGGGCTCCCAGGTGGGCTCCCCACCCTAGGAGAGAAGCAACCGTAGTTAAAACTACTGATGGGAATTGAGGGAGAAATGGAACCCCTTGTCTGACGTTGACCTGGTCCAGCCACCACTGGAGAGCTTGGACCAGAGTCTGAGTCACTGGAATCAGTTCGGTAAGTGAATCCTTCTTTTGGGACCAAAAAGACCTCAGATGAAACTGAATGTCCCTCATCTGGAACCTTGCTCCCTGCACCACTGCCGTGGAAGCTGCCATGTGGCCCAGGAGCTGGAGGAACTGTCTTGTTGGGCAGGAGACCTGAGGTCGAAAGGAGGAAGCGAGATCCACTAGGGTCTTTACCCTTGCCAGGGGAAGGAAGGCTTTTGCTTGTACAGTGTCCAACTCTATGCCTATAAAGGTGAGAAGTTGAACTGGTTCGAGTACAGACTTTGGAAGATTGAGAAGAAAACCCAAGGAGCTGAGTAGGTCCTGGGTAGTCTGAAAAGCCGACTTGACCTGTAAATGAGACTGACCCACTAACAGCCAGTCGTCCAGATACGGAAAGATGGTGATACCCTGTCTTCTGAGGTAAGCCACCACTACTGCAAGGCACTTTGAGAACACCCTTGGAGCTGATGTTAGACCGAATGGCATGGCTCTGAATTGGTAATGGCCTGAAGGCAACTCGAACCTGAGATATCTTCTGTGGGAGCACCTGATAGGAATATAGAAGTAGGCATCCTTGAGGTCCAGAGATGCTAGCCAATCCCCTGGTCTTAGAGAGGGAAGGATTATTCCCAGAGTTACCATTTTGAATGTGGGCTTTGAAATGTGTTTGTTCAGATACCTTAGGTCTAGGATGGGTCGCCAGTCCCCTGTTTTCTTTGGGGTAAGGAAGTACCTGGAATACAGTCCTTTTCCCTTGTGCTGAGTAGGAACCTTCTCTATAGCTCTGAGAGCTAGAAGAGAGGAAACCTCTGCCTCTAGGGCAAGGGTTTCTGAGACTGATGCAGGTGGAAAGGACTTGGCCCTTCTTTTTGGAAATTTTTTGAAGTTGAGGGCCAGTCGCTGGCTTACTACTTCCAGGACCCACTTGTCTGAGGTCACAGACTTCCAGACCTGGAAGTAGTAAGCCAGCCTGCCTCCAACTGGAAATGGGGAGTCGACCTGGGCTGACACATCAGGGTGTCTGCTTGGCAGGAGCCTTAGACTGAGAGGAGGAGGGAGCAGCCCTGCTCATCCCCCTTCTACCCCTTCCTCTGAAGAACCCCCTCTGTGGGAAGGAAGAGGAGGGCTGGGCTTGGTAAAAAGGCCTTTGAAAGGGCCTTCCCCTGCCCCTAGGCTGCTGCTTGTGCGGAGTGGCCTGCCTTTCCTTGGCCAGTGCACTCTTGTACGTGGTCCTGTATTCACCCATTTTCTTCATGTAAGCCTCTGTCTGCTCCCCAGACAGAGAGTTACCTACTACAGGAAAATCCATGGCCTTAGTCTGGGTATCCTGTGAAAGGCTAGTACATCTGAGCCAAGAATGTCTTCTGAGAGACACAGATGTAGCCATGACTCTAGATGCCACATCATTGGAGTGCACAGCAGCATGAAATTGCATTTTGGATGTCTCAATTCCATCAGCAGCCACCACCTCCAGCTCCTTGGCTAGCTGGGGAGAGGCCTGTTTAGCCAGTTCCAGAACCGTGTCCCATCTAGATTTCTGGTACCTGGCTGCATAGGCCATATAAGTAGCCTGCCTGAGTCCCAAAGAGGATGCCAAATACTGTTTTTTGGCCATGGCATCCACTTGCCTGCAGTCCTTATCTGGGGTGTGTGAAGCCAAAGGAATGTTAGCTCTGTCACAGGCTGCAGCCTGCACTACCCCAACATGGCTGCAATGACTATAAAGGAACTCCACAGCTGAGCCTGATAACGAATACTTCCTGTCCATTCTCTTATCCACAGGAGGTATTGAATTAGGTGTTTGTAGAATTTTGTGTGCCTGTTTCCCCAAAGATTTATGAAGAGGGATAGACAGCTTTTTGGACTCTGGGATGTCCATCATTTCCACAAAATCAGGCTCTTCATCCTCCTTTGCTGCTTCAATCAAGGGAAGCTGCAGGGTTTGTGCCACCTTTTTGTAGAACAAAAAGTGTGAAGGGGACTCAGAAAGCCTGGGAGGAGAGACACCTGAGGGCCTGTCTGGGGAAATGTCCGGTTCAATGGGCACATCCAGACCCCCTTCATGGTCATCACTGGGATAGTCTTCGTCTTCCTTCCACTCCTCATAATAAGCATCTGGGTCATAATCCGGAGGAGATGGATCCGACCAAACCGGCGGTATCAGTTCAGACGGAACCGGTCTAAGCGATTGAATAACACTAATCGCTTTGGCTATTTCATCCGCGGTTGGAGAGTGGGATACAGGATCCGAACCGGCAGACTTGCGCTTTTTCTTTGACGGAACCAACCCCTTGGGTCGGCTCTCCTTTTGCCCGAGGAGGTATCGCCTAGGTTAGTAGGCACCTCCTCAGGTTCAGCCGCAACCGAACCAGGCTGGCCATCTGGATCTACGGACTTCTCGGCCTCCCTTTCCTTCAGCCTACTCAGTCTTTTATCTAGAGTGGTTTTAGGAAAGTTCTTACAGATTTGGCAGTCTGACTTGAGGTGGTCAAACCCCAGACAACAAACACAGATGAGGTGGGGGTCGGCCTTAGCAAAGGCCTCCCCACACTCAGTACAGTGTTGAAACCCAGTGGGACCAGTTTTCTTCTTGGGTTTCTCAGACATGGCCAACCTAACAGATTACCCTATATAGAAGCTTTCAAGCCAGGTAATAAAGCAACCGATTGGTTACAAACCATGTCATGGGCTTTTTAAAAGAACCAGCAAAAGTCCGGTTCTTTTGAAACCGATTGGTACCGGAACACCACACTAATCCCAGAAAGGGAGAAAAATGTTACAAAGTCTGTTCCAAACCAGACCAACCAGAAAGAAACTGAAGAAAGACAATTTCCACTCTTTTTAGCAAAATAAAACAGTCACTACCTATCTATATACTACCTGTACCGTAGACAGAGGCTGGAAAATCCGAAAATAACAAAAATATGCCGTTTAAACTGAACGCTTTATTTTTCTTTTACCGAACCGAGCAGAAGAAATCTCTGGAGTGACTTCACTGTTAGGCGGAGTAAATAATCTGACGGTTACACTGGGAAGTACCACAGACAGAGGTTTGAAAACCGAGCTTGAGCTCAACATTCTATGCTTCTGCATAGAGTTAACTCTTTCCTCTCCAGGGCAGTTCAAGTGCTGGGGCTAACTGCATTATGTCTGAATACAGCAAGACTTCATGTTGTTTGAAATATAGGATCCGTGACCAAGGCATGTGTCTTAGGGACTCTGCAGGAAGAGGTGATGGCCACTAGAAATGCGGTTTTCAAAGTAAGGAATTTCAGGTCACATGTAGTTAAGGGTTCCAAAAGATTACAAGTGAGCGTGTCCAATACAACGTTGAGATCCCAGGTGGCAACGGGTTTCCTGATTGGGGGATTTATGTGCAAAATGCCTTTCAGGAACCTCTTAAAAAGAGACAGTTGGGCTAGAGAGAGGTTCTGTACGGGCTCGAAGTATACTGAAACAGCACACAAATGAACCTTAACTGTAGAGTATTGCAAGCCTGCATCAGAGAGCTCCAACAAGTACTCAAAAACCCTGTCTGGTGGGCATCAGAATGGGCCTATACAGGATTTGGAGCACCACACGGAAAAATGTTTCAATTTGGCTAAGCAGATTTTACTGGTGCAGGGCTTACAAGCAGCCAGAAGAATCTCAGAGACCCTCTGAGACACTTTATACCTGGACGCATCTACAGTGAAGCCCGCAAGGATGAAGCGCAGTTTCACAGGTTTCCTGCATGATAAAAGGGATTAACTCCCACTGAAGCCGACTCCCTGAGTGTAATGGTCTTGACAATGGGCCCCCCATCCCAGCAAAGATGCATCTGTGGAAAGGGTTATCTGAGGCTCTGGTTGAGGAAAGAGAAAACCTTGGAGGAGACTGTACTCCTGTGTCCACTATGCAAGTGACCAAAGCAGAGACTTCATCACCTTGATGGGATAAGACTGAGGATGCATCACTGGAGACCACTGCGTGCTGATCATCCACTGGGTTGCCATGTGTAACCAAGCCAGAGGAATCATGAAGATGGAGGAGGCTATGAGATCTAACATACACTGCCTTGAATGAGTCTGAACTGACTTGTGCTCCATGATGAATTGAGTCATCTGAAGGATGGCCTTCCATCTGTTCTCTGGAAGAAAGATCCTCACCCTGGTGGTGCCCAGGAGGGCTCCTAAGAAGAAGAACAGCTGCTGAGATGGCTGAAGCTGTGACTTATCTAGATTTAACAGGACACCCATGGAAGTTAGGAACTGAGAGGCTGTGGCCACTGCTTACTCTGTCTCCTGCTTGGATGGACTGACTAACAACCAGTTGTCCAGATAGGGAAAAACATGGGAGTCTGAGCTTTCCAAGGTGCAATACAAAAACAGCAAATAACTTTGTAATGACTCAAGGTGCTGATGATAACTCAAAGGGCAGCACCCAAAACTGGTAATGCTGATCCAGAACCACGAAGCAGAGAAGAAAATATTACTTATCATAGTAATCTAGTTTCTACCAAGGCAATCTTACTGTACTCTTACAAGTGCAGTATGGTCTCACCATAGGACTGTCCCAGAGCCAAAATGGTTAATAGAACCTGTGCAAATGATGGAATGCTAGGCTCGAACTCGGTTTTCAAACCACTGTCCCTGGTTGCACTTCCTGCAACCGTCAGATTCTTACGAAGCATGCAGAAGCTAACAAATGAGCTAACTAATCTAATCTAACAAAAACAAATCAATCCCCTTCTTAGGGGTAAACACCTCTTAAAAAACAGAGGGCATCTCCTAAGACTCAAGTCAATAGATGCCCAAGAAAGTAACAGGTACCCACAGGTTTCCAACATCATTTGTACAGACAGTATGCAGTGCCCTGTAGGTCCGAGGAAGGGTGGGAGCTCAGAATACAGTAAGATTCCCTTGGAAGAAACAAGATTATTATGGTAAGTAATGTTTTCTTCAAAACCCAGGAAATCTTACTGTATTCTGACAAGTGCAGACTACCCCAGTAGTGCCTTTGGAGGTGGGCACAGGCCCTATTTAGGAAACAGGCTCTGCAGGACTGCTGTGCCAAACCTGGCATCGCTCCTAGCCTGGGTATCCAGGTAGTAATGTTTGGTAAATGTATGAACTGTTTTCCAGGTAGCTGCTTTGCAAATTTCCAGCAAAGGGATATCCCTTGAAGCTGCTATTGATGCAGCTGTTTCTCTGGTAGAGTGGGCCCTAAGCCCCGTTGGGCCTGCTTGTCCACCTTGGCATAACAGAATTGGATCCACGCCATGATCCACCTAGCTATGGATCTTTTCGTGGCTGGTTTACCTTTTCCTACTTCCGCATAGGTCAAAAAGAGCTGTGATCTGTCCCCTCTGTGGCCTTTTGTATGCTCCAAGTAGTAGCTGATGGCTCTTTTTACATCCAGGCTATGCAGTCTACGTTCCCCTGAAGAGGAATAATCAGTGAAAAAGACTGTTAGTGTAATGGATGGGTTGATATGGAAGACTGAAACCACCTTAGGGAGAAACTTATTGTTGGTCCTAAGGACCACCTTATCCCTGTGGAATGTGATGTAGTCAGTCTCCATGGACAAGGCCTGTAGCTCACTGATCCTCCTGGCTGATGTAATAGCAACTACGAATACAGTTTTCAAAGTTACATACTTGAGATCAGCTAAAGGTGGCTGCATGAGCTGTGCAATACATATGTTCAGATCCCACACTCGAATGGGACTTCTATGTGGGGGGTGCAAGTGTAGCAACCCTTTAAAGAATTTCCTGAACACTGAATCTGAGGCCAGAGATGCTGCCTTGCCTGCTGATAGGTACACTGAAACAGCTGCCAAATGCACTTTCAGGGTGGCTGGTCTCAGACCAAGGGAATGAAGGTGGGTTAAATAATCCAGGACAACTGACAAACCCACCTGGGTATAGTCCAGACTGTTGTTCTCGCATCAAATATAAAATCTCTTCCACTTGGACATGTAGGTCTTCCTAGTGGAGGTCTTTCTAGAAACCCTAAGGACCTCCATGACCCCTTCCGAGAGGTGCAGGTTGGCATACTCTAGGTCCTCAACAGCCAGACCTTGAGCCTAAGAGACTGAAGGTTGGTGTACAGGATCCTGCCCTGGGAAGAAATCAACAAGTTGTGCTTCCTGGGGAGACCGGTTTCACAACTGATAGTGCCAGAAACAGGGAGTACCATGGCTGCCTGGCCCAATCTAGAGCAATGAGGATCACTGTAGCCGGCTGGGATCTGAGCTTGTTCAGGACCCTTGGCAGCAATGGAAATGGAGGGAAGGCATACAGAAACTTCCCTGTCCAATCCAGGATCAGTGCATCCAGCTGGACTGAGCCACTCACTGGGGGCCTGCAGCAAAATTGAAGGAGCTGATAGTTGTCTGGGGCTGCGAAGAGGTCTATCTCTGGAGTTCCCCACCTTTTGAACACTACATGCAACACCTGCCTGTTATGGGACCACTCGTAGTGGTTCTGATTTATCCTGCTCAGGGCATCTGCCAGTGCATTGTCCTTTCCTGGCAGGTGGACTGCCAACTAGACAATTCCCAGAGAGTAAACCAGACTCCATATTTTCATGGCTTCTGTACACAGGGAAGTTGACCTTGTGCTTCCATTTGTTGATGTAGTACATTGTGGTTGTGTTGTCTGTCCTGACCTGCACCACATTTCCCTGTAGCATGCTGGTGAATGCCTGAAGTGCTAGGAAGACTGCTCAGAGCTCCAGCAGACTGATGTGAAGCAGTGACTCTTGTTTGAGCCACGTGCTGTGAGCAGTACGCTCCTTCAAGTGTGCCCCCCACCCCAGCAGGGAAGCATCTGTGGTTAGCACCAAGGAAGGTTTTTTTCCTGTAGGAATGGCACTCCGTGCCTGAGGTTGTCCATGTCCAGCCACCATTGAAGTGCATGCAGGAGCGTTTGTGAGACTGGCACCAGCTTTGATAGTGAATCTCTTTTCTGGTGCCAGTAAAGTCTGAGATGAAACTGGACATCTCTCATCTGAAACCTTGCCCCGACACTGTAGCTGTTGAAGCTGCCATATGGTCTAACAGCTGCAGGAAATGCCTGGCTGGCCTTAGGCTTTGAAGCTTGAAGGTGCCTGCTAGCTGTACCAGACTGTCTGCCCTTGTCTGGGGAAGAAAAGCCTTTCCTCTCACTGATTCCAGCTCGGCTCAGCTTCACTTTCTTAAATCTAAATGCCTTTACTTTTCATTAGCTTTAACTTTCATTAGGAGGGTTTGTAGTACCGCGACTGCCTTGGCCAAGTTTGTGAATGACCTGCACCTAAATATGGAGAGAGGCCTATACACAGGTGCAGTGTTCATGGACCTGACCAAAGCATTTAATTTGATCAGTCACTCCCACCTTAAACCATGGCTGAGTCAGTTAGGTTTTGGACCACCTGTAGTGAATTGCATTTCAAGTTTTTTAACAAATCGAAAGCAACTGGTAAAAGTAAATGAGATCTTATCAACTTCATGACCAGTATCTTCTTGGGATTGTCGAGGGTCCATATTGGGAGCCCTATTATTCTCATTATTCATCAATAATGTGCCAATTGCATATGACAATTTTAGAATTTAGAATGTATTAAAATGCAATTGCAACCCGCCCCCAAAAAGCGGAGGTTAATGTTCAGTACACTGTTAAAAAACAGTTTACATACAGTATATTACATGACATTATGCTACAACTATGTGTAACATATCAATCAATCAATCAAATCCTCCCACCCTTATGGAAAATAGCTCATGTTATCCCTCTGTTTAAACCAGGAGACCACTGTGATCTTAACAACTACAGACCAATTTCTCTACTCCCTATACTGTCCAAACTAGTTGAGAACCTATGTAGAAACTATGAATCTTCAAAACCCAATGCAATCTGGCTTTAGAGCACAGCATAGCACCATTACGGCCCTAGCCAAAGTGATCAATGATTGGCAGCGAGACCTGGAGAATCGAAACTTCGTCTGTGCAGTGTTCTTAGACTTAAGTAAGGCTTTCAACACCGTCAAGCATGGCCTGCTACTTTCCTCCCT
This sequence comes from Neoceratodus forsteri, assembly GCA_016271365.2. Classification (NCBI taxonomy): domain Eukaryota; kingdom Metazoa; phylum Chordata; order Ceratodontiformes; family Ceratodontidae; genus Neoceratodus; species Neoceratodus forsteri. The sequence continues at coordinate 1,332,476,298 of CM057455.1, read as the reverse complement.
GAGGGTGACAGGACTGGACTCACTATCCTTGCATTGGTTTGCTGACTACCTCTCTGACCGGTGGCAGCAAGTCAAGGCAGAAGGTGAACTTTCTCCCCTTAAACCTCTGCAAAGAGGGGTCCCCCAGGGATCGATTCTTGGTCCTCTACTGTTTGCAATTTACATAAACAACATTGACGCCAACATAACTAAGGCCAATATCCACCTGTTTGCAGACAGCATGGTTCTTTATTTAAGTTGTCCTTCGCCAGAAGCTGCCTGTGAAGACCTACAATTTGAATTCAATCTACTTCAGAGCCAACTCCTAAACAAAAAGCTCCTATTAAACATCAAAAAAACGAAGGCAATGCTATTTTCTCCACTTCTCCATGCTGCAAACCCAGCCAGTGCTGGCTCCATTCCACAGATCACAACAATCCTGGGAGAAAACCTAGAATTTGTCAATAAATTCAAGTACTTGGGAGTGTGGCTCGACCATAGACTTTCCTTTAAGGACCATATTGAAGATCTGCTAATGAAATTGAGGCAGAGGCTTGGACTCTTTTTCAGGATTAATAACTTGCTTACTAGCGATGCCAAGTGGCGGCTGGTACAAACAACGTTTCTCTCCTTGGTCGACTATGCTGACTTTCTTTATAGTCATTGCTCTGTCTCTCATCTTGCTAAATTGGATACGTTGTATCACAGGGCTCTGAGATTCATTACTGGCCTACCTTTTTCCCTCATCATTGTGCCCTTTATGCTGCCATGGGGTGGCCCTCCCTTCAGTACAGGAGAAACAGAAATGGTGTACTCTGGACGTTCAGAGCTATTATCAAAAAACTACCCCTATATATCTCTGATTGTCTTCCACTATGCGAGCTTGGGAACTATGCACTGAGAAGCTACTCCTTTATTTCCTTAAAGGTACCTAAGCTAAAAACACGCTCTGGGAGAACGGCTATAAGCTATGCCCTGCCGTCTCTATGGAACAAAATGCAAAAATCGCTAAAGCTTAGTACCCTGGTCAGTCTGTCCTCCTTCAAGACACTATATGACCATTCAGTCAAGGAAATTTGCAACTGCTTCCCCGATCCTAAACTTCCCTGTACTTATAGTGTACCATGATGGCGTTGTCCTCTCCACTATGCCTGACCTTGTGACCTCTCCTTCACATTTCTCTAATACCTAATTGTGCTCTCCGCCCTCCTGTCGTGTGTCCTCTCCGAGGCTTCATCTGTCCCTCGTCTATCCCCTACCACCCTGCCTGTACCCTATCTCGCCTCGCCTACCACACACACCCCCCTTCTACCCTGTTACACTGTTTGTTTTTTTCTTTTTTTAACTCACTGTCTGTCTTGTTACTTATGACATTGTATGTAATATACTATTACCTATCAATTGTCCTTGTTAGTACTTCCAGCTACTGTTACTAGATTCATTATACACCATGAAGGAACTGAACCACTGTTTCCAAACTGTTCTCCACTTATGACTATGTTTAACTATTGTATCTCTGTATTGTATAATATTACTGAGGTGTTATGTTGTGACTGTTCATATATTGTACATCCTGTGTTCCTGTGCTAACCAGGTCCATCTTGTAAATGAGCTATGCTCAATGGTGTTCGCCTGGATAAATAAAGATTTGATTGATTGATTGATATTACATGACATTATGCTACAACTATGTGTAACATATTATATCATACTTACAACAGCAAACCCCTTACTAATACATCAGTTAAAAACCTAGGTAACACGTTACCACTTTTGCAAGGTTCAGGCACATTCTTACATTATTTTATTTTCAGCAATAAATATCACATGAATATCAGTACAGCAACACTTATTACCTACATCTTATTAATCATCTAAAAATTGCATAAAAAAAATTATTTATATTTCTTGATCCTTAAAATAGGTTTCCACCATCTAACCTGATTCCTTAAAGAGGGAATCCGGTGCTGTAATAAGCATTATTCATAAGCACTATTTATGAACTGACCCCCATATTAGACTAATTAGTTAGTTTTGTTAGGTTCATTCCTTTTTTTTTACGCATCTATTTTTGCTCCTTGGCAACGGGTAGGGGATATATCCCACATCTGTCTCCTAGGTCCACGAGGGATCCCAGACTCATGCTGCTCATCTCCCAAGGGGGTTTTCTTCTTGTGTGGTTCTCCCAGTGGCCTCTTCTGTGGGTGGAGATGGTTGTGCAATGACCGCAGCACACTGTCAGGCTCATTCCTGCCCCCTCGACATGCAGATGTTTGCTGTCTCCTCCTGCATGGCCCTCCATGCTAGTTCTAGACCTGCCTACCCCCCTAGTCAGCACTAAGGGTCTGTAGATGCCGGGCACCAGGTCCCATCCCTCCCCAGAGAAGGCAAGCAGTCCTCCAGAAGATCAGTCTTCTCCCCTCAGCCAACCCTCTGATGATTCTGGGTCTGCTCCCGAACCCCAGTTGTTATCACCACAAGCAGTAGCTCTAATGCTGTGCCAGTAGGCCAGCAAAGTTCATTCTGTTTTTACCTTTTATTTTGATCTAACAGGTCAAGACATGGGGCGGCCCGGTGGCACTGAGGGTTGCGGTGTGGTCGCCACACCTCACTCCATGCTGGTGACCCGGGTTTGGGAACGAGCCCGGGTCGTCAGGGGTTGCCGGGGCGGGCTATGATCGAGCATTCGATGACAGTTTTCCTAGTCCTGAGGAAAGGGGTGGGTGCATACCGCGCTCTAGTGGTCCCTGGGGATGCCCGGAGGTACTGCAGAGGCACGGGAGCCAAGGTTGGGGGGGAGCATGGCAGACGTCTGCACACTAGTGCACAGATGTCACTGCATGCTTGTGCTCCCATTGGGGAAAGAACAAGGAAAAAGCAGCAGCACAAGTCGGCGGCAGCTTGATGGCCGTAGTTCACTGACTTGACGATGCCTGAAGGTCGTGCTCCGGTAGTGGACCCTCGCCTGGTGCGGGGACTTGGGGAGCCCCTCTTGACGGCGTAGCGGCCTTTGCCAGCTGGGCATGACAGCTTCGGGGTCGGCGGTGGATAAGCGATGGCTGGAGATTAGCAGGACTGTGGCTGCGGGTAAGAAAATATTCAATGATAAAAAAAAAAAAAATAACAGGTTCAGACATGGTCAAGTTGGCAGAGGATGAGCCATCTGAGTTTTTGACTGGAAATTACTTATGGACCAGTTCCTGCCCTTCAGTGCTGTCACTTCGCCAAATGCCGAGCCGGAGTTGTCAGTGAGGGGAAAAAACAAAAAATGCTGGCACACTGTAACGTCAGTGCTTGTTAGGGGTTCCTTCTTCAGTTGCAAGGTTTTGCCCTATGGAAAATGCTGACTGTTATTGAATTGAACTGGGTTTCATTCACAGAAACAGTGGTTGTAGTTGCAGAAGAAGGCAGTATTATTTCTGTCACAGTAGTTGTATATTTGTATACTGTTTAGTGTCATACTGCTAATATTATGTATCCCTGCAACTGACTGCCATTTCGTTCAGCTACTTGGATTACATGCCTTGAAGCTTGTGATTTTTCTATCAACAGTGTTTTGTTTCTGCTTTTTGATGGCAAAGTCTGTGTTTGACCAAGTCAAATACTATCATTACAAACCCGAAGCCATGCCTGCTAGATGTGCTGTAACTAACTGTGGGAATACCGCTAAGGGTGGCTTCTCTCTTTTCACATTTCCTAGCAATATGCATATCAGGAATTTGCGAAAACAGGTAGGGCAAACTGGTCAGACTCTAGCAATAGTAGTGTATTGTGTTCTGCACATTTTGCTGAGAACTGTTTCAATCCGTCAGTTTTGTCATGATTTAGATTAGGATTCACACATCATCTGCAGTTGTTACCAGATGCTGCACCCACAATTCACTGCTCTCCTACTTGTCACAATATAATACCAAAAAAACATCAGAAGTTGACTACCATACATATGAAAGCCCTGTAAAGCACAGGAAAAGCGGTGGTGCATTTCTGAAACATGAATCTGCAAAGGTATAATGTAGACTTTCTCACTTACATACTACTAGATGTGTGATTATGTTTCAGTAATCTCTCACGACTCAGGGTGTTGTTACGCATGATTCACCTGGTTCATAATCATACATCCACAGGGTGTTTTATTGCACTTCTAAAATGCCCTACAGAGTTCATTTACATATTATAAAGGGGAAAACAACAGAAAAAAGATAAAAACTATTGAAAAACATAAAACAATGTTGTCCATACCCTTGCTCTATCAAAATGGGACTTCAGACAGCCCTGCTTATCTGTTCCCTCAGACATCTAGGTACTTGTGCCACGTGACATACAGTACGTTGCCTGGGTACATTTCCATTCCTAACAGTTTCTATGTAGTGTCATAGGTCTCATAGTATGTATTTGAGTCAAACAGCGTTAGTCATATATGACTCTCCACTCATCAGTGGGGCCTTCTAGTTTGAGTACTGTTCACATATATGCCCAGTGTTATCTTAAATGCACCCATATTTGAACTGTACATCACCATTTCAGGGAGTGTGTTCCTTGGTGTTTATGTGTTCTAGTGTTTCTGTTGGTACAGTAATTTTCATTTCAAAATCTGCACATTCCCATGGATGCTTTATACACTAGGCATAGATCTCCACTTAGTCTCCTATATTCCAATGACTATAAATTTAATCTGGCCAATCTTTTGTCATAGGGCACATTTTTAAAATTATTATTTTTTTGTGGCTCTCCTCTGAACCCTTTCTAATAAGTGGATACTGCGTCTGGCATTTGGTGACCACAAAGGGACACAACACGCCAGCTGGGGACTCACCACAGCATTAAATAAGGGCATTATTACTGATGCCGCTCTGCTTCTTATATGCAGTAGAATACACCCAGTATCTTGTTACCCATTTTCATGACCTCTCTTGTGTGGTCAGCAAAGGTCAGCTAATTAGTAATAGTAATCCCAAAATCTCTCACTTTGTCTGTGACTTGAAGGTCTTTCTCATTCAGATTCAGAGTATACGTAGCCATTTGGTTCCTGTGACCAAAATGCATAAACCTGCACTTCTTCTCATTAAACCTTAATCTGTGTTCTTTGGCCCAACATTCTAGGTTCTATAAATCATTCGGAAACTGGGCAATGGCTGTCTCACTATTTATGATTGCCCCTATCTTGGTATCATCCACAAATCTGCAGATCCAAGAATAAGGTGATGTCTGCATTAACAAAATAAAAATATTGAACAGTGTGGGTCCCAACATAGATCTGTGGGACATCACTAGTCACAGATCCACAATCTGACAAGTATCCCCTAATATTTAGTCTCTGCCTTCTGTGCTCAAGCCAAGACCCCACCCACTTTATGATGGATTGGTGGAATTTAAGATCCATCATCCTATGTAACAGTTCTTTGTGAGGAACAAGGTCAAAAGCTTTGGCATAGTCCAGATACACTACATCCACTGGCAGTCCACTGTCAATGGCTTTACTGATTGGTTCAAAAAAACACGAGCAAATTATTGAGGCATGACCTGTGAGGTCTGAATCCATGCTGGGTTATGTCAACCAACCCTTCATTTGTTTTTAATTTTTTGTTTATTTTTTTATGGGGACATTTTATCCACGGCTGCCGGCAAGGGCTAGGTGGTGGGACCATCCTGTGCTCGTTGTCCCCCGCTTGTGGGGATCATGCAGCACAGCAGTAGGGCTGGGGTTTTTAGTAGTTATGGAGGTGACTGTGTTAGGCCTTAATCCCCACCCTGAGAATGCCAGCACGAAGGACCGGAGTCAAGGTGAGAAGCCGTGCTGAGACTCGGCTTCCACCAAGTGCCTAAAACCATCTGTTAGTCGGAACAGTGCCTAACACTCCCCAGGAGTGGAAATCTGCCAATCAGCAGCTCAATCCAGCTCCTCTCTTCCTCCTCCAGCCGACCCCCGGTGACCCGGGATCATTCCTGAACCCAGGATCGCCAGTATAGCGCAAGGTGTGGCATCCAGTGCCTCAGCACCACCAGTCCGGCACAAACCCTTCATTTGTGATGGGTTTTTCTACCTGCTCCTTAATAAATTCCTCCATTAGTTTAGACAAAACCAATGTCAGGCTGATCGGCCTGTAATTTCCAATGTCACTCTTTAACCCCTTTTTGTAAATGGGGGTTATGCATGTTTCTCTCCATTCATCTAGAACATTTCCCTCTTCCAAGAACAAGTTAAACAGCCAGTTTGTTAGCTAATTCTTTCAGAATCCTTCGGTGAATATTATCTGAAATTGGTGACTTACTGGTTTTTACGTTTCTTAATCTAGCTTTCACATTTTCCTCTGTAATCTCTAAATTATGTTGCCCTTTATTAACAGCTGTGTAAGTGCTGGTGTTACTGGTTGTTTAAGGCTGATAAACACCCAAAAAATAATCGTTGAAAGTTTTGGCCATAGCTGTTTCACTATTGATCCTCATTTCACCTAGTTGTAAAGGCCCTATTGCTTTTTTGTCCACCTCTAAGGCAACTTACATAATTATAAAATTATTTGTATTGTCTTTTGTTAGTGTGGCTAATTTAATTTCTTCTTCCTTTTTTGAGGTTTTAATTAGTTTTTTTATATTGCCTAGCCTGTGCCTTGTAACATGCCAAACTTTCTGAAGTTAGGTTCTTATACTTTTTTATATCCTTCATTTTTTCTTCCGATAGCATGTTTTACTTTAAGGTTGAACCGGTTAGGTATTCTTCCCATTTTATTGTACTTGTTTTTTACTGGAATGTATGTTTTAATGCAGAATTCAATGTGCTTTTTAATAATATTTTATTTTTGCTCAAGCGATAGTTCCTATAAATCCATTTTTATTTTATTTATTTATTTCATCATTCGGAAAAAAAACTTTGAGCTTCAAGCTCTTTTTCAAAGGTTTCACATCATAGCATGTAGATCACAGCAACAGAGAGTACCTAACAGATATTGTTTCCTATTGCAAATATACATGACAACATGAGCATCACAGCAGTTCACAAATGAGTACAGTTGAAGTTAATGTAAAAACAGGAGTGCAATACTAGAACATCCTTCAGTCAGGAAGGTGGAGAGTGCTAGTGGACAGATAATTACAGAGTAGATGCAGTAGCCAGGAAAGCCACTGTCCAAAGAGACGTAAGCGATGGAGGACCCAAGAGGAGTGAGGTGGAGGAGGGGGGGTGGCTAGTGAGGTAAGGATGAGGAGGAGGGTAAAGGGAAAGGGCAATATGATTTGCAAGGCGCAGTGTGCCTGGAAGAGGTAGAATGGCAAGCCGGCCAATGGAGGAGGGCGAAGGACCCCAGTATGCAGAACCCCAGATAGATGAAAGGGGCATTGCAACACCGAGGTAAAGTGCTACATCCTGGAGTGGAGTAGGCCACGACCTCCTCCCACCCCGCCGGTCTAAAAGAAAAAGGTGGGGAGGGAGGCAGTGATTGTGAGGGTGCAGGAGTCAATGATTAAGTCTTGAGTCTACAAGCACAGTTGACAGATGCAGCAAGGTGGAGCGTCAATGCAGTTTTAAAGGATGGCAGACTGCTGTTGTTAAGTACTGTATTTGTGGCGGGATGTCATTTAGCCAGGGAGGAGCCCTACAACTGAAGGACCTTTGTCCAAGTGTGGTTTTCCAAAAAGGGACAGCCAAAGCACCCCTGGCAGTACCTCAGGTCTGGTAGCTTGAAGGACTGGTGAGCAGCATATCCTTTATGCAGAGGGGCGCTTTCCCAAGTAGGGCCTTCTTACCCATAAGGCACATCTGGTACTTAATCCTCTTAAAAAGATTAAACCAACTTGTCTCCTCATGGAGTTGACAGGAGTGTGTCCGGCTGTCAGCGCCAAGGGTTAGTCTACATGCCTTACTGGGTACAGTAGTGATATGCTTAAGCATAGCGTCTGATGCTGCCCCATAAACCACCAATCCATAATCAATTATTGACAGTATGGAGCTGTCGACAGATAGCCTTAAGGCAGCAGGTGTCAGATACTATTTGTGTCTATGGAGGACACCCAGTTTGATATTCGCTGCTTTAACCACCAGATCAATATGCTGGGCAAACGACAGTGTGTCATCGATTGTTACCCCGAGGTAGTTGAACGTATGTACCTGCTCAAGGGGCTTGACCTTGTTATTGAAAATAAACAGGTCAGGGTGCACCTCCTTAAGCCGGTGGCTAGAGATCAACATCAATTTTATCTTCTTGTAGTTAAGAAGAAGTTTCTGTGCCTTAAACCAGTCCTCTAGAAGGTAGAAGGAGGTCTGTAACTCCTGTTGCAGATGGTCAAGCTGGTCACTACTTCCGAGAATGACCGTATCATCTGCATACAGTATCATTTTGCTCAGGGAGACTTTGGGCAAGCTATTCAAAAATAAACTGAAGAGGAGGGGCCCCAAGATGGAGCCTTGGGGGAACCCAAGGCAGATTTCCCTGGCAGAAGATGATGCAGACCCTATTTTGATGCATTGGGATCTATGGGATAGATAGTCCTTAAATCAAAGGACAGCTTCGGAGGTAAACCCAAGGGACAACAGTTGCCCATGCAGGATAGGATGGTTGACTGTGCCAAAGGCTTTAGTGAGATCTATAAAAATAGATCCCACTAACTTGCTACCATCCACTGCCTTGTGGACGTAGTCTGAAAATTCCAGTAGTGCAGTGGCTGTGCTGTGGCTCTTAAGAAAGCCGTGCTGCTGAGGACACTGTAAGTCGTACTTATGGATATATTCTGTGATTTAGTCTGACACAATCCTCTCAAGAGCTTTTTTTGGGGAGGAGACTAGATATTGGCTGGTAGTTAGCGATGCAGGAACGGTCATCACTCTTTAGACCTGGAGTCACAAGTGCCATTTTCCACAGACAATGGAATTTAGCCATGGTGAGTGACTTATTGAAAATTTTAGAGATAGAAACCATAATTTCATTGAGAGCAACTGCCACGAGCTTCATGTCTATGTTATCACTGCCTAACCTTGTTTTTCCTAGGGCCTTTTGAACTTGTTTTTTGGCCACCCTGATAGAGACATGTTTGAAGTAAAAGTCTGGCCTGTTGGAGAAGTGTCTGGCTTGAAGCTGTGGTGGCTCATCAGCACCCAGGCAGCCTGGGGGGAGGACAGAGCTGAGATCAGAGAAGGCAGAATTGAAACCTTCAGCGACTGTAGAGAGATCCAGAGAGGGGGTCCCATTGATGTTCAACATAGAGGGGTGTTTCCTATCCTCTTTACCTAATAATTCCTTAATGTTAGCCCAGAACCTTTTTGCCATCACCCCAGCTTTGGTCCAGCTGCTCCTTGTAGTACTTAGCCTTGGCAAGCCTGGTGAGGTTTGTACACCTGTTTCTGGCCGCCCTGTACTCCTGAAAGTGAGCGGGGTTTCCTGAGATCCTAGCCTTACTCCAGGGATTATCCTGGGCCCTCATTTTCTCAAGAAGCTCACGAGTGATCCACCCATCAGAGGAACCTCTGACTTTCCTTTTCCTCACCAGGGCAAAGATATCTGCGATAGGGTTAAATTTATCGGAGAAAAATGTCATGGCCTGATCTACTGTATGTCCAGCATTACATCTAGAGGTGACCAATCAACTTAAGAGAGGGTGGCTTCCAAGAAACCTCTTTTAAGAACCTGGCTTTGTATTGTGATGGGTGGGGCTCTTCTGTCCTTGCATACCCAGTGGCAAAAAAACGGAGAATGATCACTGAGGCAGTCAGGGAGCACCTCCACGTTTCTGATTCTGGATGGACAGCTTGATAAGATCCAGTCAAGGAGAGTGCCATTCCCGCTCCTCGTATTCACTCTAGTGGATACACCTACCATCTGCTTGAGGTATACGCTGTCTACTAGGTCCTTTAATAAATCCATGTCCCTGCTAAGCCAATTAATGTTGAAGTCACCTGCCACAAGGAATTCCATATTCCCCTTAACCTTAGAGATCAAGTCCATGACCTCCTCATCAATAAATTCCATTTCCAATTCCACTTTTTAAGGTACTTTCTCATGTCTTCATATTTTCCTATACTGTAGCATTTCTCATTTGTTATGCCATTTTGTGACCCTCAATGGCCTTTTATAGTGAATTGGACCATGCTGTAATCGCTGTCCCTCAGTGGCTCCCTGACCTCACAGCTCGATATTTCATCATCTGAGTTAAAAAGTACTAAATATAGAATAATATATAGGGTGGTGTGTGTAAAGAACAGTTACGTAAGAACTTACCATAGCAATAGATCTTTGAGGGGATCTCAGTCATCAGGTAACACCGTAGGAACCTTCAACGTCGGTGAAGGAGAATCCACACAGAAGATTTTCAGCAGTACAACTGGGGCCACCCATGACGTCGACGTCAGCAGCCCTATATAGGCGTAGGCGGCCCTGCTCCCTCTTTAGTTCTTTCCCTCTAGAGATGAAGGAAGCAAGGCTCACGCCCTAGGTAACCAAGGAGTGAAAGAAGGACTCAACTCTAAGTAAAAGATTTGAAACAGCAGATAGCCAGGTCTTAGACAGGAGCCCCAAGAACGGGGATGGTGGGTGGGAAATCATACCTGATGACTGAGATCCCCTCAAAGATCTACTGTTATGGTAAGTTCTTACATAACTGTCCTATCTTCTTCAGAGGTATCTCAGTCATCAGGCAACACTGCAGGAATGAGTACCAAGCAGTGACAAGTGTAAACAGATAATCTGGCAGGTTGGATCTCCATAAACTTAAGACAGGAGTCCTTGTAACCTAGCCCTACCAAATCCTATAAGGGCTCTTGAGGCAATGTCCAGACTGTAATGCTTGGGGAAAGTGTGGACTGTACTCCAGGTGGCAGCATCACAAATGTCAGTGGCGGAGACCCCTTTGAAACAAGCCACGGAAGCAGCCATGCCTCTGGTGGAGTGAGCTTTGACAGCACCAGGCAATTCTTTGCAGTACCTGTTGTGGCAGAACACAATGTAATTTGCCAACCATTTGGATAAACATTGCTTAGAAACTGAAATGCCCTCTCCACTTGGGGTGAAAGAAACAAACAACTGCTTAGACTTCCTGGACTCTTTAGTCCGAAGCACATAATACTTCAAAGTTCTGTGCACATCTAACGTATGGAGCAGTGCGTTCCCTGGATTAGCACGCTCAGGAAAATAAACAGAAAGGTGGATAGACTGATTTAATGTGAACTCAGAAACCACCTTAGGCAGAAAATTAAGATTTGTTTGCAAAGACACCCTGTCTTTGTGAAAAATCAAATAAGGCTTCTCGCACCAGAGGGCCTGAAGCTCTGAAATTCTTCGAGCAAAAGTAACTGCAACTAAAAACAGCGCTTTCCAAGAGAGAAAGTGCAAATCACAAGTCGCATCTGGCTCAAAAGGAGACAGGGTCAACTCTTCCAAAATAAAATTTAAGTCCCAAGCGGGATAGGAAAATGGATTGGGAGTTTCAGATGCAGGATGCCCCTGAAAAGTGTATGGGAGACATCCAGCTGAGCAACTGTATGGTAACCCACAGGCTCATGAAAGACAGAAATAGTTGAAAGGTGGACCTTAAGGGAGGAATACTGGAGACCTGAGTCAGACAAAGAAATCAGGTAGTCCAGGATATGACTCACCGGGCAGGTGAATGGGTCTAGGAAATGTTTGGCAGCCCAGATGGCAAACTGCTTCCACTTCATGGCATATGTGGCATGAGTGGAAGGATTACGAGCAGCCACCAGGACATCCGCCACCCTGTTAGAGACCCCGAACCTGGCAATGGCTATGTTCCCAGGAGCCAGGCATGAAGATGGAAGGACCTGAGGCTGGGATGGGCCAGAGTCCCCCGATCCTGGGTCAAAAGATTCCTGCAAAGAGGCAGAAGGACCGAAGGTTCCTCTGCCAGCTGCTGAAGCAGAGGGAACCATATCTAGTCATGCCAGAATAGAGCCACCAGAATCATGCTGGCCCCTTCCATTTGTGGCTTGATCAGCACCCTCTGTATTAGGGGAAATGGAGGGAATGCATACAGAAACCTCCCGCTCCAAGAGAGGGACAACGCATCTTGCCAGAAAACTCCAAGCCCTGGATCTAGCGAGCGGAAACTGGGAAGTTTTGCACTGAGTGGGGACGCAAAAAGGTCCATCTCTGGATGACCCTATCTGTTGAACAGATATTCTGCTATGGATGAAAGAAGCTCTACTTGTGCATGCAGGACTGAGTCCTGCTGAGACTGCCTGCCAGGGTGTTTAGGACGCCTGGCATGTATACCGCAGCTAGAGTCAGATTGTGCTCCATAGCCCAATACCACACTCTCATGGCCTCCCTGCAAAGGGGGTATGAGTGAGTCTCGCCCTGCCTGCTGATGTAGTAGATGACACTCAAATTGTTCAACTGCACCAGCAGCTGTCCTGGAGCAAGGTGCGCCTGAAATGCTTGCATGGCATATAGCACTGCCCTCATCTCCAGGACACTGATATGCAGAGCAGTTTCCCACTGGGACCAGGAGCCCTGGGTTTGGAAGGGACCCAGGTGTGCTGCCCAGCCCAGATCTGAGGCATCCGTCGTTAAGATCTGATGTGGGAAGGATATCTGGAAGGAGGCCCCTTGAAGTAGATTAAAAGGGCCCATCTACCACTGTAGTACCTTGCATACTGGAGAGGAGACCAGGAACAGTTTGTCCAACTCGTACGTGCGTTGGTGCCACTGTACCCTGAGGGTCCAGTGAAGGGTGTGCATATGAAGCCTGGCCATTGGAACAGTGGGAATGGCTGCTGCCATCAGACCAAACAGTCTGAGGTACATCCTGGCAGGAATGTACCGACTCTGAGTGACTTCCTGAGCTTGGGCCATAAGGCACTCTTCCATGTTTTGGGGCAGGAAGGTCTTCCCCTGCTTGGAATCCAGAACTGCTCCTGTATACTGCAGTCTTTGGGATGGCACTAGAACTGACTTGAGTAGGTTGACAGTAATGCCCAGGGAATTGAAGAGCTGGAGAGTGCGCTCCAGGGTCAGCGGATGCTAATCCCTGAATGGGCCTCGAGAAGTCAATTGTCTAGGTAAGGAAAGACATACAGCCCGTTGCCAAGCACCTGGTAAAGACACGCAGCACAGAGGATAAGCCAAAGGGCAGCACTTTGAACTGATAATGCTCGCCCTGAAAGGCAAAATGCAGAAACCTCCTGTGAGGAGGAAAGACCAAGCTGTGCAGGTAAGCATCCTGCATGCCCAGTGAACAGAGTAAGTCCTCAGTCTTGAGAAGGGGCATGAAACCTGGCAAAGTTACCATCTGGGGCTTTAGTTACTGGATGAAGAGACTGAGCTCTTTTAGATACAAAATGGGGCTCAGATCTCTGGTCTTTTTGGGGACCAGGAAGAACCTGAAATAAAACCCCTTGTTTCTGGCAGCTTGGCACTAGTTCAATGGCCTGCTTGGGCAGAAGAGGCTGTACTTCCTCCCTGAGAACAGGCAAGTGAGCAGCGGGTTAATTGGAAGGTGGTGGAGGGGTGTCTGGAGGCTGCTGGATAAGCTCCAGGATGTGACCCTTCTCTATGATCTGCAGGATCCATGCATCTGAAGTTGTGGTTCTCCATTAATTCAGATGGAGGGAGAACCAACCTCTGACCACTGCCTCCTGGGTCTAATCCAGAGAGGGGGAGTCTGGAAAGGAGTCAAGCTAAGGTGGAACCAGTGGCAGAGGCTGGTCTATCATTTCTGGGATGTTTGGCCGCTGCTCCAGCATTGGAAGGGGCAGGCAAGGGAGCCTGAGCTCTGCATTTACCCAGGGCACCGGGAGCCAATCCTGGTCTGTTGGCCGGTCTATGAAAAGTAGATCGCCCTCTACCTCGTGGCTGAGTGTGGTAGAGAGAATGGACATATTTAATGGCTGTGTCCAAGGCCTGCAGATCATTTATAAGGTCCTGAACATCAGTGCCGAAGAGTTTGGTGCCACTGAAAGGGGCGTTAAGCACTTTGTTCTGCATATCAGCTGCAAATCCAGATACCCTAAGCAAGGAGTGTCTACAAAGGATATGCCAGTGGCAGCTGATCTGGCCACTGTATTGGCTATATCATACAGGGCCCTGAGGAGGTGTGTGTTAACATCCTCAGCAGTCTGGAAACTCTGAATCAGTTCCTGCTTCTGGGAGCCATTAGGAAGGGCCCGAATGGCAGCTTTACCCTTTCTCCAGTTGGCATTCTGGTATTTAACCATGTGTGACAGATAATTTCCAATCCGCAGACCCAGAGTGGAGGAGGCATAAACCCTTTTGTCCCAGAGGTTAATCCTGCAGGATTCCTTGTCTGGAGGAAGGCAGCTAAGGTGCTTAGGCACCTTAGTTCTGTCATGAGCTGCCTTGATGACAACAGAGTCAGTTTCAGCATGGGCAGCAAAATAAGGAAGGCCCTGAGGGGCATTATAAAGCTTGTCCACCCTGTGTGGCACAGCTGGCACCATGTCTAGCTTGTGTGAGGCTGCAATAGTGGCATTTTTCAATGCTGGGAGCATTAGAGGAATGATCTTAGGGGGAGAGTCAGGAATCTCCAAGAAATCCACCAGGTCTTTCCTGGTGACATCCTCTTCCTCAGTCTGGAAGCCCTTGGTGGCAGACAACTGCTTCATCACATTAAAAAACATGGCATCCTCAGGAGAAGACCATGGAGTATGCTTGACAGAGTCCTCACTGACCAAGGATGCAGTGGACTTATCTGAAATCAGGATCTCTTCTTCCTCCTCTTCATCCTCTACATCATCAGGGAGGATGAGATCAGGATGGTACTCCACCTTGACGTTGACCTCCTCATCCAGGTCTGGCATCGGATTCGCCAGTGGCATCCCGCGGGAGTCTCCCGGGGTCGACAAACAGGTGTTGATGATGAAGCTGTTGCCGACGGCGAAGAGGGCCTATTAAAGGCACCCAGCTGCTGCACGAGTACATTTGTGAATTTGACCAGTACTTCGTTCACGTCAGTAGTGGACGTCGACAGGGGGGTTCGACTGCATGGGAGCCGGCGATCCTCCGGTTGTGTTCTGGAAGCCCAATGAGTCTGTAGCCCTGGAAGGATAAGGGGCAGGACTCAATGAGACTGTTGTTGACAATACGACCGTCATCGACGGTAGAGGGGTCGACAACCCAGAGGTCAATGGCCAAGCACTCTGTGTGTCAGGTGGAGGCGCTGTCAGCATGGGTCTGGTAGGAACAGAGACCTGGACAGCTGGTCTCTTCGTTGGACCAGCCATAGCCGAGGAAGAGCACACCGAAGAAGGAGAAGCCAATGGGGAGCAGGATTGCTGCCAGGGGGAGTGGTCACGATCCCGGTCTTTTTTATGACTTTTTCCCTGAGAACTTGCCTTGGAGGCCTGGGAGCTTGAAGAACCGGTCGGCGACTGGAGCCCTGGAGGACCCCTGCCTGGAGCTGGCTACCTGTTGTTCCATGAATTTTCTGAGAGCCTTCTTGTGTCGCCTGAAGGTTATTTGTTTAAACCTCTGGCAGAGGTCACAGTCGGGGACGTCATGGTCAGGCCCAAGACAGAAGACACAAACAGAGTGTTTGTCTGTAGAGGCAATCTTCTTTCTGCAGAAGCACTGATGGAAAAGAGAAGAAGAAGGATTAATTCTCAACATAAACAAAAAGAAGAAACCTCTAAAAAGAGATTTTTGGTAAGGGTTAGAGGGAAAAAAACGGATAAAGGCCGAAAAAAGGGCATAAAACACTGCAACGAAGCTTCTGCGGAGACTGTGCAAGCAAGTCGATGGCGGGAAAGAACTGAGGAGGGAGCGGGGCTGCCTACACCTATATAGGATTGCTGATGTTGGCTGACGTCAATGGCATTGGTGGCCCCAGTTGTACATCTAACGTGCAGAGTTGTGCTTTCCCTGGATTGACATGCTCAGGAAAATAACCAGGAAGGTGGATAGATAGACTGAGTGTAAACTCTGAGACCACCTTAGGAAGAAACTTAGGATTTGTGCCCAAAGACACCCTGTCTTGGTGAAAAATCAAATAAGGTTCCTCACACAAGAGGGCATGAAGCTCTGAAATTCTTCGAGCAGAAGTAATTGCAACTAAAAACAACACTTTTCAAGAGAGAAAGTTCAAATCGCAAGTTGCGATTGGCTCAAAAGAAGACTGGGTCAATTTTTTCAAAACAAAATTCAGGTCCCAAGCCGGGACAGGGGAACAGATTAGAGGTTTCAAATGAAGGATGCCCCTTAGAAAGGTATGGGAGGCATCCAGTTGAGCAATCATGTGGTCATCCATGAGCTCATGAAATGCAGAAATAGCTGAAAGGTGGACCTTGAGGGAAGAGTTCTTTAGGCCTGAGTCTGAGAGTCAGATCAGGCAGTCCAGGATATGATTTACCGAGCAGGTGAAAGGGACTAAGCTATGCTTGGCAGTCCAGATGACAAACCACTTCCATTTTATGGTACATGTGGCGTAAGTGGAAGGCTTCCGGGTGGCCACTAGAACATCCGCCACCCTGTTAGAGACCCCGAACCTGGCAATGACTATGTTCTCAGGAGCCAGGCAAGCAAATGGAAGGACCTGAGGTTGGGTTGGAACAGGATCCCCTCAGCCTGGGTCAGCAGATTCCTGCAAAGAGGAAGAGGGACTGGAGGGTTCCTCCACCATCAGCTGAAGGAGAGGGAACCATATCTGGCTAGACCAGAATGGAGCTACCAGAATCATGCTGGCCCCCTCCATCTGCAACTTTTTTTTTTTTTTAATTAAAAGTTTATTTAAGATTTTACAATACAGATGCAGATCCACACCAGTAACAATTATACAGGTCATAATCATAACAAATGAGGGACCATCCACTTGCCTCCCCACAAACTAGAACCCTCCCCCCTCCCAAATCAACCCCATCCCCCTATCCACCCTCTATTACCCCCACACCCCAATCCCAGCATGGTAGGAACTCTGTAAATCACCTAGATAGTGATGATAAGTGCCAGTACCAAGCAAATTACAGGGAATATAGGGAATAAAGGGGACCCCAAGTTTTCTCGAATTTAGCTAGTCGGTCGTGGAGGCTAGCAGTCATCTTTTCCATTCGGATGTTGGCTAATAGTTCATGCAGCCATTCAGTATAAGTGATTGTGTCAACATCCTTCCAGTGGTTTAATACAAATTTCTTGACTGACATAGATATGAGAGCAATATGGTATTTACGATTACTGACACCAAACTGTAAAGTCCCCTAAGAGACAAATTTTTGCTGTAAATAAATCTTCTAACCCTAACAGGGGGTCCACCTTTTGCTTAATACAGGCCCATAACGGGGCCATCTTAGGGCAGTCCCAAAAGATATGAAGCAATGTACTTTCTGCTTGTTGACACCGTATACAGGATACAGGAGGAAGGCATTGCATTACTAAACTTGGCTAACCTCTCTGGAGAATAATAAAGATTATTTAGAATATGAAATTGCATTAGGCGACACCTATCCCGAGTTACAAATTTATGACAGCCTTTCCATAATGCAATCCAGTTTATGGGTGTGCCTGGAAAACGGGATGTCCAATATGCTGTTGGACCCATATAAATGTTCTGGATAGGCCCAATCATACGAGTCCAAACATTTTAGATACAGCATGCAGGGACTCAGCTAGAGGGCCCAGCTCTGAGTAAAATTGAGAGCTGGGGGGCAATGGGGCTGTGACCCCAAAAAATTGAACCAAAAAGTATCTTAGTTGATATACCTTAAAAATATAGGCACCGGAAATACCGAATTTGGATATGATCTCTGGAGAGGTGAGTCAGTTGCCTGCTTCATTCACAAATTGTATGAGAGGAAGGGAAGTTAGCTGGGGTAACCATGAGGATGGGGACATTTTACCTTCAATTTTAAAGTTGGGATTACCCATGAGGGGAGAAAGGTACAGAGTTGGGAATGGACTCTAATAGAAGTGCCTACTGGCGAAGTGCACAACTGAGAAGAAAGAGATTTAAACTTTACATGCAGAAGGGCAGCAGAAGAAAGGCTTTGAGACCGGATCTGAGCTTGTTCAATATGAAGCCAAATAGGCATAAAGAAGGATGGATCTTGAGCCATTTCTGGAGCTAACCATCTAAGGTATTTACTAGCTTGACTGGCCTAGTAATAAAACCCCATATGAGGACGACGTAAGCCTCTTCTAGTTTTAGGTGCAGCCAATTTATAATAGGCCATACGTGGTCTCTTACCTGCCCATATAAAGTCTGTGATGAGACCATGTACTTTTTTAAACCAGGAGAGAGGGAGCCATAAGTTAAGGAGATTGAGGGAATAGAAGAGGCGAGGGAAGGCATTCACTTTTATCAGGTTAATTCTGCCTCAAAGAGAAAGGGGGAGGAGAGACTGTCTATTCAAGTCTTGGGTAAGCGTTTGGAGGAGGGTATCTAAATTTACCTTTCTAAGATGAAGCTCGCTCCCAGGACGATCCCCAAATATCTAAGGGTGCTGGGCTCCTATAAAAGTCCAAGAGCAGTTATCACAGGCTTTTGAATTTTACAATTTAAGGGGAACACTACTGTCTTATTAACATTTAATTTATAATTCGATAGGGCACTAAATTCCTTAATAATTTCCAACATGGGCGGGATAGAGGTGGCTAGATGCGTCAGCTGGAGGAGGAGGAGGTCATTGACGTATGCAGATAATTTGATTTCATGACCTTCCATGTTAATGCCTTGTATCAGTTGGCACTCCATTAGTCTATGAATCAGGGCTTCCAAATTTAAGTTGAAAAGGAGGGGGGATAGGGGACAGCCCTGCCTAGTACCCGACTGAAGCGGGAACAAATCTGAGATTTTCCCATTGCTATAAATACAGGCAGTGGGGGTGTTATAGAAAGCCCAGATCCATTGTAGAAATTTGGGAGGGAAACCAAAGGCATGCAAGGTCCTAAAGAGAAAGAGCCAATTGACTCTATCAAAGGCCTTCTCAGCGTCCAGGGAGACCAATACTGCCGGATATTCGATATCCCTGGACACTGAGAAGATGTGGGCTAGGGTACGTAGGTCGTCTACAGAAGATCTAACCCTCATGAATCCGATCTGCTTTGGGCAGATGAAGTCGGGTAAAATTAAGTTAATGCGTTCAGCTAGGAGTTTTGCAAGAATTTTAATATCTTGGTTGAGAAGGGATATCGGTCTGTAACTTGTGACCAGTTCTACATGTTTACCGGGTTTGGGCAGTAGAATAATTAAAGCTTCAAAAAAGGGTTTTATCAGAATCTGTACCCAAAAGGATATGATGGAAGAGGGACTGTAATAGTGCAGCTAACTGGTCAGTGAAGGCTTTGTAAAAGTTGGAAGTAAAGCCGTCTGGCCCTGGAGCTTTTTCGGTTGGGAGATCTTTAATTACTTTTAATATCTCCGCCTCTGAAATGGGGGACAGGAGTGCCTGTGCTTGCACCCTTGAGAGAGAAGGAAGATGGGAATTCTTAAGGTAAACGTCGAGAATCTGCAGGGGGGTTACCATAGGGCCATACAGTTGCCTGTAATATTTTTTAACTTCAGTCACAATATCTGTTGGGGGGGGGGGTGGTATTTAGGGAGCCATCCTCAGAAAGCATATGGCAGCAATGAGTCTGGCTGATTCTTGCTGCCTAATTCTCAAAGCGAGTAATTGGCCGGCTTTTTCCCCATGATCCGTATAACTGGCCTTGGCCTTCAAAAATAGCATACTCTGCTTTTTCCCGCAGGACCTCTGAATAAGCTTCTTTTTTATTTAATGAGATCTTTCCTAAGCTGATCTGAAGATTGAGATGAGACTTGAGCGTCCATACTTCTGATTTGAGAGAGCGTAGTCAACAAGCGCTCATCTCTCTTATTTTTCTGAGAAGAGGCTAATCCAGTAAGAACTCCCCTCAGATATGCCTTCAAAGAACACCATTCTACATCTAGTTTACCAGTACAGCCATGATTAGTAGTAATAAATTGAGTAATATGATCTGAGATAAACTGAATTGCTTCAAGGTCCTTCAAAATCTGGTTGTTTAGCCGCCAACATCCTCCAGGTTTAGGTAGGAAGGAAAGGGAGAGCCTGCAGGTGACAAGGGAATGATCTGATGGGGGCCCGGGTGAATACCTGAATCAGTTACCCCTGAGAGAAGCGTATGAGAGAGAAAAATGTAATCAAGCCGGGAGAAAGTGTCATGTACCAGAGATGTAAATGTGTACTCTCTGATCGAGGGGTGAAGGGTTCTCCAAATATCACATAAGCCCAAGTGGTCCGTTAGGTCCCTTAAAGCTCTTTGTGCTGGGGATAGGCCTTTACGAGAATGTCCAGAATGGTCAAGGCTTGGGTCGAATGGTAGGTTCCAATCCCCACCCAGGATTATTGGAAGTGGGTCAGAAAGGGTGTTAGGATATTTAAAAGTTGCATAAAAAAGAGGGGGAGTCCACATTGGGACCATAGACACTACCCAGTAAAAGTTCTGTGGTATGCAACAGGCCCTTAATAAAGATGTATCTACCGTGGGGGTCACAAATAGTCTGAGTTGGAGACAAATGGAACCGACCTAGTCAAAAGAACCATCACTCCACAGTTTTGTGTGCTACCACCTGCAGAGAAGACTTGCCCATAATACTACCTCCTCAGCTTAGATGCTTCCGAGTTAAGCAGATGGGATTCTTGGATAAATGTTATATCAGCCTTCAGAAGGTGCAAATGTTTTAGAAGCTTGTATTGCTTGGTTTTATGTCGTGCCTCTTTAACATTCCATGTGACAAAAGAGAGATGTCTAGCCATTCCCTTGGATATAGCATAAAATGGTATATGAGGTACATAGTGAGTGCACTTATCCAGATAGCCAGTAAGTCGTAAAAAAACTGCTATAATCCCACTCCACTCTCCCAAATCCCCAATCCAACCCACATTGACCAAGCAAACTGTACATAAAAAAGAGTAACATAGAGAAAGTTCCCTTTACCCCCCTAATCCCCATCCCACCCCCCAAGCTCTCATGGCCCATGACGAACAGTCCACCACCATTAAGCCTCCCTCCAACCACCTGAACCCCAGAATACTTAAAAGCTAATGTAACCCCTAGGTGGTGCTATCCCAAAGGGCTACTACCCCTGCCTGCTTGGCTAGTAGCAGTTTAAGGGGCCTGGGTACTTAAACGGTGCCCTCCACCCAGAGGTCAGGGTTGTTAGTGGTCAAGCTAACCTGGGCACAGCCCTCCAGGACACTGTAACCCCCCTCTTTCCCTTCTAGTGGCCTGAACAATATACAATAATCACTTTCACAATTACCCTTATTCACTATGCAATTACCACACTGTTTGCACTTACCACCACGGCTGGTTCCTCTAGCTTGACCCTGGGGACCCCCTGTAAAACAAGATTATGCACAGCAAATAGCAACAGTACAGTACTCTTGGCACAAACTGGAACCACAGTCAGGTTACATGCAGAAAGAGTTAGATCTGATTTATTCAGGGGACTTAAACAAGGGAGGGGCGTAATCAGGTTGATTTGCTTAAAAACTATATCAATCAGACAGTTATGCATGCACTTCAGAGTCCCTACACAGTCACACACTCTGGGTACCCAGGTAGGAAGATGGTGGGCTAGCCAGGAACGTTGCCCAGGGTAGCCCAGCTCACAGCTGGTTGGGGCCCTGTGATGGAAGGAAGCAACATGCACAACACACACTATTTGTAATCCGGAGCCGGAGAGCTCAGTTCGTGACACAAAAGACAACAAAGTAATCAGATGACAACACTTTAGATTTAGCTGTTGTTGCAGGGAGCTACCCTGATGTTTACTCATGATACCCAATACAGGACACAGGCAGGATGAAATCGAGACAGCAGGTTGTTGAACTGGAGTGCCAGGAGAAGCAGGGCCCACACGAATCACCGAGGCATCTTTCCTGTTCAAAGCATGAGCAGGGGACTGATCCCCAGGTAGGTCTCTCGTCGATGGCTTTCTCTGTGCAGCAGGTAGTCTGGCTGGGCCAGTGTGGCAAAGCCCAGGCCCAATGGAGATGAATACGGATTCAGTCCGTGGGAGCTGGATGCAGCCTCCAGCAAGCAGAACACAGTTCAGCACACAGTGGGGAACCAAATCACGACCCACTTACAGCACACAGCACATTTACATGTAAGAAATTCTACTGTACCAGGCAGATTGCTATCTGGTCACAATTACAGAGTCTCTGCACAAACCAGGAGTTCAAAGGTGGCTGGAAATCCTAACAGGCCGAGCGCATTCAGCAAATCTTCTGTCTTCTTCAGGTTAAAGCCTGGTCACAATTCTGTGGCTTAAATCATCCTCACAATTCAGATTCAGTCCGAGTAAACTTCAATTTCCCTCTCAGGGACAGCAGGCAGACAGGCAGGCCAAAACTCAGCCCTTTCACAGTTCTCCTGTGCGAATTACACAGAGGCTGCTGCTTGAATCACTCAAGCTGTTACCACTTTCACTTCCCAGTTCAGACTGACTGAACTGCAAAACAGTCTGGGACTTTCTCCGGGATCCAAAAGGTTCGGTTGGTTGATCTGTCTGTCAGTCACAACAAGAGCTCCCCCTCTAGGTCTGTCTTGGTGCCAACATGCAAAAACTACAATTCCTACAGAATTTTGCTCCCACAAACCCCCTGGGGCCAGGCTCCATTTTAGAGTCCCCAAAGGTACTGACTGGCCCATTTCAGCAGTCCAGGACCAAGATGATGGAAACAAACAGAACTGTCCATGCTGCAAAGAAGGCAGGTTAGAACAAACGGCAATATTATTACTACTCTAACAAATGATCAGCAAACAAGTACATCTTCTAACAGAGTTCCCTCTCAGATTAATTATGACTGCAATCCAGGCAGCTCTTAAAGAGACAGTACAGAGAGGCTATACAGGCACTCTTTGGCAATACATTTAAACTGCTAAAACGCAGGACACCTGCCTGGCAGTGAGCATTTAAGCAAGCTCAAGGAAGACTTTTCTGGAACCCCCATTTGTGGGGGGGTACACTAACATTTAAATGCTAATACAGTTAGTACCTTGCAGACCCAGTAAATTCAGCCTATAAAATGGGTATATTGTAGAGAGGCAGGGCTACAGAACTAAATGCCCTCCCCCAACCATTTAACTAATAACTTCACCAGATAGTCAGAATAAGATATTAAGCCCTTATCCAGCTTAACCCTTAATACAACATTAAATTAGGAAAAGAGGAGCTAACTCTGACTGGCAGTAATCTGTCAAGTAAACCTTGGAAGCTCAAGTAAAACGAGTATACATAATGAGAGACTCCAGCTGGAATCAAAATGAATGCTAGAGAAGCTCCCTTTAGGAAAAAAAAAGAAAAAACAACTGGCCAGTCTGCCTTGAATGTCATGTAGAACATGTTCTTAACAGGGAAATCCTCAGGAGAGCTGTATCGCCGACTGAGTAGATCAACAGTTCATCAAAGACTGGGTATCCAACGTAGAAACCGGATCAAAATTAATATGCAGCTGAAAGCACCGTTATTAGGCATGGGACAAATCGCTAAGCCACTCTCTGGATCCCTCTAGTGGTATTAACCGCGTACTGCGGCTAATCGTGGTGGAAAAACTGCTGCTACAAGAATGTGCGTATATGAGGTTATAAACAGTTTGCACAGTCTGCCAGTCAAACCGGAGTGTCCAAAGCAGCTCTATAGTGGGTTGTGTGCATCCAGTGAAGGTCTGGCGCTTCTTCAAAGGGTTTAGTAAGAAGCAACTACCATGACGATCGACCTGCTATGGGGGATCAAGAGCTGACAATGCAGGGATCTTAGGGGCAAAGGTCAGGTCAGTCCTCCCGAATTTCCACAGTCTAAGTGATATACAGCATAAGACAGAGTAATTCGCCTTTTAATATGAAAGATTGTAATCGGAAAACTCTCCAGAATAGCAGCAGTAGATCACTCAGGGGTCTTGAAACAGGTCTGAAAGTGCAGCTCTAAGCCCCACAGTTGCTGCATCCATTTCTTCGTAGGTGATCCCGGATCCTGATATTAAGAATTGCAGTCTTGCTGGATATCCCATCTTGAATCTAATCCCAGCAGCGAAAAGCTTGTTAACAAGAGGATGGAAAGAGGCCCTTCTCTGCCTTACAGTGGCAGGGAGATCCTGAGCAACACAGAGTTTAATGCCTTCCCATTTAAGTTCCTGGGTTTCTCTTACTTTAACCAGGAAATACTGTCTCTCTTGGTAGTTCCCTGCGGAGGTATCGGGCAGAAGACTCGATGAGCTCTCTCTATGATATACTTAGGCACAAATGGCGAGGGGCCTGCAATCTTCTCTACAAATTTCTGGGCAAAGACGATGGGATCCATCCCTTCTTCTTTTTCAGGAAGGTCGATCAGCACCACATTGTTTCAGCGGCTGCGGCCTTCCAGGTCTTCCACTTTGTTTTCCAGCTTAAGGATTCTTTGTCTGGCTGCCACAACATCAGGTTCAATTCTAGAGGTCCTGTTCTCAAGCGAGTGCAAACGCGCCTCATTATCCGAGGTTCTAGTGGTAATGTCCTCAAGTGCTTGAGAGAAGGATTTCAGCTCTGCAGTAATCGATTGCAACTCCCCCCTGAAGGGTTTAAATTCTGACAGCAATCTTGTCAGTGTGAGGGGTTTGTGGTCTTGCGCTGGGGCCACTGGAATCTGAGCATCGGCATCAGATGAGGCCTTAGGAAGGAGTGCGTCTCCTGCTCGGTATTGCGTCTTACCATGTGGGATATATGGAGTTCCTGTACCAAACTTGAGAGGAACCGCTGATATTCAGTGAAATCAGCATCGGAGGAAAGGTGGACTGAATGGTCCTCTTCCTCAGAAGAGAAAGCTAAGGAAGTCGAGGAACTCGAATGCTCAGAGTCCTCCTGCGGCAGTGGAGACAGGCGGAAGACCTGCACTCCTTGGCTTTAACATACTGTACCTAGGGAAAGCTGCCACAGTGGCCCTGAACATCTCCCAGGTTAAGAGCCCTGTAGGGCCCACATGGCCAGGGAGAGGTGGAGGTGACTGCGGAAGGATTGGGGAAGAGCACCTAACTGAATGTGCCTGGCCACAGCCAGGGCTCTGAGACCTCGCTGGTGATCCTCTAGCTCGAGGGGATCTGGGGGAAGACCCAGTCAGCGTATGCTGTAGACATGAAAACATATCCTGGCTGAGCCCTGAGGGGGAATCTCCCTTGTGGTGTGACCAGGGTTGCATAGATCCAGAAGGGCAACCCCCAGTGCTGCCCACTAAGGGCACCTTTGAGGACTCTAAAGCGGAGAAGTGGGGCTCTGCACTGTGAATCCTCCCCACCCCCCCGCAGGGAAGTGGAAGAGGGCCCCCGTGCTTCACTCCAGCCCCTCAACCCCTTGGACTCTGAGGCCACCCTCTTCCTTGACCCCAGTGTTCAGGGGTCCCCTAATCCTGTAGGCCCCCAAGGGGAGGCCACAGAAGAAGAAGTCGTCCCCATCCCAACTGAAGGAGCCAAAGCAGTACCAAACATGGCAGCTGCCTTGGCTTCCAAGGTCAAGACCACCACACCAAGTCCCTCAGGACTTCTATCCACTGCAGGGCCCCCAACACTGGAGTTGGCAAGAGGGCCTGCAGAGACCACAGACTCTGGGGAGCCTGGGAGGCGAACACTGGCTCACCCAGTGCCGTGTCCATGGGGGCTCCCTGACCCCAGGGAGTCAGGACACCAGTCCAGATTGGCTAGCGAGTCATACTCCTCCGAAGAAGAGGAGCCCATGCATACCTCCAGACAAGCGACCCCGGGAGCCCCAGAACTGATGGCACCGCAAATGGCACTGCCACAGGACACGGCACTGTTGATGACACCACCCTGATCCCTGGCACCGCGAATGGTGCTGGGATCTGAAGCGGCACCAGCAGGCAGCGCTGAGTGTCCACTGGTGCCAGGCCCAGCAGCTGTGAGCCACAACACCTGGGTAGCCTGCACCTCCAAGGAGGTGACTGCCGTGGCAGTGCTCCTGACCTGGCCCTGCACGGAGCTGAGGCATTCCTCCGGCACCACGGAAGAAATCTCCTAGATGGCAAGGCTGGAATCCGAGGAGGTGTCCTCCTCACCAGGCACGGGACCCGGAGGCAGGGTCAAGAGATCTTGCCATGGCATCCCAAGAATGACACCATACTCCAAAAGTTGGCGGGGCCCTGCCAACTTTAAATGCGCAGATTTCCAGAACATGGTGGTCCATGGAGAAACAAGCATTGCAGTTGTCCATATCGTGGTTGGGACCCAGACATCGCAGACAAACGTCATGTCGGTCTGTCATGGAAAAATGCTGGCCACAGGTGCACAGATGCATGGGGCACAGCCCACTTTGGATTTTCTCTTAGCCCCCGAACCAGACATGATATGAAAAGAATACAGCAAATTCACAGGAAAAGGACCCGGCGCCATTGACAATAATAATAAAAGAAACGGCCTTACCGGTATCCAACAGCATCGGGAGGATTCAGAACCAGGATGAAGCAGTAAAATGGCGTTGAAATATGTAACGGGCCTGATGACACAGCAAGCACTGAAACCCCGCATAGCAAGTGTGACCTCGGC
Source organism: Neoceratodus forsteri (assembly GCA_016271365.2). Lineage (NCBI taxonomy): Eukaryota > Metazoa > Chordata > Ceratodontiformes > Ceratodontidae > Neoceratodus > Neoceratodus forsteri. The sequence continues at coordinate 1,332,449,861 of CM057455.1, read as the reverse complement.
GGGAGAAACAGACCTGGGTAGGAGGAGGAGCCTGCAGCGCCTATCGTCCAACCTGCGTGATATAGGCAGTATGCAGTGCCGCCCCCCAACAAAACTCCTGTGCAGGTGCACGCCCAGCTTACACCCAGCAGTAATGAATGGTGAAGTCTTACAAGGGAAGATCTAACTTAAGCAGGTTGACAGTAATCCCCAGGGAGTGGAAAAGATGGAGAGTTTGCTCCAGAGTCAGCAAAAACTGTTCCTTGGATGGGGCCTTCAGGAGCCAATCGTCTAGATAAGGGAAGACATACAGTCCCTCCCTTCTGACAGCTGCTGTGACCACTGTTAAGCACTTGGTAAACACTCGCGATGCAGAGGACAAGCCAAAGAGCAGCATTTTGAACTGATAATGCTCGCCCTGAAAGGCGAACCGGAGAAACTTCCTGTGAGGAGGAAAGACTGAAATGTGCAGGTAAGCATCCTGCATGTCCACTGAACAGAGCCAGTCCCCTGTCCTGAGGAGGGGCATTAGGCCTGGCAAAGTTATCATCTGGAACTTCTTGTACTGAACATAGAGACAGAGGTCCTTTAGATCTAGAATAGGCCTCAGATTTCCGGTCTTTCTGGGGACCAGCAAAAATCTGGAATAAAACTCCTTGTTTCTCTGGCACCTGGCACTGGCTCGATGGCCTGCTTACGCAGAAGGGACTGCACTTGCTCCCAGAGAACAGACAGGTGAGTCGGGGAATAACAGGAGGGTGCAGGTGGGGTTTCTGGAGGCTGCTTAATGAGCTCCAAGCAAAAGAAAAAGAAGGAAAAGAGATGTGCAAGAACAAGGGGACACAATTTAAAGATGGGGGGGGGGCGGTTCAGGGGCAATGTGAGGAAGTATTTTTTCACAGAGAGGGTAGTGGATGCATGGAACAGCCTTCCTGAGGAGGTTGTGGGGTCTAAAACTGTGGAAGAATTCAAGAATGCATGGGACAGACATAAGGCAATTCTTGTGAGGGGTAGGAAGAAATAGGCTGCTGGTTAACTAGGATCTGCGGCCTATCCTGTAGGTAGGGAAATGAGCAGACTAGATGGGCCAAGCGGTCCTTATCTGCCGTCAAAGTCTATGTTTCTATGATCTGCAGAATCCATGCAACCGAAGTTATGGTTCTCCATTGATTCAGGTGGAGGAAGAAACAATCTCCGACCATCGCCTCCTGGTCCTGAACCAGTGGATGGGGGTCCAGCAAGAAGTCAAGCAGAGGTGGAACTTCTGTGGGGCCTGGCCGCTGCTCCAGCACTGGAGGGGACGAGCAAGGGAGCCTGGGCTTTGTGTTTTACTTGGGGATGGGGAGATGTCCCAGGCTAATTGTTCTGTCTACGTAAAACAGGCCATCCTCTACTCTTTGGTTGGATATGGTAGAGGGAGTGGACAGACATGAGGGCCCTGCCCAAGACTTGCAGATCATTTATAATGTCCTGGACATCAGGGCCAAATAACTTGGTGCCATTGAAAGGGGTATTAAGCAATTTTTGCTGCACCAGCTGCAAACCCAGATATTCTGAGCCAGCAGTGTCTTTGGAAGCATATGCCTGTGGCAGCTACACTAACAATGGTGTCACCTATGTCATGCAAGGTTCTGAGGAGGTGTTTGCTAACATCCTCAGCAACTTGGAGGCACTGTAGCAGCTCCTGCTTTTGAGTGCCCTCCGGAAGGGTCCGGGTGGCAGCCTTGGCCTTCTTCCAACTGGCATTCTGGTATTTTACCACGTGTAACAGATAGTTTGCAATCCACATACCTATAGTAGAGAAGTCATAAACCCGCTTACCCCAGAGGTCAATTCTACAAGACTCTTTGCCTGAGGGAAGGGAACTAAGGTGCTTAGGTGCCTTAGATCTGTCATGAGCTGCCATAATGACCACTGAGTCAGTCTCGGGCTGGGCAGCATAACAGGGAAGACCATGGGGGTGTGATAAAGTTAGCTAGCACCATGTCTGGTCTGCGCCAGGCAGCCGTGACTGTATTCTTCAAGGCTGGTAGCATTGGAGGAATGATCTTTGGGGGAGATTCAGGAATCTCCAGGAAATCCACCAGATCTTTTCTGGTAGCATCCTCTTCCTCAGTGTGGAAGCCCATGACTGAGGACAGTTGTTTCATCACATTACAAAATGTGGGGTCCTCAGGAGGAGACTCTGGGTGATACTCCTCCTCGACATCGAACTCTTCAATATCTGGGTCTGACGTCGGGTCCACCACCAGCGGCCCATGGGGAGCCCCTCATGGCCAACAAACAGGCTTCGAAGACGAAGCTGCCATCGACGTCATCAACAAGGGGGGCCTGTTTAAGGCACCCAGCTACTGCACGATCACATTAGTGAACGTGATTAGGACTTCATTCAAGTCGACAGTGCTCGTCGACAGAGGGGGGTTCAACAGTATAGGTGTCAACGACCTGCCTGCTCTATCCTGAGAACCCGACGAGCCTGCAGCACTGGAGGGAGAAGGGGCAGGTCTCAACAGGATAGTCGTCGATGATGAGGTGCCTGTCATCAACGACAGAGGGGCCGACGACCTGGAGGTCGATGGACAGCCACCCTGAGAATTGGGTGGAGGTGCTGTCGGTATGGGTCTGGTGGGCTCCGAGATCTGGACAGTAGTTCTCTTCGCTGGTAAGGCCGCAGCCGATGAAGATCCCCCAGATGAAGGAGAAGCCAATGGGGAGTGAGATCAATGCAGGAGGGAGTGGTCGTGTCCTCGGTCATTTTTGCGAATTTTCCCCAAGGACTTGTCTCTGGCCTTGGAGGCCTGGGAGCTTGAAGAACCGGTGGGCGATTGAGAAGCTGGGACCCCAGAGGACCCCTGCCTGGAACTGGCTACCTGTTGATTCATTAGGAATTGTTTGAGAGCCTTTTTGCTTCACCTGAGGGTTGCTTGGTTAAACTTTTGGCAGAGCTCACGGTCAGAAACTTTGTGATCAGGCCCAAGACAGCAGACACAGATAGAGTGTTCATCAGTGGAGGCAATCTTCTTTCTGCAGTGGCAGCAACAGCAACAGAAGAGAGAAGCTGAAGGATTAACTCTTGACATAAAAAGAAGGAATCCCTTTATAAAAGAGATTTTTAAAAGGTAAGGTTAGAAAACCTGCAGGCGAAACAAGGCATGAATACTGCAACAGAGCTTCTGCGGAGACCCATGTGAGTGAGTCCGCAGTGACAAAGAACTGAGAAGGGAGTGGGTCCACTCATGCCTATACAGAGTTGGTGACATTGTTGGACATCGACGGTGTGGGCGGCCCTAGTGGTACTGCTGAAACTTTTCTGTGTAGATTCCCCTTCACCGATGGTGAAGGTTCCTACAGTGTTACCTGATGACTGAGATACCTCCAAAGAAGATCAAGAATTTTACACATACCCAAGGTGTTGGATGCAACATAAACACCGAAGGTGTATGTAAAATTTGAGTTTCTGCACCACTCCATATTTTATTTTACATAATTGATGGGTTTTGCTTTTTTGCAACACCAATTTTATAAAATAAAAGACGTTCCTTGGCTTTGTTTAAGATGTTTAGAGCAGTAACTTTTGTTTTTCAAATAACTTACCACCGAGTTGGAGTGGCGGTGCAGTTTGGGGCGATGAGCGATCAGAAATGGAAGAACTGCGGCTGGCACATATCCGGAGTGAGGGAAACCCGGCACTTGTTTGCCGTTATAAACACTACTTTATAACAGCAAATAACACAATGGGTTTTCCTATGGGAAAAAGTGAAACCCAGTTATTATGTCAAGAACATTAGACCCTCTTGTGTTCTGTTTTACGTACTTCTTGAAGTTATTATTTATCACTCTCTTGATTAGTCTGTTTTCGAAAGCATTTTAGTTCCTGTAAGTGTGTTCCAATTAATGCTTGGAAGATTAAAATCTCCCAAGATCAATGTTTTTTTACCTTCAAACTCCATACTCTAAAACGATTTCATGAACAGATTGTTTTCTTCAAAGTGTAAGTTTGGGGATCTGTAACACACACCTATGTTAATTTTTTGGTAGGTTATAGTAATGTGTGCCCATATTTCTTCAACCTCTCCATTGTACTGATTAGGGGTGTTAATTTGTTTGGCTACAATTGTGTTTTGTCACTAATATAGAGGGCTACATCACCTCCCTTTTTGTCTGCATAATCTTTGTTAAAAAGGTTGTATCCCTGTATTTCCTTCCCCCAGTCATCTGTCTGCCATCAAGTTTCTGTTACCGCACAAAGGTGAATTTCTTCCTTACTTAAAGAACAACTAAATCATCTTTTTACACATTTTGTTTTTAAAAAATGACTTCATAGGCTTGTAAAGGAGCTCGGCTGTTGTTTGCATTTATACTAAAACTGCATTTATTAAAGCAGTATAAATGCAATTTCATAGCATTTGAAAATAGTAAACACAGCCTCTCCTGATTCAGAAATCCTGCTCTAAGAATCCTAAAATGGCTGCCTTGATGATGTCAATGAAGTGAAAGATGTCCAGCTGTGCAGAGGTATTCTAGCTCTTCTAACAGTATTCAAATGCAAATAACTTTAAAATGAAAACTGATAGCATGGTCTTGTGAGCACGAAAATTGTTCAGCTCAAAAATATCTACGAAATTAGTGGTGTTTCATTTAAAGATACCTTTTAGTTTTTTTTAAATTAGCAAAAAAAGCAGTAGAAAATCCATTTGTTTTCACTTTTCAACAAACAAATGCAAATGACTAAAACAAAAAATGATAGCATGGTACTTTCAGCACAAAAGTTGTTCAACACAAAAAATATCTACAAAATGAGTGGTATTTCATTTATAGATACCTTTTTGTTGTTTTTAAATTAGCAAAAAAAAGCAGTAGAAAAGTCAATTTTTTCACTTTTTAGAGAAACAAATGCAAATAACTTCAAAACAAAAAATGATAGCATGGTACTGTGAGAACGACATTTATTCAGTGGAAAAAAATTTTACAAAATGAGTGGAGTTTCATTTATATATACCTTTCAGTGTTTTATAATTAGCAAAAAATAGAAAATGCAATTTGTTTTTCACTTTTTGCAACAAACAAATGCAAATAGCTTTAAAACGAAAAATGATAGCATGGTACTGTGAGCACAAAAGTTGTTCAGCACAAAAATATCTGCAAGATGAGTGGTGTTTCATTTATAGATACCTTTCAGTTTTTTTTTAATTAGCAAAAAAAAGCGTAGAAAATTCAGTCGTTTTCATTTTTTCAACAAACAAAGGCAAATAACTTTAAAACAAAAAAAATGATAGCATGGTATTATTACATACTTTTTAGTTTTTTTATAATTAGCAAAAAACAGCAGAAAATTATATTTTTTTCACTTTTTGCAACAAACAAATGCAAATAGTTTTAAAACGAAAAATGATAGCATGGTACTTTGAGCACTAATGTTGTTCAGCACAAAACTGCTTTCAAAATACTACCCAGAGCTATATCTCACTCTGATGCCATTTCTCTTTTTTTGTTTTCATTTTGTGTCATTTATCTATGTGCCATTTAAGTTGGAATGTTACCTCTGTCTCCAGGCAAAGAAGCCAGGGGCCTGGTGCTCATTAGAGCAGCCACCTGCTGACTCTCCCACGTCCTTAGCATGTGCTTCCATGGCAGCATATGTGCCTTCAGCACCTGAGTGAAGACATCAGCACTTTCTAGATGGCTGATGGCACTCAGCTGCGCCTTGTACCTCATAACCCACCTCACAACCCACTAGTGTGCATTAATTTAGCATTACCACACACCTTGTCATGTGTTATTACTTACTTACAATTTACAATGTGATCCTATGGGAATTTTTTATCGCCACTTCCCATGTGGTTAAATGCACTCAGCTGTACCTCATAACACACCTAGGGCATACAGCAATTTTGCACTGTCACACACCGCGCCATGTGTTATTGTTTACTTACAATTTACAGTGTGATCTTATGGGAATCATATACCACACTTCACAGGTAGTTGAAGGCATTCAACTCTGCCTCGCCACCCACCTCAAGCGTGCAGTAATTTAGCATTCCCACACACCTTGTCATGTGTTATTCCTTACTTATAATTTACAATGTGATCCTTTGGAAATTTGTTACCACACTTCCCAGGTGGTGTGCAAGTATGCATATATGCATGTGGATCCATGGCTACAGAAGTGCTGGACCATGATGATGGATGTCTCTTATGTCATTTGGAAAGAGTTGTATCTTGTTTGTCTTACCTGATGATGGATGTCTGTGGTTGCTTGTGTTGCCTTTCCTCCTTTGGCTGCTTGGGGGAGGAATGCAGAGTTAGTGTTGAAAACCCTAACATTGCATTTCCATACTTTTGCTGCTTTAATAGCAACATAAACTGATGCATTAATGGAGTTTTTTGTAAAGAATATATGAGGAATATGCTGCCCCCCCACTGGAAATATTTTTGATATTTTTTGAGTGCCAAAAGACCCAATTACATCACGAGTGGCAAAGCCACGGGTGATGTCATCAGGTCAATCGGCACAAGAACAAAAAAATACCAACAATATTTCCAATAGGGAGGTAGCATATATCATTTATGCCATACCTCCAAAAAAAGTGAAAAAATGAATTTCTTGCCATTTTTTTGCTGATTATAAACCACTCATTTTATAGACGGTTTCGTGCTGAATAACCTTTGTGCTCTAAGTACCATGCTATCATATTTTTGTTTTAAAGTTATTTGCATTTGTTTGTCGCAAAAAGTGAAAAAAAATAATTTTCTGCTGTTTTTTTGCTAGTTATAAAAACTGAAAGGTATATATAAATGAAACACCACTCATTTTGTAGATATTTTTGTGCTGAAAAAATGTCTTGTTCACAGTACCATGCTATCATTTTTGTGTTAAAGCTATTTGCATTTATTTGTTGCAAAAAGTGAAAAAAATTGAATTTTATCCTACTTTTTTTTGCTAATTTAAAAAAAAAGTATCTATAAATAAAACACCACTCATTTTGTAGATATTTTTGTGCTGAAAACCTTTTGTGTTCACAGTCATCAGTTAACACCATTAGGACTACTAGGACCCCACAGAAATTTTTTTAGCTAGCAGTCTATAGCGGGGACCGCCCTCCTCCATCGGCCCACCCCGACATCACGATATAAAAGGGGTGGTCCCCCAACCCATCCTCAGTTCTCTCACCAGAGACCCCAGCACAAAAAGAGAAAATGGAGAACCGAGAAAGTTCCTCATAGAAGTGGAAAGGTATCCATGATGGAGACAAACAATTACCAGGGGGAAGGCGGGAGGGAAAACAGTACCTGCTACAAGATCTTATCTCGAAGATCTACCGTTACAGTAAGTTCTTATGTAACTGTGCTATCTTACTTCAAGAAGGCTCTTGCAGCAGGTAACACCATTAGGACTGAGTCCCAAACAGTAAAGGAGTGTTACCCCGGTCAGCTGGGTGGGGGTAACAGAAAAGCTCCTTAAAGATCTAAGGAGAAAAATCCCTGAAGGACTGCTGGTCCAAAGCCTGCTCTGTGGCACAAGACAATCCAGATGATGGAGTTTTGACAATGGCATGGATGGAGTTCCAAGTGACGTCTGTGCAAATATCAGCAGCAGAAACGTGTCTCAAAAAGACTGAAGGAGGTGTTCATGCCCCTGGTAGAGCGGCCTGTTACCGAGCCAGGTAAAGGCTTGTTGTACTTGTAGCAACAGAAAACAATCCGATTAACCAACCATTTGGATAAAAACAAGGTCCCCTGGAAATATAAGGGTGAAAGAGATGAACAACTAGACAAACAGTCTAATATTACGGGTGCATTCCAAAAGGAATCGAAGTACCACATCAACATCCAAAGAATGAAGTAGCGCCTCCCCTAGCACTGAGTACTCTGGGTAGCAGATAGCAGGGTGGCTGAGTTTTCAAAGGCACTCTACCATTGGACAACCACTAAAAAAAAACAACAGACCCCTTGCGGAACTGGGTTCCTAAAGGGAGGCTTCCAAACCAAAATGCCCTGCAAGAATTTGCAGGAAAAGTCAATCTGGGCAAGAGTGTTGCTCCTGGTGGTGCAGGGAGGCCAAAATATTGGAGGGATACACCTGTAAGGAGGAGGAGTATCCAGACCTGAAAGCAACAAGGAGAGAGGTACTCCAAAAGCAAGAGTTCACCAGTCAGGTGAAATGACAAAGATGTGGAGTGTTGGCCCAAATGTAGAATCGCTTCCCTTTCATAGCACAATAGGCCCCAGTGGAAGGTTTTCTAGCAGCCACTAAGGGATCTGCTGCCCCTGGAGAAACCCCAAATGGGTAGACACACTAGGTCTGCATGAACCACGCACAGAGATGCAGGGATACGAGATCTGGATGGACTAGGGTGCCCTGCTTTGGAATGAACAAAATCTGAGCATAGGGGCAGGGAAAGCGGAACTTCCACTGTTGGTTGCTGAAGGAGTGGGAACCAAATCAGACGGGCCCATAGGGTGCCACTGGAGTCAGCTCTCTCAACCGTTGATTGCAGCGGATGGAACCCCCCCCCCCCGTAGGCAGGGAATGGGAAGGGTGGCACAGCGGAACCTCCCTGTCCTGGAGATGGAGAGCTCATGCGTTAGATGGGGAGGCAAATAGATGCCAATCAGTGTGTTCCCCATTGGATGAAAAGGTCATTGATCACTATGGGAAGAAGTACCACTTGACAGCCTTGGATCGAGACCGACATAGGTGATCTATCAGGATAGATGGCACACCTGAAACATTCTCTGCAGAGGAATCCAGGTGATAATCCATGGCCCAAGACCATACTCTTCTGGTCTCCCTGCAGAGCGGGAAGGAGTGAGATTCACCCTGTGAGTTCTTGAGTGAGATCACTAACATGATGTCCTTCTGGACTGACAGAGGGCTGGGTATCAGAACCAGCTGAAAGGCCTGAAATGCATATGAAACCACCCGCATCCACCGGACAGAGATGTGGAGAATGATGTATGTTGGTGTTACCAGGATCTCCTGAGTTTGATGGTCCACTGAGAGGACTCCTCAGCCTTGGCTTGACACGTCCATGGTCATAATTTGACTGGGAGACTCCATCTGAAAGCAACTTCTTTGGAAGGTATGGAGGAATCTAACCACTATGAAAACCTAGCATATGGGGATATGTGTCTGGCATATCTGAGGAGCATAACAAATCTCCTTACCAGGGGAGAGGCAGAAGGCTCAGCAGAGAGACTGTCCTGGGCAGTATGTAATATGTGTATCAAAGACAGGCTGCACTCCAGAACTCAGTGGGTGCTGGAAAAATATAAATATGAGAGAACAAAAGTAAACCAGCACTCTGGACTCCAAAAAATTCAGGGAGAGTAATTTATTGAAGAAATATTAAAGACAAAAATATAAAATATTCACTACTGTAAGCAATAAAAATAATATCAGCACACAGTTGTGAATTTAAGCTGAACGCTCCTTTCCAGCCTCGGTGTTTTAGGGTAATGCTACCCCTTCATCAGGAGGCACGGCCATGCATAGAAAACCAGTGTATTAAATACCTTTAAAGTCAGGTGTTGCTAATAATTAACAATTTCATGACACCCCTAGTGACGTCACTCTTTGATGGTTAGTGGCTAGGTAACAGACCAGCTCTAAATAGTGTTGGGGCACGCTATTAATTTAATTGAAATTCCAAATTATGGTGTTCCAAACATTGCTGGTATGCTGCCAGGAAAACAGCCATCAAAAAAAGTGAAATGAAATGATGCATTTAACAAACACAATTGACTCAACTATTGAACCTATGGTGCTATAGTTCCTCAGTATCTGAAGATGCTGACAACTGGATTTTTCCATCAAACTTTTTTTATATACATTCTGATGTTTTTGTTAACAATTCATTATACCCATAATTATTTTCTTATAAATATTACAACAACAAAAAAAAACATTATTTTCAAGTGATGTCAAATTCATAATACAACTATAACTGCATTACAAAAAGAGAAAAGGTGAACGTGGACAAAAAGATCCATTATAAAATGGCATGAGAAAATCTGGAAATCTCATTGGCCAAGAGACATCAGCTGACCGTACATTAGGTCTCTATATGCACAGTCATCCTGGTCCTAAACCACATCACACAATAAGCAAATCAGTCCTCCTACAAAGTAGAACTATCTTCCATCAGTCTCCCTACATCCAGAACTGATTTTCCATCACAAACATGGCTGTTACCTTTACACTGTAAAAACCTTCAACTGGGCCCTAAAAATAAAACTACCTTAAATAAAAAATAAAACAAAGGAATTTAATGTTTTTTCCTTGATCATCACACTCTCCTTACCCACATAAGCAAATTAGAAACAATAAGTATTGTTTATAGTTTTCATTATAGCTATTTCTTTGCTGACAGTGAAAAATCCCCCTTCTATTTTTACGTGTTCATCAGGGAAATCTCTTCTGCTTTCTTTGACAGTGAGATAATTGAGTCTGTGGCATTAGAAATGGCCTTTGTGTGTGTGTATGTGCGTGCGTGTGTATACAGTACATTAGAAGAGGAACATTCTGCCAGTGGAACTGAGCAGAATTTTGAATCCCTGTTGTCCACGGTAAACATTCCATGATAAACATTCCATTTCTTGAATGTGGAGAAACACAGAGAAAAAACACAGAATGAAGAAAGTAAGCAATAATACTATATAAACAAAGGGAAAAGGTGGTAAATGACTCACCCTGCTGTTTAGCTTTTAGGACAGAGCAAGCAGTTCATGATGCTGTCAGTGAGTGTGGCAGTTTTGAACCACACTCATGCTTGCAGCATCGGGGAACTGAGAAGCCTCTGTTATGGCTTTCTTTTAGTTTTGTCTACAGAGTGAGGAGAATAAAATAAAGTAAGGGGGCTATGTGCCATACTTAGAATGAGGAAAACAACATTTGTGAATTGTTGTGGCTGGCAGGGGGATATGAAGCTTAAGTGAGCAGGGAGGCTCACACTGTATAACGCTACTTTAATCTAGCACCAATAGGCGGAAGGACTATTTTATGTTAAAATCACAGATTCACTTACATTTTTACTTATTTAAACATGTTTCAAAATAAAAGAAACTGCTTCTAAAAATAAAGGGCCATTTTATAAGCACAATAAGACACTCTGGGGTTGTGCATTATGGTGTGATAACCGCACTCCTATGGACGACCGGCACTCGGCCTTCGGCCTCATGCCTAACTATGCCTATAGGAGTGCGGTTATCATACCGTAATGCACACCTCGTCGTGTCTTATTGCTTACATGTAAATACATAGACCATTTGTAGTTTTTATTCATGAATATGGGATTTCCAATATATCTGGTCATTAAAGCCAGAAGGTTTAAGTGTTCTTAACTTAAATATCCACATAGATTCTTTTCTGCCTAGTTCCAGATGTCTGTCTCCTCCCCTTATTCGATATGGCACATGATCAAAAGCCATATACAATACCCTGTGGTCAGTAATGTCCACTAAATCTGCTAGATGTCTTCCTACTGGATGATCCAGATCCATTCTTTGTATAGCCCTGTAGTGCTCCTGTATTCACTCTTTAAGACTCCTAGAAGTCTGTCCTATGTACATTTTGCCACAGGAGCACCACAGAGCATACACTACATACTTGGTTGAACAGCTTATGAAATGACAAATTTTCACTTCCCTAATACAAAGTTTACCAGGATTCATGAAGGTTTTGCCCTGCACTGAGAATTTGCAAGTTTTGCATCTCTTGCAAGGATAAAAAACAATTGGTTTACTACTTATCCAGGTGTCAGTGAAACAGTCTAGGGAGGTCAAATCATGGAAAGCCATGTGTGCAAATGTCAGGAGCCTTAGCAACAAGATGGAAGATCTGGAGGCTGTCATGGTACAGTCAGACCTGGACATTGTGGCCATCACTGAAACCTGGTGTAATGATAACCATGACTGGGAGATGGCCATACCTGGCTACAACATATTCATAAGAGACAGAGCAGGCAGGAAGGGAGGAGGAGTGGCACTGTATGTGAAAAATGACATAAGGGCCACAGAGATCCAGGAGGAACAAAATGGGGGAGAGATACTGTGGGTTAAGCTGGAAAGGAAAATGGGGACAGCCATCCGCACAGGTATGGTCTATAGACCACCAGCCCAGGAGGAAGAAACAGATAGGGAGCTGATGCTAGCCATCCAAAGGATGGCAGACAAGGGTGTAGTAGTACTGGTTGGAGACTTCAATATTCAGGCGTGGACTGGAGCATCCCAGCAGCAGCATCAACTAAGACAGATTTATCCTGGACTCCCTTCAAGGGTGCCTTCCTCAAGCAACTGGTCACGGAACCAACTCGGCAGAAGGCAATACTGGACCTTGTGCTCACAAACAGGGACAGTGTGATGGGGGTAACAGTGGGGGAGCACCTGGGAAACAGTGACCACCAGTCATTGTGGTTTGAAATCACAGAAAGAGCAGAACCAAACCACACAAAAACACGTATCCTGGATTTTAGGGGGGCAGACTTTGGGAAAATGGGGAGATACTTGAAAGAGGCATTAAGGGGAATGGGACAGGAATCAGGGGTTGAGGAACAGTGGGCTGTATTTAAAATGGGGATTACAAGAACAACAGAATTATGCATTAAGCAGGTTAGCAAGAGGAAAAGGAAGAGGAGACCATTATGGTTTTCCAAAGAGGTAGCAAAGAAAGTGAAAGCCAAAAAGATTGCATTCAGGCAATACAAAAAGACACAGGCAGAAGGGGATAGGGAGAAGTACCAGGAGAAGCAAAGGGAGGCAGGAGGTCAGTAAGGAAGCCAAAGCTCAGACAGAAGAACACATTGCAAAATCAGTGGGTAGAGGGGACAAAACCTTTTACAGGTACATAAGTGAAAAAGAAAGACAAAGGGAGGGATAGTGAGACTGAAGGGGGAGGATGGGGGCGCTGCGTGGAGGATGACAACAGTAAAGCTGACATATTGAACAGGTATTTCTGCTCAGTCTTTACTGAAGAGGAGGAGGGTAATGGGTCTGAAGGGAGTACAAGGGGTGAGAATGGTGCAGAAATGGACACAAGTCCCTTTACACGAAAGGGTCCTGAAGGAACTGGAAGTAATAAGAGATGATAAAGCAATGGGGCCAGATGGGGTGCACCCAGGGTCCTTAAAGAACTAAGAGAGGTGGTGGCTGAACCTCTGGCTATCCTGTTTAACCCGATCACTGGAAACAGGGAGGTACCCAAAGACTGGAGGACAGCAGATGTAGTCCCTTATACAAAAGTGGGAACAAAGAGGAAGCGGGGAACTACAGACCAGTCAGCCTCACCTCGGTAGTGGGGAAGATCATGGAAGCACTACTGAAGGAGAGATTGGTGGAACATCTGGTTGTCAATGGACTACAGGACCCAAGGCAGCATGGTTTCACCAGGGGGAGGTCATGTCAGACTAACCTCATTGAATTTTTTGACTGGGTGACTAGGGAGGTGGATCAGGGGAGGGCAGTGGACATGGCCTATCTGGACTTCAGCAAGGCCTTTGACACTGTGCCACATAGAAGACTATTACACAAACTGGGGAATATGGGTGTGGGCAGGACAGTAGTGTGGTGGGTAGGTAACTGGCTGGGTGGCAGGACACAGAGGGTGGTGGTAAATGGCTGTCACTCCACAGAGGAAGAGTGACCAGTGGGGTACCACAGGGATCAGTGCTGGGACCGGTCCTATTCAACATCTTCATCAGTGACATTCTGCCAGGACCTGAAGGCAGAATTTCACTGTTTAGCTGATGACACAAAGCTCTGTAACAGGTAGACACACCAGAGGGTGTAGACAGAATGAGAGCGACCTGCAGAAACTTGAAGAATGGTCAGGGGTTGGCAGTGAAATTCAATGCAAAGAAGTGCAAGATAATGCATATGGGCACAAAACCCTGGCACAATATATCAGTTGGGGGGGAGGATATAGCATGCACCAAGCAGGAAACGGATCTTGGGGTTGTCATCTCTGATGACCTCAAGGTAGGGAAACAGTGTGACAAGGCAGCAGGTAAAGCAAATAGGATGCTGGGATGTATAGGCAGGGGCATCACCAGCAGGAAAAGGAGGTCATAATTCGCATACAAGACACTAGCGAGGCCCCACCTGGAGTACAGTGTACAGTTCTGGAGACCATACCTACGTAAGGACATAGACAGGGTAGAGAAGGTTCAGAGGAGGGCAACAAAGATGGTGCATGGATTGCATCACAAGTCCTATGAAGACAGGCTGAAGGAACTGAACATGTACTCCCTGGAGGAGAGGAGGGAGAGAGGGGATATGATAGAGACATACAAGTATCTTACAGGGAGGAACAGGGTGCAGGAAAACACTATTTTTAAGCGAAAAAGATGTTCCAGGACTAGAGGGCATGGGATGAAGTTGGAGGAGGACGATTCAGAGGAAACACGAAAGAATTTCTTCACAGAACGGGTGGTGGACAAGTGGAACACCTGCCAGAGGAAGTGGTGGGGGCTGAAACAATCACGGGATTTAAGAATGCATGGGATAGACATAAAGGAATTCTGGAGGTCAGAGGTAAGGGGCAACAGACTTCTAGGAAAACAAACTGAACTTACAAGCTCAAATGGGCAGACTGGGTGGGCCATAGGCCCTTATCTGCCGACACTGTCTATGTATCTATGTATGTATGTCTGTTACAGGAGTTTTTGTGTTTGATGCGCTTGTGCACCAAATGCTTTTGGACAATAATGGTGAAGAAAAAATTACTCACCTTAGTAATTGTATTTCTTCTAATGGAGTCTTACTGTATTCTGACTATATGCAGTTAGCCCTAGCACTTGAACTGCTCCGGAGAGGAAAGAGTTAACTCTATGCCAAGGCATAGAATGTTGCGCTCGAGCTCAGTTTTCAAACCTCTGTCCCAGGTACTCTTCAGTGTAACTGTCAGATTCTTACGAGCCCTATACTAACCAACTAGCAACCCAGAAATTGTTTTTAAAACTTCTGTGCCAAAGGGCAAAAGACATAAATTTAGGGTCCAAAGACTCAAGTCGAGACCCCCAAAAAGAATCCAAGTAGGTAATAAACAAACTATAATAAAACATAGGAACAAGAAAAACCACTCAATTAAGAAGAGGCACCCAGGTACATCCCTGGGGTACAACACTATGCCTGCCCACCCACATCCCAAAACAACTAGGTTCGAGGAGGGGAGGCAGGGAGGGAGGTCAGAATACAGCAAGACTCCATTAGAATAAATACAATTACTAAGGTGAGTAATTTTTTCTTTAAACAACATGAAGACTTGCTGTATTCTGACTATATGCAGACTACCAAGCAGTACCCCCAAGGAGGAGGGAACTACAGAACCTATTTTGGGAACAAGCTCTGCAGTACCAAACCTAGCATCACTTCTTGCCTGAATGTCCAGGGAGTAATGCTTGGTAAATGTGTGAAAAGTCTTCTAGGTGGCTGCTTTGCAGATCTCCGCTAAGGGAATGTCTCTAGCTGCTGTGACTGAAGCAGCTGTACCTCTGGTAGAATGAGCCCTCAGGCCTGAGGGTGGCTCTTTCCCCAACTTTGAGTAGCAGAACTGAATGCAAGAGACAATCCACCTAGCAATAGTTCTCTTGGTGGCAGGCTTACCTTTACCAACCTCCCCATAAGTGAGAAACAGCTGGGAGCAGTCATTTCTATGGGGCTCAGTGGATTCTAAGTAGTAACTCAGAACCCTCTTTACATGAAGATTGTGTAGCCTCCTCTCTCCAGAAGAGGAGGAGGAGTGATCAGTGAAAAATACAGGCAGTGTCATATACTGGTTCAGATGGAAGTCTGATACCACTTTAGGGAGGAATTTCCTATTTGTACGAAGGACCACCTTATCCCTGTGGAATGAGATAAAATCAGGTTCCACTGACAGAGCCTGTAACTCACTGATTCTCCTGGTAGAAGTAATAGCAACCAGGAATACAGTTTTCCAAGTCAGGTATTTCAGCTCAGCTGAGCAAAGGGGTTCAAAGGGAGGCTGCATCAGCTGTGCAACACAGATATTCAGGTCCCATAGAGGAGTAAGATCCCTGAAGGGTGGATTGATGTGGACCAAACCTTTAAAGAATTTCTTGAAAACTGGGTGGGAAGTTGGAGAAGAGCCCTTCTCAGCCGAAAGAAAAGCAGAAATAGCTGCCAAATGCACCTTGAGAGTGGTAGGCCGAAGGCCTAAACTGTTAAGATATACCAAATAATCTAAGGCAGTGGCAATATCAGCTGAATCTGGCTGGATGTACCTCTGGGAACACCAAAACCAAAACCTCTTCCATTTAGAATCATAGGTTTTCCCAGTGGAAGGTTTCCTACTGGCCTTAAGGATATCCAGAGCTGATTGTGAGAGATGCAGGTCTGCATATTCTAGCTTCTCAAGAACCAGGCCTTGAGCCTGAGTGTGTGAAGATTGGGGTACAGTATCCTCCCCTAAGATGAGGTGAGGAGTTTGAACTGTCTGGGAAGGCACAGGGGGATTGTCACTGATAGTAACAATAGTAGAGGATACCAAGGCTGTCTGGCCCAATCCAGGACTATCAGAATGACAGTGTAGGGTTGGGATCTGATCTTGACTAGAACTCTGAATATCAGAGGAAAGGGAGGAAAAGCATAGAGAAACCTGTTGGTCCAGTCCAACAGGAGGGCATCTAGAGGAAGAGACCCCCGCAGAGGGGGCCTGCAGCAGAACAGAGGGAGCTGATGGTTGTCCAGGGCTGCAAAGAGATCTATCTCTGGAGTGCCCCATCCCTTGAAAATGATTCGAAGAATGAGAGGATTCAGGGCCTGTTCGTGGTTACCTTGAGAAATCCTGCTGAGAGCATCTGCAAGTACATTGTCCTTCCCTGGGAGATGCACAGCAACCAGGGAAGCCTGCATGGAATAAGCTAGTGACTATATTTTCATGGCCTCGGTGCGTAAGGCCGAAAACCAAGTGCCCCCCTGCTTGTTGATGTACCACATGGTTGTGGTGTTGTCTGTCCTGATCTGCACCACTTTCCCCTGAATTAAACTCGAAAATTTCTGAACAGCCAGAAAAACAGCCCTGGGTTCGAGAAGATTTATGTGTAGAAGAGACTCCTGAAGGGACCAAGTCCCCTGAGTAGTATGCTGATCCAGGTGGGCTCCGCATCCCAGCAGAGAAGCATCTGTGGTGAGAGTCACTGTGGGAGCCTGACTAAGGAAAGGAACCCCATGCCTCAAGTTGTCCTCTTCCAGCCACCACTGGAGGGCCTGAATCAAAGTTAGAGACATTGGAACCAACTTGGAGTGGGGATCTTTTTTCTGAGACCAAAAGGCTCTTAGGTGAAACTGAATATCCCTCATCTGAAACCTTGCCCCTTGCACTACTGCAGTGCAGGCTGCCATGTGGCCTAGCAACTGCAAGAAGTGTCTGGCTGGCCGAGACACAAGTGGACGAAAAGAGGAAGCCAGGGAGATGAGGGACCCTTGAGAGAGGAAGGAAGGCCCTGGCCTGAACAGTGTCCAGCTCCACTCCTATAAATGTGAGAAGCTGAACTGGCTCCAGAACAGACTTTTCCAGATTTAGGATGAATCTTAGGGAGTGCAGAAGATTTTGAGTGACCCCTAGAGCTGACCTGACTTGGTCTGGGGACTGACCTACTGTGAGCCAATCATCCAGGTAAGGGAACAGTAAGATGCCTTGTCTTCTGAGGAAGGCCACCACTACTGCTAGGCATTTGGTGAATACTCTTGGGGCAGATGTTAGGCCGAAAGGCATTGCTCTGAACTGGTAATGGCCTGAGGGCAGTTCGAACCGGAGGTACTTTCTGTGGGACTGCCTGATAGGTATGTGGAAGTAGGCATCCTTGAGATCCAGGGAGGCTAGCCAGTCTCCTGGTCTCAGAGAGGGAAGAATAATTCCCAGAGTCACTATCTTGAACTTTGGCTTTACTATGTATTTGTTTAGGTACCGTAGATCCAGGATGGGTCGCCACTCCCGTCTTTTTTAGGTTAAGGAAGTACCTGGAGTACAATCCTTTTCCCCTGTGAATGAGAGGTACCCTCTCCACTGCCTGCAGAAGCAGTAGAGAAGAAACCTCTATTTCTAAGGCCTGTGTTTCCTTTTCTGAGGAAGGACAGAATCTTTGCTCTCAACTTTGGGAACCTGCTGAAGCTGAGAGCAAGTCCCTGGCTCACTACTTCCAGGACCCACTTGTCTGAAGTGACAGACTTCCAGGCCTGGAAAAAGTGAGCCAGTCTGCCCCCTACAGGAACTGGGGAGGCGACCTTGGCTGACACATCAGGGTGTTTGCTTGGCAGGGGGCTTAGACTGAGATGAGGATGCAGCCCTTGTCATCCCCCTTCTGCCTCTTCCCCTAAAGAACCCCCTCTGCTGAAAAGAAGAGGAGGCCTGGGCCTGGTAGAAAGGCCTGTGAAAAGGCCTGCCCCTGCCAGCCCTGGATTGCTGCCTCTGAGGAGAGGTCTGCTTTTCTTTGGCTGCAGCACTCCTGTATGTGGTCCTGTACTCGTCCATCTTTTTCTCATACATCTCTGTTTGTTCCCCAAACAGAGAGTTACCAGTGACAGGAAAATCCATGGCCTTGGTCTGGGTATCCTGAGATAAACTGGTACACCTGAGCCAGGCAAATCTCCTCATGGAAATAGATGTAGCCAAGACCCTAGAATGAACATCATTCGAGTCCACAGCAGCATGAAATTGGACCTTTGAAGCTTCAATGCCACCCACAACCACCTGCTCCAGCTCCTTGGCCAGCTGGGGAAGGGCATTCTTAGCCAGCTCCAGAACCATATCCCACCTAGACTTCTGGTATCTGGCTGTATATGACATATAATTGGATTTCCTGAGTCCCAAAGAGGATGCCAAGTACTGCTTCTTTGCCATGGCATCCACTTTCCTGGAATCCTTATCTGGGGGGTGAGATGCTAAGGAATATTAGCCTTGTCACAGGCTGCAGCTTGCACTACCCCAACATGGCTGCAATGGTTAATAAGGAAATCCATACCAGGGCCTGACAGAGCATACCTCCTGTCCATTTTCTTATCCACAGGAGGTATGGATGTTGGAAACTGTAAAATTTTTTGGGTCTGTTTCCCCAGGGACTTGTGCAGAGGGATAGACACCATTTTTTGACTCTGGGACATCCATCATCTCAACATAGTCAGGCTCCTCCTGATCCTGTTCAGCTTCTTCCACTGGAAGCTGGAGAGTCTCAGTCACCTTCTTGTAAAACAAGAAGTGGGAGGGGGACTCAGAAAGCCTGGGAGGAGACACATAAGAAGGCCTGTCTGGGGAGATGTCAGGCTCAATAGGCTCATCTAGGTCTTCATAATCCTCATCTTCATCATCTTCGTCTCCTTCCCACTCGCCCTCATAAAATGCTTCGGGGTCATATTCAGAAGCAGACAAGTCCGACCGAACCGACCGTCTCTGTGTCGGTGTCAGTTCGGTCGGAACCGGGCGAAGCGACTGCACAAAAGTGAATTCTTTGGCTATCTCATCAGCGGTCGGACCTTGGGAACTGGGATCAGAACCCGCTGACTTGAGCTTTCCTTTTGTAGGAACCGATTCCACAGAGTCGACTCTCCTCTTGCCCGAGGGGGTATCGCCCAGGTCAGTGGGCACCCCCTCTGGTTCAGTCGGAACCAAACCGGGTTGGCCATCTGGGTCAGTGGATTTTTCGGCCTCCCTTTCCTTCAGTCTACTTAAACATTTATCCACAGCGGCCTTAGGAAAGTTCCTGCAGATTTGGCAGTCTTCTTTGAGGTGATCAAACTCCAGACAGTAAACACAGATGAGGTGGGGATCAGCTTTGGCAAAAGCCTCCCCACACTCAGTGCAGTGTTAAAACCCAGTGGGCCCGGTTTTCTTTTGGGGTTTTTCAGACATGCCTTTAAATACAAGGTCACCCTTACCAGCGTTCAAGCCAGGCAACTACCAAACCTATCAGTTCCAACTGTGTCACAGGTCGGATGAAAGAACCAGAGAAATCAACGTTTTTTTCAGGAACTGATAGATACCGGAAAACCACACTAAAACACCTGTAAAAACAGAAACAACAAATTGCTTTGGTTCCCAACCGGACCGACCGGAAAGAAACCGAAAAACAAAACAATTTCTCGCTAAACCACTCTACTACCTACTAATATACTTACTGTACCGGGACAGAGATGTAAAGACCGAAAAAATAAAGAAGCGGTTTACTAAACTGACTGATTTTACCACAACCGAACTGAAGTGAAGGAGAGGATCTCTGGAGCGACTTCACAGTAAGGCAGAGTAAAGAATCTGACGGTTACACTGAAGAGTATCTGGGACAGACATTCTATGCCTTGGCATAGAGTTAACTCTTTCCTCTCCGGAGCA
The DNA here is from genome assembly GCA_016271365.2 of Neoceratodus forsteri. NCBI lineage: Eukaryota > Metazoa > Chordata > Ceratodontiformes > Ceratodontidae > Neoceratodus > Neoceratodus forsteri. Next base: position 1,332,429,544 of record CM057455.1, on the reverse strand, counting down.
GTTCAAGTGCTGGGACTAACTGCATATAGTCAGAATACAGCAAGACCTCATGTTGTTTGAAGGAGAGGGGTGGCACTGCCACCCAATGCAGTGGATGCTTTACTGGGCTCATCCCGCAGCCACGAATTAATGGGAAGCTGTTGCTGATGAGGAACTTCAAAGAGAGCCAAAGAGTTGAAAATAATCTGCTGCTGCAATCACGAACAGTTGTTTGTTCCGTGAGCCTTTCCTGGTGAAACATTTTAATAAAAAAAAATGAGGGTGTGGCAGCTCCTGCCACCCGCCACACACTTCCCAGAAAGCCAACATCAGGGTGCCCAATCCCCGTGTTGGCATGTCTCCCCCATCATGTTGCACACTGGGAGCTCACCCAGTGTGTCGAAACATAGCGGCTCCTGCCGGGCCCTCCACACAGTTCTGAAATGCCAACATCAAGGTGTCCAATCCCGGTCGGCATGTCCCCCCCCTCCATTATGAGGGCACACTGGGCCCACCCCAGTGTGCGAAAAGAGTAACAACTAGTCCAGCCGCCACACGGTCCTGAAAGCCGACATCAGGTGCCCCAATCCCATGTCGGCATGTCCCCCCCATTATGTGGCACACTGGGAGCCCACCCAGTGTGCCAAAACATGGCTGCTCTTGCTGCCCGCCACACAGTCATGAAAGCCAACACTGGGGTGCCCAACCCCTGTGTCAGCATGTTCTCCCCATTATGTGGATCACTGGGAGCCCACCCCAAGGCACCAAAATAAAAAGTCCCCCCAACACCAGGATGCCCACTGTGTTGGATGCGCCCTCCCCAAACCCCTTCTTTGCTGACATCGGGATGCCCAATCCCTGGCATACCCCTCCTCCGTGTGCAGCACACTGGGAGCCCACCTCAGTGTGTTTAAATTTAAGTTTTACCTGTAAAATAAAGAAAACAGTCCCTCAAGTCATCTTTTTCCTCTGTAAAAAGAAAATAGTCCACGTCATCTTCCCAGTCCCCTTCCCCAACCCGCACCTCCTCTCCACACCCTCCTCCCTGCACCCCCCCATACCTACCTCCGGAGGTCACCGAACTCCTAACTGAGGAACCGAGGTAAGCCATATAATGGGACTCAATGGGAGGGTTTCAAGTTAAGTTGATATCTCAGCTATTTTTAGGAATTTTGGCTCCAAATTTTCAATATGGGATTCTTGGGACCCCACCTCATGAACACTGTGACTGTCATCTTGAAGCTCAGTACCAAAAGGTGATTTCGCAGTCACTGAGCGGAATCACCTTTCGGGATCAAGCAACGAAACGACAGTGCTACTGTTCATGAAGTGGGGTGCCAAAAAGTCAATGTTGCAAATTTGGTGAAAAAAATCCAAAAAATGCCTGTGTTACGAGCATGCGTTTTGCAGTTTCTATCCTCACAACTTTGCCAATTTTTAATATTTTCACTCCAGATTTTCAACATTGCCATTTTTCCACAGTTTCTTATGAACAGTACAGCTGACATTTTTCACATCTGTCCAAAACGTGTTTTCACACCTGTAGCGCAGAATGGCGTGGTCGCTGTGGGAAATCAACTTTCTAGACAGATTACCAATATCACAGTGCCACTGTTCATGAGGAGAGGTCCAAAAATGCCAATGTAGAAAATCTGGTGAAAAAATTTAAAAAAATTATTGCGTTACAGGTGTGCGTTGCACAGTTTCTTCGCACGCTCATAACTTCAACTGTTTTTCATATTTTCACTCCAGATTTTCAGCATTGTCATTTTTACACACCACTTCATGAACAGTACAACTGTCATTTTTCACATCCTGCTCAAAATGTGTTTTCGCACCTGTGGCACCGAATGGCGCGGTCGCTGTGCTAAATCACCTTTCGGGACTGAGTAACAAAATGATAGTGCCACTGTTCATGAGGTGGGGTCCCAAAAAGCCCATGTTGAAAATTTGGAACAAAAATACTAAAACACCTGGGATGTTACGATTTTAAACCATAATGCCCTACCCACCCTCCCACCCTGTAGAGACTGACAGGCATCTCAGCTTATTTCCTTATGTAATGGGGTAAGGTAATGGCCAAACTCCCCAAGGCACACCGCAATGCCTATCAGTGGCTGCAGGGTGGGGTGAGGTGGAATGGTATGAGCTTTATGGTTGATGACCCAAAGACACCCCCCAATGCCTGTCAATCTCTGCAGGGTGGGGGTGGGGGTTGGCATTACGATTGGAAACCCTAATACCTCAGTAAGGAAGTAAATCAGGGAAGGGCAGTGGACCTTGATTTCAGGAAAGCCTTCGACACCCACCAACATTGAAGGCTGATTAACAAGATGGGTAGTCTGGCACACTGCACAGAACATCCAAGTACCTCAAGGACATAAACAAGGTGCAGGAGTGGACTTCTTCCAAAGCATCAAATGTTCGGCATTGACAAATGCTTGTTTTATATTCACTCTGTACCAAAGATCTCTAAGGCTCTTGCCCTTTTTAAAGGGACAGTAAACATTGCAGAGGTCACTAAATTGTGAAAGCCCATAAACGGATCTTTCAAATGAGGTATTGGGCTTACGCTGTAGGTGTCAGGTGTTATGAGTTATGAATACCTAAATCATCTGTAAATCACAACAAGGCAGCAGCCATTTCATTGAATCATGAGCCCAACAGTGATGTCACTGAGGGAAGCTGTAATTAACAACATGCAGCATGCCCCTCAGTGACATCACGTCCTGTTTAAAATGGCTGCTGCCTTGTTTTGATTTACAGATTAAGTACATATTCATAGCTCAGGACTCCTGACACCTACAAGGAAGTCCAGTGCCTTGTTTGAAATATCTTTTCATGGGCTTTCACAATTTGAGTGACCCCTGCAATGTTTACTGTCCCTTTAAAGGAAATGAGGGGGTCACTATCTGAAATTTGCCTTAAATCCCTATCTGCACTTAGCACATGCCAGTGTTTCTTTACTATGGATCATAGGTCCATAGACTCGGGTCCATATTCTGCTGTAAATACTATTCTGTTACTGTGTCTTTTTGTTGGTGCTGCAAAAGTTCAGTCCTGTGCTTTTTTTCCAACTTTTGAGATGCCCATTACAAACCTTTCTGTGAATAACCGCTGACCTTTAACCTATTGAATAAATCATATTTTTGCTTGCTCAAAATCTTGAGGTTCTGAGCAGTTTCTTTTTTGCCTAATAAATTGTCCATACGGTAAAGCTTCAAGGATATGTTTAGGGTGTGAGTTATTTCCAGCAGTTGCTTTTCGATAAACTTTTGTCCAAACAAGTGAATCATTCTGACCCTGTAATGTTAACTCCAAATAATTAATTTCCCTTCTGTGATATTATACTATAAACTTCAAACCCACATCACTGCTGTTAAGGTAATCCAAAAATAAATGAATCTTCTTCTTCCGTCCCATTCCAAATAATAAGTAAATCATCAATAAATTATTTATAAAAAATGACATTATGAAAAAAGGGATAAGGTCAGTGTCCTAGATTGTGTTCCCCTCCCACTAGCCCATGAACAGGTTCGCGTTGGAAGACACGACCGAGGACCCCACAGCAGTCCACTCTCATCTGTTGAAAATAACATCCTTTAAACATAAAAAAAATTTGCATTAAAAATGAACTCTAGGGACAAAAGAATGAATTCCACAGGGTACTGAAGAGATGATGGGCAGGATTCACAAAGGACTTGCGGCCCCGGCGCAAATGAGATGCGTCGCGTGCCAACTGTGGTATTCACATAAGATGTGCAAGGGAATGCTCCCGGTGCATTACCACTGTGAATACCACAGTTGCGCCCAGCCCTTGATGCGCTGGTGTAACCCCCTGGTCCGTCTGGGACTCCAATGGGGCCCACAGTTGCCATTCTGAGCCAACAACATGTAAATGGGGTCATTATGCATGCAAGGCGTAATGGGGCCATTTGCATGTCATTATGGCCCCATTTGCATGCGCCATGCAGGGATGCGCCTGACGGAATGCACCAGGTGCCCTGCATGTGTAGCAGTACAGGCACACACCCAGCACCCCTGTCTGATCCCTGCCACCCCCGCTCCCTGCCCAAGTTCCCTGTATGAAGTCACTCACTGCAGCGGAAAAGCACTGTACACTGAACCCACCCACTCTGCCCACATCCCTGTTGTCACGTCGGCTCAGTGCGGCGGTACTGCATAGAGCACAGCCCCCACCCCATCCCTGATACATGCCACACACTGTGGTGGTAGAGGTGAGATGACAGAACCCCCAGACCCAATCGCAGAGAACACCGAACCACCGACATTCGCTATCCTGGTCCGTGCCCCGACCCCACCCCGAATTACGCCCATTATAAGGCCCAGCAAAAGTAAATGTAACCCCCCTGCAAATGGGGGTTCCCAACAGTCTTCCAGGAGCTTGCCTGAATGCTCCAAGTCTGGAGGTGTTCGGCGTTTAAGCCACTTAAGTGTGAGTGCTTTTAGAGCCTCTGGTACTGTCTCTTTAAGAGCTACCTGCTTGTGACCATAATTAATTGAAAAGGAGGGACTGTGTGTTCTAATGCCCCAATCCCGCCTAGGCTGCTGTCAATTCGCTCCGTTTCTGCAGTTGCTAAGAGCGCAGAGGGAGCCCATCGGAAAGATGTAACTGTTTCCGTGTAATCATTTAGCAGCATTTGTGAAATTGCAGTTTATCTAACCTGTTTTATTGCAGCTGGGACTCTGTGTGTGTTGCCCCTCCATGTTGGACTTGAACTGCTGAACTGGACCAATCAGTGTGGAGGGACCTTTAAAATATGGCCTGCTGCTGGCAAATCAGAACTTGGACTCTCAATTTTGAGCCAGCCACCTATGTACTGTATGGCCAGTGCCTCTGGGAAATGTAGTTTGGACCTTGGCGCCTTTTTGCACCAACAGAAGGAGCTCTATGGTGAGTGACAGCTGAATCAACAACCGAACTGAGAGAAACTCAAAGGAAATGCCCTGCTCTGTTACTGGAAAGCTCAGATCAGTTGTGACAGTGAAGAGAGAAGGAGCTATGTGCTTCTGAGGTGTACAGTTTCGCATGGGAAGCGCGTGTGAGGCACTGAGGTTCAGCCTGCAGCCGTTGTAAGTGACAGTTCAGACTGAATCCAAGTTGTGAGGAGAAAGAAGGAAGTCTGAAGAGTGGAAACCAGGCTCACCCTGTAGAAGACTGGAGATATTGCTGAATCGCACTCGGTCTCTCAGGAACTGAAGCAGCTGTGTGTGCTCCCAGGTATTTTTGCAGAAAGTGCGATCGGGATCGAGGAGCAGCCTGCCTAGTATAGTACTTTCCTTTTACATATGAATGTGTGTAGTGCTTGTGGGGAATCGCTATTTCCAATCCCCTGTACTGTGTGCTGTGTGCTGAAGCTGGAAGCAAACCCCAGCTTGTCTCGGACTAAATCCGTTTGCTATCAACTGCAGTGGGGTCCAGTCACAAGGACCTTGTCTCCATGCCCTGTTGTTTCTGGCAATCCAGAAGAACAACCACCAACCGGTTCTCAGCTTGGGTATTGTGAGTACAAATCAGGGTATTCCCCTGCAGCCTGATATCAATTACAAATGTGTCATCTAATTATTGTTGTTTCACTTCTTCATGGACTGAGCCATCCGGCTCCGGATTACAAGTGGGTGTTGTGCATATATTTTCTTCCTACAGGTCCTCATCCATCTGCACCTGCTGGCCAACCCCGGGCAATGGACCTGGCTAGCCCCGCCTCCATCCTGGGTACCCAGAGAGTGACATTTTGGACTATATATATATATATATATATATATACACACATGTGCACAGTACTGATTTGAACTTTGCCAAAACTAATCAACCTGATTGCCCCCTCCCGTATTACTGTCCTCTAAATAAATCAGATTTGTTGTTGTTATACTATATACTGTCTGTGGTGTGGTACTTATGGAAACAGTATTGTATTTTGCTGTGTATGTTATTTAACATTATTTTACAGGGGGTCCTCAGAGACATGCTGCAGAATCAGTCTCGAGGGTAAGTGGTACTTTATGAGGGAACAGTGTGTATATCTGGGGTATTGGGACTGTAACTCCTGTATACTTGGTGAGCCACTAGAGGAAACCAAAGGGGGTCACGGTGTCCCAGAGGGCTGTGACCACGCTAGTCTAAACACTACAAACCCTGACCTCTGGGTGGAGGCACCTGTCATAGAACCTAGGCCCCTCAACCCGCCCATAGTCAAGCAGGCAGGGCTAGTAGCCCTTGGGATAGCGCCACCTGGGGGTTACATAAACCCTGGTGGTCTAGTGGTGCCCCTCACTCACTAAGGCACACCCAACCCTCCCCACTCCCCTGTCCCTGTAAGCCTCGATGAACGGCGGGCAGCAAGACCCACCTGCATTCCACCATGGCTGCCCGCTGACGGAGCTGTCTGAGATGAAAAAATTACTTACCACAGTAATCTTGTTTCTTCCAAGGGAATCTTACTGTATTCTGACATATGCAGTATTGTCCTTCCATTGTACTGCCCCGGAGCCAAAATGGTTAACCGAACCTATGTTAATGATGGAATGATAGGCTCAAGCTTGGTTTTCAAACCACTGTCTCTGGTCAACATTCTGCAACCGTCAGATTCTTATGGAGCAAAAACTAATGATAAGTTATCTAAGCTATATTAGTAATAATAACTAACAATTAGCAACCCTCTAACAACTATTCCCCTTTTTCTTTCCTTCCCTAGTCAACAATGTGGACTGGTTAAGACTTAAGTCACTAAGACCAGAACAACAAAACAGCTGTGTTGCAGTGCCCATGGGTTCTAGCAGGGGAGGAAGGGTGGGGGCTCAGAATACAGTAAGATTCCCTTAGAAGAAACAAGATTACTGTGGTAAGTAATTTTTTCTTCAAACCCCAGGCAATCTTACTGTATTCTGACATATGCAGACTACCCAAGCAGTACCTTTGGAAGAGGGTAGAGAACCTATTTATGAAACAGGCTCTGCAGTACTGCTGTGCCAAACCTGGCATCACTTCTGGCCTGAGTATCCAGGCTGTAGTGTTTGGTGAAGGTGTGAACAGTTTTCCAGGTAGCTGCTTTACAGATTTTCAACAGAGGAATATCTCATGCAGCTGCTATAGAAGCAGCTGTACCCCTTGTGGAGTGGGCCCCGAGGCCTACAGGATGCTCTTTGCCCACTTTACTTTAGCAGAATCGGATACAGGCAACAATCCAGTGGGCAATGGTTCTTTTTTGAGGCGGCTTTACCTTTGCCCACCTCCCCATAGGTCAGGAAAGCTGTGTCCTATCCTGCCTGTGCCCTTTTGTGTGATCCAGGTAGCAGCTTATAGCTCTTTTGACATCCAGACTATGTAACCTTCTCTCACCAGAGGTGGAATGGTCGGTAAAGAAGACTGGCAAGGTCATGGACTGGTTAAGGTGAAAGTCTGATACCACCTTAGGGAAGAATTTCCTATTGGTCCTCAAAACCGCCTTGTCTCTGTGGACTGCTATATAGTCTGGCTCTGTGGACATGGGCTGTAGCTCACTGATCCTTCTGGCTGAAGTAATAACTACTAGGAACACCATTTTCCATGTTACGTACGTAAGCTCAGCTGATGACAGGGGTTCAAATGGTGGCTGCACCAACTGGCCAACACATGTTAAAGTCTGAGCAGCTGACGCCTTTGAGAAGACTTTGAAAAACATAACAATTGGACACAATTCAGCTTGTATTTCATATGTCTTTCATATATTTCTCCTCTCGGTTATTTATTACTGATGAAATTCCAACAGAAACAGGATCTTTATCCCTCAGAGTTCATCTGCCTTTACAGCTTACTCCCTACTTGAAACCATAATACTCTGTTGTGACATCAGTCTGTTGCCATGAGTGTAACTGTGATGTCATAAGTAGAGTATTATGACATCAGGTTGGGAAGAAGCAGTAGAAGCTGATGAACCGTCAGGGAACAACTTTCATGTTTTCATGCATATGACCCAGTAAATACAGAGTTGATGAGAAATATACGCTGCTTTGCAGCCAAATATTATGTTTTCTAACTCTCTTCTCAAGGCGTCAGTGGCTCTTTAAGATGCCATGAAGGAAAGGAATGTAAGTGCAGTAGCCCTTCAAAGAACTTTCTGAATACCTGGTTAGCAGCCAAAGATGCTCCCTTTCCAGCAAAGAGGTAAGCAGAGACAGCTGCCAAGTTCTCTTTCAGGGTGGAGGGCTGAAGGCCCAGAGAGTGTAAATGTGCTAAATAGTCCAGAACTATTGGCAGATCAGCCTGGAGGTGGTCAATGTGTCTCTGCCCGCACCAAACAGAAAATCTCTTCCACTTAGAAGAGTAAGTTTTTCTGGTGGAAGGTTTCCTGGACACCCTCAAAGCCTCTAACACCCCTTCTGAGAGGTGTAGGTTGCTGTGTTCTAGATCCTCAAGAGCCAAACTTTGAGTCTGAGGGACTGCAAGTTGGGGTACAGGACTCTGCCCTGGGAGGATGACAGCAGGTTGTGCTTCCCGGGTAGGGAGATTGGTTTGGAGATTGCCAAGGTCAGTAGCATTGACTACCAAGGCTGCCTGGCACAGTCTGGAGCAATGACGATCATAGTTGCTGACTAGACCCTGAGCTTGTTCAATACCCTGAGTAGCAAGGGAAATGGTGAGAAGGCATAGAGGAACTTTCCTGTCCATTCCATCAGCAGTGCATCTACTGGCACTGTGCCCACTGCTGGAGGCCTGCAATAGAACAGAGGAAGCTGATGATTGTCTGGGGATGCAAAAAGGTAGTAGTGCCCCATCTTCTGAACACCACTTGTAGGATCTGTCTGTTTAATGATCATTAGTGGTGGTTCTGGTTGATTCTGCTGAGGGCATCCGCCAGGACATTGTCTTTTCCTGGTAGGTGGACTGCCAAAAGGGATATCCCTAGGGTGAAGGCCAGATTCCATACCTTCATGGCTTCTGTGCACAGAGGTGAGGACATTGTGCCCCCTTGCTTGTTGATGTAATACACTGTTGTTGTATTGTCTGTCCTGACCTGAACTGCCTTGCCCTGTAACATGGAGGCGAAGGACTGAATGCCCAGATAAACTACCCTGAGCTCCAGCAGGTTTATCTGAAGCAGGGATTCCTGCTGGGACCAAGTACCATGGGCAGTATGCTCCCCTAGGTGGGCACCCCATCATAGGAGGGAGGCATCTGTTGTCAGAACTGCTGCTGGTGGCATCTGGAGGAAAAGTGCGCCTTCTCTGAGGCTGTCCTTTTCCTGCCACCATTGCAGAGCTTGAAGCAGGGTTCCTGTGACTGGTACCATCTTTGACAGGGAGTCTCTTCTCTGAGATCAGTGGTCCCTGAGATGGAACTGGATGTCCCTCAACTGGAATCTTGATCCTAACACTGTTGCTGTTGAAGCCGCCATGTGGCCCAGAAACTGCAGGAAATGCCTTGCTGGTCTGGGGTATGCAGCTGAAAGGAATTTGCTAGTTGCACCAAGCTGTCTACCCTGCCCTGTGAGAGGAATGCCTGTCCACTCAGGGTGTCCAATTCTGCCCCTATAAATTCCAGGAGCTGAACTGGTGAAAGGACTGACTTTTTCTCGTTTACCAGAAAACCTAGCGAACTCAAGAGTATCCTGAGTGATAGTCAGTGCCCTTTCCATCTGCTGTAGGGACTGACTGAGCAACAACCAGTCATCCAGATATGGGAAGACTGTAACGCCGTTTTCGTAGATGTGCTACCACCACTGCTAGGAGCTTGGTGAACACTCTTGGGGCCGATGAGAGACCGAAGGGCATGGCCTTGAACTGGTAATGCCCTGATGGCAACCCGAACCTGAGGTACTTCCTGTGTGACAGTCTGACAGGGATGTGGAAGTATGAGTCCTTTAGGTCTAGGGATGCTAGCCAGTCTCATCTCCTTGGAAAATGGAGAATGCTACCCAGAGTAACCATCTTGAACTTTGGCTTTGTCAAATGTTTGTAAAAGTGTCAGATTCAGAATGGGTCGCCACTACCTTGTTTTCTTTTGAGTGAGGAAGTATCTTAAGTAAGGACCCTTTTCCATTCGAGACAAGGGGACAGGTTCTATTGCCTGCTCCTGCCTGAGCTTGGCTACTTCCTCTTCCAGCAGAGAGACTTCTGGTGGATTGGCAAGTCTGAATAGTCTTGCTCTCAACTTCAGTAAGAATTTGAAGCTGAGAGAAAGACCCTGGCTCACTACCTCCAGGACCCACTTGTTTGTGGTGATGAAATTCCAAGCCTGGATGTAGTGAGCCAGCCTGCCTCCTACTGGAAGTAGGGAGGCGACCCTGACAGAATTCTCAGGGAGTCTGTTTTGCCTGAGCAGCAGGTTGGGTACTAGGTACTGCCCTGTTGCTGCCCCTTTTGCCCCTGCCTCTAAAGTACCCCTCTGGTGCTGATAGGAAGGCAAAGCTTGTGTCTGGAAGAAAGGCATGTAATGGGTTCTACCCCTACCTCTTCCCTGGAACTTTTGTGGAGTTGCTGTCTTCTCCTTAGCTGCAGCACTCTTGTATGCGACTTTGTAGTCATCCATTTTTTTCATGTAAGCTTCAGTCTGCTCCCCAAACAGGGAAGTGGGCTCACAAGGAAAGTCAAGAGCTTTTGTCTGGGTATCTTGAGACAAATTTGTTGTTCTCAACTAAGCAAACCTCCTCAGGGACACTGAGGTAGCCATCTGCCTAGCAGCAATGTCGTTAGCATCCACTGCCATGCGAAAATGAAAATTACGTACCTACCGTAATTCTTGATCTTCTCTTGTATCTTCACCATTCATTACTGATTGGGGTTAAGCCGGGCGCGCACCTTCGGGAGTTTTTTTTTTTTTAGAGTTGGCTCTTAACGGCCTGGCCCCTCGAGGGCAACGCACTGCGTCATGCGCGAGGGATGGCCGTTAGGAGCCGCGGACTCCTCCTCCATCTCAGTTCTGTTAGCCGGAGAGGCAAAACAAAGTGTGAGGAAAAAAAAAAGCGAGGCAAGAGAGCCAAGGGATAGAAAAAGGAAAGGAAATAAACTGAAAAAGGAATAAGCCGATGGAGAATAGACAGAGGAGAGAGAATTCCTACCCTAAGGGACCACAGGGCCTCCTTTCCGGGGCGGCTCTAGGGGAGGAACAGAGAGAGAGAGAGAGAGGGGGGAAGGAGAAAGAGAGGAATGAAGGAAGAAGAAAGAAAGAAAGAGTGGCATGCTGAGAAGGAGAACAGTGCCCGTCGAGCATTGTTGGTTGAGAGGCTTATAGGCTCGAAATTAATGAGGGAGCAAGAACTCGCTGGTAGGACTGAGGAGAGGTTCCACCAACCTGCTAAACAGACCAAGAGGGGCAGAGTCTCTGGACTCTCAACATGCCAAGTCTCTTCATCCCAGTTGAGGGCTCCTGGACTGACTGAGCAGAACCTGTTCCGGAAGAGCCCCATCCAGGAAGAGGACTAAGTTCCTAGCACCTTGATAAGTGCTACCATAGAAGAGTATGGAAAACTAAGCCTTCTCGAAGGCAGTTTGTAAGAAAATAGAGAGGGACTCAATCAGACTTGCTATGACAAGGCAGACAGAGGCTTGAAGCTGACAAGGTCAGCCAGCAGCTGTAAAAGCTTTTTGGAAAATAATGCCTGCCAAGGGGATCCTAAGTTGAAGGTGCCGAGACAGGGCATGGCCACCAGGCTGTAAAACAACATGACCTGAGGAGGCAAGGAATTGCACCGTAGGGCAGTCAGAAAGAGTTCCCTCAGAATTAAAGAAATTTGTAACCGTAATCGTTCCTCTTTACCTTGAGGAAAAAGGGGGTCCAGGGTTTTAAATAATTGATTAGCAGTTTTTTTGTTTTTTTTCTTGGGACTATACTAACTGTACAGACAGTATTTACACAGAGTCCCTAGAAGTGCCGCGCCTGCCAAACACGGTGCGGCAAGAGCCATGCATCTCCCCAACGACTCAGCACTTTTATGAGCAAAACGCCAATCAATCCTAGAGTGAAGTAACCCTGGGATCCATTCACCAAGAATGGGAAAAACAGAAAAGTTTTTTTTTTTTTTTTTTGGGGCATAAAGGCCAAGGGAGTAAGAGGAACGAGGCGGGGGGGAGACGCCACAGAAGGAGGCCACTGAGGGGAAGGTGGGTGGGTATCAGTAATGAATGGTGAAGATACAAGAGAAGATCAAGAATTACGGTAGGTACGTAATTTTCATATCTTCCCTTGTCAATCTTCACCATTCATTACTGCTTGGGAGAGTACCAAGCCCCCTCCCCCCTTAAAAAAGGGGGAGGGGTAGAACCCTGAGGGAACAAGACCCCCAGCCTCCTGTTGGTGAGAAACAGAAGGGGAAGACCCTGGCTAGTACAGAGAGAAGCCTATGTGGGAGAAGAGCTAGGAGGTGCCTCCTGAGGACGGGGAGACGGAGGAAGCCCCTGCAAAAGTCTCCTAGCTCTGGAGGAAAAAGACGGGTCCCCCGGAAAGCGGAGCGCATCACCCTACGCCGGGCCAGGGGTGACAACCTTGATAGACGAAGCCATGCCGTCCGCTTAATGCAGATCGCTGTCCCCACAAGCCTGGAAGCCACCTCATTGGCGCGTTAAGATGCCCTTGCTTGGTGTCTTGCCAGCTCCAGGCCTATAGCGGAGAGGGCAATAGCTTGTCTGGTTTGCTCCGTATCAGGCATTGATGCTAGGAGCTGGGAGAGCATCACCACAGATGCCGATTGTAGGCAGCGGGGTGAGCCTGATGTGATGCAATACAAGCCACCGCATGAGAAGAAGAGAACACTCTTCGCCCCCACCGGTTAAACTGTAGAGAATCCAACTGGTGGGCGGTCGTGCGCCAGGCAGCGGCGCCCGGAAGGAGTCTCTAGGTACACCAAGCCCGAGGGCGGGTTGGGAAGAGTACCCAGGGATTCCGAGGGGGCACAATACCTACGACGGCAGTCAGCCGGGGCTGGAGAAAGGGCGGCTGGCGACTGCCAGGAACGGATAGACGCCTCCTGGAAGGGAATAGGCCAGGAAGGTACCACCAGGTGCTGGGCACTGAATTCTCCAAGGAATTCACGCGTCTCCGCTCGTACTGTCTCTCCTTACATAAGAGATTCAAGGTCCCTCACCATCCTCGAGGAATCGCTGATATTCAGTTAAATCAGCGTCGGAAGAAAGATGAGCAAGGGGTTCCTCTCCCTCAGAGGAGGAAGACGAGGATGATGGAGAGCTCGAATGTCCAGAGGATTCCTGTGGCGGTGGGGAGAGTCGAAAGACCCGCTCATGCATACATCTAACGTATGAGGGGAAGGCCGGCCAGAACCCCTGAACTGCTCCCAGGATAACGGACCCGTAGGACCGACATGGCCTGGAAGCGCGGGGGGTGGATGCAGAGGTACTAGAGAAGGGCACCTACGAAGAGGCAACTGACCTCTGCCAGGACTCTGAAATCCGGGGAACGGAGCCCGAGCTGGCAGGATCCCGGACAACAAACCAGGCCGCAAGACGGAACCCTGAGAAAGCGATGCCTGGAAGAGCCCAGGGGGAGAACCTCCCCTGTGACGAACCCAGGACTGCATGTTTCCAGAAGGGCAGTCCACAGCAACGCCACCGGAGGGCACCCTAGAGCCCAGGAGGGAAGGGCGGGGTTCGGCACTACGGCTCCTAGCCACCCCACCAGAGGCGGCCGACAGAGACCGGGGCCCCTGTCCCCTGCCCCTCAACCCCTTGACTCCGAAAGAGCCCTCCTCCTCGACTGCAGCGTCCCCGCACCCCCAGAGGAGGCAACAGCACCCAGAAGGGCAGCTGTTACAGGTCCCCTAGGAGGGGGAGCCTCCTCCTCAGTCCCCACCACATCACCCCCCTGGGACCCAGGGCCACCCCCAGCCTGAGAGCCCTCAGAGGAGGATGGGAGAGGGGACAGTGGAAGGGGCCCGCTGCGCCGCCTGGCACCCTGTGCTACCGGGGACCCTGACCCCGAAGAGTCAGGGTGTCAGGATGGGTCCATATCCGAGTCATCTGCCTCCGAAGAAGATGAGACCAGCAGAACCTCAATGCCGGCAACTCCGGGAATCCCCGGGGTCAATGGCACCGCGAACGGAGCTGGTGCCGGGGCTGCGCCGGACGACCCCCTGCCCACCCGCGACAGCCAGGCCCGGCCCTACCTCCCCTGCGGTACCAGCCAGGCCCACGGCGCCGCTCCCGGCGTTGGAACCTGACCCAGCGCCGCTGTGAGAACAGACCGCCCACGGCACCACGAGCGGCACCGGGGCCAGGTGGCACCGCTTATGGCGCCTGGCTCGATCACCGGCGAGGGATCCAAATGGCGCTGGAGGGCGGCATCGAGGGTCCACCGTGCCCAGCCCAGAAATCATGGGCCTTGACACTGGGAGCCTGCACCTCCGAGGAGGTGACTGCCGAGGCGGTGTCACCGCCACAGCCCGGGGACGACGCTCCCCCGACACCGCGAGAAGCTTCCTCTTCGCAAGAGAAGAGGAGGAGCTCCCTCCTCCGCTGATCAGTAGCAGGCCCGGAGGGACCCGAAAGGGCCTAGAGACCTTACCTGGGAATCCTGAGCGACGCCGTCCCCCGAAGGTCGGCGGGGCCTTGCCGAGCTTGAACGCGCGGACTTCGAGGACACGACGGTCCATGGAGAAACAAGTGTCGCACGCGTCCATGTCGTGGTTGGGTCCCAGGCAACGGAGACAGACATCATGCCGGTCCGAGACGGAAAAATGCCGGCCACAGGAGCACCGACGCATAGGGGCGCGGCCCGCCTTCGACTTACGCCTTGCTCCAGAACCGGACATGATGCGAACTAACTGAGGAAAAAAAGTAGGAAAACACCTCTTACCGTAGATAGAAATAAAAGGAACGGTCTTACCGTATACGGGCGCTGAGTGGATGTCTGAGTACTCGAGATGAGGAGTTGGGACGAATCTGAAGAACGCACTATACGCTACCGCGCAGCAGGTGCAGCTCGACGGTGGGAGAAACAGAACTGAGATGGAGGAGGAGTCTCGCGGGTCTCAACGGCCGCCCTCGCGATGACGCAGTGCGCCGCCTCGAGGACGGCCATAGAGCCAACTCTAAAAAAAACCTCATGAAGGGAAAGGCGCCCGGCTTAACTCCAAGCAGTAATGAATGGTGAAGATTGACAAGGGAAGATCTGTGACTTAGAAGCTTCAATGCTACCCAGTATTTTCTGTCCATCCTCTTGTCCACTGGGGGGATAGGTGTAGATGTCTTTAAAATTTGTGTGGCTTGCCTCATTAAAGATTTATGGATGGACAAACAGAAGCCTTTTTGTTGCCAGGACATCCATCATCTCCATATAATCTTGTTTCTCTTCCTCCTCGGTGGACTTCTGACTGGAGAGGTCCAAGGTCTGTGCCACTTGTTTTAAAAAGGCAAAGTGGGAAGAAAAATCCTCTGTTGCCTCTTCTGGGGAATCAGCCCCATGAGGGTCTGGAGAAACCTTAGGTTTATAGGCTTACCAAATTCATCCTCATTATCCCCATCAAAATTATCTTCCTCCAGGAAGATGTCAGTTGACTGTTCCAAGGAACCAAGAACCAAAAGGGAACCCGAGTCCAGAACCGATAACTGTGAACCAGGGTGCTGAACTGATACCGCTGTACCAGTTTGCAATGCCTGCAAAAGACTAATGGCACTCGTGATAGCTTCTGCGGTAGGAACCATTGGAACTGTTGGTTATGGTTTCTTGATTGAGTGCTTCTCTTTTCTTTTCCTTTTCGCAGAACTTGCCAGTTCGGTGGCAGTTTCTGCAGATCTTTTTCTGGTAGAGGAACCATCACACTGGTCAGAGGGCTGATCACTCGGTTCAAAAGACTTCTTTTTCTGAGAAGTGGAGGCCTTATCCGTTGCTGGGTCAGCAGCTTTTTTAGACATTTTTTTCCTTTAGTCGATTTAAGCGCCTATCTATCGTCGACTGAGGAAAATTCTTACAGAAATCACAGTCGGCCTTTAAATGATCGAAACCCAAACACAGGACACAAATTAAATGGGGATCTGCTTTGGCAAATGGTTCCCCGGACTCTGTGCAATGCTGAAAACCCGTTGGGCCAGTTCTCTTTTTAGTCAGTGACATAACCACCAGCAGTGGGTTAAAAACAAACCTAAAATCCACACAGAAAAGCTCCTTCTTTTCTTTTTTTTAAACGGTCGGTTTAGCGATCGAAGAAAAACCTGGAATTACCCCGGTTTTTTAAACAAATAAACCAACCAGACCAAAATGGACTTTTCTTAAGAATAAATAAAAGATAAAGAAACCCAGTTCCCTCCCAGTTAAAAGAACCGAGACAAAACCAAGAAAACTTAGCGAAATACAACTAAATCTAGACTAGTCGACCTGTAAACCAAGGACAGTGCTTTTCAAAATGAACAGAAATAAGTTTTACTTCAGAAAACTGCAAAAAATAAAATCTTCAAGACAGATGAAGGAGGACCCTCCGAGGCATCTGTACTAGTCAAGTAAAGTAAAGAATCTGATGGTTGCAGAATGTTGACCAGGTACAGTGGTTTGAAAACCGAGCTCGAGCCTAACGTTCCATCATTAGCATAGGTTCGGTTAACCATTTTGGCTCTGGGGTGGTACAATAGAAAGGGTGTCTGAGTGGGTGGGGCTGCTGGACTGATGGGGGGCTATTTGGGCGCCGTCAGGGTGCGTGTGTGCGGGGTGGGGAAGGGGGTTCTTTGTACAAGGATCCTCCGCCGCAGTGTGCGGCATTGTACAGGTACTGCGAGCAGGGTGAGGGGCTTTGTGACATTGTAACAACCACTGCAGGGAGCAGCAGTATAACGGGGATATGGGCGAGGAGGGGGGCCTCAATGTCCTGGGTTCTACCACCGCAGGGTGCGATACACGCAACGGGGGTTTGGGCAGGGTGGGGAGCACTCTGGACTGGCAGGGTGGGCAGACTGCCATGCTGCTGCCTGCAGTATGGCGGCCTGCCTGTGGGTGACAAGTGACTTAAGTCTACTTGTTGTAGACTTGTCTCTAGTAGGCGCATCTCTGGACTTGCCCGGAGATGCGACTCCTGGTCAGGCTGTGAATGGGGCTGTGCACTATATACATGGGCACGCCCCCTTCACAGCCCCTTCAGATGCACTGCATATCATTATGAGCAGTATGCAGCACATCTGCCATACGTAGGCGCATTTGGGATGTGCCGGTGCATCAGTCCCCTTGCAGAATCGCGCCTGTGTGCAAGTCAGGGATGCGCCAGTGCATCTCGGATATGCTGGGCGCATCCCTTTTGAGAATCCTGCCCTATTTCTCTAACACAGATTTTAATGGCCCCAATACCTATGGACTGCTCTATACTGGTATAAAGTGCTGTTATGTCTATTGTGACCCACCAATAGGATTCATTCCATATTACCCTTCTCATTCTTGGAGAACCTGGTTTGTATCCCTCAAATAAGACTTTAACTTCACAGCCTCCTGTTTTAAATAGCTGTCAACACATAATTCAAGGGCAACTGAAAAACTAGTAGCACAGAAAACATTAACAGTCTAAGTCTGCATGCATTAACATGCTTCTTGATTGAATTATGGGGGAGGGGGAACACTAATATCTTCGCTTCTATAGGTTTTCACGGTTAAGTTTAATAATCAGAGGTGTAACACAGAAACATAAAATTTAACAGCAGCTAATGACTGCTTGGCCCACCCAGTCTGCCCATTTCTTCCTACCTACACTATTACTGCAGACTGTGCCAGATCTACACAGCTCTTTCTCCCTCCCCACCTTCCTTTCCACTATGATTCCCCTGGGTTTATCCCATGAATTCTTCAACCCCACCACCATTTTCACCACCGCCACCTCTGCTGGAAGGCTGCTCCAGGAATATACCACTCTTTCTGAGAAGAAGTACTTCTTCACATCTCTCCTGAATCACAACCGCCCCCCCCAGCTTCATAGCATGTCCTCTTGTCTTTGAGCATCTTTTCTTCTGAAAAATACTCCCCTCCTATATCTTATGTACCCTCATGAGGTTAGAGATGTGGGAAATCCATGACATTTGCTCCGCAAGGTAATTCGTAGATTTTGTGGAGCAATTTCACGAAATTCGCGGCTCATGAGTTCTGCTGTAAAACGTGAAATTTTGCCTGTGAATTTCGTGCTTCATGGAAAAAAAATCACAAATTTTGCTGAAAACTTTGTGCAAATCACGTGAATCTAAGTTTTGATAGCCAGCCAAAACTCTGCGAATTCCACGAAGTATGAATTTTTACCACTTTGTACGAAATTCGCAAGCGAGGTTTAACTTCGTAACATCTCTACATGCGGTACCGAAAGGTCTCTATCATAATCCCCCCTCTCCCTCCTCTGTTTCAGTGTGTACACACTGAGGTCCTTTAGTCTCTCCTCATAGATCTTTAGATGCGGACCCTGCATCATTTTAATTGCCCTCTGCACAGACTCTGTTCTGTCTATGTCCTTCCAGAGATGTGATCTCCACAACTGGACACAATACTCTAGGTGGGGTCTTACCAGTGATCTATACAGAGGCAATAGCACCTCCCTCTTTCTGTATCCCTCAACATGCACCCAAGTAGCCCACACACCCTCCCTACTGCCTTGTCGCACTGCCTGGCCACATTTAGGTCAACCAATATGGTTATACTCAGATGGTTGTCAATACCACTCCACTCATTTTGTACCCCACTCCTAGGTTTCTGTGCCCTAAGTGCATTATTTTGCACTTTCACATTGATACCAAGCAGCCAAAGCCTTGACCACTCCTCTAGTTTTCTCAGGTCTCTGCTCACCCTTTCCACTCCCCCCCCCCAGAGTGTCCACCCTATTGCAGATTTTGGTGTCATCCGTAAAGAGGCAGACCTTCCCTTCCAGCTCCTCTACAATGTCACTTATAAAGACATTGAGGAGAACCGGCCCCATCACTGATCCCAGAGGCACGCTGCTAATCACTGTCCCTTCCTTGGAGTGAACTCCATTTACCACCACCCTCTGTTGCCTATCCCCTAACTAATTTCTTATCCAGTTTACCACCTTTGGGCCCACTCCTAAGCTATTTAGCTTGCTTATTAGTCTCTTATGTGGAATGGTGTTGAATGCCTTACTGAAATCTAGGTAGGCCACATCCACCACTCCATACTGATCTAGTTCCTTCGTCACTCAGACAAAGAAATCTATCAAATTAATTTCACATGACTTCCAGCCTGTGAAACCATGCTGCCTCGGGTCTTGTAAACCACTGGATTCAAGACATTTCACAATCCTTTCCTGCTGCAGTGATTCCATTAACTTTCCCACCACAGATGTTAGGCTGACTGGCCTACAATTACCAGCCCCCTCCCTGCTACCATGTTTGTGTAGTGGGACTACATCACCCTCCTCCAGTCCTCCAGAACCACTCCTGTTTCCAGTAAACTGTTAAATAGAACTGTCAGAGGTGCAGCCAGTTCTTCTTTGAGCTCCCTCAGTAACCCTGAATGCACCCCATTTGTCCCCACTGCTTTGTCCACCTTCAGATTAGCAAGTCTCATCAAAACTCTCACCTCCAAAAACTGACCAGTCTCCACCTCCCTCCCTCCAAAGCTTTTTTACTTTTTTGTGGTCTCTCCCCTTCTACTTCCTGTGTGAACACTGAATGAAAGTATTTGTTCAGAATGTCTGCCTTTTCCTGGTCCCCCTCTGCACTGCTCATCCCTTTCCTTTTTAACCTTACAATCCCACCCCGTTCTTCCTCTTTTCACTTACATACCTGAAAAATGTCATCCCCTTTCATTACTGCTTGGGTTATTCTCTCTTCAGTTTATGCCTTTGTACTCCTTAATTGCTTTCCTTGCTTCCCTTGGTTTCCCCCGATACACATCCTTATCGTCCTCCCTCTGCATCTCCTTATACCTTCTGAATGCTATCCTTTTAGCTTTTACCTTTTCAGCCACCTCTCTCAAGCCATAGTGGTCTCTTTTTCCTCTTGCATTGGCTCACTTGTTTGATACAGAGGTCTGTTGCCTTTACTAAGCTCCCTTTTATCCCTGCCCACTGTTCCTCCACCCCACCCAGTCATCCCCCCCGTTAGGTTATCCCTCAGGCATTCATCCATCTTTTCAAAATCTGCCCTTCTGAAGTCCAGGACCCTCACCCTTGTGTGGTTCAATTCCGTAGCCATCCTTCTATGAACCACACCAAATGGTGATCACAGGTCCTCAAGTGGCCTCCCACCTTGACGTCTGTAACACTGTCCCCGTTAGTGAGTACCAAGTTCAGTACTGCCCCATCATGAGTGGGTTCATGGATTAGTTGCCTCAGGAATGCCCCCTGCAGAGAGTGCAGGATGCCCCTCCTTCTGGCTGAAGCTGCTGTTGGGAGGCTCCAATCCACATCTGTCAGGTTGATGTCCCCCAACAGCAGCACCTCTGCCTTTTCTGCCATCTTGCCAACAGGTTCCACCAGTACCTTATCTAATTCTTCCTCCTGTGCTGGAGGTCTGTAGAACACTCCAGTGTGAAACGTTGCTCTATTCCCCATCTCCAGAGTGACCCAGAATACCTCTGCCTCCTCCTGTACTCCCTGTATCTCTGTTGCTTTTTACGCTTTCCCTCGCATACAGCAACACACTCCCTCCTCTCCTTCCCACCCAGTTCTTCCTGAACAGAG
This sequence comes from Neoceratodus forsteri, assembly GCA_016271365.2. Classification (NCBI taxonomy): domain Eukaryota; kingdom Metazoa; phylum Chordata; order Ceratodontiformes; family Ceratodontidae; genus Neoceratodus; species Neoceratodus forsteri. The sequence continues at coordinate 1,332,408,962 of CM057455.1, read as the reverse complement.
TATATCCTGGTATGGCCACGTGTCAGCCATGGTTTTCAGTACACAATGACTCAGTAATGGCTAAAATATCCAGCTCGGCCTCTGCCATGATGGCCTCTAGATCCAAAATCTTCCATCCAAGACTTCTAGAATTTGCACACATGGCCTTCCAGATATTGTTTCCACTCTGCTTGTTGCCGCACTCTTTTCCTTTTTGCCCTCCCTCCCTCCTTCTCATTTCTCATTTTAATGCTACTGTTTCTTTCCCCCTTTATCTCTAGCACCCTGTTTCCTTTACCCATTTGTACCCTGGGGAATTCCTCTCCCCTCAGTTTCTCCTTACTCCCTACTTTAGCCTGTGGGGGAGGAGGCAGTTTCTGACTCCCTAATGCCTTTCACCACCCCCTTTGGCTAGTCTAAATGTTCAACGAAGTAATATTTAAACCATCCACTGAGGACTGCGGTTCCCCTCCTAGAGGGATGCAAGCCATCAACCATGTATAGGCCTTTAAAGTCCCAGGTGGGACCCCAGTCCTCAATGAAGCCAAACCCTTCTTCTCTGCACCTTTTCTTCAGCCATGAGTTGAAGCATCTGATGTGGAGATCTATATCCTGCCCCCTGTCATAGACAGACAGCACCTCAGCAAAAGCCACTGAGTGAGCTACCTAAGACCTCTCCCCAGCTCCCTATGCTCCCCTGGCACTATCTCAGCCCCACCCCCAGCCAGGTCATTAGTCCCCAAGTGGACAATGACATCAAGCTCTCCCTCCTGTCCTACTGCCCTAGCGATCCTCAGGATGCACTTCCCATCTCTCCGGGCCCTGGCATCAAGTAGGCACCTAACTTGCACCCCTTTCCCATTCCCATTCCCAAGTCTAACCCCCTCACAACTGAGTCCGCCACCAGAAGTTGCTTCCTCCTCCTCTGGGGTTCTCTACCACTGTTCTTGGCATCTCCACTACGGAGGGCCCCCACATCCCCATTGGTCACTACCGCAGGTGCCTCCTCCTGGCAATCCCACCCTGCCAGAGTGGTGTAGGAATTACGTAGTGTTACCAGTTGAGGAATGTGCCTCCATCCCACCACCCCACCCTTCTAGAGCACACCATAGCCCAGTCGTTCCTCAGCCTTTATGATCACGTTCAAACGTCACTGTGCAGGAAAAGGACTCTTTGGCTCTTGTTCAGTGATTTCAGGTGTACTGTCAGGATGCTTTTCATTATGCCTAGGGTGTGGAACCTATCATCAATATACAAGCAGAAGCACTGCACATGCAGATGTATAGTCCCCATTGTCACCATGGAACAAGCTCTACTCATCAAGTGGTACTGACATCAGTATGTAGTTTTGCTGCAGAAGCAATGCCTGTAATGCAGAACAACCCCTTAGAAAAAATGTCTGACGTGTCTCTAGTCATCTAATCTGCAATATACTTTTGTTTGATACACACTCAACTTACAAAGAGTGTTTCAGCAATTTTTTAAACAATTGTTTTTCCTCCTGCAAGAACCCTCGATTAACCCCTTCCCCATCAGTACACATTAAACTGTAATGAAGCATTGAGGCTGTAATTTTCAAGGATCACAATACACTGTTAACAGCAGTGGAAGGTCACAGCTTCACCTGCTTTTCACCTCAAGTTGTCTATGACATTAAAGAACCTCTTGGGCATCTCTCATTATGACAGTGTTTGCCATGGTAGCATCTCGACACAAGCACTTTTTAAACATTTGTTCTTGCTGTTTATTCTGTGAATACTAACATTACTTGATTTCATGCCGGAGTGTCTGCAACTGTTAAAATGGTCAATGCCTCCACCCAGAGCCCCAGTACCCATACATCTTGGATCCATCACATACTCTTTCTAGTGTATCGGAATGTGAAGAAAATGATTATGCCAATAACGGAGATGACTCATATGAACTTTCCGATATCGATACTGGCAGTGCACGTTCTTCAAGATAACAATATGTTACTGTGTTCTAATCAGTCATGTCTAACCAGCATGAATATTTTGTGGGAACATAGATACACAACACATGGGAGAACTTTTTGGCACTATCTTTATGCTAGCATACTGTGCTGCGCTGTAATTGCTTTCACTTGTGTTAGTTAGTGGATTGTTATTACATGTCAACGTTGGCAAAGGTAAATAACATGTATACTACTGCCTTCATGAGTCTTGTAAAAGGGAGAAAGATTATCAGTCACACTGTACTCCAGATCTGTATATTGTGATACCTTTTGATGCTGACAAAGTCAAATGTTCACCCTACAAATTGAGCCATGCTGCAGTCAGATGGCAACTTCTCAGCTTTGCCATAACGTATCTACACATATCAATCTATGAAACAACACATGGTACTCCATGATTATGAATGACCCTTTCCCTCCTCACCAACAGTGACTAAGGACAGGTGTTGGAGCATTGTTCATCCTTTGTGTGAATGAATTAGTATCTAATATTCTTGAAAGAAACCACTACAGCATGGCAGATGACACAGTCATGTCCCGTGTGGTGATAGTTCTACTTACTGTATGGTCCAGGTGCTTAAAAAAACAACGTACACAAAAGGGATGTGATGTAACTGATCTGCCACTGCTAACTAGTTACTGTTTGATAAGTGGGGGCTAATGGATGTCACTGGCAAGTATTTGGAAATCAAAATTAAGAAATCAAAAGCCAATAAGCCAAGTTGGCTCAGTAAGGAAGTGGCAAAAGCTGTGGAAGACAAACAGGTAGCATTCCGATGGTATAAGCATATTAAGAAGGAAGAGGATAGAGTGGATTACTCTGCTATGTCAAGGGATGCGAGCAGAGTGGTTAGGGTGGCAAAGGCTAAAAAGGAACTGCAGATAGCTCTGGGGGTAAAAAGCAGTGGAGAAGGCCATTTGCCACAGTGCAGTTGGGGGGTAGAGGCAGGTAGGGGGAAGTCACGGATGGCATACTTCATGCATGCAGGGAACTAAATGGCTTAAGTGTCCTGAAGATGGATAAATCTGCAGGGCCCAATTGCATGCTCCTAATAGTCCTATAATAGCCATCAGAGTCCCTTGAGGGTCCCCCAGCAGACTTGTTTAACACCTCATTGGAGACGGGGGTTGTGCCACGGGACTGGAGATCTAAACATGTAGTACCTCACCACAACTGAAAACCAAAAGGTGAATCAGGGAACTACAGTCCTTTCAGTCTGACGTCAACAGTGGGTAAGCTGATGCAGTTTATCCTGAAGGTGAGACTAGTAGGCTTTCTGGAGGAAAAAAGGCTAAAGGATGTTGGGCAGTATGGGTTTGTATGTAATGTACGTACAGTTCTGTGGCTACATAAGAGGTATAAAGGTCATCTCTTCTTTATATGAAAAGGTACATTGGAGCAGTTGGAACAATTTGTACAATATCTGGAAAATAGTAACACAAATCTACAATTCACTGCAAGTGTCAGTGCTTTCACCATCAACTATTTGGATCTGACCCTAAAGTAGGTGGGCAATGAAATTAGAACTACTATGTACACAAAGCCAACTGACAGGAACTCTCCACTTTTAATAGTGCACATCCAAGACACACTGTTAACGATGCCCCCCAAGAGTAAATTTCTAAGATATAAAAGGAATTGTAGCACACAGCATGGCTACAAAAATTATGCAAAAAAATGTATCTATATGTTTTGAAGAGAGAGGTTACAGCCCTCATGTAATAGAAAAAGTTCAGACATTTTCAGAGATGAGACCAAGAGACATTTTGTTGAATCATCAGGTTAATACACATAATGGACAACAACAGGGTGAGAATCAGTGCACATATTTTATTAGCACCTACTCATCACAATCATTTGGTATTAAAAGTGTGACTGATAAAAATTGGCATGTGTTAATAGCATATTGGGAACTGGATAAGTTGACTAAAAATACAATGAAAATGGTTTTCAGGAGTGATAGACATATCAGTGATTCAGTTGTACATAGCCTCTATGATCCAAGGCCATATGCTGACATAAATCAACTGAGCAGCTGTGGAAACTGCATTTTGCAAGGTAATTTCAGGACGCAGAGGGTAACAGTAAACGGAGTCCACTCCAAAGAAAGGGGAGTTACTAGCGGGGTACCACAGGGTTCAGTACTGGGACAGGTCCTCTTTAATGTCGTTGTAGGTGACATTGTGGAGGGACTGAAAGGAAAAGTATGCCTCTTAGCAGATGACACAAAGATCTGCAACAGGGTTGATACACAAGTGGTGGGAGGTGGAAAGGATGAGAAGGGACTTGGCAAAGTTGGAGGAATAGTCAAAAGTATGGCAGCTTAGATTCAATGCAAAGAAGTGCAAGGTAATGCACATAGGAAACAAAACACAAGGAAAGAGTACAGAATGGGGGGGTATTAACAACAAAAATGGAAAGTGACCTGAGGGTAAGCATATTATTTATTTATTTATTTATCAAGTCTAGGATTACAAATACCTTTGAGCCATGGCTCTTTTACAAAGGTTCCACGTCAGAGAAATACAAATTATGGGGAACATGAAGACAGGCGTTACAACAATGTGGACATTGCAAACAGAGTACAGATTAATACAGTTCAAGGGTAGCATTGTAACAAGGCAGCCAGCGACATTTGTCAGAAAAAATAGACAACAGATAAGAAGTGCCAAAGTCATAGGAGAGGGAAGAGGGTGGGGGAGAAGGAATGTAGAAAGGGTGGCTAGAGGGTGAAAAGTGCAGCATTGGGTATACCAAGATGTGAGGGTAGAATCCAGTGGGGGACAACTAGAGCAGAAAGGGAAGTGGAGAAACAAGGTTAAGTTGGGCAGTCACAGGAGCTGTTAGTAGTGAGATAGTCCCGGAGCCTAGTTTTAAACATACCAATAGTTGGGGCAGAGGAGATGGTTGGGCTGAGACCATTGAACCAGAGTGGTGCTCGACAAGCAAAAGAGCATTGTCCCTGTGAAGTGTGACAGTGGGGGACTTTCAGTAGCTGTAGCGTGGATCTCCTAAGATGCCATTTGTTAATTCGGTGTTGTAACAGAGTTGAGACCCCAGAAGGTGCAAGGCTAAGGTAGATTTTTTTGACCATGGAGCAGGTGAGAAACTTTATGTGGTTTGATAGTTGGAGCCAGCCGGTCTGAGTGTACAGGTCACATGTGTGGGTGAGACGGTGAGCACCAGTGAAGACCCGACATGCTTTATTTAAGGCATTTGAGAGGCATCTAAGGGTTGTGGTTGTGGCCGAGCCATAAATGATGAGACCATAGTCTATTACAGAGATCACAGAGCTCAGGACTGCAACCTTCAAAGCTTCTGGCGTGAGGTGTGGTCTGTGTTTGTAGAGAGACCAAGCTGTGTATTAGCAGCTCTAGCTACATTATCAACATGAAGTCCATAGGAGAGATTAGGGTCAAGCTGTGTCCCTAAGTATTTGAAGGACACCACCTGATCTAGAGTGTTCCCTGGGTGGTGGAGATAGCCAAGTGGTGTAGCTTGTGTGGGTTATGAGCTGCAGAAGAGCATAGATTTGGTTTTCTTACATTGAGGACCAGTTTATGATTAAGAAACCATGTCTCTACAGAACTGAAACCAAGTTGAAGGTTGTGTTGAAGAATTGCAGGATCTTTGTGAGTGGAGAATACAACAGCATCATCGGCATATAGTATGATCTGCTCAGAGCAGTGGTAAGGGAGGGAGTTTAAGAAAAGGCTAAAAGGAGGGTCCCAGTATGGATCCTGTGGGACACTGAGCGAACAGGCAGGGTGTTACAAAAAGCATCCGCAAATTTTACTCTCTGTGACTGGTTTTCTAAGTAGCTTTTAAACCAGAGAGAAGAGTCAGGTGATAGACCAGCATTCAGTATTGGTGTATTAGTAGTCCATGGTGTACTGTATCGAAGGCCTTGGAGAGGTCGACAAAAATGGCCCCTGTGAGAAGGCTGTTGTCAAGGGATTTGTGCAAAGCTCCAGTGAACTCAAGAAGGGCTGTGTGGTGCTGTGACCTTTCCAGAAGCCGTGTTGTTGTGGACAAGGTATATTGTATTTATCCAAGTGGTCGGTAAGTTGATGAGCCACAATGCGCTCAAGTGCCTTAGAGAGTGGGGGCAGTATGGAGATAGGGCGATAATTTGAGTGAATCGTCTTGTCCCCACTTTTATGGACGGGTGTCACGGTGGCTGTTTTCCATAGGTCCGGGAATTTTCCACAGCTGAGAGAGAGGTTTAGGATTTTTGTTAATGGATGAATTACCTCATCGAGGGTGAGCAACAGAAGCTTAAGGTCCAGGGTGTCGCTACTAGATCTAGATTTAGAGATAGCTGCAGTAATATAGCGGCGAGCTTCATTCAGCATTACCTTCCTGAAGTAGAAGAGGGGATGGTTAGACTGAGGGACTGAGGTATTTGGGGAGTAGGCCCTGTTTTCAAAAAAGTCATGGGGTAGAACAGCACTAAGGTCTGAAAAAGCCGTGTTAAAGATGTTTGCGATCACCTTGGGGTCAAGGGGTGAGGATCCATCAACCATTAACATGGCCGGAGAGGTTTCTGGCTGCTTCCCTGTGACATCCTTGATATTGTCCCAGAAAGCACGACCATTTCCCCATGTATTGGTGAGAGCGTCTTTGTAATAGGTGGATTTCATTAGCCGTATGGCTTTTGTGCAGGCATTTCGTGCTTGTTTGTAATTTGGATGTCCAGTTGTTTGCCAGTGGCCCTGGCAACTGCCCAGATTGATCCCTTAGTTTCAGCTGTGAGAGAAGAGCACGATGACCCATGGGTTAGAGAGATTTTGTTTTGCACCTTTAGCAGGGCAAAGAGGTCACAGGCTTTGTTGAAAATTGAGATGAAATGATCAAGAGCCAAGTTAACATCTGTTGCTTCATAGATGGGTAGCCAGTCTTGTAGAAGCAGGTGTTGTTTGAGATATGGAAGTTTTCCACGAGGAAGGACTCTGCTAGTGATAATTTTGGGAGGGAGCTTAAGGAATTTGTTAGACCATGCACACATGACTGGGGGAGTGGTCACTGAGTGAGTCTGGGAGAATGGTCGTCTGAAATCCTTGTGGGGTGAGTGGTGAGGACCCAATCCAAGAGGGTACTGGTGCCAGTCTTGTAGTTAATCCTAGTAGGGGAGTTTACCATTTGCGTGAGGTTAGCAGCTGAGATGGAGTCTTTATAGGCACTGGCACTCGATGCTAACCGTTTATGTTGAAATCCCTAGTAGAATAAGTTCAACAGGGAGGATGAGAGTTGATAAAGTTTAGGACGTCGTTGAATCCATGTTTAGGGTCCCTTGGCGGGATGTACACAGAGACAATAGTCAGGGCTTTATGGTTGGGACCTAGGACGATTTTTATTGGCAGAATCTGGGCTGAGGCAGAAAGTGATGGAGTTGCTACAGGGTGCCAAGACAGGGAGTCTTTGATATAGATTGCGCAACCACCACCTTTTTTGGATATCCGGTCCAGCCTGTGGACATTGTAGCCCTGTATTGTTACTGCTGAGTCAGGAACTTTGAGGTGTCAGCAAGTTTCCACCACTGCAAGGATGTCAGGGTTGTGTTGGCATATGAAGGCTTGGGTGCATCCAGCTTTGGTAGTAGGCTGCAGATATTAATGGTTGCAAGGATAAGGGCACCTGGAGTTTGTGTGTGGCCTGAGCTTCTAGGGCCAGGATTGGGATGGACGCTGCCTGAGATGAGAGGGAGGAGGAGTAGGAGTTTTAAGGAGCAGAGCCGCAGCTCTTTGAGAGATAGTTTTGATTGTTGTTTCCTGGAGTAGAAGTTGCAAGGTTCCAGGCGGTGTCCCATATGGACTGTAAGGTGGTACAGTGTAGAGAGGTGGCCATACTTGTTGAGAGTAGTGGTCGGGTTAAGTAACCAGGAATATCCAAATGGTGCGCCAAGCACAAGACTCGAGTGGAAGTGGAGAGTTCCCTTGGAGTAGCAGTGGAAACCAGAGTAGAGGGTGGCGGGGGTGGGGTGGGGTGGAGGTGGCTAGGACCAGAGAGAGAGAGAAGAGGGAGGCCAGGGCAAGGAGGAGGAGGAGAGGCGAGAGAAAGGCAGAGAGAGCCCACATGGCTTACGTACTAGATAAAGAGATAGAGATATAGCCCTCTAGTGGTGAGAGGATTAGATGACCTAAAGGTAGGCAAGCAATGTGAGAAGGCAGTAAGGAGGGCTGGGGGTACTGGGATGTATAGGGAAAGGCATCACCAGTAGAAAACTGGAAGTTATCTCTCTGTACTGTACAGACAGTTGGTGAGACCCCATCTGGAGTACTGCGTGTAGTTCTGGAGACCCCATCTCCTCAAGGACATAGACAGGATGGAAGCACTCCAGAGGATGGCAACTAAAATGGTGCAGGGTCTGCACCAGAAGCCATATGAAGAGAGACTGAAAGAGCTCAATATGTATACCCTCGAGGGAAAGGGGGGACACAATAGAAGCTTTCTAGTACCACAAGGGAATTGACAAAGTCCAAGAGGGTAGCATCTTTCAGAAAAAGAGATGTGCAAGAAGAACAGGTTACTCACCTGTAACAGTAGTTCTAGGAGTGGTATATGTTGTTCATCCACACTCTCTGGCATGTCCCTTTCCCCTTTAAATCTTGCTGGAAAGTCTTCAAGCTGGCTCCTCCCACACACCCGGGTGGTAAATACCTCGGCTCTGCCCCATGATGCCAGATCTTAGCCTGCCGGAAGCAAGGTGGTGTGCCTAAAGCCGGGGAGGTCGGGTGGGTGCGTGTGAAAGAACAACATATACCACTCCTAGAACCACTGTTACAGGTGAGTAACCTGTTCTTCTAGGAACGTGGATATGTTGTTCATCCACACTCTCTGGCAGACTCCAAGCAGTTCTCCGGGAGGAGGGAGGCAAGGCGCACACCCTTTATTTAGGAAACAGAGACTGGAGAACCAAGGCCCCAAAACCAGCATCCCGGCATGACTCAAGGTCGATGTGGTAGTGGGTAATGGAAGTGTTTGCTGACTTCCAGGTAGCAGCCCGACAGATCTCCTGGATAGGGATGTCCCTGGAAGCTGCCACCGATGCAGCAGTATGGCAGGTAGGATGAGCTCTTATCCCTCTGGGAGGCTCCTCGCCCGGCAGCTCATAGCACAGACCTATGCATGATGTAATCCATCTCGCAATGGTCTGACTGGCTGCAGATCTGCCAGAAGCGGCTTCAGCGTAGGTGACAAACAGCTGGCAAACCTCTCCCCGAATTTCTGCCATGCTTTCCTTATAATAGGAGAGAGCACGTCTCAGGTCCAGAGTATGGAGCCTGTATTCGGCATCCGAGGTGTAGTTAGGGTAGTATACTGGCAGAGTCAACACCTGGTTAAGGTGAAACTCTGAAACCACCTTTGGAAGGAATTTTGGGTGGGGGCACAGGACAACTTTGTCCCTGTGGAAGACCAGATAAGGGGAGTCCACCGAAAGCACCTGGAGTTCCCCTGTCCTTCTGGCTGACGTGATAGCCACCAGGAAGACCATCTTCCACGACAAATATGAGAGCTCACACTTGTGCATGGGTTCGAATGGCTTGCCCATGAGCTTTGCCAAAACCAGCAAGAGATCCCACGGAGGTGAAGGCTCACGCACCAGAGGGGATATGTGATCCAGGCCTTTGAAGAAGCGCCCGACCACTGCCTCCTGAGCCAAAGTCAGCTGACTGGCCTGTGCCCGGTAAGCAGAAATGGCTGCCAGGTGGACCCTAAGGGTCAATGACCGTAGACCCCCTTAGGAGAGAGACCAAAGGTAGTCTAGAATGTTAGCCACAGAGCAGGATAAGGGGTCCAGACTCTTACCCTGGCACCAAATGGAAAACCTTTTCCATTTGAAGGCATAACACTTCCTGGTTGATTCCCTATGAGAGGCCTCCACCATGGTGTAGACATCCTCGGAAAGACCCAGAGCCTGGAACTCTAGCCACTCAGGTACCAAGCTGTGAGGTGCAGGGATTCAAGGTCTGGATGGAAAACCCTCCCCTGGTTCAATGATAGCAGGTCTGGGTGTGTACAAAGCCACTCCGGGGCCCTGCAGCTGAGGCTGAGGAGATCTGAATACCAGAACTGGCAGGGCCAATCTGGGGCTACCAGGATCACCTTCGCCTTGTCCCTCTTCACCTTGAGTAACACCTTGTGGATCAAGGGAAATGGAGGGAAGGTGTAGAGGAGGCCTGGGGTCCATGGCCTCGAGAAGGCATTCCCCTGCAGCGAGCCCTGCTGAGGGGGGTGAGCATGGTACAGACTCAGCTTGGTGTTCTCCCTAGAGGCAGACAGGTCCACCAACAGCTTGCCCCAACAGGAGAACAGATTGTAAGCTACCTCTGGATGGAGAGACCACTCATGGGATGTCTGGCCTAAGCGGCTGACAGCATCCGCCAGTTGGTTCGAGACTCCTGCCACATGGATGGCTAGGAGATCTGCCTCCAACTGGCTGACGAGGGTCCAGATTCAGAGCGCCTCCTTGCATATCAGATGGGAGTGCGTGCTGCCCTGTTTGTTGAGGTAGTACATGGTCGTGGTATTGTCCATCTGGACTTGAACCACTTGACCCCGGAGCTGAGGAGCGAAAGCTGACAGTGCCAGTCTGACTGCTCTGAGCTCCAACAGGTTGAAGTAGCATCGGGACTCCTCAGGGGTCCAGAACTCATGGGCCCTGTTGTCCCCCATGTGGGCTCCCCAGCCCATGAGAGAGGCGTCAGTCGTCAGGATGACCGTCGGCTCTGGGCGGACAAATGGGATCCCTTCCTGCAACCGTTCTGGGGCGGTCCACCATTGGAGAGTGTCCCACATCTTCTGGGTTACAGTGATCAGCTGGTCGAAATGACCGTGGTGCTGAGTCCACTGGGTGGCCAGCTCCCACTGAAGGGTGTGCATATGCCACCTGGCCCAACGGACCACAGAGGTGCACGCCGCCATGTAACCCAGAAGGCACAGAAAGTCCCAGGCAGGGCGCAAGAGCCCAACCAGAAATGATCGGACAAAGGAGGAAAGAACCTCCACCCTGTCCGCCAGGAGCCGAGCTCTGGCTTGACAAGAGTCGAGCTCTGCCCCAATGAAGCCCATCACCTGAGAGGGCACGAGTTCTGACTTGACCACGTTGATAAGGAGGCCGAGTTGGGAGCAGGTCCGGAGGGCCAGATCCCTGGACCTCACCACCTCCTGAAGGGGGGAACCTGCCAAGTGCCAGTCATTGAGATAAGGGTATATTTGAACTCCTTGACGCTGAAGATGGGCTGCCACCACTGCAATGCACTTGGTGAAGACCCGTGGGGCCAATGACAGGCCGAACATCATGGCTCGGAACTCGAACAGGGTCTCCTTGACCCTGAAGTGGAGGAACCGCTGGTGAGACGGAGTCCTGCAGATCCAGTGAACAGAACCACATGTTTCGCTCCAGAGATGGTATGATCTGGTTCAGAGTTACCATCTGGAATGTGCGAGACCCAAGATATTGATTCAGGTTGTGGAGATCTAGGATAGGGCACCAACCCCCCCTCCCCCCCGTCTGCTTGGGCACCAGGAAGTACCTGGACATGAAGCCTGGGTTTGTAGGAGGATCTGGCATTGGAGCTACTGCCTCCTTGTGGAGGAGCTGAGCAATTTCGTCCCGAAGGGCCGACTGAGTGCAAACTAAGGTCCTTTCCTCCCGAGGGGCGTGGGCTCGGCTGGGAGGGTACTGCTCGAATTCCAGAGGCAGTCCCTGGCTGATCACTTCCAGAACCCACCTGTTCGAAGTGAAACTGGTCCAGGCGGAAAGAAAGTGACAGAGCTGGACCCACATGGGAGGACCCAGAGCTGGCGTGACGGGTGTGGGGGTGGCAACCCCTGACCCATCACTGAGCAGGCTTAGAGGAGGAGGAGGCCCTTTACGGGGCTGTTGGGGACCCTGCTTGGGCCTGGGGTGCCAAGCTTGAGCCTGCTGCTGTTGCTGCTGGCCTCCTTGAAAGGAGGGCTGCCTAACCGCAGGGGAAGAGTGCTGAAAAGGCTTCTTCTTGCGCTTCTGCTGGTTCTTACCCAAAGAACTCTTCGCAGAGGTAATATCCAAGGTGGCATTGGATTGCTCTATGCGCTGGAGGTGACCAGCCACTCCCGGATTGAAGAGGTCGGTGCCTAGGAAGGGCACGTCAGCTAATTTGTGCTGAGTATCCGCCGGGAAGGAGGATAACCCCAGCCAGGCCCTGCGGCGAGTGGCCACTGCGGCTGCTAAGGAGCGGGCACAGGAATATCCGATGTCTAGGGCTGTCTGGAGCTGCTGTTTCACAACAGCATGGCCCTGGTCATGGACTTGCTTCACCATGGTCTGCATGTCCGCTGAGAGATGAGGGAGGACTTCATTCAATGACCCTAAGAGGGCATGAGAGAAGTGTGCCATGATCACAGCCGAGCTGGCCTGACGAAAGCCTAAGGATGAGGCCACATAGACCTTCCAGAAAGAATGGTCCATATTCTTGGACTCCTTGTCCGGAGGGCGGTCAGTGTTGGCTGAGCTACCAGTGCGTCTAAACACAGAAGCAGTCACAAGGTTTTCAGCTGAGGGATGCCCTGTGAACCCCGCCAGGGACCCCATGCGGGCAGATGGAGCTGGACAGGAGGCAGGGCGCTGCCATAGCTCAAGAGCCAGGCCAACAATGGCTTCGGCTACTGGAAAGGCCTCCGTCGGAGTATCCCCCCTCTTCAGGATATCCGTAAGAGGGTATTCCGCCTTCTTTTGGATAGGCTCCAAGGGCATTCCAGTAGATTCAGAAATCAGGCGGAGGATGCCCTGAAAAGAGGAAGGACCTTCCTCCAAGCCTGCCACTGATGACTCATCATCCCCCAGATGCGAGTGCAAACCAGTGGCATCCAAGTCCGAAGAGTCGGGATATAATGGTCCCCTGCCTATGTCTCCCTCGATACGCCGAGGGTGATCGGGGAGAACAGTAATGGACAGACGATGGGGCAGTCTGGTGTCTGTGCAGTCCTCTTTCAAGGGAGCCCCTCCCTGAGGCTGCTTAGGCAGTGGTTCCACCAATATCGGTGGGGAGACCAGAAAAGGCCGAGCTGGAATACGTGCCGGACCCACAGGTGGGGGAACCAAGGTCTTCAGTTCCGGAGGGGTCAGCTTCGGCATTGGCCTAAGAGGCCGTGGCCAAGTGATGGCCGGTGCTGCCAGCGGAGCTGGCTTTTGACTAGTCAGAATTAGCTGTTGCCACATGAGATCCTCATAATGTCAATGGAGCTTCCATCGAAGTCTCTCCTCATTCGAGGAGGATAAGGATCAATGGCAACGCCTCTTTCTGGAGTGCTTGTGACCTTTCTTCGGTTTTTCAACCGAAGGGGTCCTGGTCCTCGATAGAGACTGACTGGGTTGGCTTGTTCAATTAGGAAATGCCGGAGTTGGAGAGAACCGAGGTTCTGGCACCTTTCCCTCAATCGGGACACCCAAGGGCAGGGTCTCCTCGTCGGGGAAGGAAAGGACAGGCGTCCTTTCTAAGGAGTCATCGACTGGAGTCGGCGACAAAGGCTTGATTGGGTCGAGAGTGATCTCAGCCGGTTCAGATGTTTCCTCGGTCTCGGTGCCTTGGCATGACGGAAGGTCCAAAAAGCCGGCAGCCAGGGAAGTGATCTCGACCGAGGTTGAGACCGCAAGATCCTGTGAGACGGACCTCTCTCGGTCCCAGAAGCATCTCCTTCTGGAGGAAGAAGACTTGGAGTCCTTGTCCCTCTTCTGAGGGTGGGAGGAATGTGAGCCCAAGAGTGCCTCACCCCTGGTGGGGAAAGACTGGCACAACTCCTGAAAGGACCCAGTAAAAGTAGAGCCAAGGCTGAGTGGTATGAAAAAACTATGGCTGGCCGAAGCTTGAGCAGCTTCCTCCTCGAAAGCCGCCATCTGATTGAGCTGTTTAGCAGACCCCACGGCCGTGGAAACTGCCCACCTTGCCTCCTTCGATTTCACCGGTGGATTGCGAAGCTTTGGTCTCCCCAATTTTAGGCGCGCCTTGCGGTCGTCCAGGACGTTGGGATGGAAGGCCAGACAGATGGTGCAAGAAGTGGTGTTATGTACGACACCTAAGCAATAGACACACAAGAGGTGGGGATCGGTGCGCAACATTTTCTGGCCGCAGGGACACCGGCGAAATCCGGGAGATGATTTGTCCTCCATGTCTGATGCGCTAGGATCGGAGTCGTAAACTCTAATGAGTTTTAAAGAAATTGTTTGTGGTGAAAACCAACGTTGAGAATCCAGGGCCTATGAACTGCTAGGGTAGCACGAGGGAACCTGAATCTTCCAGCGGAAAGGAAGATCTGGCATCTTGGGGAGGAGCCGAGGTATTTACCACCTGGGTGGGTGGCAGGAGCCAGCTTGAAGACTTTCCGGCGAGATTTAAAGGGGAAAGGGACATGCCAGAGAGTGTGGATGAACAACATATCCACATTCCTAGAACAAGGGGGTACAATTTGAAGATAGATAGAGGATGGCTCAAGGGTAACATGAGGAAGTATTTTTTTCATGGACAGGGTAGTGGACACATTGAACGACCTTCCTGAGGAGTTCGTGGAGCCAAAAACAGTAGGGGAATTCAAAAATGCATGGGACAGACATAAAGCAGTTCTGGGGGGGGGGGGATAGGAAGAAGTAGGCTGTTGTTTAACTGGGATCTGCAGCCTGTCCAATAGGTAGGGAAATGGGCAGACTGGGTGGGCCAAGCGATCCTTATCTGCCATCAAAGCCTATGTTTCTAAAGAGAACTCATTTGCATCACTAAATTTAACTAAGACTTTTAAAATATGGGACTTGATTACTTGCAGCACCGAATGTATCATGCCGTATGCACTTGCTCACGCTTTTATGTTGGTAAAACACTCTGATCTTTCAGAAAATGGACTAGGGGAGCATCTATGTATAATATTTATTTATTTATTTATTTAGAGTCTAGGATTACAAGTAACTTTGAGCCAAGACTCTTTTACAAAGGTTCCACATCAACTGAGGTCCAATACAAACATTACATAGAGTTGAGCAACAATGCAGAAATGGTGTACAGACATTTTTAAGCAGCTGAAATACATCACATTTAGGGAAAGTGGGTACCAGAGGGGGCAGGGTAGACAGAGGTAGCTGAGGCTTGGAATGGACACAAAAAGAGCGGTGCAGCCGTGGGCATTTGTCAGGCCTCAAAAAAGTGCTTGGGGGGGTAGGGGGCATAAACAGGAGGGTAGGCTGTAGGATGAGGGAGAGAGGGGGGTAGGAATAGAAGTGCTAGGAGGGAGATCAGATTATGAGGGACAGTCGCAGGAGCTAGAGGCAGCTAGGTGGAGGCGAAGGTTGGCTTTGAACAGGCCTAACTTTTACAAAGAGGAAATGTCTTTGTTGAGTCCATTAATCCAGCTAGGAGCTCGGTGCGCAAAGGATCTTTGGCGCTGTGTGGTGCGGCACCGAGGAATGTGCAGCATTTGATTTTCTGAAGCCCTGGTGAGGCGGGGGTTACGTGCAGTATGGAGAAGAGTTTGGACTCCGCAGGAGCAAGATGTAGCATAATTTTCTTAGCCATTAGACAAGTTTGGTACTTGATACGGTTTGATAACTGGAGCCACCCTGTTTGGGCATAGAAGTCATACGTATGGGTGAGATGGTGGGATCCTGTGATGAATTGGCAGGCTTTGTTTAGGGCCAAGGATAAGTGCCTGAGGGCTGTGTCAGTTGCAGAGCTGTAAATAATCAGACCATAGTCGATTAGTGAGACCACCAAGCTCTGAACTGCTATCCTTAAGGTATCAGAGGTAAGGCATTGCCTGTGCCTGTAGAGGAGACCAATGCCTGTGTTTGCAGCTTTGGCGACGCTATCTATGTGGATGCCGTAGGATAGGTTACTGTCTATGGTGATTCCCAGATATTTAAAGGAGTGAAACTGTTAGAGGACAGCACCAAGGCAGTTTGTAATATTAAGGGGGTGAAGCCTATGTTTGTTGTGGGAGCCACAGAAAAGCATTGACTTGGTTTTCTTATTGTTGAGAACCAGCTTTTGACTAGTAAACCATGTTTCAATGGAGGTGAAGCCCTTCTGAAGCTTGTTTTGGAGTAGGTGGTGATCCTGTTTTTCTGGACAGGATTGTGGAAGATTGTTCAAAAACAGGCTGAAGAGGGGTGGCCCGAGCATGGATCCCTGGGGGACTCCTGAGCGTACGGGTCTAGCATCTGAGAGGACATCAGCAATTTTCACTCTTTGGGAACGGTTTTCCAGGTAGCTCTTAAACTAAGTTGTAGACTCAGGGGAGAGCCCAGCTTTTAGCAGTCCCGTGAGGAGTATTCGATGATGGACGGTGTCAAAAGCCTTGATCAGGTCTATGAAGACCGAACCAGTCAGGTAATTATTGTCCAGGGAGTTGTGAATTGCTCCTGTGAATTCAAGGAGGGCAGATGTGGTGCTGTGGCCTTTTTTGATGCCATGCTGTTGTTTACAAAGGATGTCGTACTTGTCCAGATATTCCATTAGCTGGTCAGATACCAGACTTTCAATGGCCTTAGAGAAGGGGGGTAGTATGGATATGGACCTATAGTTTCCATGAAGGGCCTTGTCCCCAATCTTGTGGACTGGTGTCACGGTGGCGGATTTCCATCCATCGGGGAATTGGCCTAGGGTGAGGGAGAGGTTGAAAATCCAAGCTAGGGGAGATAGCACTTCATCAAGAGTAAGGGACGGCAGTTTGAGGTCAAGTGAGTCGCCACTTATTCTAGATCCAGCAATTGCTTTACTTGCGTATCTATGGACTTCATATGTCATGACTGCTCTGAAGTAAAAAGGGGGGTGATTTGATAAAGGGAGCGGAGGGGTGGAGGAGGGTACAGGAGGGAGGTCTTCATCAAAGAAGTCTGGAGGAAGAACACTACTGAGGTCAGTGAATGCATTATTGAACATGTTAGCTATAGTGGAAGGGTCAAGAGTTATAGTCCCATCCATGTCCAACACTGAAGGTGATGTCTTGGGCAGTTTCCCTGTAACTTCCTTGAGATTATTCCAGAAGGACTTCCCCTTTCCCCAGGTGTTTGTGAGGGCATCTTTGTAATATATCTTGGCAGAAGACACGAGGAGAAAGGACTGCTGTGTGACTGGACTTCTCTGCTGGGACTAAAGTAGAAGAACTTTTGTACTTGGACCTTTAATTTAGGATAAAAAAAACTAACATACAAAACAAAAAAAAAAGAGTGTGTGTGTCTGTCTGGGTTAACTGAACTGAATGGGTATCTGAACAGTTATAGGTGTAAATATCAGGTGATTGAAAGGACTTAACTGCTGTGAGGTTTAAATTACTGGTAGAAAATCTAGTAAGTAGGGGGAGTGGCTTAGCTAAAAGGAAGCTACATTTAAAGACTGCCTTAGAAAGATTCTGCTAATATCTTGGCAGAAGACACCAGGAGAAAGGACTGCTGTGTGACTGGACTTCTCTGCTGGGACTATATTGCCCTCCTTCCCCCCACCCAAAGCTAGTTCTATTTTTATAGGCACAGGATTTGACTAACAACAGGAACTTCCTGTTTGGGAGGGAAGTGAGTGATCACAGAACCACCAAAGACCCACCATCCTAGAAGGGCAGGAGTAGCTCTCCGGCCCCTCTACTAGCTGGAGGTCTGCCTCTGAGCAAGTAAGTGGTCCACTGAGAAATATAGGATATTCTTGTCTCAGAACAGGACAATCAGGAGCTTAAAGGGCACACAGGCAGAAAGTAAGGAGAGAGAGAAAAAAACAGAGGAAAGAATAAGGATTGAAAACAGTTAAGGGGCCAGAAATAAGACATGATTGGAGTGGTGCAGTGCAGTGGCTGTGGAGCAGCAGTCTTCCGGGAGGCGTTCTGGAGGATGGGTGTTGTCCCATCTGCAGGCACCCTCTGGGCTGAGGGAGGAGGTTGCTCATCTCCAGGCTGAGTTGACCAGGATTTGTGGGACCTCCTCTTCCATCCAGGGACCACCAGTGCCACTGCCGTTGCCTCAGAGGTTGCCAAGAAAGAGGAATGGTTGGACCACAGTGGGCTCAGGGAGGGTGAGGGTGGTGGAACAGAGGTGCATCCCTCCAGTTGTACCTCTCCACAATTCCTATGCCATTCTGGCAAAGTGTGGTTCCTCTATGGAGGTACCCGCAGTGGAGACCAAGGAGGATGCTGGGAACCTCCACAAAGGAGACTCACAGGACGGTGGCAGGGGACCCTGCAGGGGAAGGAAACAACTCCTGGAGGGTGACTCCATTGTTAGGAAGGTAGAACTGGGGGAGGAAGGGGAGAGGGAGGTAAGGTGCCTGCCTGGCGCCATGGCTTGAGGACAGGAGGCGAATCCTCAGGATTGCTGGAGCAGCTGCACAGGGAGGGAGCTGGATGTCATTGTCCACCTAGGGACAAATGACCTGGCTAAGAAAGGATTAGAGAAGTGCAGGAAGAGTTTGTGGAATTGGGGAGGGCCTTAGTCAAGTAGCACGCACGTAACCTTCTCGGAGGTGCTGCCCATCTATGGCATAGGAGAGGCTAGGGTGTTCCGGTACATGGGATTCAATCAGTGGTTGAAAAAATGGTGTGGAGCTCAGGGATTTGGCTTCATTGGGGACTGGGGGTCCACCTGGAGTGATGCAAGCCTATACTGGCATGATGGGCTGCATCTGTCCGGGAGGGGAACCAGGATCCTAGGTGATAGGTTTAAATGCTTCATTGGCAAGCTTTTAAACTAGCCAAGGGGGGAGGCACTGGAAAGAAGCAGGAAAATCCTAGCCTCCCCAAATAATCACGGTAGTAAGTGCAGCAAACACCAACATAGAGGTGTCGATAGGGAGAAGGGCAGGGGTAAATGGAGAAAGTGACAAAGGCAAGAAGGACAGGGATGGGGCAAAAGGGAGTAAGGCCATCAGGAAATGGAGGGTAATGAGTACCAATGCCCGTAGTCTGGGCAACAAGCTCCCTGAGCTGGTGGCCTTGATGGAGCAGGATGCCTGGATATCGTAGCAGTCACAGAAACATGGTACACAGAGAACCATGACTGGGATGTTAACATACCAGGGTACATAACCTAAAAGAGAGACAGGCAGGGGAGAAGAGGGGAGGAGTAGCTCTCTATGTAAAGGAAGGGATAAAGCAACTGAACAAAAGTAAAACAGGAGGAGAGGAAGCACTGTGGGGTCACCTTGGAGACTGGAAAGGGCACCACAATCCCACAGGGGTTGTGTACAGACCCCATGTCAGGGGAGGAATGGACAGGATATGATAGAAGGCATTCTTAGAATGGCAGAGAAAGGAGATACTACTGATGGGACCTGAATATGCCAGATGTTAACTGGAGCACATTTGCTGCAGCCACATCCAAGAGCAGGGCCATTCTTGATGCCCTACAGGTGGCAGGCATTAGACAGCTAGTTTCAGAACCCACTCGAGAGAGGAGCAATCTTAGACCTCCATACTCTCAAATGGGGACAGTGAGAGGATCTCAGATCTAGAAGTGGGTTGCCATCTGGGGACAAGTGACCATCAAACAGTGTGGTTCACGTTGAACCAGCTACAGAGTCAAGCCATACAAAAGTGAGGTACTGGACTTAGGAGAGCTGACTTTGGCAAGATGGGAGAGTGCCTCAGAAAAGCACTAGCAAACAGGCTAGAAGGAGGTGTGGAGCAACAATGGGGAATCATCAAAACTGCCATCACAGAGGCAACACGCCTTTGTGTGAAGCAAATAAACAAATCAAACAGAAGAAAAAGCCACTATGGTTCTCAAAGAAGTGGTGGTGAAGGTTAGGGAGAAAAGATAGCATTTAGGAAGTATAAGGAAACACAGAAGGAGCAGGACAGAGAGCTGTACCAGTTAAGGCAGAAGGAAGCAGGAGGGAAGTCAGAATAGCAAAGGCCCAAACTGAGGAAAGATAGCCAACTCAGTTAAGAAGGGGATAAAACCTTTTATAGGTACATCAGTGAGTGTGAAGACAAAGGGAGGGATAGTGAGGCTGAATAGAATGAGCGATTGGGTGGGCAGAGGGGACAGTGAAAAAGCAGGAAACTGAAAAGAATATTTCTGCTCAGTATTCACAAAGAGGAGGATGCCTAATCCAATGCTGAAGCACTCTTGATAGGGGGTGATCCCAGTCCTTTCACAGAAGACAGGGTTCTGCAAGAACTCCTAAAACTGAAGGTGGACAAAGCAATGGGTCCTGATGGAATTCACCCCAGAATTCTAAAAGAATTAAGGGAGGAACTAGTGAAACCACTGGCTACTCTTTTTAATAAATCATGGGAGGATGGTGTGGTACCCGAGGACTGGAGGAAGGCGGATGTGATTCCCCTTCACAAAAGTGGGACCAAGTCAGAGGCAGGAAACTACAGACCTGTCAGTCTGACCTCTGTGGTAGGGAAAGTGATGGAGTCACTTCTGAAGGAAAGAATAGTTGAGTACCTAGAGGCCAGTGGAGCACAGGACCCAAGGCAGCATGGATTCACAGCGGGAAGGTCATGTCAGACGAATCTAATAGATTTCTTGACTGGGTGACCAGTAGTAGACCAGAGAGGGGCTGTGGACATGGCCTACCTAGACTTTAGCAAGGCATTTGACACAGTCCACACAAAAGATTAATAGTCAAATAAACCAGCCTGGGAGTGGGTCCCAGGGGGGTAGCCTGGGTAAAACATTGGCTGCACAACAGGACACAGAAGGTAATTGTAAATGGAGTCCACTCTGAAGAAAGAGAGGTTACTAGTGGGGTACTGCAGGGTTCAGTATTGGGTCCAGTCCTTTTTAATGTCTTCATCAGTGACATTGCAGAGGGACTGGAAGGAAAAGTATGCCGTTTTGCAGATGACACAAAGATCTGCAACAGGGTTGATACACAAAGAGGCGTGGAAAGGATGAAAAGGGACTTGGCAAGGTTGGAGGAATGGTCAGAAGTATGGCAGCTAGGATTCAATGCAAAGAAGTGCAAAATAATGCACCTGGGAAACAAGAACCCAGGGGAAGAATACACAATGGGTGGGAGGTAGTAACAACAACAAAAAAGGAAAGGGACCTGGGGTAATCACATCAGATGACCTTAAAGTTAGCAAGCAATGTGAGAAGGCAGTAGGAAGGGCTGGGGGTATACTGGGATGTACAGGAGAGGCATCAGAAGCAGAAAACAGGAAGTTGTTATCCCCTGTACAGACAGTTGGTGAGACCCCATCTGGAGTACTGTGTCCAGTTCTGGAGACCCCATCTCCACAAGGACATAGACAGGATAGAGGTAGTCCAGAGGAGGCAACTAAAATGGTGCAGGGTCTGCAGGAGAAGCCGTATGAGGAGAGACTAAGGGACTTAATATGTATACCCTTGAGGAAAGAAGGGAGAGGGGGACATGATAGAAACTTTTAAGTACCTCAGTGGAATCAACAAAGTCCAAGAGGGTAGCATCTTTCAGAGAAAGAGACTTGCAAGAACAAGGGGACACAATTTAAAGATAGAGGAGGGCGGTTCAGGGGCAATATGAGGAAGTATTATTTCACAGAGAGGGTAGTGGATGCATGGAACAGCCTTCCTGAGGAGGTTGTGGGGTCTAAAACTGTGGGAGAATTCAAGAATGCATGGGACAGACATAAGGCAATTCTTGTGGGGGGTAGGAAGAAATAGGCTGTTGGTTAACTAGGATCTACTGCCTATCCTGTAGGTAGGGAAATGGGCAGACTAGATGGGCCAAGCGGTCCTTATCTGCCATCAAAGTCTATGTTTCTATAGTTACTTTTCTTCAGGCGTATTTCTTTGGTACAGTCATTTCGGGCATGTTTGTAGTTTCGTATATCTACTTGCCTAGCAGTGGCCCAAGCCTGAAAGCAGAGAGAAGGGAACCAGAAAATGCCCTTGCTTGTCATATTATGAACTCACAGGGTACTCATTCCTTTTCGTTGCAAGGGATGGAGAAAGTATAGTTGGGAAAATGTGACAGGAACATGGATAATAAACTGCTGCAGAGAAAAGCCCATTGGCAATATCTACTCAGACACTTGAATATCCTGGACTACATGATAGGTTCCAATTAACCCCATTTCTGGAAAAATAAATACACAGTTTTGATAAATCACACTGAAATGGACACATGCTCATCTAATTATGTGGTTGCATTTCTCTCTCTCTGTCCTTATCTTATATTTAGTAGTCTATATGCTACAATTCCTCCTTTTGTCCTTAACCCCCACCCCATTTCTGCCTGTTTTTTCTTGACTGTTGCTGCACCATTGGTATTACAGTCTCTCAGTTTTCTCCATGCCCCCCATTCTATTCTGTCTCTTCTCGATATCACAGGTCTTATCATGATTTCTGAAATAAAATAGGCACCAAGTATTGAGAAATATGTTATCTGATCAATTTTATTTATGATACTAATGAATCTGGTTCCTGTATATACCAGCATACCATCTCACACTTTGCATTGATGTACTAATAGTTAATACTTTGAACCATGATATATCCATATGCATCTGAATATACAGGGTAATAAGTCATGGTAGTAATCAGTAATATAGAAATTTTCAATGCAAAGTAGTGGTATAAAATATATTTTAGCATCTTCCCCTTACCAACCCCCCCACCTTCCTCCCTCCCTTCCTCGTGTTCCTATGAGCAGTTGTTTTTAATGGGTGTATATCACCGTTCATTGCGCATTATACAGTCTGGTTTAATAGACAAGGAACGCTTTTGTATGTTTTTTGAGCACAGCAATGAAAATTATTCAGTGCACCATTTCTTGCTATAATAGATTGGGAAGTATGAATGTTTGCACCTACCATACTCACCGAATAACTACCTGACCACAGGTATATTATAGAGAATAATGGATGGGTAGCCAGTTATAATGAGGATTTTATACCCCCCCAGGGGTGGGATGCCACTTAAACCCTGGGAGCGAAGCTCGAGGGGTTATTACGGCATCCCACCCCGAGGGTGTGTGTAAAATCCGAGTTTTAACTGACTACCCATGTTTTATTTTGTATAATTTCTGGTTTCAATTTTTTTGCCTGTGCAAGTTAAATTTTCAGTAAAAAAAGAGGATGCAGTATTTAAATTGGAAGCATTTTATTTAGTAATACAGAATAATGAATATGTGAACTGTGCAACTGTTCGGAGTAAATATACAGAACATAGATAAAAGTGTTGAATTCATGACTTTTTAAACTTTTTTTTAAATAAGTTACTCACAGGCTATGTGAATTTGTCTACTTCGGGAATGTGCTCCATGACTGAAAACAAAAGTAAAAATACCACGGCATTCAAGCAATATTAAATAGTTAGTAGCTATTATCAAGTTTGAGTTAGTAAAATGAGAACATTTTTAAATACACTTTGTCCGTTTTTATTATTTTTATTTTTTCTTTCCATTGCGATGGTTGTTTTGCTTGCAGTCATCAAAGTACTTGCGAAGAGAACGAGAGTTTTAGTATGGTTAGGGATCGTGGTAAATTTAACGTGTAGAGCAAAACGTAGTTTAGTCATCCGCTTTGCTGTCTTATAGCACTAGGAGTCTTGATCTTGTTTTTTGGAGTTGGGGAAATTGTAGATGTCGATGGAGATGCCCTGCTGGAACAGAAAAGCACTACTCCAAGATGCCAACAGCGGATTTTTAGGCAGGTATGTGTGGCTCGCGCTACTACTGCTACTGTTAAGTGCTGCTATGGGGAAAGCTGGTGTGAGAATGTCATTATAACCAGCTGGTTTTAACAACAGAATTATAACCAACTTTTCCTATGTAAAAAAAAGTGTAACCAGTTATTATATATATATTGTGTGCCACTACATGGCAGGTCAACCTTAATAAAGTGTATTGATGTTATGAAAAACACTGGCATGTCCAGCGGTCTGTTGTTGCTACTTACTTTTATCTTTGTATGGAATCAATAAAGAGATACTGGGAAACTGTATCCTAAGTGGTCAGTCTGGACTTTGTAAATGCTGTACTTTCAGCTTTGAAGTCTTAAGAGTCATTCCAGTTAGGCGCCTTAAGAGACTGCTCCACATGCTGTCCAAACAGGTAGGTGCCACCAAAGGGGACATTCACATTATCTGCTGCCAGACGACCTGAGTGAAGCCAGCAGTCTGAAATCAGGAATGCCATCTGATGCAAATGCCTGCAGCTACAGAGCGAGATGCTGCATCAAAAGCATCCATACAGGCTTTGAGCTGATGATTGCTGGATTGTTTAGCCTCTGTATCTGGCAGAGCCTCTGCTAGAGAATTAAGCTTGCTCCAGAGGGTATATTCATATTTGGAAAAATTCCCTTGGTAGCCAGCTATCCTCATGCCCAGGGTGGCACAAGCATAAGCTTGTTTGCCCATAGTGTCAATCTTGTGCAACTCCCTATTAGTGGGGTGCATAGAGACCTCTTTGGGCACTGGCTTTGTCATTCTCAGTGAGAATAACCATAGCGTCAGCTATGGACTGATCTAAATACATTTGCTTATGTTGAAGAGCAGTGTCTCTCCTGTCTACCTGCTTGGGGACAGCTGTCACTGAATTGAGTCTCTGCCAAACCACATCAGATAAGGTCTCTAGTATGGTTTGGACAGGAGTGACTGGGATATTAGGCACATTCGTGAACTCCAGCTGAAGGTGCCTAGCCTGTATAATGGCTGCTGTCTCAAAATCCAGTGCCAAATGCATATTTCTGAGCAGAGCCTAAAAGACTGGTCTTCCTGACGTACAGAAGCAGGAATTGGGTCTAAGACCTCCTGATCATAGAATGAGTACTCATCATCAAATTCAGAGATAATGAGGTTGGGATCTGACTTGTCTCCCTTTACACCCTGCTCACGAGGAGGACAGAAGAGGGAGTGGGATTGCAGGGACGAAAATACACTGCATGACTGCAGTAACACCAGTGACACTGGCACCAGCCCACAGGGTGAAGGAGTGGTGCCAAGAGCAATGCCAAAATTACAGACATCACCAGGAGGGTTCCCAGCACTGCGAGCTCATGCAACGCTGGATAGACACAGTACCCAATACTGAGCCAGGCCCTCAAGGGCCCACACTCGGCACCGTGGCTGCCCCTGTCCCACCAGTATGGAGGCGAACACCACAAGCGGGACAGATATCAGCAGCGCTGCTCCTGGCAAGGACCTGAAGGCTGCTGCCACAAGTGAAAATTCTTCTGAGCCCAACAGCACCACCCACGGTGCCAGCCTGGCTGACCACGATTGGTCAGGGGACTGGCCCACTAGTGGTGCCAGCTGGGCCAGATGCACCCACTGCTCCATCAGAGCTGCCTAGTGCTGGCCCATTGGCTCAGTAGTAGGGCTTCCACTGCTATGCTGACTATCCGAGTTTGGCAGCGAGCTCGGGAGCTGGAAGGCGCATATGATGGACTGCTCTCCTCCTCCAGGGAATGGGGGGGGGGGGGGGGCTGTTCCTGGCATTCACCTGACACCTGGTGGAGACCAGGGGTTGGGCATGCTGGACCATCAGGACACATGGGAGGTGTGGTGGCTATCGATGCACATCGCACAGAAGCATGCATTGTGCATCATGATAGCATTATATGTCTGCACTTCCTGAGGGGCACAAAAGAGGGAAAAGAATAGTACCGACCAGTAGGATGAATCCAGTCTCCCGCAGGCCCTGTATCCAACTATACAAGTGCTGTTCGAGCTACCTGGACCTTGCATCCGGTGTGGTTTGGGGGACCCCGCCGACAGGGTGGGTAAGTCCTGGGGGAACAAGCCGAACAAAGGTAAGTCCTGAAGGATGCCGAGGTGACAGGGCTGAGGAGACTAGAAGATGGGGGCTGGTTGGTTCATGGGGGAAAAAAATAATAACTAATTAAAAAGAAAAATAAAAGAGCTGTCTAGTGGTGGAATTGCCCATTGGATCCCTTGCTTAAAGACAGAGGGGGGGCTCCAGGCCCGAGACACTGACCTCCCAGTCCTAGAAGTCACCAGTGATGATGGTGGGGATCTCCAAGTCTGGAATGTTGAATGACTCGCAGAAAAGCTAACAGAGGGCAACTTCAACCAGTGCCTTTTCTTCCCCTTCTTGCAAGAGGAGGAAAAGGCTGAAGCAAAGCGGTGCCTCGACCCCGACACACAGAGGGATCGGTACTGCTTCATTTTCTACTTATGGAAAGACTGCCCTTCTTTCCATATACTGGACTGCCCACTGTCAGAACTCCTCTCTGGATGAGAGAGTGGACTGGACACAGCCCCACTACAGCATCTTGCCTCTTCAAGCTCCCGACCACCCTCCATGGTCGTCGACTGGTGATACATACACAGTAGGGCTGAGAGAGAAACTAAGATATACGGTATTTATGTAATAAAACTAAACTGACAGAAAAATAAACTCTAATGTTTAGCACTAAAAACTGAAGAGTTGAACGCTGTTGTCATAAAGACATGAAGCTCTGACTTCCAGTATGTGAGGGACATTTTCACTGATGCACACTCGAGGGAAAAAAGGAACTGAGACAGGGGCTACGCTGAGGTAAACCAGCAGCCACATGCACTGACTCACGATGTCATGCATGCATGCTGCTTACCATGGCACAAGCCCTCTTACTGGTCCTGGCTCCCACTGGATCCTAGCACCTCCAGCTCATATCCACTAGTGGGAATCAGTGGTGGTTCTTAGAAGAAATGTGACGGTGCGAAGAAAACAAGCTAATAAATAAATCAATCACATAACTCCAAGAACAAATGGCATACTGTGGGAATAAACAATGATAAACTACTGTAGAATGAACTAGACAGAAATAGCTACTCGGACAAAAAAACAAAGCTAGGAGGCCTACTCAAGCAAACCAGAAGTTTTTTGGTATGCTCTCGATGGCAGGAAAGAAAAAATTACTCACCTTAGTAATGTTGTTTCTTCTAATGGAGTCTTGCTATATTATAGACATTAGCAGTTTGATCCAGCTCTAGAACTGCCCCGGAGTGAAATGGTTAAAACCATTCCAAAATAGAATTTTGGCACGAGAGCAGCTCTATCTGTGTCATTTCAAACTTGAACTGTCAGATCTTTCGAGCCAAACTCACTAAGGTCTGTGTGGAAGCTGTAACCTACACTAGCCAAATGGCTACCTAAATAATAACAACCATTGATGGTCCCAACACCCAAGACTCAAGTCAGGGACCAGAAATGCTAACACCATTCTAATAATATGAAAATGGAACATAAGTATAATAAAACACACACACGCGTACATACACACCCCAAAGTCCCAAGGGGACAAAATGCTAACAGGACATAAGTAGTGCCCACACTAAGTTGCCGCACCCCACCAAGTAGAGGTTCTGAGAGAGGCAGGTTGGGGGGGAGGTCTATAATATAGCAAGACTCCATTAGAAGAAACAACACTACTAAGGTGAGTAATTTTTCTTCAAACAACATGAAGTCTTGCTATATTATAGACATTAGCAGAATACACAGCAGTACCTCCATGGAGGAGGGGCAGAACCTACTTAAGGAATAGGCTCTGAAGAACAGATGTGCCAAACCGAGCATCTCTCCTGGCCTGACATCCAGGGAGTAATGCTTAGTAAAAGTGTACCGTTTTCCAAGTAGCAACCTGGCAAATCTCTAATAAAGGGATATCTCTGGCAGCTAGAAGCGCAGAACACCCTCGGAGAATGAGCCCCTCAAACCGGAGGCTCTGCCACTTCTGATAATAAAATTGATACAAGAGACAATCCACCTGGCTATTGATCTCTTTAGTGGCAGGTTTGCCTTTCCCAACTTCACCATAGGTAAGGAAAAAGTTGGAGGGATCTGAACCTGTGACCTTTGGTACGCTCTATATAATAGCTAAGAGCTCTCTTAACATCCAGGCTGTGCAACCTCCTCTCACCCAAAGAGGAGTGATCAGTGAAAAATACTGGAAGGGAGACTGATTGATTAAGATGGAAATCTGAAACCACCTTATGCAAAAACTTCCTATTAGTCCTAAGGACTACCTTATCCCTGTGGAAAGAAATAAAGTCAGTCTCCACTGACAAGGCTTGCAATTCACTTATGCATCTGGCAAGTGATAGCCACTAGAAAAACAGTTTTCCAAGTTAGGTACTTAAGCTCTGCAGAAGACAGAGGTTCAAAGGGGGTTGCATTAACTGGGCAATGCAAACATTAAGGTCCCAAGCAGGGCCGGTTCCCTAAAGGGAGAATTAGTATGAGTAATCCCTTAAAAACTTGGAAAACACAGGATGAGAGGAAAAGAGGATGACTTTCCTGCTGACACAAAAGCAGATACAGCTGTCAAATGAACTCTCAGGGTAGCTGGTCTGAGACCCAAGGAATTAAGATGTACCATGTAATCTAACAAAATGGGCAATTCAGCAGATTCTGGGGAAATATTTTTCCCAGCACACCAAATGGAAAACCTTTTCCATTTAGAACTATCAGTAGCCCTAGTGGAAGGCTTTCTGGAAGCCTTTAGGATCTCAAGAACACCCTGAGAGAGGTGTAAATCAGCAAACTCTAACTCCTCAAGAGCCAGGCCTTGAGGTTGAGGATTTGAGGTCGGATACCAAACCCTTCCCGGACACAAGTCAACAGATTGTGATTCCTGGGGAGGCACAGGGAAGATGGACTGTCAGAGACAGAAGGAGTGGGTACCAGGGCTGCCTGGCCCAATCCGGGCAATCAGAATCACCCTGCAAGGCTGAGATCTGATTTTGACTAGTACTTTGAATAGGAGAGGAAAGGGGAAAGCATAGAGGAACTTCCCTCCCAATCCAGAAGAAGGCATCCAGGGAACTGAGCCCAGCACTGGAGGCCTGCAACAGAACAGAGGAAGTTTGTGATTGTCTGGGGCTGCAAAAGATCTATCTGAGGATGCCCCACCTGCAAAAACTATCCCCAGCACTTGAGGATCCAGGGACCATTCGTGATGGCCCTGGAAATCCTGCTGAGGGCATCCGCTAGGACATTGTCCTTCCCTGGAAGATGAACTGCTATGAGGAAGTGTTCAGGAATAGGCCAGAGACCACAACTTCATTGCCTCGGTGCACAAGGCCGAAGACCGAGTGCCCCCTGTTTGTTGATGTACCACATTGTTGTGGTGTTGTCTGTTCTGACTTGTATCACCTTGTCGGACAGATGCAGAAAAGCTTGAAGAGCTAAAAGACAGCTCTGAGTTCCAGCAAATTGATGTGGAGCATAGATTTCTGGGACCAAACTCCTGAGTGGAAAGGTCGCCCATGTGGGCTCCCCAACCCAGAAGGAAGCATCTGTAGTGAGAGTCAAGTCGTGAGAAGGAGAAATGAAGGAGACCCCGCTCTTAATTGCTCTGATCCTGCCACCACTGGAGAGCTAGGATCAAGGTTCGAGTCACTGGGACCAACTTGGAAGGGGTCTCTTCTCTGAGACCAAAAGGTTCTCAAGTGAAACTGAATGTTTCTCATCTGAAATCTGGCTCCCTGCACAACAGCTGTGATGCAGCCATGTGCCCCAGAGCCAGAAACTGTCATGCTGGTCAGAGACCTGCAGAGTGAAGGAAGAGGCCAGAGCCACTAAATTCCTTACACCCTTTCTGGGGAAGAAAGGCTCTGGCTAGCTTTGTGTCCAATTCTGCCCCTATAAAGGTGAGTACCTGGACTGGTTCCAGAACCGACTTTAGTAGGTTTAGCAGAAAACCCAGGAGGTGAGAAGCTGCTGGGTGACCTGCAGGTGATTTTACCTGTTCTTGGGACTGGCCTACAATGAGCCAGTCGTCTAGATAGGAAAACAGCAATCCTCTGCCTCCTTAAGTGGGCCACTGCCACTGCTAGACACTTGGTGAATACCCTTGAGCAGAGGTAAGGCCGAAGGGCATTGCTCTGAACTGGTAATGACCTGAGGGCAGTTCGAATCTGAGGTACTTTGATGGGATCTTCTGATTAGGACATGGAAATGGGCATCCTTGAGGTCCAGGGAGGCTAGCCAGTCCCCTGGCCTTAGGGAAGGTAAAATCATTGCCAGAGTTACCATTTTGAACTTTGGTTTCAAAAGATGCTTGTTCAGATATCTGAGATCTAAAATGGGCGCCATTCTCCTGTCTTTTGGGTAAGCAAGTATCTGGAATACAGACCCTGCCCTGATGCAGGGGAGGAACCTTTCTACTGCTCTGAGAGCTAACAGGGATGAGACCTCTGTTTCCAGAGCGAGGTCTCTGAAGCACTTGCAAGTAGAAAAGTCTGCTTCTCAACTTGGGAAACTTTTGAAGCTGAGAACCAGACCTCATTTACTACTTCCAGAACCCACTTGTCTGAGGTTAAAGAAGCCCAATTCTGACTGAAGTAAGCCAGCCTGCCCCCACTGGTACAGGAGAACGGCCTGGGCACCCCATCAGGGTGCCTGTTTCATCAGGAGCTTTAGGCTGGGGGTGGGAGCAGGTCTGCCCACCCTCGCTCTGCCCCTGCCTCTGAAGAGCCCCTCTGAGCATAGGCAGAGGAGGCCTGAGTCTGGTAGAAAGGCCTGTGAAAAGGCCTACCCTACCCCGGGGCATGCCTTTGAGGAGTGGCTTGCCACTCTAACCTGGGCACTCTTGTAAGTAGTCCATATTCATCCATCTTCGTCATGTAATTCTCTGTCTGCTCTCCAAACAGAGAATTTCCCACCACAGGAAAATCCATAGCCTTAGTCTGGGTATCCTGTGACAAACTAGTACACCGGAGCCAGGCCAACCTACTAAAAGCTACAGATGTGGCCATGACCCTAGAGGAAACATCATTAACATCCACAGCAGCATGAAACTGAACCTAGAGGCGCAATGCCATCAGCAGCCACCTGTTCTAGTTCATTAGCCAGCTGGCCATGGGCCTGCTTGCCAATTGCATAACAGTATCCCATCTAGATTTCTGATACCTAGCTACATAAGCCATATAATTTGCTTGCCTGAGTCCCAGAGAGGCTGCCATATACTGTTTTTGCCATGGCATCAATCTTCCTGGAATCCTTGTCAGGAGGATGTGAAGCCAAGGAATATTAGCTTTATCACAGGCAGCAGCCTGAACTACCCCAACATGACTGCATTGCTGAGAAAGGAATTCTGTATCAGGGCCTGACAATGTATACCTTCTGTCCATCTTTTTATCTATAGGAGGCACAGAATTAGGAGCTTTTAAAATTTTAATTGTTTGTTTCCTAGAAGACTTATGTAAAGGAATAGACAATCTCCTAGACTCTGGAATATCCATAATTTCTACAAAATCAGGCTCCTCTTGCTCATCCACAGCCTCTTCTAAGGGAAGCTGGAGGGTTTCAACAACTTTTTTATAAAACATAAAATGAGATGGGGACTCAGACAGCATAGGGGGAGATTCTAAAGGTCTGTCTGGGGAGATGTCCGGTTCAATGGGCACACCCAGACCTTCCCAGCCACATTCATACTGTTCATAATCCTCCTCCCCCTCCTCTGGTTCATAACATTCCTCAATATCATAATCCTGAACCACTGGGACTGGACGAACTGACCTTTTACCAGATAGTGGTGGTTCGGACGGACCCTGAGACAGTGACTGGACAATTTGTATGGCTTTGCTATCTCTGCAGCAGTTGGAGAAGGAATTTTGGACCCAGACCTGATGATTTTCTTGTTTTCTTTACTGGAATTGGTTCCTCAGAACCAGCTTTTCTTTTGCCCGAGGAAGTCTGGCCCTGGTCAGAGGGCACTCCCTCTGGTTTGGTTGGCACCGAACCGGGCTGGCCATCCGGGTCAGTGGACTTTTTGGCCTCTCGTTCCCTGAGCCTGCCCAATCTTTTTTCCAGGGTGGCTGCAGGGAAATTCTTACATACCTGGCAGTCTGACTGGAGGTGGTCAAACCCCAGACAATAAACACATGTGGTGTGTGGGTCAGCCTTGGCAAGACTTCCCCACAAGCGTCACAGTGTTGCAACCCAGTGGGCCCGGTTTTTCTTTGGGTTTCTCAGACATAATGCCAGCTCGTAACCAAAACTTGCCTTTTAACGGCAGTGCTAGGGCAAGACACCATATCGTTCCTAACCGTGTTAAGGGTATTGGAAAACGTGAATAAATCCGGTTTTTAGAACCGAGAAGAACCGGAACCGCACTCTAAAATAGTAACTTTTAGTTTAAATGAGTTTTAAACCCACTGATCGGTTCAAAACCGAACGATAACTTACAAGTTCCACACAGACAAAACCTTCATTTACTTACGGTTACCACAGATAGAGCTTGAACCGAACGGTTTCGTGGTTAAAATAAAACTATTCTCAGTTAAATCCAACCGAGAAAACACTTTTAAACCGAGAAATGAACCGAGCAGAAGGAGAAATCTCCCGGGCGACTGTTCACTAGTGAGGTAAAGAATCTGACAGTTCAAGTTTGAAATGACACAGATAGAGCTGTCTCGTGCAAAATTCTATTTTGGAATGGTTTAACCATTTCACCGGGGCAGTTCTAGAGCTGGATCAAACTGCTAATGTCTATAATATAGCAAGACTTCATGTTGTTTGAAAAACAGATTACTCACCTGTAACAGTAGTTCTAGGAGTGGTATACCGGAAAGTCTTCAAGCTGGCTCCTCCCACCCACCCAGGTGGTAACTCCCTCAGCTCCGCCCCATGATGCCAGATCTTGCTAGCTGGAAGCAGTAGTGTGCGCCAAAGTCAGGAGCTCAGGTGGGTCCATGTGGATGATCATCATATACCACTCCTAGAAAGGAAAATTACGTACCTACCGTAATTCTTGATCTTCTTGGACGAGTCTCCACCACTCATTCACACTAGTGGGATTGGCGCCGGAGGCACTAAGACCCATCGGGAGCAAACTTTTTGCTGGAGGGTCGGCGAGGCAGCGCGCCGGGAGACCTGGCGCGCCATGAGCAGCGGCTCGGCAATAATGACCATCGGCGGCGACCTCCACCGCCTCAGTACCTTTTTACCAAGGAGGTGCAGCGCAACTAACGAAAGGTAAACCCAA
Organism: Neoceratodus forsteri; assembly: GCA_016271365.2. NCBI lineage: Eukaryota > Metazoa > Chordata > Ceratodontiformes > Ceratodontidae > Neoceratodus > Neoceratodus forsteri. Next base: position 1,332,376,125 of record CM057455.1, on the reverse strand, counting down.
CATTAAAAAGCGGACATAAGATAGTCCATTATGACCCATGTAAGAAGGGTCAGCAAAGAGTCCTCACGGCCCTAAAGATTTGAGGTGAGGCCAATACAGCGGTGAGCTCGGGGGATGGAGGGTGGGGAGTAGCCCGAATGGGTGGTGGAGACTAGATCAAAAAGAATCATGCAAATCACTATTCTGGACCTATCGTAGTCTCCTACTCATTCACACTAGTGGGAGAGTACCAAGCTGATAATCCCAAAAGGCGGGCCGGAAAGCCAGAGCTCCTGGCGTCTAAGATAGAGCCATTAAGGATAGTTCTGCGAATCAGAAGATGGCCTGGCATGAACATCCAGTGCATAGTGTAGCAGTATGCACTGAGGCTCCAATAGCGGCGTTGCATATATCTGCAATTGGAACATGCAATTTCCGCTAGGGATGGAAACCCGCCCTAGTAAATTGATACCTCTACCTTCTAATTCTTGAGCCACATGGAATACTTAATGTGAGCATGCCACTAACCATGAAGAGATACATCTAATAGCGACAGGTTGACCCAGCGGGTGTCGCTGAAAAAACGAACAGTTGCTGAGTCTTGCGAACATCCTTGGTTCTATCTAAATAGAACATAGGGCTCTCTTAACATCAAGGAATGAGAATCGTTCCCTTCATTTTGGAAATTAGCAAAGTGAGCGGGAAGTACCAGAGGTTGGTTCAGATGGAATTCTGACACAACCTTGGAAGAAATTACTAGGATGATGCGAGACTACCTTGTCCTTATGGAATACAGTATACGGAGGTCCGTAACAGTGCATATCTCAGAGACCCTGCGGGCTGAGTAATGGCCACCAGGAGAGCGGTCTTCCAGGTAAGAATTTTAGCTCACAGGTAGCTAAGGAGGTTGAAGAGCTTCAGGTAATGTCCAGCACCTCAGGTTAATGTCCCAAGGCTGCAACTGGACGGCAACAGGGGTCTGGTATGGAAATCCTTGAAATCTCTTCACCATAGGTAACTGAGCCAGAGTTGAAAGCAACCGGCTCATGGGCAGCTGAGATGGCACTAAGGTGAACTTTAACTGTAGAGTATTGAAGACCTAAGTTTGATAGGTCCAAAGATACTCCAGAACCTTCCAGGAGGACAGGAAAAGGGATTCCAAGAGGTTTTGCACACCAGGAAAGCGTTTCCATTTGGAGCGTCGTTTTCAGGTGGCTGGCTTCGAGCAGCCAGAAGGATGTCTGAGACTCAGAGGGCGTTGAACGATTCACTTCTATCTCTTCAGGGCCAAGCATGAAGGTGAAGTGATTTCAGGTTGGGATGGACCAACAGACCCTGAGTCAGAGACTGATTTGCAAAGGAGTGGTCTCGGAGGCTGCCAACATACTGTTGAGTAGAAACGCATAGTTGCGAGGCCAGGAAGGGAACAATGAGAATCATCTTGGTCCCTGAGACTGAACTTGAGATACTCTCTGGATTAGAAGTGGTGGAAGAGGCGTAAAGAGGCGTTTGGTCACGAGCCTGAGCATCCTGACAGAAAATACCAGGCCCTGGATTTCTGGAGCAGAAGAGAGGCAGTTTTGCGTTGAGTGGGGATGCAAAAGGTCAGGTCTAGAGTCCCCACTCTTTGAACGAGGACACGAGCTACGGCTGGATGAGAGACCACTCGTGAGGTCTGCCTCCGTTCTGCTGAGGTGATCTGCAGGTCGTTTGTATACCTGGCAGATAAACGCATGAATCAGAGACTTGTCTCACAACCACTCCACACCTCATTGCTTCCCTGCAAAGAGATAAGAATGAACACCGCCTTGCTTGTTGATGTAATACATCACTGCTTTGTTGTCCGTTTGAAGGAGAATGTTCTTGTGACAAGGACATCCTTCAGAGCTCGGATTGCAGAGGACGCTCTCATCTCAGGACATTTACAGTGGAGATGAGTTTGAAACGAGTCCATACACCTTGAGTGTGGAGGGAGACAGTGAGCTCCCATCCCGTGCGATGCATCTGTGGTGATGGAGATCTGATGATCCGGGGGAGCAAAGGGGAATCCTTCCAGGAGATTGCTCTCTTGAGACCACCAGGTGAGAGACCTTCGAAGGGGCTCTGTCACCTTGATGGGATAAGACTGGGGGTGAGAGGTCGGGGACCACTGAGTGGAGAACATCCACTGGGTGGTTCTCATGTGCAGTCCGGGCCAGAGGGACAGTGAGACGAGGGCGCCGCATGAGACCCAACATCGTTGCATCGAGAGCTGTAACCGATTGGTTCTCCTGATATAGCAGATATCGGAAGGTCAGTCTTCTGTCCTCTGGAAGAAAGCCTTCAGCTGAAGAGGTGTCTAGGCGTCCCTGAAAAGGCCTCTGGGAGGTTGCAGTTGAGATTTTTCAAATTCAGCAGAACTCCATGGGCGTGAGAAGGCGAGAAGTCGTTTGCAGGCTTCAAAGTCCCTTAGCCGGAAGGGCTTGCTAGAAACCAATCGTCAGGTAGGAAACACTCGAGTCCGACTTTCCTGAGATGCGCGTGAGAACTGCAACACTTTGTAAAACTGGCAGGCGCCGAGAGATAACCAAAGGGCAGGACTCTGAACTTCAGTAATGCTGACCCAAAGCTACAAACCTGGGAATTTCTATGGGGGTGGTGGGGGAGAGATATGCTGGTAAGCATCCTGCATATCCAGAGGCCAGCCAGTCGTGCTGATGCAGCAAGGGTAACAGGGTACCTAGAAATCATCTTGAATTTCTCCTGGGGAGGAATTTGTTTAACTCTGAGGTCTAGAATGGGAGCATCCCCAGATTTCTTTGGAACCAGAAAGTAATGGGAGTAGAACCCTGTGTTTGCATGAATCTGAGGGGCACCAGTTCTATTGCCCTGTTGTTCAGAGAGCCCTGGATCTCCAGCGGTGAGGAGATCTGACTGAAGGCCGACAACCTGGGTTGTCATATGGGAGGACAATTAGGGGTTCCAAGAAATTGAAGAGTAACCTCATGAATTATCCGAAGAACCCATTGTCTGAGGTTATGGACTTCCACTGGTTGTAAGTACATCAGGCGACCTCCACCGGAGAGAAGTTCCACCTCGGGCAAGTGGATGGAACTTGAGCCCAGCGACTCATAAGGTGGCGCTGGGAGCTTTGGGTCCCTACGCTTTCTCTAGTCTTCTTTTGAGGTTGGGCAGGTTGGCTTTTATGGAGCTTCCTGCCTCTGCCTCGAAAGGACTGCGACCTATGAAACTGGCGTCTGTTCACATGCGAGAGGAGGGGCAGGCGGAAATCTGGCCAACAATGGCCGATCTAGTCTTCTGAGTGGCCTCTAAGGCTTGCTCCACCTGAGGGCCAAAAGAAAGGCCATCAAAAGGCAGGCGCCATCACCTGCTGCTGAGCATCATTCGTGAAGCCAAAATGCGCGGCCAGGAATGGCGCGGTACAATCCCTGGCTGCTGAGGCGGAAGCAGTGTGAGCGTCCATGGCGGCTTTGACCTGTTGGTTATTGGACTCAATACCTCTAATAACGGTCAGAAAGAAGCTCTGACTTGGAATCCGAATCTGGAAGAGCTTCAACCATTCTTTTCATAGAGTGCCACAGGATATACTCATACTGAGAAAATAGCCTTGATAACTGGCAATACGCATACTTAGAGTGGAGGCAGCAAGACTCTCTTACCTAATATATCAATCTTCGAGGACTCTTTTGTTAATAAGGTGAGCTGTAGTAGTTGAGGAAGAACGACCTTGTCATTCTCTGCCAGGACTACAATAGGATCATAAAGGCTTGGGATGCCAAAATGGGACGATCCTTGGGGCTGAATACTTCTTATCAATGGATTTGTACTGAGGGAATAAAGCAGGGTTATTCCATACCATTTGAGACAGCGTCTCGAAGGAAAAGCTGGAATCGGAGGTCAAATCCGTAGGGATCTCCGAAGCATGAAGATACTGGAGTCTTAATATCTTCCCAGGATCGATGTCTGTAGTCTGGAGAAAGAGTGGATCCCAGGTTCTTCAACAGAGACTTAAGGACAGGTCCTCGACCACAGGCTCTGTAGCAAAGAAGATCCTGTTTCCTCCACTTCATCACCCAACGAAGGTCCTGGGTCGAGCTCAACATCATCTCTGATGGTCCAGAAAGGACTGTTTGGACAGGAAAGGGTGAAAATTAGGAGAGGAGGAAATGGCAGAAAAACAAGGAGAGTCCCCAAGGGCTGCGGCGCCGAGGCAACCAAGCAGGCTGAAAGCGGCACCGAGGCGCATGGCGCCGAAGAAACCTGTGCAGCCCTAAGCGCCCAGCGGCGCGCGCGCGGGCGGCAGCGCGCGCAGAGCGGCGTACTTGGCGCCACCAGACTGACGCTGACGGCATCGCAGGCAGCGCGCGAGCGAGCGCCGCCCGATCAGCAGCACCACCGGCGGCTGGTGAGATAGGCGCCAGCAACAACGCCAAGACCACGCGGCGCCCGCCCAGCGAGCGCCGCCAGCTCAGCGGCCCAGCAGCGCCGACACGGCAGACCCTGCAGAAAGGCGGAAAAGCCCGAGGAACCTGGAAAACAGAGAAGGAAAAATACCAGGAGATAAGGAGCGCCATGTGAGGCCCCTGCGCGCAGCCATGTGAGGGAAACACCTAAGCAGGTCGCTAGCACGAAGAAGGTGCCGCGCGACTAGGAAGGTCAACACGCCTACCTGATCGCCGGAGGCCGAGGGCTCCGAGGCCGAGCCAGGCAGAAGAACCAACCTCCGAGCCCATCGCTCCATAAGAGCGGCCCACTGATGAAACTGCTCATCTGGAGCCCTACCTATAGGCGGGGAGGGGCTCCGATGTCGAGGACGACGATTATCGGAAGTTGGCGACTCGAAGAAGGAGACGGCAACTAGCGATAACCGACCGTCGGCAGCGCGAACATACCAGAGGCGACTCGGTGATGCCTTCTCTTTTTGACCTGTGGGCGAAGAAGAGCTCGAGGCGACGAGCGCTGAGAATCGCGACCGTTTTTAATGCCGCGGGGGACGCTTCATCCCAGGCATCGGACTGCCGTGGTCGGAACCCGCTGAGAGAAGGAGGCTGACCCGGACCCAGCCCGTGACTGAACAGCTTTCATCACGAGTCTCCCTACCGTCACCTGACCTGCTCATAGTGCGACTCCGTCCAGTGGGCGAGACTTCTTCAAGTAAGTTAAATTTAAATATTAGAAAATTTTCAGAAAAATAGAATAAAACTAAGCGATACTACTATCGTGATAATGTTACAAAAAACAAACTGAAAACTATGCGCTAGTTTGAAGTTTGACTCCGACTGGTGACGGCGTCGTCACTGAAGCGCACTTTCGTGGCAGGAAAAAAGGAACTTGAAGCGGTTGGAGGGTCGTCACGAGATGGTCATTACCGAGTCAGCTGCTCATGGGCGCCAGGTCTCGCGGGCCGCCTCTCGCTACCACCCTCCAGCAAAAAGTTTGGTCCCGATGGGTCTTAGTGCCTCCGGCGCCAATCCCACTAGTGTGAATGAGTGGTGGAGACTTATGTCCAGGAAGATCTACTGTTACAGGTAAGTAACCTGTTTTTCTAAGGACGTGGATATGATGTGCTATCCACACTAACTGGCAGACTCCTAGCGGTTCTCTGTGGAGAGGGAGGCAAGGCGTACACCTCCTATTTAGGAAACAGAGATTGGAGAACTGAGGCCCCAAAACCAGCATCCCAGCGTGACTCTAGGTCAATGTGGTAATGGGAAATGAAGGTCTGTGCGCTGACCTCCAGGTAGCAGCCCTGCAGATTTCCTGGATAGGGTTTTCCCTTGAAGCAGCCACCGATGCAGCAGTATGGCAGGCAGAATGAGCCCTTAGCCCTCCGGGAGGCTTCCTACCCGCCAACCTATAGCAGAGATCAATGCAGGATGTGAGCCACCTGCCAATTGTCTGCTTGGATACAGGTCTGCCAGGTGCGGCTTCAGTGTAGGTGACAAACAGCTGGTGAACCTCTCCCCCAACTCCAACTGTGCGCTCTTTGTACTAAGCATGTGCTTGCCTCAGGTCCAGAGTATGGAGCCTGTGCTTGGCCTCCGAAGTGTGACTGGTGAAGTACACTGGGAGATAAATCACCTAGTTAAGGTGAAACTCTGACACAACCTTCAGGAGGAACTTTGGGCTGGGGCACAGGACAACCTTGTCCTTGTGGAAGGCCAGGTAAGGAGACTCCACTGAAAGCACCTGAAGCTCAGTAATCCTTCTGGCTGACGTGGAGTCCAGGGCCTCGAGAAGGCATCCCACTGCAGTGTTTTGCTGAGGGGGCCAGGCACAAAACAGCCTCAGCTTTGTGTTCTCCCTGGAGGTGAACAGGTCCACCTGATGGATGCCTCACTGGGAGAACAGACTGTGAACTACCTCTGGGTGGAGAAGCCACTCATGAGATGCCTCGCCCATCCAGCTGATTGGAGGCTCCTGCCACATGGATGACCAGGAGATCGTCTCCAGGCTGCACACAAGGGTCCAGACACAGAAAGCTTCCCTGCACAAGGGCAGGGAGTGCACCCCTCCCTGTTTGCTGAGGTAGTACATGGTCATGGTGTTGTTCATCTGGTCTTGGACCACCTGACCCCAAATGTGCAGAGCGAATGCAGTTAGCATTAGCCAAACTGCCTGCAGCTCCAGCAGGTTGATGTAGCATCGGGACTCCTGGGGGGTTCAGAGCCCATGGACTCTATGTGCCCCCCTGGTGGACACCCCAGCCAATGAGAGAGATATCAGTCATCAGGATGACCATCAGCTCTGGGCGAACAAACAGGATCCTTTCTTGCAGATGTGCTGGGACTAACCACCTCTGGATGGCGTACCACATCCGCTGGATCACAGTGACCAGCTGGTCAAAGTGATCCTTGTACTGAGACCACTGGCTGGCCAGCTCCCACAGCAGTGAGCACATTCTCCAGCAGGCCCAATGGACCACACTGGTGCAGATCACCATGTAGCCCAGCAAGCACAGGAAGTCAGGGTGCATTGCCCAACCCGAAATGATCGGGTACAGGAGGAGAGAGCCTCTGCCATGTCCACCGGGTGCCGGGCTCTGGCTCTGCAAGAGTTGAGCTCTGCCCCGATAAAGCAGATTACCTGCAAGGGCATGAGTTCCGACTTGGCCTCGTTGATCAGGAGGCCAAGGAAGATGCAGGTCTGGAGGGCCAGGTCCCTGGACTGCTCCACCTCCTACCTGGAGGGACCAGCAATCAGCCAGTCATCAAGGTAGGGGCAATCCCGGACCCCTTGGCGCCTCAGGTAAGTTGCCACCACTGCAATGCACTTGGTGAGGACCCTGGGGGCCGAGGAGAAGCTGAATGGCATGGCCTGGAACTCACAGAGGGCTCCCTCTGCGCGAAAGCGGAAGAACCTGCGATGAGATGGATGGATCATGACGTGAAAGAATGTGTCCTGAAGATCCAGGGAGCAAAACCACATGTTTTGCTCTAGAGGTGGTATGATCTGAGACAGAGTTACCATCCTGATGGTGCGTGACCTGAGGAACTTGTTCAGGTCGTGCAGATCTAGAATGGGGTGCCAGCTCCCCATCCGCTTTGGCACCAGGAAGTACCTGAGACAAACTCTAGGTGTTCTGGAGGATCTACGACAGGAACCATAACCTCCTTGTGGAGGAGCTGAGCTATATCAGCTCTGAGAGCTGACAGCATGTCTGCGGAAACCAAGTTCTCCCATGGGGCCCATGTTCGGCAAGGAGGGTACTGCTCAAATTCCGGAGGCAGACCCTGACCCACCACTTCTAGAACCCACCTGTCTGTGGTGACAGCAGACCAGGCAGGAAGTAGTGGAGCCGGACCCACATGGGAGGACCCAGGGAAGGTGTGATGGGCATGAGGGAGGCATCCTTCATCCCATCACGGGGCAGACTTGGAGGAGGAGGAGGGCCTGGCTGAGGCACCATGGGGGCCTCTCCCTCCAGGCTTACGGACAACCAAGGCCACCAAATTGGGCCGAGGTCACCAGGCCTGAGCTTGTTGTCCAGTATGGGGCTGGGCTGGTTTGGTCGCAGGAGTGGAGGTGGATCGAAAGGGCTTCCTCTTCTGTTGCTGCTTGGAGTCCTTGGGGTCCTTCTGGGCAGATGTCATGGAGTCCAAGGTGGCACTGGACTTCTCGATACGGGTGAGGTGGCCCTCGGCCCCAGGCCCAAACAGGTCGGTGCCCAGGAAAGGGACATCTGCCAGCTTGTGCTGAGTGTTCACCATGAAGGTCGAGATCCTCAGCCAAGCCCTGTGATGCATGGCCACTGAGGCTGCCACGGATGTCCATGGCTGTCTGGAGCTGTTGTTTGGCTACAGCTGGCCCTGGTCTGGGACCTGTTTGACCGTAGTCTGAAGGTCCGCAGGCAGATGAGGAAGCACCTCATCGAGAAAGCCCAGCAGGACATGAGATAAGTGGGCCATGAGGCGGGCCAAGCTCGACTGACAGAGACCAAGCGAAAAAGCAGCGTAGACTTTCTTAGCTGCATGGTCCAACTTCTTGGACTCCTTGTCAGGTGGCTTGTCAACATCCCCGGTGTTGCCGAAGCACCTAAACACAGAGTCTGCCACTAATCCTTCATCAACAGGGTTGATACACAAGGTGGGGTGGAAAGGATGAGAAGGGACTTGGCAAGGTTGAAGGAATGGTCAAATGTATGGCAGCTTAGATTCAATGCAAAGAAGTGCACAGTAATGCACCTGGGAAACAAAAACCCAGGGGAAGAGTACACAATGGGGGGGTGAGATACTGACAACAACAAAAATGGAAAGGCACCTGGGGGTAGTTATATCAGATGACCTAAAGGTGGGCAGGTAACGTGAAAAGGCAGCAAGGAGGGCTGGGGGGATACTGGGATGCATAGGGAGAGGCATCACCAGTAGAAAAAAGGAAGTTGTTATCCCTCTGTACAGATAGTTGGTGAGAACCCATCTGGAGGACTGCGTGCAGTTCTGGAGACCCCATCTCCACAAAGACATAGACAGGGTGGAGGCTGTCCAGAGGAGGGCAACCAAAATGGTGCAGAGTCTGCACCAGAAGACATATGAAGACAGACTAAAGGAGCTTAATATGTATAGCCTCGAGGAAAGGGGGGACATGATAGAAACTTTTAAGTACCTCTAGGGAATCAACAAAGTCCAAGAGGGTAGCATCTTTCTGAAAAGAGATGTGCAAGAACAGAGGCACAATTTGAAGATAATGGGGATGGCGCAGAGGTAATGTGAGGAAGTATTTTCATGCAGAGGTTGTGGATGCATGGAACAGCCTTCCTGAGGAGGTCGTGGAGTCAAAAACAGTGGGGAATTCAAGAATGCATGGGACAGACATAAGGCAATTCTAGTGGGGGGTAGGAGGAAGTAGGCTGTTGGTTAACTAGGATCTGCAGCTTATCCATTAGGTAGGGAAATGGGCAGACTAGGTGGGCCAAGCAGTCCTTAACTGCCATCAAATTCTGTGTCCGAGGGGTGCTCTGTGAATCCCGAGAGGGAACCGGTCGACACTGCATATTTGCAGGCCATCTAGGCAGAAGACGCAGGGCAAGAAGTGGGGCACTGCCAAGGCTCCTGGGCAGGACCAAGAATAGCTTCTGCCACCATGAAAGCCTCCATCAGAGTGTCTCCCTGGTCGAGGATCTCGGTCAACGGGTAACGAGCCCATTTCTTGGCTGACTCCATTTTCATATCCATCGACTCAGAGATCAAGCAGAGAAGATCCATGAAGGAAGAAGGACCTTCCTCCTTCAAGAGGTCTCCCCCAGACTTTACATTGACCAGATGGGAGTGCAGGGAGGACCCCTCAGACCCTGGGGAGATGTTTAAGAGTGGTCGACTGCCCAAGTCCCCACTGAGCCTCCGCAGATAGTCAGGGGTGACAATGACCGGCAGCCAATGGGGAAGCCCCTTAGACGGTCGAGACTCCTTAGTCAGAGCACTGGTAGGTGGCTGTTTAGGTGGCAGTTCCACCACTATCTGCAGAGACGCTGGGGTCAGCCAAGCCAGGACTGTTTTGGTTGGCTCCACTGACGGTGTCGGCCTTTCGCGAGACAGCCAGGTGATGGTCGGCATAGCAGCCGGAGTCGACTTGATTCTGGTCAACACCAACTGTTGCCACATCAAGTCCTCATCTCATTGATACAATTTGCACCAAAGCTTCTCCTCACCTGAGGAGGACATGGATGAAGAGTAGCAGCGGTGGCACTTCTCGTGGTGCCGAGAGTGGGAGCGCCAGCGTCAGTGGGACCGACTTGACCCACAGGTGGAAGAAAGAGATCTTGACCTCGACCACCGGGCGGCTGGTGGCGAAGCTCATAGGGAGTCGGTGAGTGCAGAAGATTGGCCTTCCTCCATCGAGAGGTCCCCCGCAGACTTTACATCAACTGGACAGGAGTGCAGGGAGGACCCCACAGACTCTGAAGAGATATTAAAGAGTGGTCGACCGCCCGAGTCCCCACTGACCCTCCACAGATGGTATGGGGTGACGTTGACCAACAGCCGATGGGGAGCTCCTTAGATGGCCGAGACTCCGTAGTTGGAGCGCCGGTCGATGGCTGTCTAGGTGGCAGTTCCACCACTATCGGTGGAGAAGCCGGGGTCAGCCGAGCCAGGACAGTTCTGGTTGACTCCGTCAATGGAGACAGCATTGGCCTTTCGGGCAACAGCCAGGTGATGGCTGGCATAGGAGCTGGAGTTGGCTTGAAGTCAGCACCAACTGTTGCCATATCAAGTCCTTGTAGCACCAACACAATTTGCGCTGAAGTCTCTCCTCACCTGAGGAGGACGAGGATGAAGAGCAGTGGCGGTGCTACTTTCCGTGGTGCTGACAGTGAGAGCGCCAGTGCTGGCAGGATGGACTCGACCCACAGGAGGAAGACCGAGACCTTGACCACCGGGGGGGGGGTGGCAGGGCTCGGAGGGAGTCTGTGAGCGCTGAGGCTCCTCCGGGTCTTGATCGTCGATCGGTGGGTCAGCAGACTGAGCCATCCTTCCAGCGGTCTGAATCAGGACCAGAATCCTGGACAAGGAAGTGCTGACCTCTTCAGTCGACAACTGGTCATTTGGTTCGATAAAAATCTCGGCCAGGACCTCAACCAGCGTCTTGGCCAACTGGCCCAATGGGGTTACCGTGGAGCTGGCGGCCTGGGCCGAGGATTCAATCAAAGTCAAATACGGAGAAGCGCAGGAATCAGAGGCTTTTGACTGAGAGCGCTCCCAATCCCATGAATAATGGCGAGTCCTTTCTTTTTTGGACTCTTTTTTTGATTTAGATTTCTGTGCAGAGGGTTCCTGACCAAGGGTTAGCAGGGCCTGGCACAATTCCCTGAAGGCCTCTGTAAATGTCGAGACCAGTTGGAGCGGCATGAATGCAGAAGCTTAAGAAGAGTGAGCTGCGGCCTGGGCCGCCTCTTCCTCAAACACCAAAAGCTGTTTGGAAGACCCCACAGCCACGGAGACCACCTAGTCGGCATCCTTGGATTTGACCGGCAGGTTCCAAAGTGCCGAGCAGCCCAGTTTAAGTTGGACAAGATGGTCCTCCAGGATGTTCAGGTGAAAAGAATGACAGAGGTCGCAGACCTGGGGATTGTGGTTATGCCCCAAGTAGTAGATGCACGTAGCGTGCGGGTCAGTCCTGGACATCTTGGCAGTATCAGTGGCTCAGTAGGTAGCACACTCACCTCTGAGGTCAGGAGATCAGAGGGCTGTGGGTTCAGTTCCCACATCTGGCACTTGGGTTAATATCCCAGTACTGACACTGTAGTGCAGCATGAGAGGGATGCTGAACTTCTGAGGTGCCGTCTTTCGAATGAGACGTTAAACCGAGGTCCCATCTGCCTGGATTGGTGGTGGTTCAGGTGGATGTTAAAGATCCCATGGCACTTATCGAAAAGAGTAGGGGAACTTTATTAAGGAAATAAATCATAACATCATACAGAAGTAAACATAAAAGAAAGAAAACAAGGTTCATATAATATCCAAATATGCATAAAGAACATACATTCTTGCAGTCTGAAAAAAAAGAGAAAAATAAACAAAGGCATTGACAATATAATGGAACAGAAATAGGAAACTAAGGTAAAAAAGTAATACACTTCCATAAAGAGTGAAAGCGATGTAACGGAAGTCGATGACGTTCTGAGTCCATAACAGTCAATAGAGCATGTTCAATATGCTGTATAATAACAATCGGAACAGTCGGAATTTGTTGTAACACAAATTGGCATCGAGCTTGCCACATATAATATTTACACATAGTAAAAATCATTCTAAGGGTACTGGGGTGAAATCTGTTCCAAACATCTGAAAAATCTCCCAATATCAAAACCTGATATGTTATTCTGCTAAGAAATGGCCATTTCCATTTATTGGCCAAAGTTTTCCAAAATAATAAAGCATCTTGACATTCAAAAAAGAAATGTGACATAGTTTCCTCAATTTGTAAACAGGAAGGTTTAGGGCAGAATCTTTCTTGAGAAGACTTGTGTTTAAGATTTCCCTTAACTTGCAATTTGCCATGACAACATAGCCAAAATACATCCCACATATGAAGCGGTACTCTTTTATCTTGAAGGACAGACAGAACACAATCATGTCTGGAAGGGGAGCAGTAGGGAAAGTGCAAAACTGGCTTTGTAATATTGATAAAGGTATCATAGAGCTGTTTTCTAGATAATGGTAATATGGAAGATTTTTGAAGCTTCCAAAACCTTATCTTGCGAAAACTGTCTATAGTATATGTGGGATAACATGTAAGATGAGATGGCATAGGTGGGAGTAGTTCCCATTTATCCATAACGGAATGTAGAGCAAAGTCAATCCAAACATCACTAATGGTAGATGTGTATCTGATGCTTTGAAAAAGGTGAAAAAGGAAAAAAGAAAGAAAAAAGGCTATGGGATGAATCAGACCAAGTCCACCCTGAGAAATCGGTAAGTATGTAACATCCCGTTTAATGGGGTTAAGTCTGCTACCCCAGACCATCTGAAAACATACACTAAAAATGCGGGTTTCTAAGTGTTTAGGAGGGGCATAAATATGACTGAGAAACAAAAAAATGGGAAGGATGAATTTCTTAACCACTAAAACTCTCTTTCTTTTACCTAACTTCCAAGATTTCCAAACACCCACTTTACTTTCTCCTATGTGAAGACGCTTTTCCCAATTATAAGTAGCTGCATCTTCAACATTAAACCAAATTCCCAAAATTTTCTGAGGGGAGGTAGATGTGATGATGTCACCAACTGTAGAAACAGTGGTAGACTCTGAATCCAAGGGGATTGATACACTTTTCTGAAGGTTCAACCTGCCACCAGAAAGAACAGAAAATGTCTGAAACACTTGAATTGCTCTAATACCAGGGGAAATATCATGCATAAACAAAACAACATCATCCGCATATGCAGTGATCTTAACCTGGGGAAGGGAGTAATGGGGTGCTAAACCTATAATTTGGGAATCCCAATTAATTTGTCGTATAATGGGGTCCAGAGCAAAAGCATATAACAGTGGGCTAAACGGGCATCCTTGTCGTATCCCAACCTTCTGAAGTAAAGGCTCACCTACAAATCCATTAATCAGCAGGGAAAAATAAGCGAAGGAAAAAATACGGGTAATCCAATGAAGGAAAGTAGTCGGAATACCATATAAGTGTAAAACCTGAAAGAGATATGAGTGATATACCGAATCAAAAGCCTTTGCCTGATCCAGTGAAAGTACAAATCCTGAAATGTGATTACGTTGTTTTGCCTCAAAAATTTCTCGCAGAAGAAATAAATTCGTATTGATGGATCTCCCTGGAACAGCACAAGACTGAGCCGAATCTAAGAGATCTGGAGCAACCCGTTGTAAACGGGTACTAAGTATACGCATTAAAATCTTAAAATCTGTGTTCAGAAGGTGAAGAGGTCTCCAATTCAGTAACGAGCGTTTATCTCCTTTTTTGTATATAAATTTGAGAAAAGAGATTCCAAAGTTAGTAACCTGAGAGGAATCTCGTAAAACGTAGTTATAAACTTGGGTCAACATTTCCAGGAGGTCCTCTCAAAATGTTTTATAAAATTCATGTGTAAGTCCATCAGGATCTGGTGCCACCTGTAATTTAAGGTGAGAAACAGCATAAGCGACTTCTTTCTGAGAAATGGGAGCAATAAGGTCTTCAACATGGTGTAAAGAAAGCTGTGGAACAGGGGCCAAAAAAATCATGGATAACTCAGGAGTGTTGGGAGGTACAGTACAGAACTGGGAATGCAAATAATCGTTAACAATGGAAAGCATACCAGAAATATCTGAAACTACCTTTCCCGTCACATCAAAAAGACCATGCATGACTGTAGCCTGAAGTCTAGTAGTACAAGCTAAGAACGAGTTTGCTGATGGAGACACCGACGTACCTACTCTCATAAGAAAATCTAAAGAACGAGCACTCTTATATTGATGTGTAAACATATGTCGTTTAACCTTGTTAATTTGTGAGGAATAGTCCACTGAGGAAGAGACAGAAAGAGACATTAATTTATAGAGTTGATTCCGAAAAGTTAAATATGTAAAATAGGAATCACGGGCAAGACAATGTCCAATATTTTGAAAAAGTGTACGTAGATCGAGTTTCATATCTGGCCACCATTCCCAGACTGAATCATAACAACAGAGAACTGTAATTCGAGTCCGGAAGAAGGACCTAACTTGTGACTGAACAAAAGTCTTGGTCAATAGAGTATTGTTTAATTTCCACTGAAGTGTTGGGGGAAGAAGGGGTATGGTGTTTGCATCTAATGAAAATGTACAGGTCAATAAGAAGTGGTCTAAAAGTTCTGTCGGGCAAAGTGAAACTGCTTGCGGTATACAATATCTAGAGGAAAAGAAATAATCAATACAGGTGTGATATATAGATCTATGATATGTACAGCCAGCATCATTTTTCAAGGATCGATAAGCATCAATTAAACTAGCATTTTTTACTATATTAAAGAGAGCAGTGGAGTCACAATAAACCTTTTTTCCGACTGCTGTCCTACAAGAAACATCAAGAGAGCAATTAAAGTCACCACCCCAAATAATATGCTTCCTAGTACATAGAAAAGGAGTAATGAGATATAGTAACTGTATACGAGCATGTTTCGATTGTGGACCATAAAAATTTATAAGGCGGAAGGGTTGTCCTTGAAAAGTACAATCAAGAATCAGAGCCCTACCAGGATGAATATCCAGAACACGGGAAATCAAAACGTTCGAGGAAAAAAATAGGATAGCTACCCCATCAGCAAAATCGTCCCCGAAGGTCCAATATGAGGGACCTTTATACCATCCCCGTTTAAGATGCTGTACTTCAAAAAGCGAGGTGAGATGTGTTTCTTGCAAAAAAAGAACATCCAAGGGGAAAGAGGCAGCAAGATGAAAAAACACCATCCTCCTTTTGTAGCTCTTCAGGCTACAAACATTGAAGGAAGCCAGTCGAAGAAGAGTCAGAGTAGAAAACAATTAATCAACCACTTCCATCAGCGACGGTCATGTTTTTACGCCTTTTACTTCCCTTATTGGTTTTAGTCAGTTTTTTGCGAGAAACATCAGGAGGCTTAGGTATAGTAATATCCATGTCAGAAGGTAAGACAGAGACCTCAGAATCACCGTCCGAGTCCTCTCACCCACCCTTCAGACATTCAAAGGTGTTAGAAAGTGAAACTTCAGTCGGTTTCATTGTTTTGCCAGAAGCCGCCCTGGTGACTCTTCTGCTAATCTGAAAACCATCCGGGTCCAGTAAGGGAGTGACCGTGGTCTGAGTAGATAAAGGGGGTAGAGTATGTGTGACAGATTCCTGAGTAGTAGGAATAAGTTCCATATCCTTAGAGAGGTTCTTGTGCTGGTTGTGTCAACCGGTACAACCAGCGTATTGGGGAGGGGGGGGTGTAGGTACCACAGGGACTTCAGATAGTGAAATCAAGTATGTGGATTGATCTTGAGCTTTATCTTGTGCTTTTTGAACAAGGATATTCGAATCCCACCCCTCCTGCCTATTCTTACTAGCCCAAGGACATTGATGGTACGCATGCCCTTTCTCATCGCATAAGTTACACTGAAATACATTCGTGCAGGAAACACTAGGATGTCCAAACCCCCCACATAAGCTGCATTTCAGCAAGTCACATGTACTACTGAGATGCATGCGTGAGCCACATTTATAACAGGCTCTGGGTTGGCCTCCATAAAAACACACCCCTCTATCTTTTCCTAAAAAAAGCTGTTAGCCGGCCCGTCGACGCAGCGGTTGGATTTCCAGACTGCGACGCCGCGACCGGTTCGGAACGGACCGATCGCTGGAGGGCTGGCCAGGGGATGGATGGAGCGTCCCATGGACTGCTCTCCTTCTCCGGGGGTGGGTGTGGAAAGTGCCCGGGCATTGGCGACCCCTGGCGAGGAGGCCAAGAAGTCGCACAGCTGCGGCGCTAGCACGCTTAGGAGGCGGGGCAGGCGCTGGCGTCATTGCAACGACCCTGCCTCCTCGGAAAACCAGGAAAAGACGCGCTGCCGCCTTCCATGAAGCCTGCCACGGCTCCAATTAGCTCCTCAGGCCAGCCCTCCGACCTAATCCGATGACTGCGGCATGCACCGGGGAGTGCCGCAGCCCCGCCGTGGGGGGTAAGCCACGGGGCTTTCGGAGGGCTCGCGGCTGATGTGAGGAGTGGGAGCTCGTGGTCCGTGACCGGGCCGATAATACCGGGCGGCGGGCAGCCCGGGGAGGATAAATAAAGAATTTAAAAAAAAAAAAAGCTGTTAGGAAGGTGAACAACTTCAGAATTGACTTGAAATAGTTTTACACGAAACTTCCAGCTATCTGTCCAAAGACCTTCCTCATCTATAATGGCTTCAGGAGGGGATAAGACCGTACACCTGTTCTGTAGCCAATGATAAATATCGCTGATACTAACCCCCTCATTGCGAAACATTATAGTCACTGTTCTAACTGCCGGTTTGGTGAGGGGAATGACTGAAAAAGGGACCCAAAGAGGAGAATTTTTCAATGTGGCATATTTATTCCAAAACCTGTCTAAACCACTAGCGTGTTTAAAACTAATGTCAAAGGTTTCTTCCCCAGAAATAGGTATTAAAGCATAAATATCAGAGGCTTGAAAATGCATATCACCCTTTAAAAGGGTTCTAGCCACATAATATCGGTCAGGGAATACAGAGAGACCTCCTTTGTAACGTAAACGCACTGCATGACGTCTGGGAGCCTGTTCTAACTTATTCTTAAATAAATCAGATAGGACAGGTCCCCTTTCTGGTTCTACAGCAGGTTGCAAGGGGGGGGGGGTCGCTAATGTGGAAGGGCCCTCTCCAGGGTCCTTAATAAGTGGTGCAACAGTATTTAATAAGGGAAGGGATGTACTGGGAGTTGAACCTGGACATGAAATGGGGTCAGAGGTAGTTAAGGCAGATTGTGTTGAGGAGGTTTGGTCAGAATGTGAAAGGCTAGTACTGGAGAGACTCAAATTAGTGAAAGCAACCGGTGGGGAAGGAAAGGAAGGAAGAACAGGAGGAGAGGGAATGTTAGAATGCATAGAAAGAGGGTCTCTAGAATAATCTATCCTGCAATGACAGTTTAGGACCATCAGTAGGAATGTCACTAGAAATAGCAGAATCATAGTTATGAATAACCGCAGCAGATACAGCACATGTATCAGCAGAATCCATTATATCCCCCCATGTAGCCCCATGTACAACAGGATTAGGCAACAAAGCAAGGGTAGAAACATTAAAGTCAGTTACAGTAGCATCTGCAGAACTAGGTACCTCGTTGGAGCTCGTAGTCGAAGGTGCAGGCCTGTGTGGAGAGAACAGAACACCGTGTTTGTCTGCATCCCACGTCGGGTCTGGTGTCCAAGAATCCGAGTCCGTCTTCATCCATCCTGCTCGGGTGAGAGCTGTAGAAACAGACCAGGCAGGATCTACAGTATTGAGGTTATTCACAACGCCAAAACGCGCACAAATTAAAGAGGATGTAGATAAAGTGTTGACAGTCGTCGTAGCAGTCACAGAGGGAGAAGAAATCGGTGTCTGGGAAAAAGGTTCCAAACTCAGTAAGTCCATGTCTCGGGACTGCGACTCTTCAGTCTTACCAAAATCTGTGCGAGAAACACCGTAAAGTGCAGGGGAAGACATAGCGTTGCACTGGCGATCGACGTAGAAGAAGGTTCCGTCGTAGTAGAATGCAATGAGATCTCCAAGGTACTAGGTTGTATCTTGTGAGGTGTATTACCAGAGTGAACAAAGATATCCTGATCTGTCGTGGAAAAGGAGATGTTTGGTGTGTCTGCAGATCGTAAAGCAGTGTGTTTAGCATCAGAAACAATCCGGTCGTCAGGAGCCCAGTAAGATTCCACTCGGGTATCAGAGCAGGCAGGTAGCATCTCATGCATTATCAGAGAAGGAGAGGTGAGAACCTCACTGGAGCAGGGCCGAACAGCATCTGAGCCCTCCATTGCAGCAGCAGAAAACCCCCTACCGGAAAGAGTAGGGGAATTTCCCCGGTGTCCTGGCCAAATTTCCCTCATTCACTAAAAATACCACCAACAGCTTAATCTAGTTCAAGGTCAGTTGGCATTCATCTGTATCCCCCTCCCCCAGGTTGTGCCTGAAAATAGGCAGAATTTGTCTAGTGCACTTACCTGGTCAACAAAAACTAAATAAAATAAATCTTCTGCCCACAAGGGCACCGGGGGAACCCAAGAACAGACTTATCATCCATGATGGTTGCGATCAAAGATCACGCTGAAGACGAAACTCGTGAGAGTTGCAAGTTTTAGGAAGTAAATCTGAAGATTTAAACGTGAGGGCCTAATCAACAAGGGAGCAGTAAGGCGGGAACCTGCTTCTTCCAGCGGAAAGGAAGATCTGGCACCATGGGGTGGAACCAAGGAAGTTACCACCTGGGTGGATGGGAGGAGCCAGCTTGAAGACTTTCCGTCATCATCTTAAAGGGAATGGACACTGCCAGTTAGTGTGGATAGAACATCATATTCATGTCCCTAGAAAAGGAGCTTAGGTGGTTGTGACCAGTACCACTATATAATACTAGTGTGTGTGGCACCATACTGTATGTTGGTGCAATGCCCATATGCATGATGCATGCCGGCCCCAAAAGTTCTCTTTCCCATGGGGTTCTAAAGCTTCTGGCTTTAAGACCAAATAATGTGATTCTAAGGAGATTGCTGACTCTAGAAATATATGTTGATGTACAATGGTCAGAATTAACATTTTTTGCATCATTTGTTGTTACAAAATGCAGTGCTGATGGGACCTCTGAATGCATCTGCAAGACCCTGCATAAACAATGTTTTGCAAGTAGAAACATATCACCATTTTACACAAGGCCCCAACTACAGCCCAGTTAGGTGCATAGCTGGTAGTGTAGGTCTTGATTACTCACATTTAATCCAACAGGTTTCAAATATTTGAATATTCTTTCTTGTATCATTTAGTTCATCATCCCATCGCCAAGGATGAGGGAGGCCCGATTTATGTTTCCGAATCATTTTCCATATGACAACATGAGCATTCATCTTAAGTCACTACGATCTGGTTCATTTCACTTTTAAATCTACTTGTAAGACTGGGACTTAGTGATGCACAATGCAGCTAACTGTACCTAAGTGCTGAACACATCGCAAAGCTTGCAAGGGTGTTCCTGAGAGGGTGCAGTCATAAATTCTGCCCATGGTCACTTCATATATGGATATTGTTTGTTCTTTTATTTAGCTTTTTCTCCTCAGATTTCATCCACTGAGTCTTCTGGCCTGGGGATGTGCTCCATTATGGATCAATGTGCCATATTTACTAAATTCTGAGATATGTACAAGTTGGAGAAATACTGAAAATAACACATTCAGGGGTGTGAATTGACCTTGGAGAAGATGACGGCATAATTACTTCCTGCTCCACCCTGTCAGCCCTAATTTAATGGCATCCATTTCCCCGCTTGTTAAAATATGGTAAACTGAGCAGCATTTGGTAGGCTAAATTATGGAGCTCCTAGCCCCATCCTCTGTCAGCCCCACTGCTCACAACAATGGGGATCCATGATGCGGGGCCCGAGAGCTCCAGCAGCCATCCTCCTGATAACACCATGGTCTTTATTCCCATGCTCCCCCCCCCCCACACACACTTTGTGCCTGATAATGCCAGTGGTCAGCCTTGCATGTATGCAGACAGACATACCCTGTGGTGGAGCAAGCTCCTTGAAGCGCCACAGTCATTGCTGTGGTGTCACAACGGGGCACCTACCCTCCCTAGATGGCACTCCTGCTGTAAAACAACTCTTCCTAGCCTCCTTGGGCCACCTGGACAGCTCCTGAGTCTGCTTCCAAGTCCAGGACACTGGCATGGGTCATCGGGCCTCCCTCCTGATATAGTTTTAAGGTGACTCAATTGAGTTGCATTTAAGAGAGGCACCAGGAAATCCTTTTTCACAGAGAGTGTGGTGGAGGGTGGAATAGGCTGCCTGAGGAGGTAGTCTGTGCAAAACCAGTGGGGGGGGGGGGAGTCAGACGAGGCTGGGAGAGAAATTAGGGCTTGGTAAAAGACCACATGAGAAACGGAAGAAAGGGGAGTGTGAGGAACTTCTAGGCCACTCTAATTCAGTGTTAGGTAAGAATGGGCAGGTACCATGAGCCAAAGGGCCTTCTTTGGCTGACAGATTCTCTGTTTCTGTTTCACTCTATGAGTTCTGCTTACTGCTATTACTTCTTAAAATATGTACCTTAGTCCCTTCAATGTGCATAACCCTCAGTTCTTCGACTTTCTTTTCCAGTTCAGTCACTGACTCCTCACTTTCCAACAATGCCTTCCCAAGTGCTTCTTTGACTTTCTCTGCTTCCTGTTGTCCCTGCTGTAGCTCAATGTTGTCTGACATAATTTTGGCCTGTTTAGAAAAGGAAGATTATGAATATTTGGTTTAAGCTGCAGGTCAGTAAATCAGTCTAGAAAAGAATATGTTTATTCCTAAACAGAACAACTAGTATTTTTTTTTTATTTCAGTTTTTATTTGGCAAGTACACTGTTGAGCAAAGCTCATTTACAAGATGCTTCTGGGAGAGCAAAGACAAGGTGCAAAACATCAGTGGCAATAACTGTTCACAGTCATGTAATATAGCAAAAAGTAGAAAATGCCAGGACATGAGAAGCAAACAATAATGGTACAATAGAGATACAATATATAATAACAATGAGGTTACAGGTCCCAACGTAAAAAGGAAACGAAGTTATCTCAAGAAGGGAAAAAAAAAAGTTACACTTGACCTAACTCGGTGAAACTGAATAGAAAACATACCAATGGTACGAGTATTCCTTACTGTTACACAGACTGTTTATGATAGTTTATATTGCTAGAAATTATATTTCAAAAGCTGCATTTTTTTGAACTATTGGGCTTAGTTAACGTAAATAGATCATAATGATACAGTTCTTGTGTTGATACAGGTCTATAGCGCACACGTCAATATAATATGTTGTTAAAAATAAAGGATTTTAAAAATTGTTTGAACCATTATATATTTTTGTATATCAATATATGGAGGATATAACAGCATAGTATATTGAGCCATCAACTTAGCAGATACCAAGATTTTATTTTTTTTAAATTATGTTTCTAGCCCTATGTGTCTTAAGTTATCCCATTTTAATTAAATTATCTTTTGAACTGTCTAACTTTGGAACCCTTAGAGCAAGAAGAAAAAATTACTCCCCTTAGTAATGTTGTTTCTTCTAATGGAGTCTTGCTGTATTCTGACTATTGCAGTGATATCCAACATTTGAACTGCCCCGGAGAGGAAAGAGTTAACTTTCCATGCAAGGCATGGAATGCTGAGCTCGAGCTCGGTTGAGACTCTGTCTGTTGTTGTTTGAACCCAAACCACCAGATCTTTACGAGCTAAACTCACTGGGCGTCCTGTGTGGAAACTGTAAACTTACACTAGCCAACTGGCAACTAAATCTAATAAAAGTTTTTTGGTTCCAAGGCAAAGACTCAAGTCAGGAAACCTAAAAACAAAACACAACACATACCCAAAAATAAGAGGGTGAGAAAGGGGGCACCTGTTCCTGCCCACCCACATCCCAAAACCCAGGTTCTGAGAGGGAGGCAGGGGAGGTCAGAATACAGCAAGACTCCATTAGAAGAAACAACATTACTAAGGTGAGTAATTTTTCTTCAAACAACATGAAGTCTTGCTGTATTCTGACTATTGCAGACTACCAAGCAGTACCTCCATGGAGGAGGGACAGAACCTACTTCGGGATTAGGCTCTGAAGCACTGCTGTGCCAAACCGAGCATGACTCCTAGCCTGGATATCTAGAGAGTAATGCTTGGTGAAAGTATGTACTGTTTTCCAGGTGGCTGCTTGACAAATCTCTAAGATAGGAATATCCCTGGCAGCAGCCAGGGAAGCAGCTGTACCTCTGGTAGAGTGAGCCCTCAGGCCTGAGAGTGGGATCCTACTCAATTTTTCATAGCAAAATTGTATACAAGAGACAATCCACCTGGCAATAGATCTCTTAGTGGCAGGTTTTCCCTTACCAACCTCACCATAAGTGAGGAACCGTTGGAGGGAGTCAAACCTGTGACCCTTGGTGCACTCTATGTAGTAGCTAAGGGCCCTTTTCACATCCAAGCTGTGCAGCCTCTCTCCCAGAGAGGAGGAATGGTCAGTGA
The DNA here is from genome assembly GCA_016271365.2 of Neoceratodus forsteri. Taxonomy (NCBI): domain Eukaryota; kingdom Metazoa; phylum Chordata; order Ceratodontiformes; family Ceratodontidae; genus Neoceratodus; species Neoceratodus forsteri. The sequence continues at coordinate 1,332,353,464 of CM057455.1, read as the reverse complement.
AGAAAACAGGAAGAGACATAGACTGGTTAAGGTGAAAATCTGAAACCACCTTAGGCAAAAACTTCCTATTAGTCCTGAGGACCACCTTATCTCTATGGAAAGAGATAAAATCAGGCTCCACTGACAGGGCCTGTAACTCACTTATGCGTCTGGCATAAGTAATGGCTACCAAGAACACAGTTTTCCAAGTCAAGTACTTAAGCTCTGCTGAGGACAAAGGCTCAAAAGGGGGTTGCATAAGCTGAGCAATGCAAACATTAAGGTCCCAAGCAGGGGCAGGGTCCCTGATGGGAGGATTGGTATGCAGGAATCCCTTGAAGAATTTACAGAATACAGGATGAGCTGAAAGGGAAGAGTGCTTGCCTGCTGACAAGAAGGCAGAGACAGCTGCCAGATGCACTCTAAGTGTAGCTGGTCTAAGTCCCAAGCTATTGAGATAAACCATATAGTCAAGGACTGTAGGCAACCCAGCAGACTCTGGAGAAATATGCTTCCCAGAGCACCAAATAGTAAACCTTTTCCATTTGGAGTTGTAAGTCTTTTTGGTGGAAAGCTTTCAAGAAGCCTTTAAAATATCGAAAACACCTTGAGAGAGATGCAAATCAGCAAACTCTAACTCTTCAAGAGCCAGGCCTTGAGATTGAGAGATTTGAGATTCGGATACCAAACCCTCCCCTGAGAACATGTTAACAGGTTGCAATTCCTGGGAAGAGACAGGGGAAGGTGGACTGCTAAGGACAGCAAGAGAGGGTACCAGGGCTGTCTGGCCCAGTCTGGAGCAATCAGAATCACTTTGCAGGGTTGAGACCTGATTTTGACTAGTACCTTGAACAGGAGAAGGAAGGGGAGCATACAGGAACTTCCCTTCCCAGTGAGAACTAGGGCATCCAGGGGGACTGAGCCCAACACTGGGGGCCTGCAGCAAAAAAAAAGGAAGTTGGTTATTGTCTGGGGCTGCAAAAAGATCTATCTGTGAGGTGCCCCATCTGGAGAAGATCACCTTCAAAATCAGGGGATCTAGGGACCATTCGTGATGGCCCTGAGATATCCTGCTGAGAGCATCTGCCAGGACATTGTCCTTCCCTGGGAGGTGCACTGCTATCAGAGAGGTATTCAGGAAATAGGCCAGAGACCACAACTTCATTGCCTCTGTGCACAAGGCCGTAGACCGAGTGCCCCCTTGCTTGTGGATGTACCACATTGTGGTGGTATTGTCTGTCCTGATCTGAACTACTTTGTTCTGAACAAACCTGGAAAAAGCTTGAAGTGCTAGAAACACTGCTCTGAGTTCTAAGAGATTGATGTGAAGCAGAGATTCTTGAGGTGACCACAACCCTTGGGTGGTCAGATCCCCCAAGTGGGCTCCCCAGCCCAAGAGGGCGGCATCTGTGGTAAGGATTAGAGAATGAGATTGAGTGACAAAGGGAACTCCTTGCCTTAGGTTGTCCTGATCCTGCCACCATTGCAAAGCCTAGATCAGGGTTCGAGTCACTGGGATTAGCTTGGTCAGAGAATCCTTTCTCTGGGACCAGAAGGCTCTTAAGTGGAACTGAATGGACCTCATCTGAAATCTTGCTCCTTGGACCACTGCTGTAGAGGCAGCCATGTGGCCCAGGAGCTGCAGAAAATGTCTTGCTGGTTGAGACACCTGGAGGGTGAATGAAGAGGCCAGTGTAACAAGGGTCCTTGCCCTGTCCAGGGGAAGGAAGGCTCTTGCCTTTAGTGTATCCAGCTCTGCCCCTATGAAGGTGGGGAGCTGCACTGGCTCTAGAACTGACTTTGAAAGATTCAGAAGGAATCCTAGAGAAGTGAGCAGTTGCTGAGTTATCTGTAGGTGTGACTTGACTTGGTCTGGAGACTGACCTACTATGAGCCAGTCGTCCAGGTATGGAAAGATGGAGATCTTTTTTCTCCTTAGGAAAGCAACCACTACTGCCAGGCATTTTGTGAACACCCTTGGAGCTGATGTTAGGACAAAGGGCATTGCTCTGAATTGATAGTGGCCTGAGGGCAACTCGAACCTGAGGTACTTTCTGTGGGAGCATCTGATGAGAATGTGGAAATAGGCATCCTTGAGGTCCAGGGAAACTAGCCAGTCCCCTGGCCTTAGAGAGGGTAGAATTATTCCCAGAGTCACCATATTGAACTTTGGCTTTAAAAGGTGCTTGTTTAAATATCTGAGATCCAGGATGGGCGCCATTCTCCTGTCTTTTTGGGAGTTAGGAAGTACCTGGAGTACAATCCTTTTCCCTGTGTAGGGGTGGAACCCTTTCTATGGCTCTCAGAGCCAAGAGGGAAGAGACCTCTGCCTCTAAGGCAAGGGCCTCTGAAGGATTTGCAGGTGGAAAGGACCTGGTTCTCATCTTGGGACATTGTTTGAAGCTGAGAACCAGTCCCTGGCTTACTACTTCCAGGACCCATTTGTCTGATGTTAAAGACATCCAGTCCTGGACAAAGTAAGCCAGCCTGCCCCCTACGGGTGGTGGAGAATCGGCCCGGGCAAACCCATCAGGGTGCCTGTTTGGCAGGGGCTTTAGGCTGAGGGGTGGTAGCAGGTCTGCTTGTACCCCGTCTGCCTCTCCCTCTGGGCAAAGGCGGAAGAGGAGGCCTGGGCTTGGTAGAAAGGCCTATGAAAAGGCCTGCCCCTGCCCCTGGAATGCTGCCTCTGGGGAGTGGCCTGCCTTTCCTTGGCCTGAGCACTCCTATAGGTGGTCCCGTACTCATCCATTTTCTTCATGTAGTTCTCTGTCTGCTCCCCAAACAGAGAATTACCAACAACAGGAAAATCCATGGCCTTAGTCTGGGTATCCTATGACAGGCTAGTGCATCTGAGCCAAGCCATCCTACAAAGGGCCACAGATGTAGCCATGACTCTAGATGAAACATCATTGGAGTCCACTGCAGCATGAAATTGCACCTTGGATGCCTCAATACCATCTGCAGCCACCTGCTCCAGCTCCTTGGCAAGCTGGCCAGGGACCTGTTTAGCTAGAGCCATCACAGTGTCCCATCTAGACTTCTGGTATCTAGCTGTGTAGGCCATATAATTAGCCTGCCTGAGTCCCAAAGATGCTGCCATGTACTGTTTCTTTGCCATGGCATCAATCCTCATGGAGTCCTTATCTGGGGGTGGAAGCCAAGGGTATATTTGCCTTATCACAGGCAGCAGCCTGCACTACCTCAACATGGCTGCATTGCTGGAAAGGAACTCTGTATCTGAGCTCGAAAGAGTATACCTTTTGTCCATTCTTCTGTCCACAGGAGGTATAGAATTAGAGTCTTTAAAATTTTAAATGTCTGTTTCCCAAAAGACTTATGGAGGAGATAGACAGCCTCCTGGACTCTGGGATGTCCATCATCTCAACATAATCAGGCTCCTCCTGATCCTCTACTGATTCCTCCATAGGAAGCTGAAGAGTTTCAGCCACTTTTTTGTAAAACATAAAGTGGGAGGGGGACTCAGAAAGCCTAGGAGGAGAAACCCCTGAAGGTTTGTCTGGGGAGATGTCCGGATCAATGGGCACATCCAGACTTTCATAATCACCATCACTATCCTCATACTCTCCTTCTTCCTCCTCCTCCTCCTCCGGTTCATAAAAATCCTCTAAATTACAATCCGGAACCGGGGGAACCGACCGAACCGAGCCCCTAACCGATGGTGCCGGTTTGGTCGGAACCGGAGTTAGCGATTGAACAATCCTTATCGCTTTGGCTATTTCATCAGCAGTCGGAGAAAAAACTTGTGGATCCGAACCAGCTGATTTATCCCTTCTTTTTCTTTTAACCAGAACCGACTCCTTAGAGTCGGTTCTCCTTTTGCCTGAAGAAGTTTCGTCCTGGTCAGAGGGCACTCCTTCTGGTTCGGTTGGAACTGAACCAGGCTGGCCATCCGGGTCAGCAGACGTTTTGGCCTCCCTTTCCCTCAGCCTACCTACTCTCTTTTCCAGGGTAGCTGTGGGAAAACCTTTGCAAATCTGGCAGTCTGAATCTAGGTGGTCAAACCCCAGACAATAAACACAGGTGGTGTGGGGGTCAGCCTTAGCAAAGGCTTCCCCACACACACTTGAGTGTTGAAACCCAGTGGGCGTTTTTCTCTTGGGTTTCTCAAGACATGGCCAGTCCTAACCAAACTTACCCTTTTGCGCAATCCGCCTAGGCAAAGACACCCTTTATCGGTTCCTGGACCGTGTTACGGGTCGTGGAAAAAAACGTAATGAAATCATTTTTTTTTTTAAAACCGATAAGGACTGGTTACCACACTCTAAAAAGCAGAACAAACTTTTTAATAAACCTGATCGGTTCAAACCGAACCGATCCGATGTTTACAAGTTCCACAAAGAAGCTAACAATAATAAACCTATCTAGTACTCATGGTACCACAGACAGAGACTGAACCGACAGGTTATATGGAATAAATTTGGTTGAAACCGAGGGAAAAAACGACACTTTAACCGACTAAATTGAACCGAGCAAAGGAGAAATCTCCGGAGCGACTGTTCAGTGAGGCGGAGTAAAGAATCTGGCAGTTTGGGTTCAAACAACAACAGACAGAGTCTCAACCTAGCTTGAGCTCAGCGTTCCATGCCTTGCATGGAAAGTTAACTCTTTCCTCTCCGGGGCAGTTCAAAGGTTGGATATCACTGCAATAGTCAGAATACAGCAAGACTTCATGTTGTTTGAAAAATAGGTTACTCACCTGTAACTGTAGTTCTAGGAGTGGTCTACAGACCCCTGGCTCAAACCCCTGGCTCAGAGGGAGGAGGTGGACAAGCTGATAGTGGAGGAAATACATGAGATGGCAACAAAAGGGGAGGTGCTGCTGCTGGGTGATTTCAATATGCCAGATGTGTATTGGTCCATCCCAGTGGAGGCCACAGCCAGGAGCCGAGACGTGTTGGATTCCCTGCAGGGGGCAGACCTCAGGCAGTTAGTGAAAGAACCCACCAGGGACAGGGCAATTCTGGATCTAGTGCTGATCAAAGAGGACAGAATCACAGAAGTTCAGGTGGAAGGTCACCTCAGGGCCAGTGACCACCACACAGTGTGGTTTAACATAGGTACAGGGTCACAGTCCAGCCACAGAAAGACAAGGGTTTTAGATTTCAGGAGGGCAGACTTTGCTAGAATGGGAATGGCTATCAAGGAGGCCCTGGAAAGGACAGGAGAGGAGAGGCGGGGGGTGGGTGGGTTGAGGAACAGAGGGCAAACATAAAAGGAGCCATAGCGGAGGTGACAAACCAATGCATTAGGCTCATAAACAAAGGGAAAAGAAGGAAGGAAAAAAACACTATGGTCCTCAAGAGATGTAACAGAGAAGGTTAGTACCAAGATGGTGGCATTCAGAAAGTATAGGGGGACACAGAAGGAAGAGGATAGGGTGATGTACCTGAATTGTCTTCTGACTGTGTCCACCCAGGACAGGGCTCAAAATTCCCACTGAAATGGTGTTCCATGCACACCAAAAACCAAGCACGGAACACCAGATTCGGCCCCCTGGTAAACCGCAATGTATACTGCTTTAAGGACCGAGGTTCCAGCAGCAGCTAATTTATTTTAGGCACCTGCGTTTTGCCTCAGGCACTCACTTTGCCTCTGAGTGTTGTTTTTTTTACTGGTTTCCGGCTCCAGAGACTGTTTGCCACCTTCTAAGACACTCCAGCCAACCGGAATGCTGCATTCTGTCTGCCCAGCCCAAGACCGATCGAAATCTCATGTTCACTAGCAAGATTTCAGTCTCAGGCTGAGCCATTGTGCACTTGCTTTCCCTCACTCCCGGGCGGCAACCACGCTTGACAGGACTCTCTACTCTGGCTCCTCACCCCGACATCATTGCTGCTCCATGGTGGTCTGGTAAATTGGGGGCTGATTGAAATGGGAGGCTGAAGGAGCGAGGAACAGTGCAGTCAGGTTTTTGGGAGGTGGGTTGTGGATATCAGGAGAGAGAATTTTCTGCGACTGATGAGCGTCGGTGAGCTTCAACGAAACAGTCGGGAGGGGGACTTGGAATAAACGGAGGGCAAATGTGCCATTTTGCTGTGTTTTGCAGACTTAGCCAATTTCTTTTCAAAAATTAGGCAGGCTGCCTAAAAAAAGGAGGAACAAAACAAAAAAGGCCAACAAGAGAAAACTTTTACAGAGAGGGCACTGCCTTTGAAAAAAAAACAAAGGCAACAAGGCTGAAAAAACCAAAAAGTTAGCCTTTTTGGGCACATTTCCTGGCACAGAACACAAAAAGGCAAGAAGGGAAACAAAAGCCAAGGGAAAACAAACTTTGCCTTAGTACTCAGGGCATTTAGTTGCCAGCCCAGAGACAGATTTATTGCACAGTTTCAGGGAGGGGCACTGTGCCACAAAATAACTGAAGGTAACAAGAAGGATAAAATGTGCCTTGGTACAAAATCATGCCCTAATCATAGAAACATAGAATCTGATGGCAGATAAGGACCGATTGGCCCACCTAGTCTGCCCATTTCCCTACTTAATGGATAAGCTGCAGATCCTAGTTAACCAATAGTCTACTTCCTCCTACCCCGCACTAGAATTGCTTTATGCCTGTCCCATGCACTCTTGAATTCCCCCACTGTATCTGACTCTACAACCTCCTCAGAAAGGCTGTTCCATGTATCTACAACCCTCTCTGTGAAGAAGTACTTCCTCACATTACCTCTGAGCTGCCCCCCCCCCCCATCTTCAAATTGTGCCCTTGTTCTTGCACATCTTTTCTTCTGAAAGATGCTACCCTCTTGGACTTTGTTGATTCCTTGGCGTATTTGAAAGTTTCATTTACCAAAAAAGTAGGGCTACTCAGCTACAACGTGCAAAAAGAACGACCCTTAAGCTAGGTCAAGTTAAAAAGCAATTATTCAATAATAAATAGCAGCTCACTTTTTTGGTAAATTGTACTTGAGTTTTGTGGAGGCACCAGCTTTTTAAACAAGTTGCCACCTCGTTCTTTGTTATTTTGTATTTGAAAGTTTCTATCATGTCCCCCCTCTCCCTCCTTTCCTCGAGGGTATACATCTTAAGCTCCTTTAGTCTTTCTTCATATGTCTTCTGGTGCAGACCCTGCACCATTTTGGTTGCCCTTGTCTGGACAGCCTCCATCCTGTCTATGTCTTTGCGGAGATGGGGTCTCCAGAACTATACATAGCACTCCAGATGTGGTCTTACCAATTGTCTGCACAGAGGGACAACAACTTCCTGTTTTCTACTGGTGATGCCTCTCCCTGTGCATCCCAGTATCCCCCCAGCCCTCCTTACTGCCTTCTCACATTGCTTGCCCACACTTAGGTCATCTGATATGAGTACCCCAAGGTCCCTTTCCATTTTTGTTGTTGTCAGTATCTCACCCCCATTTGTGTACTCTTCCCTTGGGTTTTTGTGTCCCAGGTGCATTACTTTGCACTTGTTTGCATTGAATCTAAGCTGCCATACATTTGACCATTCCTCCAACCTTGCCAAGTCCCTTTTCATCCTTTCCACCCCACCTTGCATATCAACCTTGTTGCAGATATTTGTGTCATTTTCCAAGATACATACTTTTCCTTCCAGTCCCTCTGCAATGTCACTTATAAAGACATTAAAAAGGACCGGCCCCAGTACTGAACCCTGAGGTACCCCATTAATAACCCCCCTTTCTTCAGAGTGGACTCCATTTACTATTACCCTCTGTGTCCTGTTGTGCAGCCAGCATTTTACCCAGGCTACTACCCTGGGACCCACTGCCAGGCTGGCTAATTTGTTTATTAACCTTTTGTGCAGGACTGTGTCAAATGCCTTGCTAAAGTCTAGGTAGGCCATGTCCACAGCCCCTCTTTGGTCTACTACTTTGGTCACCCAGTCAAAGAAATCAATTAGATTTGTCTGACATGACCTTCCTGCTGTGAATCCATGCTGCATTGGGTCCTGTGCCCCACTGGCCTCTAGGTACTCAACAATTCTTTCCTTCAAAAGTGATTCCATCATTTTCCCTACCATTGAGGTCAAACTGACAGGTCTGTAGTTTCCTGCCTCTGTCTTACTCCCACTTTTGTGAAGGGGCATCGCATCTGCCCTCCTACAGTCCTCAGGTATCACACCATCCTCACATGATTTATTAAAAAGGGTAGTCAGTGGTGTTACTAGTTCTTCCCTTAGTTCTTCTAGAATTCTGGGGTGCATCCCATCAGGCCCCATTGCTTTATCCACCTTCAGTTTTAATAGTTCTTTCAGAACCTTTTCTTCTGTGAAAGGACTAATATCAACCCCCTCTATCCAGAGTGCTTCTATTGACTGGATTAGGTATCGCCCCCTGCTCTTCTATTGTGAATACTGAGTAGAAGTATTCGTTCAGTATCCCTGCTTTTTCGCTGTCGCTCTCTGCCGAACCTCCTTCCTCTTTATTCAGCCTCAGTATCCCTGCCTTGGTCTTTCTTTGCTCTCTAATGTACCTATAAAAGGTTTTATCCATGTTCTTAACCGTGTTGGCTATCTTTTCCTCAGTTTGGGCCTTTGCTATTCTGACTGCCTTCCCCACTTCCTGCTGCTTTAACTGGTACAGTTCTCTGCCCTGCTCCTTCTGTGTTTCCTTATACTTCCTGAATGCTATCTTTTTCTCCCTAACCTTCGCCACCACTTCTTTTGAGAACCATATTTTTTTTTTCTTTCATTTTGATTTGTTTATTTGCTTCACACAAAGGCTTATTGCCTCTGTGATGGCAGTTTTGATGTTTCCCCATTGTTGCTCCACCCCACCTTCTTGCCTGTTTGCTAGTGCTTTTCTGAGGCACTCTCCCATTTTGACAAAATCAGCCCTCTGGAAGTCCAGTGCCCTCACTTTTGTATGGCTTGACTCTACAGCTAAGTTTATCGTGAACCACAGTGTTTGGTGGTCACTTGTTCCCAGATGGCTACCCACTTCTAGATCAGAGATCCTCTCTCTGTCCCCATTTGAGAGTACCAGGTCTAAGATTGCTCCCTCCTGAGTGGGTTCCAAAACTAGCTGCCTGATGCATGTCCCCTGCAGGGCATCGAGAATGGCCCTGCTCTTGGATGTGGCTGCAGCAAAGGTGCTCCAGTTAACATCTGGCATATTCAGGTCCCCCATCAGCAATATCTCCCCTTTCTCTGCCATCCTAAGGATGCCTTCTATCATTTCCCTGTCCATTTCTTCCCCCTGAGATGGGGGTCTGTATACAACCTCTGTGCGGATTGTGGTGCCATTTCCAGTCACCAGGATGACCCACAGTGCCTCCTCTCCTCCCTGTTTACCTTTTAGTTCTGTTGCTTTGATACCTTCCCTTACATAGAGAGCTACTCCTCCTCCTCCTCCTCTTCTTCCCTTCATGTCCCTTCTATAGATTGTGTACCGTAGTATGTTGACATCCCAGTCATGGTTCTCTGTGTACCATGTTTCTGTGACTGCCACAATATCAAGGCATCCCTCTTCCGTCAAGGCCACCATTTCGGGGTGCTTTTTACCTAGACTACAGGCATTAGTACTCTTTACCCTCCATTTTTTTATGGCCTTATTTCTTTTTGCCCCATCCCTGTCCTTACTGTCTTTGTCTTTTTCTCCATTTACCCCTGCCCTTCTCCCTCTCGACTGCTGTATCTTGGTGTTTACCTCACTAACTAGCCTGATTTTTTTTTGGGGGGGGGGCTAGGATTTCCCTGCTCCTTTTCAGTGCCTCCCCCTTTGGCTAGTTTAAATGCTTGCTAATGAAGCATTTAAACCCATCACCTAGGATCCTGGTTCCCCTCCTGGACAGATGCAGACCATCGCGCCAGTATAGGCCTGCATCCCTCCAGGTATAGCCCAGACCCCAATGAAGCCAAACCCCTGAGCTCTGCACCAGTTTTGGCGAGGCAAAAAAGTCCTGATGTTTTCCCTTGTTTTTGGGGCCCCACAAAAAAGACACCAGACATTTCTTTTAAATTTTTTCATTTTTTCTTTTTCTTTTTTTTTTTTACTTTATTTATCACCACTATCCTGTGGAACTCCTTTCAGCATCCTCAGGGACTCCCAGCCGCTACCTCCCTCCGTGACTACTACTCCCCTCTATTCTCATGCAGCCCAGCACCACCTCCAGGTCTATACCCTCCGGAGGTATGGTCACCTTATCCGTCCAGGGCGCTTTATTTCTAAGGGCAAAGTTCTGGCACACGAGAGGCCCTGGTTCGAGAGGAGGCAGTCCAGAAATTGGGAGTGTGGGCTTAGGAGGCCAAGGTGCCTTCATCTATCCCCAGGAGTGTTTTTTTTTTCTCTTTTGTGTAAGTTCTTTTCCCCTCGGAGTGTGGCTGACAAGGCAACACTATGCCACAACTCCGCCCCATGTGTCCGCTACGTCGCCCTGCTGGGCGCCTCCGATCACCACCGGAGGCCGCTCCAGGAGTGATCGCATCTCCCCAACCCTCCCCGGGAGGAGAGAGCTGTCCTACGGATGCTTGATCTCCTTCCACCCCTGCCGACCCCCGGCAGCCCGGGCTTGTTCCCGAACCTGGGTCGCCAGCGTGGCGCGAGATGTGGCGTCCAGCACCTCAACCCTCAGCGCCACCAGGCTAGCTTGAATTTTTTATTGACAAAAAGACATTAGGCTGTAAGGTATTTCATTGAAACAGCTTTATTTTGTGCAGCTTGCTCATTTTTTTTTCTGGGCAGACTTCACCCTGTGGGGGAAAAAAAGAAAATTAGACTCTGGGTAGTTAACAAATTTGCAATCAGCCAAGAATATATAAATGTTCTTACCTGGTCTGAGGGCGAATAAGAAAACTAGACACTGTCACTCCCCTCACATCTGCCTGCGGTTGAATCTGCAACACAGCAAAAACATTTTAGTGAGGCCCAGGGCTAAAAATATTGATATGATCGAATAAGTCTGCTTGACACTCACCTCAAACAGAAAATTCTTGATTGCTGCAGGGAATCATATCTCTCACTCTGGGGTGTCACGGGGTGGATTTATCCCAGCTAGTCAGTTCTGCATCCACTGTCCCTTGCCTGTTTGGTCAGGTGCTTCTTTGCTGGCAAAATTAATAAGAACTTGCCAGAACTGCCAAGATGTGGCGTTTTTGGAATGGAGTAAAGAACCTAAGACCATAACAGCAGAGAAGGAGGCTCTAAGGAAAAAGGAAAGAGATGCTGTTTATGACAAAAGTAAATGTCTGCATACTTTTCAAGAACATTGGGTAACAAAGTACGCTTGGGTTGAGCTTGACCCTGAGAAGAACATAATGTTTTGTAAATCATTTAGGAAATTCCCAGACATTGCAGATATAACATCAGCATGTTAAGAAAGGGGGCTGCAATAATTTCACTGAGCAGTCTTTACAAAAACATGCCAAGTCTAAGAAGCACTGCCTTGCTGATGCCCGATTTGTAGCCGAATCCCAGCAGGCATCTGCTGCTGACAGCAATTGAAATGCTCAGTTCCAATGTGGCACACCGTGTACAGATCTTAAATTGAAATGCACATGCCTTGGCCAAACATGCTAGGCCATATACAGACGTCCAGTGGATGTGTGACCTTTACAAATGTAAAGGGGTTGATATTGGGGAAACCTAACACAATGACAAATCGTGCTGCATGTTCATTAGTAATATCGCTGAGGAGGAACTTAAGAAGCTGGAGGATGTGGTGAAGAATGCAGACTTCATGTCCATAATGATAGATGGTGCCACAGATTCCAGTATAAAAGAACAGGAAATAATTTACATAAGAACAGTAAACAAGGGAGTGCCAGGTGTTTTTTTTTTTTTTTTTTGTGTCCGTGGAAAATCCACACAAAGCTGATGCCGCATCACTCATGGCATGCATCGATCAGGCCATGCTGTCACAGACAGAGTCAGCAGAATGGAAAAAGAAATTGGTAGGGCTTACTACTGATAGGACAGCAGTGATGACCGGTAGAAGAGGGGGTGGCCGCACTACTGAGAAAGGATCATCCTCATCTAGTCATGTTTATTGGCACTAAAAGCCAGATTTGGCCTGATGCCCCCAGGGGTACAGAACCTTCTTGGTTACGATGATAACCGTCACTGCACCCGCAGTTCCGACAGACGAATTTTCAAAATTCCCCACTGCCACACCTCCTTGGGTCAAAGGTCTTTTACCTATCAAGCCACAGGCTGGCTGAACTCACTACCCACTGACATCACAACCTTAACCTCTGTCAGACTTTTTAAAAGAAGGCTGAGACAACAACTAACAGCGAATGCTAGTTGTGATTGCTTCCACTGACAAATTTCACAATCTACAGCATCACTGTTCGTCCTTACTCTGCTTCCTGACCCACAGTGCCTGGCACTTCTCCTTTGCTCTTCCCTCCCCCTGCCTGCCTACAAACGTGCTCAGACACCACCAGCCACCCCCTTCCTCCAGCCTGTGATCTCTCCTATCTTCCCTTCAATCTCACATGCCCCATCCTATAACACCACTGTCCTGGGTTCCCACTCTTCCCCCTGACCCCATATTGCCATGCAATCTGTTCCCACCCTCCTACTTCCCTTTTTCTTCCTGCTTCAATTTACCCAATGGGTTCTATCCTTAGGTTCACCCAGTCAATTGCCCTGCCTGTTCACCTTCTGTCTCTCTTCCTGCTACTGTCTAAGCCTACTCAATTGACTCGGGCCTTTGTTCATAGCCTATGTTTGAGCCTTCCTTCTACCCATGACCTTCCTTGCTAAACTGTTTTTTTCCTGTTCCTCTACCTTACCTCCAGCTACTACCTAAGTTCAGAAGTGACACAGGTGAGTGTTCATAGCCTACGATTGTGCCCTTCTACTTGCTATACCATCCATGTAAAACCTGTTTTATTTTGTTCACACCTATTTTATACAATGTCAATACTGTGCCTTTCTGCTAGCTATTACCATTCTTGTAAAATGTGTTTTATATTGTTCATACCTATCTGTACAATGTCAGTATTGTTTGTATACACTGACGTGGAACCCATGTAAAAAGCTTGTCCTCAAAGGGTTAATTCAAGACTTCAATAAATAAAATAAAATAAATGATCCACTACAATGCACATAGGCTGGAGTTAGCCCTGAAGGATGCCTTAAAAAACATCACGTATCATAGAAAAAATAGACCGACTACTGCTAGGGATCAATCCGTTTTATCATTTTTCACCACTAAACCGTAAAAATCTGAGAGTCCTGTCAGGCAGCGGGAGTAAGATGCCTTATTCCAACCAGAGTGGGAGGAACCAGATGGTTACAACACACATTAACAGCACTGAAAGTGCTCATCACGGACTACCCTGGGATTCTGTTGCACTTCCAACAGGTATCTGTCCCACTCCATGTTAAGCACAGTCTTCTAAAAAATTGCTTTAAAATTGGAACTGCTAAAGCAACAACTTGTGCCATATTTTGTCATCTCAGATGCAACGTAGCGGATCCCGAGGGGACCAAGCAGTGAAGGCCAAGGGCTACCTGAAGAGCATGCAGACCGGGAGATGTCTACGCTACATTCACCTGATGGCAGACATCCGGGAAGAGTTCACAAAAGTCAGCCTGCTTCTTCAAGCAAATAATACTTCAGCGGGAGAGGTGTTTGAATCACTTCAGGACCTGAAGGACTGCCTTGTAAACCTGAAAGCAAGGTAATTTTGTTTTCCAGAGTATTGAAGTTTTAGTTGGACTATTTTTCCTCCAGCCTAGCCAGAAAAAAACTGTTAGTAGTATTATCTCTCTGTCAGGACAAGTTAGGTCAGGCCGGGGGATAAGTGTGTTTTTCTTTTTGTTCTTGTTTTCTATACCTGGAAAGCACTTGCAAAATCTTGATGCCTTGGAGGGACCTGAATTTTATGGACACATCCTATCTGTTGATGAAGCGGACCAGTTTTTCTGTTGACAGAGAGACACTACTGACAGCCATGATCCTAAATGTCATGAACAGGTTTGAAGACTTGCACCAGCTGGACTCCATGAAGGTGGCCAAGAAACCACATTGTGAACTTTAAACAGTGGCCAACAATCCATGTAGACTTGACAGTTGTGTTAGGGTGGGCAAATAACTCTGACTAGGTGGCACTGGGAGAATCATTTTTAGCTTATTGAGGTGGAGGTGAGACAGTCGTTTTCCAATTTGTTTCAGATTATGCGGAGGATGCAGTAGCTGGTGTCGTAGAGGAGTTCAGACCAGTCCTCATAGAACAGAACATAAATCCAGACGTGTATAGCAAAGTGCACCAGACTAAAAAAAATCACATAAAGAGAAGGTGAATTTCTTCTTCTACCACTAACAATCAGTGAATACTATATGTACTGTCAGGCCTCATGTCAGATCAGGGTACATCATGTCCCCCCCCCCCCCACCAAAGGTACACCAATGCTGTAGAAGCAAAGTGGCCAGATATTCATCAGGCTTGCCAAGACAAACACCACAACATGTTTGTGAACATGGGTTTAGCTAAATGAAAAGAACAAAATCCGACTGGCGAAGTTCATTAGGAAAGGAGAGTCTGATAGACTTAATAAGGATCTCATTACATACACCATGTGAACAGGAATTCGATCCAGTTCCAGTCGTTGAGTACTGGTTAAAAAGTGGTAGACAGAAAAAAAGGCCTTCTTTGCAGCCATATGGTCCACAGAACAAAAAAACAAAGCAATGAGCAGGAGGAAGAAGAGGCAGACAGCTCAGAGTCAGAAGTAGATTTAGACGAATCTTTCATATCTGAAACTTATTCTGAAAAACTTTTGTCTGATGATGATTTTCATGTTATATCTGATGAAGAACTTAAATGTACTCCCATGTCAGTGTTGTGCCCTAGTACTAGTTTGCAGGAAACTGTTAACTGTGGGGAGAGGGGGGACTCTTGCATCACTGAGTCTCGTCCAGATGATGACATGATGTTGTGATCATGTCCCAGATTTAAGGCTTGGCCTTTCTTGCCACCCAACTGTTGAGCCCTGCTTGGACTAATGTCTTTATTTTTCCTACAAAACAGCTAATATTGCTATTTGCAATCAGTTGTTAAAATGTAACTCCAGGTTTTTGGTGGCAAAAATAATTGCCTGGGCACGGTGCCAGATTACAAGTCAGTAGGTTTAAAGTAGATCAGTACAGACTAATTTGTCAAATCTGTGAGCTCTCTGTCCACGTACTACTAATTTCAATTTTGTCATAACAGACATGCACAGACTAATGCTAACTTGTCGAGCAGCAGCACAGATAGCCAGTCCTAGCGCAGTCCATCAGCAGTTAAATGCAAGTCAGTGAGGCAGCTGAAAATAACGCACCTATCAGGTACTGTTTCATCTTACAATTAAATGTGACTGGAATTTATCTGAGGGAGGCAGCTGAGCACCAAGTTGTCCAGATTTGGGTATGTGAACAGATTATCTTTCAGTCTTCATAATTTTTCTTCCCTTTTCTTAGCCCCGACTCCCTACAATAAAATAATCATGGAGAGTCCACGCACCGACATGAGACGTGGCTTATTGGACCACTCAGCACAGCAAATCTGATAACTGAACGGTACAGTAACATTCTGGCCAAATTGGATTTCACGAAAAATTACATAAATCTATTACGATTAGGAGCAGGGTATTTTAAATTTGTAAAATCTGGCCAACTGGTCATGTCACAGTAATAAAACTATCACATACTGTCACGTGTTGTAACAAATCATGTTGGATAACTGAATCATGAGCTTCTGTTTACACTAGCCAGAATCACTTTTTCGTAGCCTCTTCATGATGGGGATGACAAAAATCAAGAAGACAAAAAGATACTCATGATAATGTCAGTTGCTGCTTGAACATTTTAGCTGTGCATAAGCTCACTGTCATCACTGACAGCAAAACGACTGTCCAGGGTTTTGTGCTGAATTTTTGGGTTAAATTGCATCATACACAACTTTACTGTATCTATACTGCCATGGATTTCAGAGAGACCTTCTGTTTTTCACTGTTTGTATCAATTGTCAACTGTGATGAGATTGCTGTCAGTCAGTCCTGCGAAAGCACTTTGAAAAATGTATGTAAATGACTGGTTGCTATTCATTCTGTGCATCACTCTTTCTGTACATGCACAGAATAAAGTAGAAGTTCAACACCTTAACTAAAAATGAGGTAAAGAGAGAGAAAAAAAAATACATACAGAAAAATAAATGAATGGAGAATTTTTAGAACTTGTTTTTTGCCTTTTATTTAGTCAAATAAGGATGTACTGATGGTTGGTGACATTTTGACAGCATGTATACAAAAAAAGGGGGTGGCATACCACTTTCTGGGATGGAATACCACATCTGGGGAACTGGTAATCCATGCGGTACACCACTTTTTAAACAAATGTCTAGCCCTGCAGGACCACCTTGAAAATGAGCTTGATCAATGGTGCTATTCCTGGTAAAATAAAAATGATTGACTGATTGCTTGATTAGGAAGAAGGGAAAGATGTTAGGAGTGCAACGGTGCAGAGGAAAGATTGGCACAGACAGTGAAGAGGGGATAAAACATTCTATAGGTATATCAGTGAAAGAAGGAAGTCTAAGGGGGGGATTGTAAAGCTCAAAGGGCGAGAGGGGGAGTGTGTGGAGGGGGACCAGGAAAAGGCATCAGTGCTGAACAGATACTTCTGTTTGTTATTTAATTAGGAAAGGGGGTTGGGGACAGGAGCCACAGTTAGGTACCAAACACAAAGTAGGGAAGGAGGTGGACACTAGTCCATTTACAGAAGGTAGAGTCCTAGAGGAGCTCACAAAACTAAAGGTAGACAAAGCAATGGGACCAGATGACATACATCCCAGGATATTGAGGGAACTAAGGATGGCACTAGCAGCACAACTGACAGACATGTTCAGTGAGTCACTCAGCACAGGGGTGGTTCCAGAGGACTGGAGAAGGGCACACGTGGCCCCCCTAAACAAAAGTGGTAGCAGGGAGGAGGCAGCAAATTACAGGCCAGTCAGCCTCACCTCAACAGTAGGGAAAATAATGGAGGCATTGCTAAAGGAGAGGATTGTGGAATACTTGGAATCCACCAGAGCGTAGGACCTGAGGCAGCACAGATTTACTGCAGGAAGATCGTGTCAAACAAATCTAATAGACTTTTTTGACTGGGTGATGAAGGAGGTAGACCAGGGAGGAGTGGTGGAGGTTGCCTACCTTGATTTCAGCAAGGTCTTCGACACTGTTCCACATAGAAGACTGTTGAACAAGTTGGGAATCCTGGGTATGGGACACAGGGTGGTAAAATGGATTAGAAACTGGTTAGAGGATAGAAAGCAGAGGGTGGTGGTAAATGGGATCCAGTCCAAGGAAAGGGGAATGACCAGTGGGGTACTGGGGCCAGTCCTTTTTAATGTCTTCATTAGCGACATTGTGGAGGGGCTGGAAGGAAAGGTGTACCTGTTTGCAGATGACACCAAGATGTGCAACAGGGTAGACACACCTGATGGGGTGGAGAGAATGGGAGGTGACCTAGAAAAAAACGGTCCGAAGAATGGCAACTGAGGTTCAGTGCAAAGAAGTGCAAAATCATGCACCTGGGCTGCAGAAACCCTGGAGAGAGCTACAGGATTGGGGAGTTGCTGACAGTCACCAGGAAAGAAAGAGATTTGGGGATTATTACCCCAGATGACCTGAAGATAACCAAGCAGAGTACAAAGGCTGTAGGGAAGTCCAGTGGCATGTTGGGCTGCACAGGAAGGGACTCACTAGCCAAAGAAGAGAGGTGGTAATACTACTATACAAAACACTGGTGAGGCCTCATCTGGAATATTGTGTTCAGTTCTGTTAACCGCATCTTCAGAAGGACATAGATTATGTGGAGGCAGTCCAGAGAAGGGCGACAAAGATGGTGCAGGGCTTACACACCAGAAGACGTATGGGGAGAGACTGATAGACCTCAATATGTATACACTGGAAGAAAGGATGGAATGGGGGGATATGATAGAAACTTTCAAGTAACTTAAGGGCATAAACAAGGTGCAAGAGGGAGTCACCTTTCAATATAGGAGGGGCACAAGAACAAGGGGGCACGATATGAGATTGGAAGGGGTCAGGATAAGGGGAAATGTGAGGAAGTTTTTTTTACACAGAAAAGGTGGTGGATGCATGGAATAAACTACCCCAGGAGGTAGTGGGTGGATTTAAACATGCATGCGATAGGCATAAGGGAACCCTAAAGGTGGGAAGAAGAGGCTAAAGCCGGTGACCAGATAGGGACATCGGCTGCCAATTAAGGTAGGAAAATTGGGCAGCCTGGATGGGCCTTGCGGTCTTTATCTGTCAACAGTCTCTGTTTCTATGGTACATAGTTCACATCCACACATAGGCAATTCCACTAGAGTGCTAATTCACCAGAACGTCTTTAAGCGAAGCTCCTCCTACCACCCAGGCAGTATATCCCTCTGCTCTGCCCTGTGACGTCAGATCCTGCACGCTGGAAGCAGGGATCCATGTGCCACTTGCCAGGAGAGGCCGGGTTGGTGGTGTGGATGTTAACTATATACCACTTCTAGAACTACAGTTATGGGTGAGTAATCTATTTTTCTAGGGGCATGGATATAGTTCACTAGCCACGCACAAGCAGACTTTTAGCAGTCCTCTGGGAGGAGGGAGCAAAGCATGCACCCCTATTTGGCGAACAGAAAATAGAGAACCAAGGCCCCAAAAGCAGCATCCCAGCAACACTCTACGTTGATACTGTAATGGGAGATGAAGGTGTGTGCTGACTTCCAGGTGGCAGCCCTGCAGATCTCCTGGATAGGGACATCCCTGGAAGCTGCCACCGAGGCAGCAGTATGTCTGGTGGAATGAGTCGGGCGCCCTACAGGAGGCTCCCTAACAGTCAACCTATAGTAGAGGTCAACGCAAGAGGTAATCTACCTTGTAATCATCTGCTCTGCTGCTGATCTGCCAGCAGCAGCTTCAGCATACATCACAAACTGCTGGCAAGCCTCACCCCAAACTCCACCCATACACTCCTTATAATAAATGAGTACCCTCTGCAGGTTCTGGGTATGGTGCCTGCAGTTGGCCTCCTTAGATGGATTTGTAAAGTAAATTGCAAGTTAATCACATGATTAAGGTGAAACTCTGATACTACCTTTGGGAGGAACTTCAGGTGGGGGCAAAGGATGACCCTGTCCTTGTTGAAGACCAGGTAAGGAGACTCCACTGAGAGCACCGGGAGCTCACTGATCCTTCTGGCTGATGTGATGAGCACTAAGAATGTGGTCTTCCATGACAGGTGAGACATGTCATTCCTGTACACAGGCACAAATGAATTGCCCATGAGCATAGCCAGCACCAGCACTAGGTCCTATGGTGGTGGTGGTTCACACAGCAGAGGGGACAGGTGGTCCGGGTCCTTGATAAAACACCCGACCACCTTCTCCTGGGCCACCATCAGCATGCCAGCCCCCACCTGGTATGTGGAGATAGCTGTCAGGTGCACCTTGAGGGTCATCGCTTGCAGCCTCAGCTAGGAGAGGGATCACAGGTACTCGGGGATACTAGCCACAGGGCAGGCAAGTGGATCAAGCTCCTTGCCCTGACACCAAATGGATAACCTTTTCCATTTAAAGGTGTACCACTGGCGAGTCAACTCCTTCTGGGAGGCCTCCACAACCTGAAGCACCTCTTCTGAAAGACCCAAGGCCTGAAACTCTAGTCACTCAGAAACCAGGCCTTGAGGTGCATAGATTGTAGGTCTGGGCACAAGACTATCCACTGTTGTCTGGTAAGCTAGTCCAACAAAGAGACAACTGCCACAGAGACCTGCTGCTGAGGTTAAGGAGATCTGGGTGCCAGAATTGCCATGGTCAGGCTGTGGCAAGCAGGATTATCCATGTCATGTCCTTCCAGGCCTCGACCACCGCCTTGTACAGCAGGGGGAAGGGAAGAAAGGTATACATGAAGCTTGGGGTCCAGGCCCTCGCGAAGGTATTCCCCCATCAGTGTCCCAGCCTCTGTGTGTGTGTGGGGGGGCAGCAGGCACAAAACAGCCTCAATTTTGCATTCTCCCAGGAGACAAATAGGTCCACCATAGGGGTGCCCCACATGGAGAACAGCGTGTTCATCACCTTCTGATTTAGGGACCACTCATGTGACATCTATTCCTCCTGGCGGACAGCATCCGCCAGCTGACTAGCTGCTCTGATGAAATTAATTGCCAGGAAATCTGCACCCAGGCTACAAACAAGAGTCCACGTGCGGAAGGCCTCTCGACACAAGGGAAGTGAATGCATGCCACCCTGTCAGTTCACACAGAACATGATCATAGTGTTGTCCGTCTGGATTTGCATGACCTGACTCCTGACTAGGGGGCGGATTCCGTCAGAGCTAGCCACACTGCACGGAATGCCAACAGGTTGATGTGATGATGGGTCTCCCTGGGTGACCAGAACCCATGAGTTCTGCAGTACCCCAGGGGCATTCCCCCGCCCACCCGAGCCGCATCCATCATGAGGATGATGGGCAGTTATGAGTGGACAAACAGGACTCCTTCCTCCAGATGTTCTATGATAAGCCACCACTGGATGGCACCCTACATCAGTTGGGTCACTGTGACTGGCTGGTCCAAGTGATGTAGGCACTGAGACCACTGACAGTCCAACTCCCACTGCAGGAGCTGCATCCATTAGCAGGCCCACTGGAACGCACTGGTGCTGGACACCATGTACCCCAGCAGCCGCAGGAAGTCCGGGTAGGTCACGAGTACACAACCTGAAATAATTGGGCAAAGGAGGTAAGATCCAATGCCTGGGCTGCAGGATTGATGGTCTGGTGCAGGACTGTCCCCTGTTGTCTGGTCAGCTGGTCCAGACAAAGAGGCAGTTGAAATGGAGACCTGCTGCTGTTGAGGAGATTGCTGGCCACCCTTCTTTCTTCAGAGTGAGCACCATTTACCACCACCCTCTGACTCCTGTTGCTTAGCCAACTTCTTACCCATTTTACTACTTTTGGACCCACTCCTAGGCTGCCCAGCTTGCTCATCAGTCTTCTGTGTGGAATGGCGTTGACAGCCTCACTGAAATGCAGGCAGGCCACATACACCGCTCTGCCCTGATCCACTTCCCTGGTCACCCAGTAAAGAACTCAATCAAGTCTGTCTGGCAAGATCGCCTCCTGTGAAACCATGCTGCCTCAGATCATGTAATCCACTGGTCACAAGGTATTCCCCAATGCTTTCCTTCAGTAGCGATTCTATTATTTTACCCACCACGGAAGTCAGACTGACAGGTCTGTAATTTCCTGCCTCCTCCCTATTACCACTTTTGTGAAGTGGGACCACATCTGCCGTCCTCCAGTCCCCTGGAACTTCCTCCCCGTATCTAGTGATAAGTTGAACAGTGCTGTCAGAGATGCTGCCAGCACATCCTTGAGCTCCCTCAGTATCCTAAGGTGTACCTCACCTGGCCCCACTGCCTTGTCCACTTTTAGTTGTGCAAGTTCCTTAAGGACCCTCTTCTCTATAGAAGGACTAGTGTCCACCTCGCTTCCTTTAATGCCCCTGTTTTTTATCTGTGGCCCATCACCCACCTCTTTCTCCATAAAAATCCGCCAGGTGACTGGCTGCTCCAGTGACATTACTTGCTAGGAGATCTGCATCTAGGCTGTGCACAAGGGCCCAAGTGCAGAGGGCCTCCTGACACAAGGGAAGTGAGTGCATGCCACCCTGCCTGTTCACGCAGAACATGGTCATGGTGTTGTCCATCTGGATTTGCATGACCTGACTCCTAACTAAAGGGGAAAATTCAGTCAGAGCTAGCCACATCACATGGAATGCCAGCAGGTTGATGTGGTGATGGGACTCCCTGGATGACCAGAACCTGTGAGTTCTGCAATACCCCAGGTATGTTGCCCACCCCACCAGAGATGCATCCATCACGAAGGTGATGGGCAGTTCTGGGTGGGCAAACAGGACTCCTTCCTCCATATGTTCTGTGATAAGCCACAACTGGATGGCATCCTACATTGGTTGGGTCACTGTGACTGGCTCGTCCAAGTGACCTAGGTACTGAGACAACTGACTGCCCAACTCCCATTGCAGACGATGCATCCATCAGCAGGTCCACTGGACCACACTGATGCTGGACACCATGTACCCTAGCAGCCGCAGGAAGTCCCGGGTAGCTCATGAGCACCCAACCTGAAATAATTGGACAAAAGAGGTAAAATCCAGTGCCTGCTCTGTAAGGAGGCAGGCCTTGGCCTTTAGGGAGTGTAGCTCTGCCCTGATGAACTGAATCACCTGAGAGGGGATCAATTCAGACTTGGCTGAGTTGATCAACAGGCCCAAGTCTCTGCAGGTTTGGAGGACCAGATCCCTGAACTGCCCCATGGCCTTATTGGATGGCCAGGCTATCAGCCAGTCATTCAGGTATGGATACACCCTGATGCCCTTGTGCCTCAGGAAAGCTGCGACCACTGCCAATGAACTTTGTGAAGACCCTAGGCGTGGACGAAAGGCTGCAGGGCATGATCTGGAACTAATACAGAACTCCTGTGTAGAAATGAAGATACCACCAGTGGGATGGATGGACTGGTATGTGAAGAATATGCCCAGGAGGTCCAGGGAGCACAACCACATGCCCTACTCCAAGGATGGTATGATCTGGTTCAGAGTAACCATCTGAAACTTGCGCTTCCGCATATACCGATTGAGATTGTGTAGATCTAGTATGAAGCACCAGCCCCCCCAACCCCGGTCCGTTTTGGGAGCAGGAAGTACCTGAACATATGTCCCTGACTTGCCAGGGCATCTGGGACACAAGCTAAAGCCCCTTTCACAAGGAGATGAGTGACAGCCTCCCTTAGGGCAGACAGGGATTCCTGTGACACTGAGGACTTCCCAAGCAGTGTGGGATCAGTAAGGGGAGTACAGCCTTGAAATCATGAGGCAGCCCTCTGCCTACCACATCTAGAACCCACTTGTCTGTGGTAATGATGGACCATTGTGGCCAGAAGTAGCAAAGCTATCCTCCAGAAGTAGCTGAGTTAGGGACTGGACAGGCAGGAAGATGACACCCCCTGGCCCATCACTGGGCAGCTTTAGATGGGGCACCAGCCACTGGGGCTGGAGAGGGGCACCACTTCCCCTGCCCCCGCCTTTTTTTGCCCCTGGCTAGAGAACTTGGCCTTAGGGTGTGAGGCTTAGTATTGCCCCGACGGGGCTGCTACCTAGGCTGCTGTGACTGAAAGGACCGAAACTGAAAGGCCTTCTTTTTCAGATTCTAGTTCTTAGGATCCTTCTGGGATGAAGCTACAGAGTCCAAGGTGGTGATGGACTTCTCGATTCTGGTAAGATGTCCTTCCACCCCTGGGCCAAAGAGATCGGTGCCCAAGACAGGGACATTGGCCAGTCTGTGCTGAGTATCCATGGTGAATGTAGAAAGTCTCAGTCAGGCACTGCAGTGCATTGTGACGGACGCTGTCATGGCAGGGGCTCAGGAGTTGCCCATCTGTAAGGTCATCTGGAGCTGGTGTTTAGCCAGCGCCTGACCCTGGTCTCTTTTTTTTATCTTTTTTTAAAATGTAACTTTTTATTATTTTCCAGCTTTTTAGGTTACATTACGGTCTTGGGGTGCCTGGCCAAAGGGGTTTTAATAAATCCCTCCTTGGAGTTACAATTCGACATTCTTTCAGCTTACTCACTATTGGTCACATTCATTTGTCTGATTATTTCTGAGTTATCAGAATACAGAGTACAAGAATATTATTTTCCTATAAACAGTTGTTATAACCAGTATAAGGGGTTTTAACCATCACAATACCAAACAAGGTATAAAGTATGGGGGGAAGGGCATGGAACCTGGATATTATGGTAAAGAAAAGTGGGGGTCCAATGGGAGGGGGATTGTCTCCTCAGACGAGATAAGTGATTATTTGAGTGTTCTTAATATGCCATTGTTTCCAATACTTACTTCGTTCTTCCTAGGTTTGAGCTAGCCATTTCTAGCTGTTCTGAATGATGGGTGTTTTGCTGATTAATTTATTTTATTTATTTCAAAACGTTTCACCAGGAAAGACATATTGAGCTGGTTAAGTACAGTTACGTAAGAACTTACAGTAACAGTAGATCTTCGAGAACAGCTCTTGCAGCAGGTTACACCATTAGAACTGAAGCAGGCAGGTGCCAGGACCCCACGGAAATTTTCTAGCTAGCAGTATCCAGCGGGGACCGCCCGCAACGTCAGGCATCATACAAAAGGGGGCGGTCCCCCAGAATCCCCAGTTCTCCCGCCGTAGACTCCCGGCCGCTAGATGACATCAGAAGTGGAGGCTGAGGATCTGCCATCAAAAGGTATTCAGAGCAGTGTTAGAAACACCTAATCCTAGAAAAGAGATATCGGAACAACTGTACCTCCAGAGGGGATGGTGAGAGGGAAACTACCTGCTGCAAGAGCTGTTCTCGAAGATCTACTGTTACGGTAAGTTCTTACGTAACTGTACTATCTTACTTCAAGAAACAGCTCTTGCAGCAGGTTACACCATTATTACTGATTCCCAAGCAATACTGGAAATCCCTCGCAGGTGGGAGGAGGCTAGGTAGAGATCGCGAGTTGGACCGAAGCCTAGGATAGGAGTCCCTGAAGGACTGCTAGACCAAAACCAGCTCTTCGCCGTGATGCAACGTCCAGGCTATAATGCCTGATAAAGGTGTGCACGGTGCTCCAAGTAGCTGCGGCGCAGATGGCTGAAGTGGACACGTTCTTCATGGCCGCAAAGGAGGTAGCCACCCCCCTTGTGGAATGACCCTTGACCGAGCCCGGTAAAGGTTTGCTACGTTTCTTGTAACAGAATGTGATACAATGGATGAGCCACCTGGACAGCGATTGTTTAGAAACCAGGGCTCCCGTCATCCTATGGGCAAAGGAGACGAAAAGCTGATCAGATTTACGGTGGTGCCTGGTTCTGGTCAGGTAGTATCTTAGACACCTATGCACATCTACAGTGTGCAGCAGGGCCTCTCCTCTATTAGAGTATTTAGGAAAATACACTGGTAAGTCGATGTCCTGATTGAGGGTGAGAGCTGAGACCAACTTAGGTAGAAACATTGGATTTGTCCTTAGGGACACCCCGTCCTGGTGAAAAACCAAATAAGGTTCTTCGCACTTCAGTGCGTGAAGTTCAGAAATCCTTCTGACCGAAGTAACAGCAACTAAAAATAATGTCTTCCATGTCAGGAGACGTAGCTCACAATCCGCGGTTGGTTCAAAAGGTGGCAGCGTTAGCTGCTCCAGGACAAAGAGTAAATCCCATGGAGGAATAGGATCCTTAATCGGAGGTCTAAGGTGGAGAACACCTCTCAGGAAGGCTTGTGCGGTGTCCAACTGAGTTATGGGATGTCAGCCTATAGGTGTATGATAGGCTGAGATGGCACAAAGGTGTACTTTAATAGAGGAGTAGGCCAAACCTGCCTGGAAGAGAGACAGGAGGTAGTCTAGGACCGACCTTTCCGGATAATCCATCAGGGAAAGTCCTCAAGCTTGAGCCCTGAGGCAAAATCTGCACCATTTCATGGCATATGTGGCATGAGTGGCCGGTTTTCTAGCAGCTGCTATAACATCTGCTACCTCTTGCAAGACTGCCGACATTTAGAGGTAAAACGTTTAAAGTTCTAGGCGTCGTTCGCTAGAGTGGGACTGTGAGGCTGATGCTGGCGAGTCAACGGCGGGAAAAGAACTGGGGATTCTAGGGGACCGCCCCCTTTTGTATGATGCTTGATGTCGGGGGCGGGGCCGTCGGGGGCAGTCCCCGCTGGATACTGCTTGCTAGTAAATTTCCGTGGGGTCCTGGCACCTGTCGGCTTCAGTCCTAATGGTGTAACCTGCTGCAAGAGCTGTTTCTCCAAGTAAGATTACCTCATTTCCAGATGCGTCCTGGGGAAAGGAGACGGGGAACATCATATCAAGCATTTATAATATATATAAAGAGAGAATACAGCAAAACTGATTAAATGAAGAAATGATAAAACTTTAAATACAAATCAGAGTAACATATGCACAGGTAAGGATAAACTGATTTCCAGGACAAAACCAGTGAGGGGGCGAAGGAAGAGGGTTAAGGACAGTTGCAGGAGGGAGAAAAAAAGTCATGAAGGAGAGACTTTAAGGAGAAAGCCAAAGAGGCAGAGCAAACAGACAAGGGCAGGGAGGACCAAAGTTTAGGAAAACGATAAGAGAAAGCAGATTAACCAGCTGTAAATTTTCTAGAAGGAATAGCAAGGGAATGAGAAGCATTATTATGTAAAGGATAGCAGGAAGCTGAGGGAGAGGATAAGAGGGCAGTGAGCAAGAAAGGAAGTGAACCAAACCAGAATTTAAATATTATTTTTTTTTCTATTATGTGTTTTTGCTCCTGGAGCATGACGGGTGGCTGTGGCCCTCCTTCGGAGGGACTCATCCTCCAGCCCTGCGCATCCCTGCTCATGCCAACCCCCGGTAGTTCCCCCGCGGCGGGGCCAGAGAGGAGGGCGCCGGCTTTCTCCCTCCCCCCAGAGCATAATCCAGAAGCCCAGGGGCGGCACAGGGATGTGGGGCCATCATGGAGCCCGCCAGATCCCTTTTTACTCCTGTCTCCCCTCCCACTGACGTAGTGATGCCGGTACGCGCCTCCCCAACACATACTGCCCACGAGTCACTGCCAGAGGCAGTCAACGACAACCCCCCGCGAGAGAGAGAGCAGTCCTCCCGGATGTTCGATCTTTCTCGCCGCTGCCGAACCCCGCGATCCGGGTCACCAGCGTGGTGCGAGGTGTAGCGACCAGTGCCTCAATTTCCAGTGCCACTGGGCCAGCCCAGAATTTAGATATTAAGGAGGCACAGTGAGAAAGGCACCTAGCATCAAGAGAGGGATTGAAAGAGCAGAGTAGAGTGCACAGTGGTCAGTATGTGGGAAGCAATCTAAAGTAAAACGCCAAAAAGAGTTGAAAAAGTTGAAAAGGTGTCCAGTCTGGCAAGGGTGGATTTGGGAGCTCCACTGTAGAGTATATCACCATAACCAAAGATGAGGAAGATCATCTTTAAAACAATCTCATGGCAGATAGGAAGCAGGATACTCGCTTTGTTGCTGTAAAGTGCAACAAGCTTGGGGTGAAGCTTTTGGTAAATGGCATCAATATGAACTGAGAAACCAAGATGACAGTCAAGCTAGACACCAAGGTACCTAAAAGAGGAAATATCCACAATAAAGGCACCATCAATGGTGTGAAAAGAAGTGGGACAGGCAAGTCTAGAAAGCCTCTGACGGGTACCATAAGTCGTGGAGACAGTATTTTTGGTACTGAGGGATAGCTGGTTATACTTAAACCGGTGCTGAAAATTGTCAAAGTCCAACTGAAGCTGTGAAGTCAGATCACGAGAAGAGGAACCAGATGCAAAAATAACTGTATCATCAGCATACATATGAATGTACACATAGGAACAGAGAGAGGGAAGGTCATTCAAGAATATGGAAAAGAATATTTATTTTTTTATGTTTTTGATAACAGAGCGAGCAAACTGATCCAAAGGACCATTTTCAGTTGTGACCCGGGCCGTACAGTGGCACAGACAATACGTACAAGTTATAATACAGTAGGTACATATAATACTGTGAGTACAGTGGTATCAGAAACAGTGATACATAAACATCATATCTTAAAAATAGGGGTTAAGGACATAAAAAACAAAATCAGGACAAATAAAGTGACGCTTCTCTGCTTGCAGAGAACTAGGACATACACTAACAGCAAATCAAAGACATTATTCAGCCAGTCCAAGGTTTACAATAAAGTACATAAGGGATTACACTGTAGCAATCAACATTTTCACAATGGAGTCAAAAAATGGAAATTACGTACCTACCGTAATTCTTGATCTTCTTGAACGAAGTCTCCACCACTCATTCACACTTATGGGATCTACACAGGAGGCGCTAGGACCCAGTGGGAGCAAACTTTTTGCAGAGGGTCGGCGCCAGAGATGGAGCCGCGAGGTGCGGCGCAGCGAGCATCAGCTCGAGCGGTAATGACTATCTCAGCGTCGACCCTCCAACCACCCTCAGTACCCTTTTTTATAAGGAGGTGCAGCACAACTAACCTAGAAAGACTAGTTCAATTACCAAATCGGACATAAGATAGTCCGAACGACTCCATATAAGAAGCGTCAACAAAGAAGTCTTCACAGCCTAAACATTGAGGGGGTGAAGACCAAAACAGAGAGATGAGCTCGGGGGATGGAGGGTGGGTGTGTGAATGAGTGGTGGAGACTTCTCCAAGAAGATCAAGAATTACGGTAGGTACGTAATTTCCGTATCTTCCTGGACATAAAGTCTCCACCACTCATTCACACTTATGGAAGTACCGAGCTAAAATCCGCCTAGAGGTGGCAGGGAAAACCAAGAGCTCTGATTCAGGACAGAAGTCCGTTAGGATAGTCTGCCAAGCGAAAGGTTTCATCTGGCATGGACGCCCAGTGCATAGTGCTTAATAAAAGTATGCACTGAGCTCCAAGTAGCCGCATTGCAAATGTCCGCAATGGGCACGTTGAGGATTTCTGCCAGGGATGCCGCGACTGCTCTAGTAGAGTGAGCATACACTCTGCCCTCCAGCTTGACCTGTGCCATGGAATAACAGTGGCGAAGGCATGCCACCAGCCATGCTAAAATGCATCTGATAGCGACAGGCTGACCCAGCCGGGTCTCGCTGAAGGAGACAAACAGTTGTTGAGCATTACGAATTTCCTTCATTCTACATAAATAGAAGTGCAAAGCTCTTTTAACATCTAAGAAATGAAGGGTACGTTCTCCTTCATTCTGGAAATCAGCAAAGTAAGTAGGTAGGACCAAAGGTTGGTTTAAATGGAATTCTGAAACAACCTTAGGGAGGAACTTAGGATGGGTCCTAAGAGCTACTTTATCCTTGTGAAATACAGTGTATGGAGGGTCTGTTACCAGAGCATGTATTTCAGAAACTCTGCAGGCTGAGGTGATGGCCACCAGGAAGGCCGTTTTCCAAGTGAGAAATTTTTAATTCGCAGGTAACAGTGGCTCAAAAGGTTTTCTAGTGAGCATGTCTAGCATGAGATTAATGTCCCAGGCTGCAACTGGATGTCTGACAGAAGGTCTGGTATGCAGAATACCCTTAAGAAACCTCTTAACTACCGGGTAACTGAGACAGAGATAAGGAAAGTAATGGCTCATGATAGGCTGAAATGGCACACAGGTGAAATTTGATTGTAGAATATTGAAGACCTGAATTTGAGAGGTCTAAGAGGTACTCTAAAACTTTGTTGGGTGGGCAGGAAAAGGGATTCAAAGAGATCCTGCACACCAGAAGGAAAAACGCTTCCATTTTGTAGTGTAAGTCTTTTCTGGTTGCTGGCTTTCGTGCAGCCAAAAGAATGTCAGAAACTCTCCAAGAGGCATTGAACCTATTTACCTCTATCTCCTCAGGAGCCAAGCGTGAAGATGAAGCGACCTCAGATTGGGATGGACCAGAGGACCTTGGGTCAGAAGGTTCGTCTGAAGGGGAAGCGCCTTCGGAGGGGTTTCCGCCATACTGTTGAGTAATGGAAACCATATCTGTCGAGGCCAGAAGGGAGCAATGAGAATCATCTTGTGTCCCTGAGACTCGAATTTGAGGAGTACCCTCTGGATTAGGGGAAAAGGAGGAAAGGCGTATAGAAAGCGTTTTGTCCATTGCAGCCTGAATGCATCCTGACAGAAAATGCCAGGCCCTGGATTTCTGGAGCAGAAAAGAGGCAGTTTTGTGTCGAGTGGGGATGCAAAAAAGGTCCAGCTCTGGAGTTCCCCACTCTTCGAATAGCAACTGAACTACGGTTAAGTCGAGAGACCACTCGGGAGGGTCTGCCTCCATTCTGCTGAGATGGTCTGCCAGTTCATTCTGTATTCCGCAGGTAGACCGTCTGAATAAGAGCTTTGTGATCTAGGCACCATTCCCACACTCTCATAGCTTCCCTGCACAAGGGGTAAGAGTGTGCGCTGCCCTGCTTGTTGATGGAATACATCACTGCCTTGTTGTCCGTCTGAAGGAGAATGTTCTTGTGACAAAGAATGTCCTTCAAGGCCCGGACTGCATAGAGGATGGCTCTCATTTCCAGGACGTTTATGTGAAGCTGGGCTTCGACCTGAGTCCACGTACCCTGAGTGTGGAGATCCTGACAGTGAGCTCCCCATCCCGACAGGGACACGTCTGTGGTGACAGAAATCTGGTGATCCAGAGGAACAAAGGGGTATCCTTCCAGAGATTGTCCTCTTGCAACCACCAGGTGAGTGACCTCTTCAGAGGTTCTGTCACCTTGATGAGAAAGGACTGAGGATGAGTAGTCGGGGACCACTGACTACTGAACATCCATTGAGAGGTTCTCATGTGGAGGCGTGCTAGGGGTACAGTGTACACCGAGGATGCCAGGAGACCCAGCATCTGTTGCACTGAGATAGCTCGAACCGAGCTGTTCTTTCTGATGTATGGGACCATCTGTAGGATATCATTCCTTCTGTCTTCTGGTAGAAAAGCTTTCGGACAGGAGGTGTCCAGAAGAGTTCCTATGAAAAGGAGCTTCCGGGAGGGCTGCAACTGTGATTTCTTGAGATATAGCAGGACTCCCATGGACGTGAGGAAGTCTGAGGCCATGGCTATAGCGTCGAGAGTTCCTTGCCTGGAAGGGCTTGCTAGAAGCCAGTCATCCAGATATGGGAACACTTGTATTCTGAGGTGCGCTGCGAGAATTGCACAACACTTTGTAAAAACTCGTGGCACCGAGGATAGCCCAAAGGGCAGGTCTCTGAACTGATAATGTTGGCCCAAAGCCACAAACCTTAGGTATTTGTGATGTTTTGGGTGAATAAGAATATGTTGGTAAGCATCCTGCATGTCCAGGGAAGCTAACCAATCGTGTTGATGAAGCAAGGGCAACAGGGTTCCCAGTGACATCATTTTGAACTTTTCCTTGGGAAGAAATCTGTTCAGTTTTCTGAGGTCCAAAATGCGGAGCATGCCCCCAGTTTTCTTTGGAACAAGAAAGTAGTGGGAGTAGAACCCTGTGTTCTGTCGATCCAACGGAACTATTTCTACTGCCCTGTTGTTCAGAAGGCCCTGTATCTTGGAGGTGAGAAGTTCTGACTGAACTGTCGACAGTCTGGGCTGTTGTTTGGGGGGAAGATCTGGAGGGGTCTCTAAAAGATTGAGGGAATATCCCTCATGGATTATCCGGAGGACCCATTTGTCTGATGTTATGGTCTTCCAACGGTTGTAGAACTGAGTCAGACAACCCCCACCGGCTGAGAGAAAGTCCCTCTGGCAGCTGAGGGGGATTGGGCCTAGAGAGTCAGAAGGTAGCACTGGGCGCTTGGTCCTTGTGCTTTCTGTTGCATTTTTTTGAAGCTGGGGGGCTTGTTTTTATTAAACCTCCCTGCCTTGCTTCAAAGGACTGACAGTTGTGAAACTGACGCTTATTAACACCCCCACGAGAAGGTGGGGCAGGTTGAGCCAATTTAATGGCAGACCTAGTCTTTTGAGTGGCCTCCAGAGCTTGCTCTACTTGAGGACCAAAGAGATACATACTGTCGAAGGGTAACACCATAACCTGTTGCTGGGCATCATTCGAGAAACCTGAAGTGCGCAGCCAGGAGTGGCGGCGAGTACAGATGCCTGCCGCTGCCGCCCGAGAAGCAGTATCGAAAGTGTCCATAGCTGTTTTAACTTGCTGGTTGTTGGGACTCGATACCCCTGGTTATGGTTTGAAGTAGCTCCGAATTAGAGTCCGACTCCGGCAGAGCTTCTACCATTTGTTTGAGCGAATGCCAAAGAACATACTCATATTGAGAAAAATAGCCCTGGTAGCTGGCAATACGCATACCCAAAACTACGACTCTCCCCCAATGGCAGGTTGTGGCCCTTGGTTCTGCAGTCGCTCTGTCAGCACCTCCGTACCAGGAGGAACCAACAGAGGAGGAGGCCGACAAGTCTCCTTACCATGAATGCAAGCAAATGCTCTGTGAGGCAGAAGCCCTCCCCCCCCCCACCATCTGAGAAGGAAGATTTAGAATGACAGTGTTGGGCCCTGGTAGGCATCATCACCACACTGGTGATGGTTGAATCTGGCCAACCATGCATAGAAGCACTTATAGGAGCCACCAACTGGAACTGCTCCTAGATACGGGAGCCGCTGTCTCAGTGCTACATTAAGAGAACCCAAAACTGTCTCCGTGGACTACAGGGAGAGCTACTTCCACCCAGACCTTTGAAGGGACCATGGTCACCACCTACCAGTCCAAACCCATACCAGTCACAATTGGTACCTTGGCGGTGGAATACCATTTTGACTTCGTGGTCTTATGTCATCACCAAAGTATCTTGGGAACAGACTTTCTGTTACAACATGGCTGCATTTTGGATTTAGCCAATAGGCTATTACTCCACATAGGACGTCAATTCCACATGTTACTCATTTCTGACTCACATGTGGTGGCAGCAGTGGAAATCAATGACAGGGAGTAGGACATCATTGTCATGTAATGTCACCATGAACTGCTACCACAGATCAGGCCAATCTTGGAAAGGCACAGGGAGGCTTTTGCCAAGAACAAACATGACTGTGGAAGGATGGATACCCTCATCCAGATCACTAGTGAGGATCCACCTTGCAGAAAGCAATACCCATTCCCAACAGAAGCAATACCCTCATTGAGGGCCACTATTGATTCACTTGTCCAGCAATCAGTCATTAGGCCTTGCATATCCGTAGTCAATTCCCCCATCTGGCCTGTGAAGAAACCCAACAATAGCTGGAGGCTCAGCATTGATTATCGCAGACTCAGTCAAGTAACCCCTAGTTGTGCACCAACTGTGGCATCTGCCCCAAATGTGCTAAAACTCCTCAAACCCGGGCACCAGTGGTTCAGTACACTGGACATTTCCAATGGATTTTGGTCACTACCCCTAGCCCCTGAGAGCCAATACAGATTTGTCTTCACATTTGAAGGATGTCAATACACGTGAAACTGCCTCCCACAGAAGTTCCACAATAGCCCCTCATTGTCCCACATCCATATGAAGGATGCCATACATGGCTTCTCAACCCCTGAGTGTTTTCTACAATACGTAGATGACCTTCTCCTAGCCACAGCTGACTTGGAGAAGCACTCAGAACTCCTAGATGAGCTCCTTACCCTGCTACAGAGAGCAGGCCTCAAATGCAATCCTGCAAAAGTACAGTTATGTCAACCAGAAGTGATATTTCTGTGCCTGTGCATAACTGGAGAGAGGTGAAGCCCTGCCCTCAGCAAGGTTCAGGGCCTACAAGATCTGCTACTGCCCACAAGTGTGGCAACTCTCAGACGTTTCCTGGGAATGGTCAGCTACTCCAGGGACTTCATTTGCAATGTTGCACCGAAGGCTGATTGTCTGTATGAACTCCTGAAAAGGATGTCCCATGGCAATGGGGACCTGATCACACCAGTGCTGTCACATCTTTAAAGAAGGCCTTGGCCTCTGCTCCAGCATAGATTGACCCCAACCCAGAAATGAAAATTACGTACCTACCATAATTCTTGATCTTCTCTTGTATCTTCACCATTCATTACTGCTGGGTATAAGCCGGAGGCGCGCACCTGTACAGGAGCTTTTTTTGGGGAGAGAGGAGTTGGCACCAATGGCGCCACCCACGAGGTTGACGCATTGCATGGCGCATGAGGATTGGCCGTCACGCACCGCAGACTCCTCCTCCACCCCAGTTCTATTCTGCCAGAGAGGATGACACAAAGGGGGATAAAGAAAATCAAGGCGTGGCAAGAGAGCCAAGGGATAGGATATAAACTGAAAAAGGAAGAAGTCGACCAGAGGACAGAGGGATTGTACTTTTTACCCTAAGAGGCCATAGGGCCCCAACCCTTGGGTAGCAGTACAGGAAAGGGAGAAAGAGAAGAGAGAGAAAGCTAGAGCATACGTAGGGGAAGAAGGGGTGGGGGCTTACTTTAGCCTCAAAAAACCTGAAGGTTTGAAGACACAGGTGCAAGGATTCCATTAGTTTCAGGGACCACTGGATGGAGGTCCAGAACAAGAGAATTTTGAAATGGTCTTAGAGAATATAAAACATGGCACAGTCAGCCCCCCCACCCCTAAACCCACATGTGGGATGAAAGTCCTGGAATATTGTCCTCTACAGCTTAATACCAGATGGCTTAGTCGGGGGGGGGCCCTTACACAGGGGAAGACTCTGTCTAGTATGACCTCTAAGGTAGAGGGGAAGGGAGAAGGACAGAGGGGGAAGAAAATCCCTACGGGTTCTCCCACGAAATGCACTCATGCAGTCCCCACTACAAAAAAGAAACAAATGCAAAATCCATGTTAGGAGAAGAAGCAACCACAGTGCACTCCGCTGAGAATCTCAGAGAGTTCCCTCTGAGGCCAGAGCGATGACCCTACGCGCCACCCTCCTAGGGTGAGTGCTCTGTGACTTTTTAGAAAAGGAAACCAAGGACCCAGATGTACCAGAGGGACTCTGCCCCCAAATTGACCTCAAAGTGAGGGAGGATGAGCAGGGTGGAGGCGGCGCCCAAGACTTAAGGCCCAAGAGGGGAAGATGGGTGGGAATCAGTAATGAATGGTGAAGATACAAGAGAAGATCAAGAATTACAGTAGGTACGTAATTTTCTTATCTTCCCTTGTCAGTCTTCACCATTCATTACTGCTGGGTGAGTACCAAGCTTCCCGGAGGGGACCTGGCACTGCCCTGAGGGAACAGACTCATTCAGCCTCCTGCGGGTGAGGTGCAGGTGGGGGAGACTTATAGCCCTAATAGACCATACATGGCCTAAGGCTGGTCAGGCCGAGAAGGGGTCTCCCATGACCGGGGGGACAAAAGATGCCCCTGTAAGTTCCTCCTCGCCCTGTGGGAGAAAAGACGGGTCCTACGGAAAGTGGAGGAAATCACCCTACGCCGGACAATGGATGACAACCTGGACAGGCGAAGCCATACTGTCCGCCTGATGCAGATTGCTGTCCCTGCCAGTCTGGAGGCCACCCCACTGGCATCATAAGATGCCCTTGCCTGGTGCCTTGCAAGCTCCAGACCTTGGGCAGAGAGGGCAATGGCTTGCCTAGATTCCTCCGAATCAGGCAGAGATGCTAGCACCTGCGCTAACATCAACTACAGATGCCTGTTGTAAGCAGCGTGGTGAGCCTAATGTAAGCTGATACAAAGCAGCACACAAGCTGAAGAGAAAACTCTTCTTATCAATCGGTCAAACTCAGTAGAATCCGGGTCCGGTAGTCGGTCGTGCACCAGGTATTGAAGCCCGGAAGGAGTATCTAAGGCCGTCAGCCCCGAAGGCGGGTGAGAGAGAGAACCAAGAGACTCTTGGGGAGCACAATACCTCCTCCTGTAGTCCGCTGGGGCTAGGGATGAGGCGGCTGGTGACTGCCAGGTGCGGATTGACGCTTCCTGGAAGGGAATAGGCCAGGATGGTAACACTAGGTGGGCTGCCTGGTGCCGCATCCGGGGGGCTCCCCAACCCCAGGGAGTTGGGACACCAGTCTAGATCAGCCAGCGAGTCGTCCTCCTCCTCCTCCAAAGAGGAGACCACACACACCACCAGACTCGCGACCCCAGGAGCCCTAGAACCAACGGCGCTGCGCACAGTGCCAAGGCAGGACACGACACCACCTATGGTGCCGCCCCGATCACTGGCACCGCAAATGGCGCTGGGATCCGAAACGGCACCGGCAGGCAGCACCAAGGGTCCGCTGATGCTGGGCCCAGCAACCATAGGCCGCAACACCAGGTGAGCTTGCACCTCCAAAGAGGTGACTGCCATGGCAGTGCTCCCACCCCGGCCCCGCAGGGAGTCGAGGCATTCCTCCGGCACCACAGAAGAAACCTCCTCGATAGCAAGGCTAGAATCTGAGGAGGTTTCCTCCTCACCGGGCCTTATAGACCCAGGAGGGGACCTGGAGGCAGGGTTGAGAGATCTTGCCACGGCATCCCTAGAGTGATGCAGTCCTCTGAAAGTTGGTGGGGCTCTGCCAACTTTAAAAGTGTGGATTTCCAGAATGCAGCGGTCCATGGAGAAACAGGCATCGCAGTTGTCCATATCGTGGTTGGGACCCACGCAGTGCAGACAAACGTCATGTCGGTCCATCACGGAAAAATGCCAGCCACAGGGGCACTGACACATGGGGGCATGGCCCGCTTTGGATTTTCTCTTAGCCCCTGAACCAGACATGGCGCAAAAAGAATCCATAAAATTCACAGGAAAAGGCCCGGTGTCGTTGGCAAGAATAATAAAAGGAACAGTCTTACCAGTATCCAACGGCATCAGGTGAATCAGAACCAAGATGGAGAAGCAGGAAATGGCATCAAAATATGGAACAGGCCCGATGACACAGCAAGCACTGAAACTCGCACAGCAGGTGTGACTTTGATGGCAGGAGAAACAGAACTTGGATGGAGGAGGAGTCTGCGGCGCCTAACGGCCAACCCTCGTGCACCACACAATGCATCGGCCTCATGGCGGTGCCGACTCCCCCCCCCAAAAAAAGAAAGTCTACGTATAGGGTGCACACCTCCAGCTTACACCCAGCAGTAATGAATGGTGAAGACTGACAAGAGAAGATCTTCCCTTTCATTTGGAAACTGCCATGTCTGAAACAGGCATGTCAGCAGTCCTTGCTCAAAAGGCCTATGGTACCCTGTGGCCTCTTGCTTATGCTTCCCAGATGCTCTCCATGGTAGAGCTGAAGTATTCCCTGTGTGAAAGAAATCTGCTGGCAACCTTTTGGGCTGTCAAACATTTTGCCTACGTAATAGAGTTTTGCCCTATCATGCTACACACCAACCCCCCCCCAACCAATTTCCTATTGACAGATAGGATTAAAGATGGCAATGTATCTAACACCAGACTCACACATTGGTCTCTACTACTGCAAGATAGGGACATCACTGTACTTCCTGCCAAAATGCCCTCCATTTTGGCACATGTTCTCCTATACCAAGGAGAACCACATGAGTGTGGCCTAGAGCTACTAGTTCTACTTGAAGTAGGCCCATTTCTCCAAGCAACAGAAAACATTCTGAAAGACACTGCTGTACGTCGCATCTTTACAGATGGATCTTCCTCATATGATAAGGGGGTACAGGTAGCAGGATTTGGTGTCTTGGTACTGGTTCCAACAGGTGACACCACTGAGGTGTCAAGGAAGTGCATGGTCAAATCATCACAGTATGCAGAACTTGCAGCTGTTGCCTGTGCCTTATAGATCATAGATGGGCAAGGAAGTGAAGATACCATTCTCTTTTCTGACTCATCTTGGGTGTGCAATTCTTGGACAGAATTCCTTCCTTTCTGGAAGACCCACGGTTTTGCATCCTCAGAAGGAACCCCCATCAAGTACAGGGATTTGTTCATTTACATTGTCAGCATGGCTGAACAGTGTATCTTCAAATTGTTCATTCACAAAATGAAAGCCCACTCCAAAGCTGAACCCTACCATGACTATAATGACCGATCTGATTCTTTAGCCAAAGAAAGAGCTCGGGGTTGGGGGGAGATATGGATCATGCCTCCTCCCGTTGCAACCCCTACGCTGGCTGCAAACAAAATATCCAAAGAAGCTCCTTTTGATCTTACTGAGCTACAACTAGAGGACCCGGAGATAAAGGAAGTATACCAATATCTCTCAAAAGACAGAGAAAGAAATGTCGGTGAATAACCCATTCAAGAAACATGCAGATAACCTCCATATATCCCAAGATCAGAAGCTGATCCTGTACCACTCAGGTGATCAAAAACTCTGGTAATTCCCAAAACACTTCGATCTGAAGTCATCTATCATGTCCACGACACCCCTACAGGTGGACACCAAGGGGTTGATATGACAGTCCAAAGAGTGAAGACTGTGGGCTGGTGGCCTGGTATAACAGCTGATGTCCAGCATTATGTGGACAACTGCATTACCTAAGCTGAAAACAACCCAATTCCAGGCAACAATCTGGCCCTTGGAATGATGTCCAAATTGATTTCATTGGACCATTGCCTCAATCCCCAGAAACAACAAACTGACACTTATGATCACTGACCTATTTTCAAAATAGGTTGAAGCCTTCCCACATAAGGCTGCTATTGCAAAAGTCACTGCCAGAATCCTGGCAGAACAGGTATTTACTAGGTGGGGCCTACCTCTCAAGGTAGACTCTGATAAAGGAACAATTTTCACAGGTGAACTTATATAGAGACTTTGAAGTTATTGGGAGTTAGCCAAAAGTTTAACATAGATTATCATACTCAGTCATCAGGACAGGTAGAAAGAGCAAACAGACACATAAAAGGAACGTTATGTAAATTTGCTACTGAGACTGGAAGAACTTGGGATACCCTGTTGCCTTTACTCCTAATGGCAATTAGAGCTACCCCATCAGCATCAACTCTCTGTACCCCTTTTGAGGTAATGACTGGTAGACAAATGAGATTACCAGAACATCTGATGATTGACCTTGTTGCCCCTACTGCAGACAGAGTGTCAGTGGATACCTTTGTCACTCAACTGAGAAACAGCCTCGCTCAAACACATTTGTTTGTTGCAAAC
The DNA here is from genome assembly GCA_016271365.2 of Neoceratodus forsteri. NCBI lineage: Eukaryota > Metazoa > Chordata > Ceratodontiformes > Ceratodontidae > Neoceratodus > Neoceratodus forsteri. The sequence goes on along the minus strand of CM057455.1, from coordinate 1,332,314,936 downwards.
AACCAGGGCCAAGCACAACTGCAATCCAAGAAGTACTTGGATAAAAAGGTCAAAGAAGTCAACTGACAAGTGGGTGACCGAGTCATGATTTTCAAATTTGCCTCTCCTGCACATCCATTTGTCAATAAATGGTCAGGTCCATTTGACAGCATCAACAAGCAGAGTTCAGCTGTGTACCAAGTACGGCTTACAGATGGCAGAAGAAAGCCAATCGAAAAGTGGTACCATGCAAATCAGCTTAAACTTTACAAAGGAGACTAGTCACATACAGTAAAAGTCAATATTAATGCTCCTTCCTCCATCCCCAGAAGGAAGGAGACCTTGTATGCTCAACTGTTTCTTTTGCTTTTTGTTCTTCGCTGCTGAAAACCCAAATAACCTGAATATTTTTGGCTAAAACCAAACAACTGAATACTGGAAGGCGGAGGAAAGCTGATGTGAAGACACTTCTTCCTCTGTCCCAGGAGGAAGGAGACCTGTTTGCCTAACTATGTTTTGTTTCTGCTCTTTTCTCCTTTTCTTAGCTCCTGTAAACCCAAACTCAGAAGACTTTGGTAAACCAAGATGGGCCCTTCCAGCGGGAAGTCACTGAATAGCAGGAAATATTAGCTTTCAGTTTATTTTTGTTATATTAGCTTTACTGACAAAAGCGCTAAAATAAGTTGATCACTAATATTACAGGGAGCATAGTGCTGTAACTGGACATGAAGCTGATGTGCTAATTCAATGGGGTGCTAAATATTACTGAACCCAGCTCTGCGCTAAATAAAGAGGGTGCTAAAATAAGCTGCTATACAGTAATACACCTACTCCTTTTCCTAGACCTATGGCCGAGAGATCTGACATTGATCCATTTGACTCCTCACCAGAAGCCCCTTTACCTGATTTTACCTCTCTCCCCGGCATAGGAATTACTATTGATTTACCCTCCACTCATATTTCTCTGTTCAAGAGGGAAAAGATGCATACCTTAGTACTTTGGTAATTGCCCCACCTTTATCAGCTCTGCAAATTGACAGGAAAACTGATAACTTTGATGGACAACAACTTCCAGTGGCCAGCCTTGCCAAACAAACTTTTAAAGGTTGGCCTAACACCCATATTTGCCCAATGGAACTTTGTGCATATGCCAAGTTACATAACAACATACAGGAATTTACAATCTCACTGCAAAGATTAATAACGAATTTTGCACATTTTCATAATATTACTGCACAAAAGATATGTTTTAATCATATTATTGCATCACTTGCTCTTTTCCTCACAGTGAATCCTACAAATAAAGATGGCAGAAGCCAACTTCGGAGCCTGGCCCTGAAAGTGGCCTGGCAGCAACTTCCATTCCCGGAACTCTAATAAATAACATGCAGTACTTGCACGTATCAGTGGTACTGTACCTCACCCACTGGAACATGGCCGAGTTTGGAGACTGCTCATCCACTAACATCTCATGCTTTCATTCTATGATGTTGTTATATTTAATGGAAGCAAAGTAGATTAGGGCACAAGACCCTGTAGCAGGGCACCACACAACCTTTATCAGCTCTGCAAATTGACTGGAAAACTAATAACTTTGATGGACAACAACTTCCAGTAATCAGCCTTGCCAAAGGAACTTTTAAAGGTTGGCCTAACACCTGTATTTGCCCAATGGAACTTTGTGCATATGCCAAGTTACACAACATACAGGAATTTACAATCTCACTGCAAAGATTAATAAAGAATTTTGCACATTTTCATAATATTACTGCACAAAAGATATGTTTTAATCATATTATTGCATCAATTGCTCTTTTCCTCACAGTGAATCCTACAAATAAAGATGCGCCTCTTCAACATCCAACTTCGGAGCCTGGCCCTGAAAGTGGCCTGGCAGCAACTTCCATTCCTGGAACTCTAATAAATAACGTGCAGTACATGCACGTATCAGTGGTACTGAACCTCACCCACTGAAACATGGCCGAGTTTGGACACTGCTCATCCACTAACATCTCATGCTTTCATTCTATGATGTTGTTATATTTAATGGAAGCAAAGCAGATTAGGGCACAAGACCCTGTAGCAGGGCACCAAACAACCAAACACTGAGGTATGTTTAAACCTCAACATCACAAAAGAGCGTTGTGGGCAGCTGGAGTGGAAGGCTTAGCAGGCACTGTTACAGGTTTGTTTGGCTCAGGAATGTCAATTTGGAACAATGCCGATTTGGCCAAAATTCAGAGGCACAACAATATTTTCAATTCTAAATTAGCTGAAGATGTGATAACACCCATGCTACATGGTATAGATGGAATTTCTCAGGAAGAAAGAGTTACAGTACATAATATGCATGATAAAGCATGTTTGTTTGATGAAACTCGTAATAAACTTAACTATTTGATTCTTTTAAATAATAAAAACATTATTGAGCAGCACATAGGGAGGGAGATAATTTGTTCAGCCTATGGTAATTTTGCCCTTAATACTATCACTAATCTCTTCCGGGATCTCGTATTGGGGAGGATCCCTGATTTGATCCAGGATAAATGTATGGTTAAATGGTAACACCCCCACTGCAATTCCCTTTCCTGTACCATGAAGTGTATGAATAAGACTGCTTCATTTTCCCTGGCTACTGCACAAAATTTGGGTTATGTTATGGCACACCCAAATCAAGGACCTTTCTACCCCACCAACCACTGTAGCATTAAAGACACAATGTATGTCACATTTACAGTTTCTATTCCAGTTTTTAACAAGGATTCTTCAGTCTTTGACAAGCTTCCAGTCATCCACTCTGTGGGCCATCTTGTGGGCAGCATCTACAGAGAACAGATTAATCTTCCTCCACTGCTGGTGTTTCATCCTTGCCTTGACTCCGTGGTTGTTCCACATATGGACTGTTGTGCCAAAAGGATATCACTATCTTTGCAGATGGGATGTCTGTGACATAACTGCGCCAGTTTGTGGTTATTCACCTGATACTATGGACTGGTTATTAGAGTTTCCTGATAATCCAAAAGACAATTCTACATACTCTGCAGCACCTTCACTGGATCAAGAGAGAGATTCTTCGAGTTAAGCGAAACCCAGCCTCAGTGCCTCCAGCCATGCTTCCAGAAATGCATCTCAAGATGACGTCCACACCAGCAGCATCATGAATACCTTCATCACCTGCCCTGTCCAGCTCATGAAGTGGCACCTTCCTCAAGTCCATGTGACCTACAGCTCTGATGGACAATACTGCATTGTGACAAATCATCAGACATTTTCTTATGGACCTTTGACATGAGACATAGCATTACCAAACTTTTGCTTCATGCCCCAGGAATGCTCTATCATTGGCCATACAGTTATCACCCTAGTGCCCACCACGGAACATGATTATATCAATAGTGACCCTGACTATCTGTATGCTCTAACCCAGTGTTTAATGTACATATTGATCCACTTACATTGAATCTCAAATCACTCTTAGTGAGAAAGGATACACACTTGGTTCATGTCAGCAACAATGTTACCAAAGCAGGCAACTCATTAAATGATCTTTTCCATGATGGTGACCTTAGCACTGCATTGCTCAATACTTGGTTAGAACTCACTTTTAAACATTTTGTTGTAATTCAAGTGTTTCTTCTGATTATTACCTTGCTCAGTTTATGAAAAACTTTGAAACAACACTGTGCACAATTAAAGTTTCTCTATGAATCTCATTCGGCAATGTAACTTACCTATCACCCTACTTAGTGTTGCCATTGTATCCAGGCAACAAGGGGGGTGAGATATGTAGACCTGCCTACCCTGCCGTCCCATATGAGGACCATCATTTTCTATTATGACAAAGGATAATACTATACACTAATGGTTTACTAATACACTGACAGAATACAGTATTAGCCAGAAACCTACTGTTTAAGTAGGAATGTGTATTTGTGGTCTGTAATGGCATCTACTAACAAATTGTGATATTAGCAGTCTAACAAAGAATAATAATATATATTTGCGGTCTATAGCGCCACCTATGTTTCGATGTTAGCATGTTGTAGTCAGCAATAATCTAAGAAATAGTCTATTGTTTTACAAAGTCAGGTGGTCAGCAAAATGTAATGGCAACATAATGTATAAGTCTTGGGTGCTAGACGTTCATGTATTAGCCAATGGAACACTGAATACAGGAATACACTTGCATCTATGAGCCCATAACTCCAGTAACGGGACATTATTATCTGCCCTATATAGCCCCAAGTCTGTGGCCAAACCCCTTGAGATTCTCAGGAGCATAACGCTTCAACACCTGGTGTATGACTGTTTTGGTGTTTCCAGTTAGTAAGAGTTATCTTATTTTACTGTCCTCTGTAACACTGAGGGAATAATAAACTTTTATTCTGTACATCTGTTACTGTGTGGTGTTTTAACTTCAGGTTATAGCCCTGCATTCCTGACACTACCACATTTGTGAGGGTTAAGAGCAAGCAATGACTTAAATGTAGCCGTGGCAGTGGTAGCAGAGAAGGAAAAACAGAGATTAGCAGGAGGAGAAGGTAGAGGGAAGGAAGGGAGAAGGAGGAAGATGTGATGAGAGAGAGAGAGGGCACAAGTAGTAAAGTAGGAGTTAAAGGTTAAGTTAACAATAGAGGGGTCAAAGATGAGGGAATCATCAATCCTGTGAACACAAGAGGAAGACTGGTTCAGAGGGGATAATCTTCCAAAATTTAGAGGGCTGATTAATATTGTTCTGGAGTGTGGATGCAAAATACTCTGACTTCGCAAGTCTTATGGTTTTGGTACAGGCGTTACAAAGTTGACAATAACTTGTCAAAGCAATCAGAGAGCCTATGATCTTAAAGGAATGCCAAGCAAAATGTCTAGTACGTAGGCATGCCATAACCACTGCTGTAATCCAGGGAAGGGGACAGCCCTGGACTCTGTTTTTTCTCAAGGGAGTATAATGATCCCAAGCAGCCAAGAATTTGGACCGAAGATATTCCAGAGCCAGATTTATATTATTGGCTGTAGAAAGAGGGGACCAATCAATTGCCCCTAGGGACCAAGCAGATGCTCCTAAGTCAGCAATGAGGGAATGCAAGCCTAATGACCTAAAGGGTCTGAGATGACAACATTTAGGGGGGCTTTAGGACGATGTATTTTGCACACACATTAAACCATATGATGGTCACTGAGGACATCCGGAAGGATACTTGCATCCACAATATGATGGGGATGAGAAGAGAGGACCCAGTCAAATAATGAGTGATTTAAGGATTTAGAGTTTAGGTGAGTGGGTTCAGAGATCAATTGGAGTCAAATGTAGTGATTTGACATTTTAAATAATTTTGGTAGAAGTGGGAAAGAGACAATTTATATTAAAGTCACTGAGAATATACAGTTCACCTCTAGAAGGGTTAGAACAGATAGTAGAAAAGAGCTCAGTAAGTGAAGCAGAGGAAATACCAGGACAACAATAAACACCAGCGATAAAGATGGTAACAGAAAAAAGGAAGAGAGTCTGAGTAGAAGTAGCTCATAGGAAGAGGGGGAAATAACAGCAAGAACTGTCAAGAATTGCATACTGCTAGAAATAAAGACAGCAACACCATCACCCCTTTTATTGTGATCTTGCATAACTACAGCATAGCCAGGAATAGTTATAGTAGAATTCAATATCTTAGAAGACAGCCAAGATTCTGATAAAACTAGGACATCCAACCGAAGGTTAAGCATGGTAGGCTGCAACAGGTCAATCTTGGGGAGAAGGCTACGGATGTTTAAATGAGCTACTCTCAAACCTTTAAGAAGTTGCAAGGATGATATAGTGAAGGGACCGGGATTAAGTTCAATCAATGTCACCTGCTAACAAAAGTAGCAAGGAGCTTAAAACAGTCAGAGTGCTGCCTGGAAGAGGGAGACTGGAGAGAAGTAAAGGAGGGAGAACAGGGGCAGAGAAGAGATAAAAAGTGTCAGAAAGCTTCAAGGTGAAGCCAAGGAGTAGGAAGAATTTGACTCCAAGAGCTCCATGAGAAAAGGAGGCAAGGAGGAGAGAAGGAGAAGAGGAAGAGGGGAGAGTAGGGGATGGGGAGGGGACACATCTAAAACAGGGGGATGAGAAGAATGAAGTAAATTGAGGGAAGGAGATAAAAGGGGAGAGGAGGATAAGAAACACCAGCGATGATAACAGCATAGTGAAGCAAAAAGTGGAAAAATTTAAAGAACAAATAACAAGTAACAACAAGTAAAATGGGGAGAAATAAAAAGGTTACAAAAGAACAGATAGAGAGATGAAATCAGATGGGTAAATAGACAGTGAAATGCAGGGAAGTAAAACAAATAACTGGTAGAATACAGGGAAAGCAATTAAAAACAGAAAAAAAAGAAAATAAACGTAAAAGACAACTGTTCAGCATGCACAGTCACAAGGGATAATCAACTGAGGCCTCAACTGCAGCAGTGACAAGTTAAAATAGTTGGGGGGTGAGGAATAATTACATAAGTAGTTAACAGCTGAGATAGGAAGGAAACCAATGAATGTGAGAACAGACTTAAAATAAAAGTAGCTTTAGTAAAGCATTTAAACAAAAAAAGGGGGTTAATGAAACAGAGTGAAACACAGGAAGATAAAACAAAATGAATAATACTAAATACTAAATAGGTGAAGGAAAAACCAAAAAAGCAAGAAAACGGTTAACCTACTAATTTGTCTGAAAGATTTACAAGTTAAATCCACAAACAATTTACAGTATTAACACCTATGAATGGAAAATATGTATAAAGCCCAGTTTTAAAACACAATGAAATAAAGGACCCAAATGAGGGAGAGATAGGAAGCAAAGCAAGGGAGCAATAACAGTAGCACTTATAAAACTAACAGCAGTATATAAACAGTTCCTTAAATATTTAACTAATAAAATACTCTTAGACAATGAACAAACTAAATACTCACAAGCACTATATACAAAACTAGAGTGTATTCTGGTAGAATAAAAACACATGCAAAATTTAGCAGGTTCAGACAGAGAGGAAAACAGCGGAAGTCTTAGAGGAGCAGCATGGCAGGTCACATGGCTTCCTCACGGCTGACTCCAGGCAGATTCCAAGTTGCCCTTATGTTATGGCCCTTAAGTGATCATATCACAGCGGAAAACCTCTTGGGAAATAGACTGAAATACACATCACTGGTTCAGCCCTCAGAGCTCTGCTGCTGCACGACTGGACAGTACAGTCATGCAGAATGCAACAGCCCTGGAGTGTAGGGCTCTAACAGGAGGGCTCATGTTCACAATGAGCCCCAGTCCAAGTAAAAAACACAAGCTCCTTCAGAAATAGGTACTCTTTCTTTGATAAGAACCCCCTGGTCTGCAGTATTCCTCTGTGGAACGGAGCTCCAATTTGAAAGCCTCTCCACTGCTCAGTGTGACAGGGTAGAGTAGGACCCTGTCCCAGTTGTTATGGAGAGTTTGAATGCAGGGATCTGATCTATTCTTTCTTTTTCTGTCTCTTCTCTGTCCGGTTGCGCAACCAAATGTTCCTGTGAGACCGAGGATTTGATCACCTCGACAGTCTCACAATTATATGCCTCTCGCTATCTCTCAGTCTTCCCTTGCTGTTTATCTTTCTCTCCCTTAAATATCTGCTGGTATAAAAATATATGCAAATCATAATGTGGAAATGTATATAATTATAGTTTGAGATCACTTCAAAAAGCTATTGGAAACTCAAGAGGTTACCTGAGTACAATGTTTAAGTTTTTTTGCAGAGGAGCTGTGGAAAAGGAGACTTAGCTCTGGGATACTGTGTTCTAGTAGCACCTGCCTGATACTTACAAGAACACTTTGGGAGATGCTTGTTAAGAATGGAGGGGGGGGTTGGAAGGACTTATAAGAGAGCTGCAATTGCTTGCAGAGCTGGACACAGAGACTGAAGGAAAACTCAGATGGATCTCCTTTATTTTATTTTGCCTTTGTAAATAGTTGTGAACAATTTTATTTTTTGTTACTGCTAGTATAAATATTTTTGGTGAATTCTACAACTGCTCCTGGTTTTCCTATGCTTCCTGACCTGTGCCTCAATGACAGATGGTGTCAGCCTAAGTGGGATTTACGCCATGCATACTCTAAGCCAGTGGTTTTGTACATGGGTACTGAACTTAGAACCAGGGAAGCATAGAGAAAGGTATGGATTTTGCAGCAGCAAGTCCAGGAGTGGTTACCAGGAGAATGGCAGCCAAACTAGCAGAGACAGAAGTCAAAGCTGAGATTGTACAGCCAGCACAAGTTATGGAAAAAGAACAGGCAGTGACAGAACCTGAAAGCCTGATGGACTTTTTCAAATGGTGGGCTATACAAGAAAAAGAGATGGAGAAACAGAGGAGAGAAGAGGAGAGAAGAGAAGCAGTAGATGAGAAAAGGGATGCAGCGACAGGAGCAGTGATAGCTAGATGCCTTGCAAGCTATCAAAGGCAGAGGATCTGGCACAGATCCAGACGAGCAACAAAACATAAGCAACTTAAAAGCCATTAAACTTACAAAGTTGTGTCTCTCCAATGATATCGAGGCATACCTGACAACTTTTGAAAGAGTTGCTATAGCCTGCCAATGGCCAAAGCAGCAATGGACAATCAGATTGGTACCCTACCTGACAGAAAGCCCAACTTGCCTACTGCAGTATGGACACTCCACAGTCAGAAAACTATGACCTGGGGTAAAGCGAAATCCTGAAAAGGTATGACATCTCAGGAAAGACCTACAGGCAGAGATTTCGATCTCTGAAGTACAACTCAGTCGACAATCCTCAAGAAGCCATTACCCAACTCGGAGAACTCTTGATAAAATGGCTCCAACCAGAGGGCAAAACAGTCCCATAGATCATCGACACATTTGCCATGGAGCAATCCATTAACATCCTGCCTACAGATGTGCAGCTTTGGGTAAAGGAACAGCGCCCAGAAAGTGAAAAGTGGGGAAAAGGCTGTTTCTTTGGCCGAGGACTACCAAATGGCCAGACAGATGCCACAGCAGTGAGGTAACAGTCAAGCACCGGTAAGACATTCTTTTTCCCATTTAAACTCCAAGTATGATCAGAACTCTGCTGGGGGTAACAAATCTGTGCTCAAAGACGTTATTTGCCATAACTGTAATAAGCCAGGCCATTTTGCAAGAAACTGCCATAGTAAGGAGAGTGGCACTGGAGCAGATTTGTCCTTGGCAAACTGGGGCAAGTACTTAACAGATGTTGAAGGTGGGGGATAAGATTGTAAAGGGACTCATTGATTTGGGAAGCAGACAGACCCTAGTGCATGCTGAAGTGCTGGGAAAACACTGCAAAAGGACCAAGTACTGGTGTCATCTGCATCCACGGGGACACTCAATACTATCCCACCACCCAAGTGACTCTGACCATTAAGGGTGTGCTGCAACAAATGAAAGTGGGGGTAGTAATTAAGTTACCTGTACCTATGATTATTGGAAATGACTGTCCAGGATTTACTTGAGTTGATCTCAGAGGAACTGAACCTTGCAGTTTCAGCAGCAGTGGTGACAAGAACTCAGGCAAAGAAAATTTCAGATGGTGGGGACTCTATTCCTTTCAGTGATTTTGATTTGGACTTGTCTGAGCACAGTTCCAAGATCCGGAAATGCAGGAAAGAAAGACGATGTCTGAAGAAACTGTGGCAACAAATGACTGATGGACATGAAGGGTTAAATTATGAAAATGTTGAAACTAAGCTGATAACTGATTGTGATTTCCTTTCAGTGCAAGCTAAGGATGTTTCTCTCCAGGGTTATTTTAGGCAGCTGGGGGTGAAACCAAAGCAGGGTGGACCAATGTTCAAAAAATGTAATGGGTTACTGTACAGAGTTTGGGTTAAATCTCGGACACAGGAACAGACAGAACAATTGGTTATACCACCGAAGTAGTGTAGAACAGAGTTATTACAGATAGCACATAATGGTCCTATAGCTGGTCACTCAGTGACAGTGCAGGGCAAGTTCCTTTTTCTATTACTTTGGAAACGTGTTCCAGAAAGCTCCGTGCAGTCACTAGCAAGGATGGAGAAGTACTGGAAAAAAGTAACACACCTTACAGTTACAATTACTTATGTTTTTTTTATACAAAAGAAATACATAACTGTAACTGATTACATTTATTTGAAAATAACTAGTAACTAAACTATTACTTTCAAAACATGTAATCTGTAATAGTTATTTATTATTTTTGTATAAAAAGAAATAAGTAACGCTAATTGTAAGGTGTATTACTTTTTCTAGCACTTCTCTATCCTTGCTAGTGACTACACAGAGCTTCCTGGAACAAGTTTATAAACATAATAGAAAGTAACAGAAAAAGTAACTTACCCAACACTGCTCAGGGAGGGATCACACCCTTGCCAGGTTGCTGTGTAGATTTTACTGACCTGGAATTCATGAAGATGTTGCTACCTATTGCAATTCCTGTGCTGAGAGTCAGAAAGTAGCCCCAGTCACTAAAAAAGACAAGGTGCCCCTGGTACCTCTACCCTTGATAAATGTGCCTTTTGAGAGAATTGCAATTGATGTGGTTGGTCCTTTAGACAAAAGTAAAAAGGGTAATAGATTTACCCTGGTAGTATGTGACTGTGCTACTCGATACCCAGAAGCAGTTCCAATGCGTACTATCACAGCTTCAAAAGTGGCAGCAGAACTTGCAAAAATTTTCAGCAGGATGGGCATACCAAGAGAGAGTATTACTGATCAGGGTAGTAATTTTGGTGCTGCATTACTTAAGGAGCCGTACTAACTACTAGGTATCACTGTCATAAGAACCTCCCCCTATCACCCTCAGACAGACGGTCTTGTTGAGCGTTTTAACCAAACCCTAAAATGCATGTTAAAAAGGTTTGTAAAAGGGGAAGGGAATGATTGGGACCAACACTTGCCTTAACTACGTTTTGCTTACAGAGAAGTGCCACAGGCATCAACGGGGTTTTCACCATTTGAAATGCTGTATGGTAGGCAGCCAAGAGGGCCACTGGATGTGATAAAAGAAACGTGGGAAGATAACCCCACTCAGAAACAATCTATAACGTCTTACATGTGTGCCCTAAGAAAGAAGCTGGCAAAATATGCTGAAATTGCCCATAGCAATCAGGAAGAAGCCCCAAACCAGCAGAAGGTGTATTATGACCATGGGGTAAAAGAAAAAGTTTTCAAGCCAGGTGAAAAGGTTTTGCTACTGTTACCCACAACAGAAAATAAAGTGTTAAAGTGGCAAGAGCCTTATAAGGCTCTTAGATGTACTAGCACCGTTAACTACGAGATTGAGACCCCTGACAGGGAAAATCCTATTAAGATATACCATGCTAACCTCCTCAAGAAATGGGTTGAAAAAATACCAAAAGCTACTTTGCCAGTTTTACCAAAAACTGATAAAGATATTGATGTAGATTATGATAGACTGGAACAAACTGTACATGCTGATGCTGTAAAGGTGAATGTTTCCTTAACCTCTGAACAAACTGCAGAAATTCATAATGTGATAGAGACATTTAACAGTACTTTTACTACATTACCAGGCTGAGGAAAAGGGGTTGAGCATGTTATAGGGACAAGGATTGCTCGTCTTATTAGGCAAAAGACATACAGGTTACCAGAGCAGTTAAGAGCTGATGTGGTTAAGGAAATACAAAAAATGAAAGAATTGAGTATCATAGTGGAGTCGAGGACTGCTTGGTCATCTCCAATGGTAATTGTAAATAAAAAAGAAGGGGGTGTTAGAATCTGCCTTGATTTTAGAAAACTTAATCAAGTGTCAGAATTTGACAGTTATCCTATGCCCAGAATAGATGATTTGGTGGACATACTGGGGAGTGCAAAGTATATCAGTACCCTCTATCTCACCAAGGTTTACTGGCAAATACCTTTAGCTAAAGAATCCAGAGATAAAACTGCATGACAGAGAGAAAAGGTACTCCACCACTGAAAAGGAATGTTTAGCAGCAAAGTGGGCCATGGAGTCCCTTAAGTTTTATTTGCTAGGAACTGACTTTGTACTTATGCCAGATCACAATCCTCTCTGTTGGCTTAACCAAATGAAAGATAAAAATTCCAGAATCACAAAGTGCTACATGGCACTACAGCCATTTAAATTCAAAGTGATACACAAATCTGGTAAAGAGAATTGAAATGCTGATTTTCTGTCAAGATATGGATCAGGAATTGAGGGTTCTGAAGGCTGAAAAACAAATGTATAAGTTTGAACTTTACTGTTTGCTGCACTGTTATAGAAAAAAGGATACTGCATGTGTGATTAATTTCTGAAAGTTAGCAGCACATGTTAGTAGAGAATTAACAGAAAGTTTTGGAAACCTGTTTTATAAAACAGGTTCCCTCTTAAGGAGAGGGTGTATGTGACAGGGCAGAGTAGGACCCTGTCCCGTTTTTTATGAAGAGTTTGAATGCAGGGATCTGTTCTATTCTTTCCTTTTCTGTCTCTTCTCTGTCTGGTTGCGCAACCAGATTTTCCTGTGAGACTGAGGATTTGATCACCTCGACAGTCTCACAATTATTTGCCTCTCGCTATCTCTCAGTCTTCACTTGCTGTTTGTCTTTTTCTCCCTTACATATCTGCTGCTATAAAAATATATGCAAATCATTATGTGGAAATGTATATAATTATAGTTTGAGATGATTGCAAAAAGCTATTGGAAACTCAAGAGGTTACCTGAGTACACATTTTAAGCCTTTTGCAGAAGAGCTGTGGAAAAGGGGCCTCAGCTCTGGGACATTGTGTTCTAGCAGCACCTGCCTGATACTTACAAGAACACTTTGGAAGATGTTTGTTAAGAATGTGGAGTTGGAAGGATGTATTAAGACGGAACTGCAATTCTTACAGAGTTGGACACAGGGACTGAAGGAAAACTCTAATGGATCTCCTCTATTTTATTTTGCCTTTGTAAATAGTTATACTGAACAGTTTATTTTTTATGTTACTGCTAGTACAAATAAATATTTTGGGTGAATTCTACAACTGCTCATGGTTTTCCAATGCTTCCTGACCTGTGTCTCAATGACACTCAACACTGGTTCTGCTCTCAGAGCCCTGCTGATGCACAACTGGACAGTACACAGTCACTCAGAATAAATAGCCCTGGAGTGCAGGGCTGTAACAGGAGGGCTCAGGTTCATAATAAGCCCCAGACCAAGTAAAAAAAACACAAGTTCCTTCAGAAATAGGTCCTCTTTCTTTGAAGAGAACCCCCCCCCCCGTGCCTGCAGTTTGAGCAGCACCCTCTGAACTAGGGGAAGAGGAAGAAATGTGTACAGAAAGTGTCTTGTCCACCGCAGTCTGAATGCATCCTGACAAAAAATGCCAGGTCCTGGATTTCTGGAGCACAAGCGAGACAGTTTTGCATGAGTGGGGATGCAAAAAGGTCCAGGTCTGAAGTTCCCCACTCTTCGAAGAATGATTGCACGACTCTTGCGTCGAGAGACCACTAGTGAGGATCTGTCTCCATTCTGCTGAGACGATCTGCCACATTGTTCTGGACTCCTGGCAGGTTGACCGCTTGGATCAGAGCTTTGTGCTCTAGGCACCATTCCCAAACTCTCATCACTTCCCTGCATAAGGGGTAAGAGTGTGCTCTGCCCTGTTTGTTGATGTAGTCCATCTCTGCCTTATTGTCCATTTGAAGGAGAATGGTTTTGTAACAGAGTATGTCCTTCAAGGTCCAGACTGTGTAGAATACGGCTCTCATTTCCAGAACATTGATGTGAAGATGAGACTCATCCTGACTCCAACGGCCCTGAGTGTGGAGATCCTGGCAGTGAGCTCCCCATCCCAGCATGGACACATCTGTGGTGACGGAGATCTGGGGATCTAGAGGGGTGAAGGGATAACCTTCCCGAAGGCTGTACTCCTGGGTCCACAAGGTGAGCGACCATTTCAGCGGTTCTGTCACCTTGATGTGAAAGGACTGTGGGTGTGTGGTTGGTGACCACTGAGTGCTGAGTATCCACTGAGTAGTTCTCATATGAAGATGAGCCAGAGGCACAGTGAACACTGAGGATGCCTTGAGACCTAGCATCCACTGCATCGAGAGAGCTTGGACCGAGTTGTTTTCTCTGATAAAGTGGGCCATCTGGAGGATGTCACTCCTTCTGTCCTCCAGAAGAAAGGCTTTCATGCTGGAGGTATCCAGCAGGGCTCCTATGAAGAGGAGCCACTGGGAGGGCTGTAGCTGTGACTTTCCCAAGTTTAGCAGGACTCCCATGGACGTGAGGAATTTTGAAGCCATGGCTACGGCTTCTAGAGTCTCTTGTCTGGAGGGGCTTGAGAGAAGCCAATCGTCCAGATATGGAAACACCTGAATTCTGAGCTTCCTCAGTATGCTGCAAGAACTTCAGAGCACTTTGTAAAAACTTGAGGCACCGAGGATACCCAAAGGGTAGGATGCTGAATTGGTAGTGCTGCCCCAACGCCACGAACCTGAGGTATTTGTGATGGCTTGGGTGAGTGGGAAGGTCTTGACAGGCGTCCTGCATGTCCAGGGAGGCTAGCCAATCATGTTGATGAATCAGAGGTAAGAGTGTACCGAGTGATATCATCTTGAACTTTTCCTTGAAAAGGAACTTGTTTAACTTCCTGAGATTTAGAATACGGTGCATGCCACCTGATTTCTTTGGAAATAGGAAGTAATGGGAGTAGAAATCTGTGTTCTGCTGATCCAGCTGAACTATCTCTACTGCCCTGTTGTTCAGAAGGCCTTGGATCTTGGAAGCAAGAAGGTCTGACTGAGAGACAGACAGCCTGGGCTGTCATTTGGGTGGATGATCCGGTGGGGTCTCTGACAGATTTCGAGATTACCCATCGCAGATTATTCTGAGCACCCATCTGTCTGATGTGATCGACTTCCACCAGTCGTAAAACTGAGTCAGATGCCCTCCTACTGTCGAGGAAGAGTCCCCCTCAGACAGCTGAGGTGGGACTTGGGCCAGAATCTCAGAGGGTGGCACTAGGCATTTTGGGGCCCTGTGCCTTCTGCTCCATTTTCTTTTGCATCTGAGGGGTTTGGTTTCTGTTAAAGCACCCTCTGCCTTTACCACGAAAGGACTGATGGTTCTAAAACTGATGCTTGTTCCCGCCCCTTTGAGGGGCTGCAGAAGGTGCTCTGGCCATTTTGATGGTCGTTCTAGTCTTCTGAGTGGCCTCTAGCGCCTGCTCAACCTGAGGACCAAACAGATGCGTACCATCGAAAGGCAAGGCCATAACCCTCTGTTGGGCATCATTTGTGAAGCCCAAGATGCGCAACCAAGAGTAGCGATGGGTGCAAATACCAGCTGCTGTAGCTCTGGAGGCAATGTCAAAGGCATCCATGGCAGTTTTGAGCTGTTGATTATTGGATTCAATACCTCTAGTATTAGTTTGAAGGAGCTCTGTGTTAACTTCCGAATCTGGAAGAGCTTCTATTGTAGCCTTGTGCAAATGCCAGAGTGTATACTCATATTGAGAGAAGTAGCCCTGGTAGCTAGCAGTACACATGCCCAGGGTGGAAGCAGCAAAGACTCACTTCCCCAAGGTGTCGATCTTGAGAGATTCTTTGTTTATTGGACGTGCCTTAGATTCTTGCAGAAGAATGGCTTTGTCATTCTCTGCCAGAACAACAATGGCATCAGCAAAAGACTGCAAAGCCAGAATGCGTCGATCTTTGGGAGGGGCATACTTCCTGTCTATGGACTTAGCCACAGAAGGAATAAGTGCTGGATTATCCCACACCATTTGCGAGAGTGTCTCAAAAGAGGGTTGCACGGGGGAGTCAATTCCACAGGAATGTCCAGAATGTACAGGTACTGCATACGCAGCAACTTCCCAGGATCGAGTTCCAAAGTCTGGAGAGAGAGAGAGAGAGAGAGAGAGTGGTATTCAAATTTCTGAGCAGAGACTTAAAAGAAAGGTCCTCGACCAAAGGCTCTGTTGAAAGAGGTTTATTCACTGCCCCTAGGGGGAGGAATCATCGTCGAAGTCGTCCCCAAATCAAAGATCAGGATCGGGCTCAATGTCAACTCCTACTATTCCAGAAGGAACTATATAGATAGGAAAAGGAGGAAATGAAGGAGGAGGAGGAGCAGTGTGAATCGGAGTCAAAAAACCCTGCATCACATGCGGCACCGCTACGGGAAGTGGCGCCGTAAACACAGGTGGCGCTGGCACAGGATGTGGCACAGAGCACGGCGCTGACACAGGATGTGGCCCTGAGCACGGCATTGGCACTGGAGAACCGAATCAGGGGATCCCAACCCATGACTCACTGAGGAAAAACAAAGAAATTCAGCAGGAGATAAAGGCACCGGCGTGGACCCCTGTGCCGCAGCCATATGAGGGGGATAAACACTAGAGCGTGGTGTCGACAGCACCGGAGAAGGCTCTGCGTGACCAGGAAGCCCCAATCACCCCACCCGCAGGTCCAAAACCGATAGGCCCGCAGGCCCCAGCGATGGACTCGCCTGCTTGGGCAGATGGGACAACCACCGCACCCACTGCTCCTTAAGAGCAGCCCAATGGTGAAACTGCTCACTGGAGGACCCCCCCAGCAGGCGGAGAGGGACTCCGGAGTCGAGGATGTTGGCCACTAGGGACAGAGCCCGGAGGAGACCCCAGAAGAGGCATAGTCTGGCCTCTGCCACCAGCAACTGATGATCGATGTGCAGATGTAGTAGAAGGTGACCTTGAATGGTGCCATTTCTTTTTTGACCGGGAGGCCAAAGAAGAACTTGAGGCCGAGCAGTGCCAAGTCCTCGACGAGGATCAAGAATGGAACTGCTTCTTTTTCTGCTTTTGGGAAGACCGCCCATACCCATGAGCACTGGACTGCCTATAGTCAGGCCCCCCCCATAGAAGGCAGTGGACCAGACCCAGCCCTGCTGACCGAACAGCTTTCATGCAAAGTCTTCCTGCCGCCACCTGCCCCGTTCATAGTCGACTCCAACAAAGGAGGGCTGAAGACTTCTTCTGACGAAAAATCCACTAAATAATTATTTTACTCTTAAATTGGTAAGAAAATAATATAACTACTAAAAAGTAATCGAAACTGAAAGACTAAGCTGCTGTCATATAGACCTGAAGTTTTGACTCCCGGGTGAGCGTCGTCTTCACTGAAGCGCACTCAACGGTGGGAAAAAAGGAACTGAGGTGGTTGGAGGGTTGACGCCGAGGTAGTCTATACGGTGCAAGCTGAGCTTGCGGCACCACTTCCTCGCGGCCCTACCTAGGCACCGGCCCTCCTGAAGAATTTTGGCTCCCGCTGGGTCCTATCGCCTCCGGCGTAGTTCCCATCAGTGTGAATGTGTGGTGGAGACTTTATGCCCAAGAAGATCACTCCCTCCCCGGAGGAGTAGAGTGTACATTGAGAAGCTCAGTCCCCCACCCAGCGGACTTCCAAGTGGCCCAGGATCATTCCTGAACCCAGGTTGCCAGAATGATGGCAGGTGAGGTATAGATGTCTCAGCCCTCCACGCACCTGGGCCGGCTTGAAAGTGATTACAATTCTTAAGAGATACTTTGTTTTTGGGTTCTTTATTGTAGGGGGGAAGTAAGAGCAAGACAAATGACTGGCAGGTTTCTGGAAGATTTAAGTGGCAGGAAATCTTTTAATATGTATATGATGTCAGTTTAGTATGTTTGTTCTATCGGGCAGTCCCAGAGGATCCTTGGTTGCCATAGCATCTGCAATAGGTGGGTGAGAATTGTGTTTGGTACTTTGCCTGTATTACAGGAGTTTTAAAAAATCAGATTTTTAGATTCCATGAGAACTCCTTGAGAAGGAGGAAGGATGTGGCTCTATATAAGTCTGCTGCTGCTGCTTTTTCCCATTGTATGGTTGTCAGTGGCATATTGGTCTCCTGAGCCCATTTTCTTTGTACTGGGAGTGTTGCTTCAGGCTGCTGGTCATGGGTGGCCATACCAGTGCCTCTTCTGTGGTCATAAGCTGAACAGCAGACCTCAATGCAGCAGAGGCCCTGCTGTCTTTCGATCAGAGCTTCAGATCCCTATCAGCCAGCTGAGAAGAAGCCACACTGCACAATCCTCCAAGGAAGAAGGAAGCACTGGGTAGCACAGGCCACAGCCTGAAATGTCATGTGCTGCCCCCAAACAGCAGAGGCAAGACATGTGTGGGTCCATCCATGGTATCTTCCGTCAGCACATGACATAGAACTTGAAGCCGGGAACTGCCTTCACTACCTTGGATTCCATCTTACGTTGATGAGGCTGTAGCCAAAGTGATCGAAAAGAGAAACAGTCAAGGAACACTTGAAATATCAAAGAAGAAAGTAGAAATCACCAATGGCGCACTTTGTAGCCTACAATGCACAGAGCTGCGAAGGAGGAGACCACAGTGGAAAGGATGATCTGACATCACGGATGCAGCTCAGTGATATATAGCCCAGGTGGTGGGAGGAGCTTAGCTTGAAGACGTTACAGTGAATCAGCACTCTCCAGTGGAACTGCCTATGTATGGATAGTGAACTACATCCACACTCCTAGACACTTAATTTTTTGTTTAAATGAAAGCTTGGAGACAGGTTGTTAAAAACAGTCATACCAATACAGTTTACATGTGACGATACTACTCTGTACATTCTGATATTATTTTAAAATCATTTTTTTTTATTATTGACAGATGTTTTTCAGTTGCGACACAGCCAAAAAACAGAAAACACACTTTACCGATACTATTTTTGGTATCAACATGAATGTGTCAATACTATGTTTTTAATATCGTATGGCATTATTTTTAACATTAAACTTTATATTGAAAAAATGTTAAAAGCACAAAAGCAAACAAACAGTACAGCATCAGTCAACATGAACAGCAATTTGATACAATGTCTATTAACCTTGCAAAAGTCTATAATATTTTTAATGTTAGAAGTTTTTAAAAATGTTTCTGTATTTTGGAAATACTATACATTACTTAATTAGAAATGGTGTATTTTGTAAATGAAAATTATATACTGTACTAATCATAACTCTTGATCTTCTAGGAATATCTTCACCTTTGATTTACACTAACGGATCTTTGCCATAGGCAGTAGTACCCTGCGAGAGCCAGAACTTTTCAGGAGGGCTGGTGCCGAGGCAAGCTGTGCGCACGCAAAACACTATGAGAGTGTCTTGCGGAACCAGGCTTACCTCAGCACCAGCTCTCAACCACCTCAGTACCTTTTTTTACCAAGGAGGTGCAGTATAGCACCAGCCCTAAACCACCTCAGTACCTTTTTTACCAAGGAGGTGCAGCATAACCCAGCTAGCACTTATGGACTAAACCTAAGGATGTAAGATAGCCCTGGTGACCTGTGTAAAATGGGTCAAGAAACCAGTAAGACAGTGTCTTCACAATCCAAACCAAGAACAAGTGGTAAAGACCAATAAAGAGAGTGGATTGATCCCAGGGGATGGTGGGCAGGCATCTGAATCAATGGTTAAGATATTCCTAGAAGATTATGAATTATGGTGAGTACGTAATATTCATATCTTCCAGGAACCAATCTTCACCACTAATTCACACTAATGGGTCACAGTACCCAAGCTCAGACATAAAAACCCAGACTAGGGCAGAAGGAACCGAGGGCTCACTGAGGACAGAAGTCCATTCAGGATAGTCCTGCCAAAGATGGCATGCGGCTTGTCATGGACATCAAGGGGCATAGTGCTTAACAAAAGTGCGCATTGTGTGCCAAGCTACAGCTCTGCAATATATCATCGATAGGCACAGAGTGAACCTCTGCCAGGGACGTGACAACTGCCCTAGTGGAGTGGGCATGTACCTGACTTTCCAGCTTGACCTGCGCCATGGCATAACAGTGGCATAGACAGCTCACAATCCAAGCAAAAATGCACTTGACTGTAATAGACTGTCCCTTGCAATAGGGACTGAAGGAGACAAATAGCGTTTGGACTGCCTGAAGTCCTTAGTTCTGTCCAGGTAAACGTAAGGACCCCCCTGAACATCCAGGGGATGGAGAGTGCACTCTTCATTCTGGAAGTTGGCAAAGCAGGTAGCCAGCACAAGGGGCTTATCCAGATGAAACTCTGACACCACTTTAGGAAAGAATTTAGGGTGTGTGCGGAGAACTACCTTGTCCTTATGGAAAACAGTATATGGGGGAACTAAGACCAAGGCATGGATTTCAGACACTCTGCGAGCAGAGAGATGGCCACTAGAAAAGCAGCTTTCCAAGTTAAAAGTTTCACCTCACATGTCACAAGGGACTTGAAAGGCTTGTGGGTGTGCATATCCAGCACAAGGTTGATGTCCCAGGCAGCAACCAGCTTTAGGATGGGAGGCCTTGTGTGTAAGACGCCTTTAAGGAACCTCTTGAACAGTGGTAGCTGTGCCACGTAGAGGGTAGTGATGGATTCGTAGTATGCAAAAATAGCACACAACTGGACCTTAACTGTGGAATGCTGTATGCCAGCATCAGAAGGGTCTAGCAAGTACTCCAGAACCTTGTCAGGTGGGCACCCAAAGGGGTCTATGCTGGTTTTGGAGCACTAGGTGGAAAACCTTTTTAATTTGTCAGATTAAGTCTTCCTAGTGGAAGGTTTATGGGCAACCAAAAGTATTTCAGAGTCCTTCTGAGATACCTTGTACCTGCTCACTTTCATCTCTTCAGGAGTCAGGCCTGAAGGTGAAGAGAGAGCACAGGCTGGGATGGACCAAGTGACCGAGTCAGTAAGTCTGTCCTGAGTGCAAGGATACTCAGTTTGCTGACTGACAGTCTGTTTAAGAGGAAACTACAGTATATCTCTTGAGGCCAGCAGGGGCCAATCAGAATCATCTTGCCCCCATGTGCCTCCAGTTAGAGCAATACCCTCTGCACTAGGGGGACAGGAGAGACTGCATACAGTAAAAGATTGTGCCATTGCAGTCTGAATGCATCCTGAGAGAAAATGCCATGTCCTGGATTTCTGGAACAAAACTGAGGAAGTTTGGCAATGAGTGGGGACGCAAAAAAGATCCACATCTGTGGTACCCCGAACAGAGATCTCAGAATGTCTGAAGCTAGTGACCACTCGTGAGGATCGGCCTCTGTTCACCAGAGCTGGTCTGCCAGAGTGTTCTGGAGTCCTGGCAGATAAATGGCCTGGAGTATGAACCCCTGCTCCAGGTACCCTTTCCATACTCTCACCACTTCCCTGCAGAGAGGGTAAGAGAATATACCTCATTGTTTGTTGATGTAATACAGTATGCGCCAAATATGCCGTCCACGTTTGAACTGGACAGCCGCTTGTAGCGGACAAAATACATTTGCCAAATGCCATTTCCATTGATGCCAGTGTTAAAAATCGCAATTATAACGGACCTGGTGCTCCGCAAGTACCTGCCACTTTGTGCCCACTTTGTGTGCCATTTGCACCTATCTGCACCTACTGTACAAGCAGCAGTCTTATTGGCCTCCTCCTCCTCTGGCCACTGTTGGCCCTGGCAAGCAGTGGCTGTAGCCAGGGACTGCTTCGCGACTGGATGGATGTTGTTGCTATGGTGCGCAAGCCTCCGCCAGCCCGTCCCCCTTGTGACCCCCTCCTACGCCAGCACTGATCGCGAGCGGAGCCGGAGAGCGTGACCCAACCGTGCAGATAAATGAAACATTTTTGAATTGAGTGACCAGACATCTGAGGCTCTCAAGCCACTCTACTCAGATTTGTTCAAGTGAAAGAGGCCCTGTATACGACTCGCCACCCTATGAGTATCTAATGCTGGGGATTTTTTCAAAATTTGATGGACATGTGCACACTTTTATACCCATTGATTGGAAGTCTGCCTTGCGATAAATACCGGCTGGGTCTCATTGCTTTTTATGCCCTTTGGAGCTAGCATGCATCTTAGAGCCACCCTTTTGTTTTGTTAGATGCCTGGATCTCTTCTATATGCTGGAGGCTCCCTCTAGCGGCTTGCAGTACACCCTACAGGTTGGAATTTGATTGTACACTTGAGATCTGGCTCTTATGACTAAGAACTTTACAGTCTGGATGCTTTCTTATTTTGTAATACCTCAAGAGACTGGTTTGATGTTTTGAAGCATTGGTTTAATTACTTGTTGGTAATAAGGGGACTTTTGAATTATTTCATACTTAGCTCTGTGATTGTGGTGAGTGAGTGAGTGAGTGACTGAGGAGGGCAGGCGGGCGGACCCGCCTGAATTGCAATACAAAACTGCAGTGCCTGGTGACAAAAAGCCGGAATAGATGTACCAGACGACGCTTCTACAGGACATGATAGCACATGTCAAAATGTCAAACTACTCCGGTACAAGCGGCGCATACTGTACATCACAGACTTGTTGTCTGTCTGGAGGAGGATTGTTCTGTGGTTGACAAGATCCACTTGGGCTTGCCGGCCATACAAAAATACTGTAGCTTGTATCTCCATCATATTGATGTGGAGCTGAGTCTCGGACGGGTCCCAGACACCTTGTATTTCAAGGCCCTGACAGAGGGCTGCCCACCCCAACAGAGGCATCCCTGCTGGGAGTGGCCTGAGGCTTCAGTTGGGATAAGGAAATCCCTGGAGGACACTGTCCTCTAGTGACCACCATGTGAGTGAGTGAACCAGGTGCTTGGTCACCTAAAAGGGGTAGGTCTTAGGGTGTGATCCTTGTGACCAATGTGCACTGAGTATCCACTGAATCATTCTCATGTGTAACTATGCCTGGGCACTGTGTACACTGAGGAAGCTATTAGACCCAGCATGCTTTGCATAGTGTGGGCTTAAACAGATTTGCACTCTATAATGCAGCATGCTGTCTGCAGAAGCGCCTGCATTCTGCTCCCTGATCATATCCACAAGAGCTCCTATTATCAGCAGCTGCTGTGAGGGTTGGAGATGAGACAGCAAGATTCAGCAAAGTCCTCAAGGAGCTAAGGAACCGAGAGGCCATGGCCACTGCTTGTTCCGTTTCATGACTGGGTGGACTGTCATCAGCTAATCATCTAGGTAAGGGTAAATCTGGAGTCCACATTTTCTAAGGTGTGCTGCGAGCACTGCAAGGCATTTCGCAAAGGCTTGAGGCACTGAGGACAAGCCCAAAGGATAGGACTCTGAACTGGTTAGTTGCCCCAGCATGAAGAATCAGAGGTATCTAAGACAGTTGGGGTGTACCAAAAAAAACACTGATTTGCATCCTGCATATCTAGGGAGCTAATCAAGCCTGGAAGAAATGATTGTAAATCTCTCTATTCAAGAAAATTAGATCTCTGAGGTGAGGAAGGGGTGCATACCCTCTGACTGAACCAGCGGTCTGAGTCAGAGATGATGCCTAGCAGTAGTAGAAGCAGAGGCATCCAACCAGCTTAGAGCTGATGACTGTTGGACTAAATTCCACATAAGGCAGTCAGCAGAATCCTTTTTTAGTCTCTGCCAGGGAGTTACGTGAACTCCAAAGAGAATGGTCACAAAGGGAAAAATGCCTTTAGAGCTAGCAAGCCATACGACCAGAGTAGCTGCTGTGGCGCAGGCCCCTTTTCCCATAATTTCAACTTGACTCAGTCCTCTTAAGAGGACACATGGTGACATCATGGGGGAGCATGGCCTCGTTTTGCTGAGAGAGGATAACAAAGGCATCAACTAAGGCTGAAAAACATTCACTGTACTATCTAGGGGCACCGTATTTTTTTTTTAATCTATCTGTTTGCAGACAAATGGTATTGATGCAGGTCTACTCCAGACTGCATCAGACAGGGTTTAAATGCAAGCAAAATTGGAAGAACCAAATTGACTGACATAGCAGAAACATTTAACCACTGATTAATGACCTGTAGACTCAGAATTCAGTGGAGAAACATATCTCTGAGTAAAGCCTTGTAAGTTAGATCCTCCTGAGGCACAGCAGTAGGGCCTGGGTCTGAAGATTCCAAGCTAAGACCGTCATTGTCGCCGCCCTCACAGAATATGAGGTCAGGGTCAGACTCATCCCCCTCCACATCCTCCCCGGATGGAGTGGCATAGAGAGGAGTGAGTCACAGGCCCTCTAGTCTGGAAATGCGGCCCTGGCAATAGCGACATTGACTCCAAGGACAAGAGGTCTGTGCCAGAGGTGGCGCCAGGAGATCCCTGGTGCTGGGAACCTCTGGCATTGACCCAGTGCCAACATGGTGCTGAACTGGCACTGACATGATGCCAGCACCACCAGCACAATGCTGACCTAGGGCTGGGATCAGCACCAGAACTGGCACCAGGCCAGGCCCCAAACGGCCCAAACCCAGTCGGCACCAAAGTGACCAGCAATGGTACCCAGCCACCCCTCCAAGTGACACAAGGTGAGAGTGTGACCAGTGGGACAGGAGAGGGCAGCACAGTCACCGGCAAGAGCCAAAGGCTGTTTCTATAGCCAAATGCTCTACCCAGCTTGAAAGCCCTGCTCGTGGTTCCAGTCCCACTGACCCAAAAGGGTCAGGGACTGGATCCCCTAGAAGAGACACATGAGTCTGATGCTGCACCATTGCTCTAAAGAGAAGCCCAAGTGTAGAACTGTCCACTGGGGTCCCCATTTAAAGACAGAGGGGGACTCCAGGCCCAAAACTACAACATCCCAGTACCAGAGGCCTCCAGCAATACCAATGGTGCCGGCCAGGGCCTATGGCCCTGGGATACCGAGGGTCTCACAGCAGACCTCCCAGAGGGCAACCTTGAGGGTGCCATTTCTTCCCCTTCTGAAGGGAAGAGGAAGAACTTGAGGCAGAGTGGCACCCAAAACCCGACCAGAATGAGAAATTTGTCGACACTTTTGTGCTTTCGGTAGGACTGCCCTTTCTCCTGGGCACAGAGCTGCCCATGATCAGAACCCTTCACCAATGGGAAAAATGGACTGAACATGGCCCCATTGCTAGAGCAGCCTGCCCGAAAGGTTCCCTACCATCAACCTCTTTGGCCATTGACCATAGAATCGGTAGGGCTGAGGGAAAACTAACAGAAATATTTTTGTAAAATCATTATACTGACACACAAAAAAAAAAACCTTTAGCTTTAAACAATAAAACTAAGAAGCACTGATCACTGTTGTCATACAGATGTGAAGCTATGATTTCCAGTGAGTGAGTGGCATCATCACTCATCCACACTCTGCAGCAGGAAGAAAGGAACTGAGGCAGTTGAGAGCTGGTGCCAAGGCAAGCCTGACACCGCGAGACACTCTCATGGTGCTGTGCATGTACAAAGCTTGCCTCAGCACCAGTCCTCCTGAAAAGTTCTGGCTCCCGGAGAGTCCTAGCACCTCTGACTAAGACCTATTAGTGTGTATCAAGGATGAAGATTGATTTCTGGAAGATATTAATTTTCATTCATCTTATGCCTTTAATCCCATTGTGAACATTTCACTCTCTCCTCCAGTAACCCCTGCCTACAAAGGCATCAGCAAATAAGAAACAGCTGTACGTCACAAACTGCTGAAAACAGGAGGGTGATAGGCAAGGCAAAACAAGGCAATTTTATTTATATGGTGCCCAGTCCTGGAGGCTCTGGCACCTTACAAAGAATAAAACAAATGAAACAATTACTCACCTTAGTAATGTTGTTTCTTCTAACGGAGTCTTGCTATATTCTGACATATGCAGTGAGTCCCAACCTTCGAACTGCTCCGGAGGTGAAAGAGTTAACTTTCCATGCCAGGCATGGAACCTTGAGCGCGAGCTCGGTTGAAAACTCTGTCTGTTGTTAATCAAATTCAAACTGTCAGATCTTTACGAGCAAAACTCACTAAGGTTCTGTGTGGAAGCCGAAAACCTACACTAGCCAACTGGCTACTAAATGTAAGAACACATTTTTCTTGGTCCCAAAACAAAGACTCAAGTCAGGGGATCCAAAAAACTAAATACATAGCACCCAAACACCCCAAAAAGGAGGGGTGAAAAAATAAGGTGGGCATCTACTAAGTGCCAACACTGCACTGACCACCCACATCCCAAAAATAGAGGTTCTGAGAGGGGCAGGCGGGGAGGTCATAATATAGCAATACTCCATTAGAAGAAACAACATTACTAAGCTAAGTAATTTTTTCTTCAAACAACATGAAGTCTTGCTATATTATGACATATGCAGACTACACAGCAGTACCTCCATGGAGGAGGGACAGAACCTACTTTGGAAATAGGCTCTGAAGCACAGCTGCTAAAGAACCGAGCATCACTCCTAGCCTGGATGTCCAGGAGTAATGCTTGGTAAAAGTGTGAACTGTTTTCCAGGTAGCTGCTTGACATATCTCTAGATAGGGATGTCCCTCGGCAGCCAGAGACGCAGCTGTACCTCTGGTAGAGTGAGCCCTCAGGCCTGAGGGAGGAACCTTACCCAGTTTTTCATAGCAAAATTGGATACAAGAGACAATCCACCTGGCAATGGATCTTTTAGTGGCAGGTTTCCCTTTACCAACCTCACCATAAGTGAGGAACAGTTGGAGGGAGTCAAACCTGTGACCCTTGGTACGCTCTTTGTAGTAACTAAGGGCTCTTTTCACATCTAAGCTGTGCAGCCTCCTCTCGCCAGAGGAGGAATGGTCAGTGAAGTACACAGGGAGAGACATAGATTGATTAAGGTGAAAGTCTGAAACCACCTTAGGCAAGAACTTTCTGTTAGTCCTGAGGACCACTTTATCTCTATGAAAGGAGATAAAATCAGGTTCCACTGACAATGCTTGTAACTCACTTATGCGCCTGGCAGAAGTGATGGCTACCAAAAACACAGTTTTCCAAGTCAAGTACTTAAGCTCTGCTGAGGACAAGGGCTCAAAAGGGGGTTGCATAAGCTGGGCAATGCAAATATTAAGATCCCAGGCAGGGGCAGGGTCCCTGAATGGAGGGTAGGGTTGGTGTGAAGCAACCCTTTGAAAAACTTGGAGAATACAGGATGAGCCGAAAGAGAAGAGGGTTTACCTGCAGATAAGAAAGCAGACACGGCTGCCAGGTGCACTTTTAGGGTAGCTGGCCTCAGCCCCAAAGTATTCAAATGCACCATATAATCCAGGACTGTGGGTAAGTCAGCAGATTCTGGGGAAATATGCTTGCCAGAGCACCAAATGGAAAATCTCTTCCATTTGGAATTATAAGTAGCCCTGGTGGATGGCTTCCTAGAAGCCTTCAATATATCCAATACACCTTGGGAGAGCTGTAGGTCAGCAAACTCTAACTCTTCAAGAACCAGGCCATGAGATCGAGAGATTTGAGATTCGGGTACCAAACCCTCCCCTGAGCACAGGTTAACAGGTTGTGATTCCTGGGAAGACACAGGGGAAGGTGGGCTGCTAAGGACAAGAGGAGTGGATACCAGGGCTGTCTGCCCCAATCTGGTGCAATCAGGATCATCTTGCAAGGTTGAGATCTGATTTTGACTAGCACCTTGAACAGAAGAGGGAAGGGGGGAAGGCATAAAGAAACTTCCCTTCCCAACTGAGAAGGAAGGCATCCAGAGGGACTGAGCCCAACACTGGGGGCCTGCAGCAAAAAAGGGGAAGTTGGTGATTGTCTGGGGCTGCAAAAAGATCTATCTGCGGGGTGCCCCATCTGGCAAATACTACCTCCAATACTAGGGGATCCAGTGACCATTCGTGATGGCCCTGGGAAATCCTGCTGAGAGCATCTGCCAGGACATTGTCCTTGCCTGGAAGGTGAACTGCTGTAAGGGAGGTGTTCAGAGAATAAGCCAGAGACCACAACTTCATTGCTTCGGTGCACAAGGCCGTAGACCGAGTGTCTCCTTGCTTGTTGATGTACCACATTGTAGTGGTGTTGTCTGTTCTGATCTGTACAACTTTGTTCTGAACAGAGGTGGAAAAAACTTGAAGTGCTAGAAAAACTGCTATGAGTTCCAACAGATTGATGTGGAGCAGAGATTCCTGAGGGGACCACAATCCCTGGGTAGTGAGATCGCCCAAGTGAGCTCCCCACCCCAAGAGGGATGCATCTGTAGTAAGGATTAGGGAGTGAGACTGAGGGATGAAGGGGACCCCCAGTCTCAGATTGCTCTGGTCCTGCCACCACTGAAGGGCTTGGATCAGGGTTCGAGTCACTGAGATCAATTTGGTCAGAGGGTCTCTCCTTTGAGACCAAAAGGCTCTCAAATGGAACTGGATGTCCCTCATCTGAAATCTTGCTCCTTGCACAACTGCTGTAGAAGCAGCCATGTGCCCCAGGAGCTGCAGAAAATGCCTTGCTGGTCGAGAGACCTGCAGGGTGAAAGAGGAGGCCAGAGAGACCAAGGTCCTTGTTATTTCCAGAGGAAGGAAGGCTCTGGCCTCTTTTATGTTCAGTTCTGCACCTATGAAGGTGAGAAGCTGGACAGGCTCTAGAACTGACTTCGGAAGATTGAGAAGGAAACCTAGTGATGTGAGCAGTTGCTGAGCTACCTGAAGGTATAGTCTGACTTGTTCTGGAGACTGACCTACTACGAGCCAGTCGTCCAGGTAAGGAAAAATGGCAATCTTTTGTCTTCTTAAGTGGGCAACTGCTACTGCCAGGCATTTTGTGAATACCCTTGGAGCAGAGGTGAGGCCGAAGGGCATTGCTCTGAACTGGTAATGGCCTGAGGGCAGTTCGAATCTGAGGTACTTTCGATGGGAGCTTCTGATAAGAACATGGAAGTAGGCATCCTTGAGGTCCAGGGACGCTAGCCAGTCCCCTGGTCTTAGACAGGGTAAAATAACTCCCAGAGTCACCATTTTGAATTTTGGTTTTAAAAGGTGCTTGTTCAGGTATCTGACATCCAAGATGGGCTGCCATTCTCCTGTCTTTTTTGGGGTAAGGAAGTACCTGGAATACAACCCTTTGCCCTGGTGTAGGGGTGGAACCCTTTCCACAGCTCTGAGAGCCAGGAGGGTAGAAACTTCTGTTTCTAGGGCAAGTGCCTCTGATGGATTTGCAAGTGGAAAGGACCTGGCTCTCATCTTCGGAAATTTTTTGAAGCTGAGAACCAGTCCCTGGCTTACTACTTCCAGGACCCACTTGTCTGATGTTAGAGACTTCCAGTCCTGGACAAAGTAAGCCAGCCTGCCCCCTACCGGTAGAGGAGAATCGGCCCTGGCCACCCCATCAGGTTGCCTGCTTGGCAGGGGCTTTGGGCTGAGGGGTGGAAGCAGGCTTGCTTGCACCCCGTCTGCCTCTCCCTCTAAAGAACCCCCTCTGGGCATAAGCAGAAGAGGAGGCCTGGACTTGGTAAAAAGGCCTATGAAAAGGTCTACCCCTGCCCCTGGGATGCTGCCTTTGAGGAGTGGCCTGCCTTTCCTTGGCCTGTGCACTCCTATAGGTGGTCCTATATTCATCCATTTCTTCATGTAATTTCTGTCTGCTCCCAAACAGAGAATTGCCCACAACAGCAAAATCCATGGCCTTAGACTGGGTATCCGAGACAGGGTAGTACATCTGAGCCAAGCCATTCTGCAGGGCTACAGATGTAGCCATGACCCTTGATGACACATCATTAGAGTCTACTGCAGCATGAAATTGCACCTTAGATGCCTCAATACCATCCGCAGCCACCTGTTCCAGCTCCCTGGCAAGCTGGTCAGGGACCTGTTTTGCTACAGCCAGCACAGTATCCCATCTGGACTTCTGGTATCTAGCAGCATAAGCCATATAATTTACCTGTCTGAGTCCCAGGGATGCTGCCATGTATTGTTTCTTTGCCATGGCATCAACCCTCCTGGAGTCCTTTTCAGGGGGGTGCGAAGCTAGAGGAATATTTGCCTTGTCACAGGCTGCAGCCTGCACTACCCCACAGCTGCATTGCTGTGTGAGGAACTCCGTATCAGAGCCTGATAATGTATACCTCTTGTCCATCCTTTTATCAACAGGAGGTATAGTGTGAGGAGTTTTTAGAATTTTTACTGTCTGCTTCCTAAAAGATTTATGCAGAGGAATAGACAGTCTCCTAGACTCTGGAATATCCATCATTTCTACATAATCAGGCTCCTCTTGGTCATCAACAGCTTCCTCAACAGGGAGCTGGAGAGTTTCAGCAACTTTCTTATAAAACATAAAATGAGAAGGGGACTCAGATAGCCTAGGAGGAGAAACCCCTGATGGTCTGTCTGGAGAGATGTCCGGTTCAATGGGCACATCCAGACTTTCAAACCCACATTCACTCTCCTCATACTCCTCTTCCCCCTCCCCCGGTTCATAAAAATCCTCAAAATCATAATCTTGAACCGGTGGAACCGGCCGAACCGAGCTCTTCCCTGATGGTATGGGTTCGGTCGGAACCGGGGAAAGAGACTTGACAATTTGAATTGCTTTAGCTATTTCCTCAGCGGTTTGAGAAAAAACTTTTGGCACACTAGCTGACTTTCTAGTCCTTTTAGTTGGAACTGGCTCCTCAGAGCTGGCTCTTCTTTTTGCCCGAGGAAGTATCGCCCTGGTCAGAGGGCACTCCCTCCGGTTCGGTTGGAACCGAACCGGGCTGGCCATCCGGGTCAGCAGACTTTTTGGCCTCCCTTTCCCTGAGCCTACCGACTCTCTTCTCAGTGGTGGCAGCAGGAAAATTGCTACTTATCTGGCAGTCTGCATTGAGGTGGTCAAACCCCAGACAATACACACAAGTGGTGTGTGGGTCAGCCTTAGCAAAGGCTTCCCTACAAACACCACAGTGCTGAAACCCAGTGGGCCCGGTTTTTCCTTTTTCTCAGACATAGTGCTAGCCTAACCAAATTGCCCGTTTATGGCAATCTGCCAAACAAGACTCCCTTATCGGTTCCCAACCGTGTCACGGGTCGTGGAAAAAAACGTAATGAAATCCGTTCTTTTTAGAACCGATAAGAACCGGGAACCGCACTCTAAACAAGGACTAGTAAAGTTTTATAACAACCTGATCAGTTCAAACTGAACCGAAAGACGTCTACAAGTTCCACACAGAATAAAATAAATGTAAGCCTATCTATTACTTACAATACCACAGACAGAGCTTGAACCGACGTTTGCGGTTTAATTTCGGTCAAAAACCGATAAAATAACACTTTAACCGACAAAATGAACTGAGCAGAAGGAGAAACTCGAGCGACTGTTCAGTGAGGCGGAGTAAAGAATCTGACAGTTTGAGTTTGATTAACAACAGACAGAGTTTTCAACCGAGCTCGCGCTCAAGGTTCCATGCCTGGCATGGAAAGTTAACTCTTTCACCTCCGGAGCAGTTTGAAGGTTGGGACTCACTGCATATGTCATAATATAGCAAGACTTCATGTTGTTTGAAAAAACAAACCACAATTAAGAATGAATAAAACAAATAAAACAGACCACAATTGAGAATGAATAAAACAGACCACAATTAAGAACAGAACTATAAACATTAAAATCAAGAATCCAGGCCAAAGCATAAATTAAAGAAATGTGTTTTTAAGGCTTTTTTTAAAAATAGCCAGTGAAGGAGCACCTCTCACTTCCTAGGGAAGGGCATTCCAGAGAATCGGGGCTGCCACACCGAACGCCCAATCACCTGAAGACTTCAACCAGGATCTACAATAGGTACGGACTGGAGGTCAGCCTCCACTGACCGGAGGGCACGACTAGGACTGTATGACACCAGGAGGTCTTTCAGGTAGCCCAAGGGACATAAGTGGAGCTCTAAACAAGAAAAAATATCTTCAAGTAAGAGCTACTAAAGTCCTTTCAAACTCATACCCAGCATGTGATTTTTATTGTACTGTATTTATTTATTGAAAGATTCGGAATTACAACCTTTGAGTCAAGGACTCCTTTGCAAAGGCTCCACGTCAAAAATGAAATAAGATAACAGGGTACAAGAAAGACAAGAACAGAGCAATATTACAATATTGAAAAAGAGGACAAGAAACAAAATTCAAGGGCAGAGAGATCCAGCCCGAGTCAGACAGCGAGCAGTAAACAACAACAGTTACAGTATCAAAAGACAGATTTTGAATGATGTTGCAGGTTCACAGACTATAACACCTCACAGACAATGAGATATGATGGGCTGCCAGATGGCCCCAGAAGATGGCAACCTGGACTCACAAGTGGACTCAGAGACCCATGATCAGGTGCGACCAGGGCTGGGGAGTGCTGCCAAGTGCAGCACGAGCCTGCCCGATGAGGCAGACACTGGGGTTACGGCATTATTTATTTATTTATTTATTTATTTGCTTTTGTTAACCGGGTAGGTCACACTAGACATCCAAGTGCCTATTTTCAGGTGAGACCCGGGAGGGTTACAAAACAGGTTACAGAGAGCTTACATACAATCATGAGTGAGGTTTACATCGAGAAGTGGGATGAGCACAGGAGAGAGAGTTGAGTGCAACAAACAGTAAGTTTTAACCTAAGGTTTACAATAGTATACTTGACAGCTTGAACAGAGCTGTCGGAAAGCTTAACATGTGGAGACAATACAGTGCAGGAGAAACTATAGTGCAAAATAACAGAGATACAGTTCCCGAGGTAAGTACACCAGGGAAACAAAGTCTGGATATACCACATTGCAGGTCGGTGCATGGGGGGAGAGACTGACCTTATACCAGACAGTAGATCTAAACAGAGTACAAGTGCCAATGGGGGGGGGGGACATACCACCCGAGGGTATAGCAGGCTCAGGTAAGGCAAGTTGCAATTATAGGGCCCGGGCCAGGGGTTAGATAACATTAATAGTGCCCCTTAGGAGGTGAGGGCCTGTCACAACATGTCAACGCGTGAATTAGACCGAGAAGCATAAACACGTGGAGAGACCCCTCAGGTAACTCCATAGGGAGGATTTGAAGCCCAGATGGGAGGAGGAGGACCGAGTACAGGCCGGGAGCGAGTTCCAGATTTTTGGGGCATATGTGGTAAAAGCACAGTCACCCGCCTGGGTACAGGTTCTGGGAACCAGGAGGTCAGGGGTTGCTCTCGATCTGAGGGGGTAGGAGGAGGTGTCGGGAGTGGGGGAGGCAAGGATACGGAGTACCAGCCCTGACAATGTTGTCAATGAAGTTCCCAACAACATAGGTGAGGTGTTTCTCAGGGGTAGCCATTCTAAGGCGTAAGTAGAGGTACATCGGTGAGTTGGAGGCATAGGCGCAAGCGACAGATATTATTGTAGGCTGTATCCCACTTTGAGAGGCAAGATTTGGGTGTAGGGGCAAAAGCGACTAGCCCATAACAGAGAGATGGGAGAAGGACACCCCTAGCCAGGGCAACACGAGCCGCTGGAGTTAAGCAACTTTTTGCTCTATAGGCTAGGCCCAGTTTGCCATTCGTGGCCCTACAGACATTTTGGATGTGTAGAGAGAGATCCAGTTGGGGGTCAAGCGTGACACCCAGGTATTTGACAGCAGCCACCGTCTGCAATGGGAAGCCGTCAGCCCCGAGGATTTTGAGCGGGGCAGGGCAAGATTTCACCTTGCAGTGGGACCCAAAACATCGTTTGGGTTTTTTGTTGTTGGTAGTGTTTCCACGACCGGCCAGCCAGCATTGGATCTGCTCAAGTCGGAGTTAGTTGTGAGTTAATGATGGTAATGTCACGGGCGCTGACAGAACAACCAGGTCGCCCACGATAAGGTGGTGTGACCATGGGAGGTGATGGATCGCAGCTCGTTGATAAAGAGGGGAGAAGAGAGTGGGGCCAAGGACCAACCCCTGGGGAACCCCACACAGGACATCAGTGAGGTGGGAGGGGGTACGGTTGTAGTTTGTATATTGCATCCGACCGGAGAGGTAGTTGAGGAACCAGCTGTGAGCAGGGGAGGAGATACCAAGTGAGAGAAGGGTGGAGCTAAGAAGAGAGTGGTCAACCCTCTCGAAAGCTTTGGAAAGGTCAACAAAGATGGCACCGGTGAGGTTTCCCTGATCAGTGGCGGTTCTAATCACCGAGGATACAACAGCAAGGGCGGTAGTCGTGCTGTATCCTTTTCTGAATCCATGTTGGGCGGGGGAGAGAAGGTTGTGTTCTTGTAGGTACCTGGAGAGCTGAGTGGCCACGACCTTCTCAAGGATCTTCGAGGCGGCCGACAGGATGGTGATGGGGCGACAGTTGAGCAGATCTCTGGGGTTACCTTGCTTTAGCATAGGTGTAACCTTGGCAATTTTCCAGAGGTCCGGGATGATGCCAGTGGTTAGGGAGGAGTTGATGATGTGTGCTAGCGGCCGAGCTAGAAGAGAGGCCCCAAGCCTGAGCAATCTAGGTTCTAGGCAGTCGTGCCCCGCCCCGCTGTGGGAGGAGAGGTGGGCAAGATGCCCCAGTATCTCGGCGGCCGACACGAGCTGAAGGAAGAAGGGGGTGGGACTTGGGACCAGGCCGGGGGACGCGCGAGAGTGGGTGGGGGGTTGAAGTTGAGAGAACGCTATGCTGAAGACGTTAGAGATTGTGAGCAGGTTATTACAGCTGACCCCATCTATGAGCAGGTCAGTGGGTTGCACTTTTGCCGAAATCCCAACAGCATTTCTGATGCTCTGCCAGAAACTCCTCGGGTTGCTGGCAGAAGAGAGCAGGGCCGATCGGCAAGCCTCACTTTTGGCCGCCCGGATGGCTTTTTTACAGGAATTTCTGAGCCTTCTGTATGCAAGTAGGTTGGTGTGACTTAGGGAGGCTTTATAGACCCACCAGCTTTTATCCCTTTGCTTCATTAGGGAGAATAGGCCCCCATGAAGCCATTTGGTGATGGCAACCTTAACCCTCCTTTTTGTGAGGGGGGCATGTTTGTTCTGAACAGGGATAACCTTTGATAGAAAAATATCCAGGGCCAGGGCTGGGTCCACTGAGGAGGTGACCCCGGCCCAGTCAATAGAGGCGAGGTCACTAAGGAAGTCAGAAGTGGAGAATTTCGAGTAATCCCTCAGCTGAATCACTTTGCTGGGTACTTTGGGCTGGGAGGTGCCCCATGCACAGAAGGTTGGCGAGTGGTCAGAGATAGTGTCAGGCAGGACGCCTGAGGTGATAATCCTGTCAGGCCTGTTTGTGAGGATCCAATCAAGTAGGGACCCTTCACCCCCCCCTGGAGAGAGGGCCTTGTGGGCTCGGAGATAATTTGGCTAAGTGCAAGGCCAGAGAGTAGTGGCTCGGATAGTCTACAGTTGGGACCCAACCAATTAAGATTTAAATCACCTATGATGAGGACTCACTAGAGCTCTGCCACCAAGGAGGGAGAGTAGCAAGGAGAGTCCAGACAGACCACCCTTGGGGGGGTTGTAGCAACAAATGAGGTGTATTTTCTTTGTGAGGCCCAGGAAGAGAAGGGCATGTAGGAACTCGCAGGGGGAGGCATCGGATCGTGAGGTGCCAGGGGAGGATACATTCAGGTGAGCCTTGTAGAAGAGTAGCACACCACCCCCTCTTTTGTTGTCCCCCCGATCACGTCTGATGTGGCCATACCCGGGTAGGGTACAGGCTGCGTCAGGGATGTGAGGTTTAAGCCATGTTTCTAATATA
Organism: Neoceratodus forsteri; assembly: GCA_016271365.2. NCBI lineage: Eukaryota > Metazoa > Chordata > Ceratodontiformes > Ceratodontidae > Neoceratodus > Neoceratodus forsteri. Next base: position 1,332,279,601 of record CM057455.1, on the reverse strand, counting down.
CCCATGATATCAGGGTTGTAGTGAGCGACCCAGGCTGTAAGTTCTACAAATTTATGTAGTAGACTACTAATGTTGAGGTGGACAATTTTATTCCCTTGGAGGAGAACCATAAGGGTGGGGACTCGGGGGTGGACAGCCAGGCTGGGGCAGGTGGTGGCACCAGTCATACTTGCAGGGGAGGAGGGGGAAGCTGCCATGAAGAGCTGGAAGAGTGGAATGGCAGGATCATAAACGGGGAAAAAACAAATAAAAAAAGACCAGATGGGGGGGGCAGACCGGACGACAGCGATAGGGAGACACGACCACAGTTCTGAACTGGGTAGAGGGGGTGAAGGAGGAGAGGTGAAACGGCTAGTGGGGTGAGAGGAGTGTCCACAGAGCCAGGAGCCCAGGTTAAAGAGAAAAAAGCAGTCTGGAGTCAGGCAGAGAAGAAAAAATTACTCACCTTAGTAATGTTGTTTCTTCTAATGGAGTCTTGCTATATTATGACCTATGCAGTTTGTCCCAGCCTTAGAACTGCTCCGGAGGTGAAAGAGTTAACTTCCATGCCAGGCATGGAATCTTGAGCACGAGCTCGGTTGAAAAAACTCTGTCTGTTGATCTTCAAACTGAAACTGTCAGATCTTTACGAGCAAAACTCACTAAGGTTCTGTGTGGAAGCTGTAAACCACACCAGCCAACTGGCTACTAAAATATTAACACATTTTCTGGTCCCAAAACCAAGACTCAAGTCAGGGATCCAAAAATAAAACAAAATAAATACAACATCCAAACACCCCAAAAAAGAGGGGTGAAAACACAAGGTGGGCATCATTAAGTGCCAACACTGCACTGCCCACCCACATCCCAAGAGCAGAGTTTGGGAGGTCATAATATAGCAAGACTCCATTAGAAGAAACAACATTACTAAGGTGAGTAATTTTTTCTTCAAACAACATGAAGTCTTGCTATATTATGACATATGCAGACTACACAGCAGTACCTCCATGGAGGAGGGAGAACCTACTTAGAAATAGGCTCTGAAGCACAGCTGTAAGAATCGAGCATCACTCCTAGCCTGGATGTCCAGGGAGTAATGCTTGGTGAAAGTGTCTGTTTTCCAGGTAGCTGCTTGACATATCTCTAAGATAGGGATGTCCCTGGCCGCAGCTAGGGACGCAGCTGTACCTCTGGTAGAGTGAGCCCTCAGGCCTGAAGGGGGAACCTTACCCAGTTTTTGATAGCAAAATTGGATACAAGAGACAATCCACCTGGCAATGGATCTTTTAGTGGCAGGTTTCCCTTTACCAACCTCACCATAAGTGAGGAACAGTTGGAGGGAGTCAAACCTGTGACCCTTGGTACGCTCTATGTAGTAACTAAGGGCTCTCTTTACATCTAAACTGTGCAGCCTCCTCTCGCCAGAGGAGGAATGGTCAGTGAAGTACACTGGAAGAGATATAGATTGATTAAGGTGGAAATCTGAAACCACCTTAGGCAAGAACTTCCTGTTAGTCCTATGGACTACCTTATCTCTGTGAAAGGAGATAAAATCAGGCTCCACTGACAAAGCTTGTAATTCACTTATGCGCCTGGCAGAAGTGATGGCTACTAGAAACACAGTTTTCCAAGTCAAGTACTTAAGCTCTGCTGAAGACAAAGGCTCAAAGGGGGTTGCATTAGCTGAGCAATGCAAACATTAAGATCCCAGGCAGGAGCAGGGTCCCTGAATGGAGGGTTGGTGAAGCAATCCTTGAAAACTTGGAGAATACAGGGTGAGCAGAAAGAGAAGAGGGCTTTCCTGCTGAAATAAAAGCAGAGACAGCTGCCAAATGCACTTTCAGGGTAGCTGGCCTCAGCCCCAAAGTATTTAGATGGACCATATAGTCCAGGACTGTGGGCAAATCAGCAGATTCTGGGAAATATGCTTTCCAGAGCACCATATGGAAAACCTTTTCCATTTAGAATTATAAGTAGCCCTGGTGGAAGGCTTTCTAGAAGCTTTCAAGATATCAAGTACACCTTGAGAAAGGTGTAGGTCAGCAAACTCTAACGCCAGGCCTTGAGGTTGAGGGATTTGAGATTCGGATACCAAACTCTCCCCTGGGCACAGGTTAACAGATTGTGATTCCTGGGGAGACACAGGGGAAGGTGGACTGCTAAGGACAGAAGGAGTGGATACCAGGGCTGTCTGGCCCAATCTGGAGCAATCAGAATCATCTTGCAAGGTTGAGATCTGATTTTGACTAGCACCTTGAACAAGAGAGGAAAGGGGGAAAGGCATAGAGGAACTTCCCTTCCCAATCGAGAAGGAAGGCATCCAGAGGGACTGAGCCCAACAGTGGGGGCCTGCAACAAAAAAGCGGAAGTTGGTGATTGTCTGGGGCTGCAAAAAGATCTATCTGAGGGGTGCCCCACCTGGCAAATACTAACCCCAGTACTAGGGGATCCAGTGACCATTCGTGATGGCCCTGGGAAATCCTGCTGAGAGCATCTGCCAGGACATTGTCCTTGCCTGGGAGGTGAACTGCCATGAGGGAGGTGTTCAGGGAATAAGCCAGAGACCACAACTTCATTGCCTCGGTGCACAAGGCCGAAGACCGAGTGCCCCCTTGCTTGTTGATGTACCACATTGTAGTGGTGTTGTCTGTTCTAACCTGTACCACTTTGTTCTGAACAGATGCAGAAAAAACCTGAAGTGCTAGAAAACAGCTCTGAGTTCCAACAGATTGATGTGGAGCAGAGATTCCTGAGGGGACCACAACTCCTGGGTGGTGAGGCCGCCCATGTGAGCTCCCATCCCAAGAGGGACGATCTGTAGTAAGGGTCAAGGAGCGAGATTGAGGGATGAAAGGAACCCCCTGTCTCAGATTGCTCTGATCCTGCCACCACTGCAGGGCCTGGGTCAGGGTTCGAGTTACTGGGATCAATTTGATTAGAGGATCTCTCCTTTGAGACCAGAAGGCTCTCAAATGTAACTGGATGTCCCTCATCTGAAATCTTGCTCCTTGCACTATAGCTGTGGAAGCAGCCATGTGGCCAAGGAGCTGTAGAAAGTGCCTTGCTGGTCGAGAGGCCTGCAGAGTGAAGGAGGAGGCCAGAGCCACCAGGGTCTTTACTCTTTCTAGAGGAAGGAAAGCTCTGGCCTGCTTTGTGTCCAGTTCTGCGCCTATGAAGGTGAGTAGCTGAACAGGCTCTAGAACTGACTTTGGAAGATTGAGAAGAAAACCTAGAGATGTAAGCAGCTGCTGGGTAACTGGAAGGTGTGATTTGACTTGGTCTGGAGACTGACCCACTATGAGCCAGTTGTCCAGGTAAGGAAAGATGGCAATATTTTGCCTTCTTAAGTGAGCAACTGCTACTGCCAGGCATTTGGTGAATACCCTTGGGGCAGAGGTGAGGCCGAAGGGCATTGCTCTGAACTGGTAATGGCCTGAGGGCAGTTCGAATCTGAGGTACTTCGTGGAGCTTCTGATAAGAACATGGAAGTAGGCATCCTTGAGGTCCAGGGACGCTAGCCAGTCCCCTGGCCTTAGGGAGGGTAAAATAATTCCCAGAGTCACCATTTTGAATTTTGGTTTTAAAAGGTGCTTGCTTAGGTATCTTAGATCCAGGATGGGCCGCCATTCTCCTGTCTTTTTCGGGGTAAGGAAGTACCTGGAGTACAGTCCTTTGCCCTGGTGTAGGGGAGGAACCCTTTCTACAGCTCTGAGAGCCAGGAGGGTTGAGACTTCTGTTTCCAAAGCAAGAGCCTCTTATGGATTTGCAGGTGGAAAGGATCTGGTTCTCATCTTTGGAAATTTTTTGAAGCTGAGAACCAGTCCTTGGCTTATTACTTCCAGGACCCACTTGTCTGATGTTAAAGACTCCCAGTCCTGGACGAAGTAAGCCAGCCTGACCCCTACAGGTAATGGAGAATTGGCCCTGGGCATCCCATCAGGGTGCCTGTTTGGCAGGGGCTTTAGGCTGAGGGGTGGGAGCAGGCCTGCTCGCACCTCGTCTGCCTCTCCCTCGGAAGAACCCCTCTGGGCATAAGCTGAAGAGGAGGCCTGGGCTTGGTAAAAAGGCCTGTGAAAAGGCCTGCCCCTGCCCCTGGAAAGCTGCCTCTGAGGAGTGTCTTGCCTCTCCTTGGCCTGTGCACTCCTATAAGTGGTCCTATACTCATCCATTTTTCATGTAATTCTCTGTCTGCTCCCCAAACAGAGAATTACCCACAACAGGAAAATCCATGGCCTTAGCCTGGGTATCCTGTGACAGGCTAGTACACCTGAGCCAAGCCATTCTACGAAAAGACACAGATGTAGCCATGACTCTTGAAGATACATTATTAGAGTCCACTGCAGCATGGAATTGCACCTTGGATGCCTCAATACCATCAGCAGCCACCTGTTCCAGCTCCTTGGCAAGCTGGCCAGGGACCTGTTTCGCTAAAGCCATAACAGTATCCCATCTGGATTTCTGTTATCTTGCAACATAGGCCATATAATTTGCCTGTCTGAGTCCCAAGGATGCTGCCATGTATTGTTTCTTTGCCATGGCATCTATCCTCCTGGAGTCCTTGTCAGGGGGGTGTGAAGCCAAGGGAATATTTGCCTTATCACAGGCTGCAGCCTGCACTACCCCAACATGGCTGCATTGTTGTGAAAGGAACTCCGTATCAGAGCCTGACAATGTGTACCTCCTGTCCATCTTTTTATCCACAGGAGGTAAAGAATTAGGAGCTTTTAAAATCTTTATTGTCTGTTTCCTAAAAGATTTATGTAAAGGAATAGACAATCTCCTGGACTCTGGGATATCCATCATTTCCACATAGTCAGGCTCCTCCTGTTCATCCACAGCTTCTTCCAAAGGGAGCTGGAGGGTTTCAGCAACTTTTTTATAAAACAGAAAATGAGAAGGGGACTCAGAAAGCCTAGGGGGAGACACTCCTGAAGGTCTGTCTGGGGAGATGTCCGGTTCAATGGGCACATCCAGACTTTCAAAATCACATTCACTCTCTTCATAATCCTCCTCCCCCTCCTCCGGTTCATAAAATTCTTCTATATCATAATCTTGAACTGGTGGAACCGACCGAACCGACCGTTTACCTGATGGTGCCAGTTCGGACGGAACCGGGAAAAGTGACTGGACAATTTGGATCGCTTTGGCTATCTCTGCAGCGGTTGGAGAAGGAAATTTTGGCTCCACACCTGCTGATTTTCTAGTCCTCTTTGCTGGAACTGACTCCTCCAAGTCAGCTCTTCGTTTGCCCGAGGAAGTATCGCCCGGTCAGAGGGCACTCCCCTGGTTCGGTTGGCACCGAACCGGCTGGCCATCCGGTCAGCGGACTCTTTTGGCCTCTCTCGCCCCCTGAGCCTACCAACTCTCTTATCCAGGGTAGCTGCAGGGAAATTCTGCAAATCTGGCAGTCTGCATTGAGGTGGTCAAACCTCAGACAATAAACACATGTGTGTGGGTCCAGCCTTGGCAAAGGCTTCCCACAGACACTACAGTGCTGAAACCCAGTGGGCCCGGTTTTCTTTGGGTTTCTAGACATAATGCCAGCCTAACCAAAAACTTGCACTTTTCCGGCAAATCGCCAACCAAGACACCCTTATCGGTTTCCAACCGTGTCACGGGTCGTGGAAAACCATAATGAAACTGCTTTTTTAGAACCGATAAGAACCGGAACCGCAGACTAAATGTAATTTAATAAGCTTTAATAACCTGATCGGTTCAAACCGAACCGATAACAACGCTTGCAAGTTCCACACAGAGAAATGTAAAACCTATCTATTACTTACGATACCACAGACAGAGCTTGAACCGACCGGTTGCGGTTAAAATATACAAATGCGGTTTAGAAAACCGAGAAATAACACTTTTTTAACCGACAAATGAATCGAGCAGTAGGAGGAACTCCGGAGCGACTGTTCAGTGAGGCGGAGTAAAGAATCTGACAGTTTCAGTTTGAAGATCAACAGACAGAGCTTTTTCAACCGAGCTCGCACTCACGATTCCATGCCTGGCATGGAAGTTAACTCTTTCACCTCCGGAGCAGTTCTAAGGCTGGGGCAAACTGAATAGGTCATAATATAGCAAGACTTCATGTTGTTTGAAACTAAATAGTTTCAGGGAAGTAGGGGCGGCCACTAGTGGTAGGTTAGTATAACCTGCAAATGGAAAACTAGGCTGATAGGATAAAATCAGCCCATGTGACCATAGACTGGCTATATGAGGAAAGCAGGCCAAGGGTGGTGGTGGGGCGTTGGGAGCCAAATGCTGACGTTCGGTAAGGCAAGAGCAATGCGCCACCGACATCCGAGGCAGGCAGGACCTCCCAGGGTAAGGTGGGCTATGGAGCGTCTGCTGCGGGCCGACTAGCAGGTTTTGCACAGTACTAGCAGAAAAGGCGCCAGAATATCCACCGTAGTGCAGCAATAGTAAAAAGGCACCAGAGTCTCCACTGGCGGATTCCTGATGGCCGGCTGATTTACCTGGGTGTGCGACTGGCTGTGGGGGAGGGCGGCAGGAGCCCTCGCGACCTCCGCTCCGAGGGGTCTCACTCTGAGGAGAGAGGAAGATAAAGAAAACAGGGGATTAATATAGGAGGGGGCTTGGGGGGGTAGGCAAGCAGACAAAGAAAGGGGGGGGTTAAGTTTTGGCAGCTGGCAGCCCACGGGACAGAGCTCAGCCCCAACGGACGTTTGCACAACACCTGGAGACCTAGTAAGTAGCTGTACAGCACTAGGGAATTCAGTAATCAAGTCTGCAGCTTATTGCATTTTATCCCAGCCAGACATAACAAAGTCAGAGCAGAGCAGAGCAGTACAAGGAGAACATCAGGGCACCTTAAGACATAGCAGAGCTGTAGCAAGCTACCTAGAATTCATAATAAAAATCTTATCTTTTTTTTTTTTCTTTTTTTCTAACTAAAAGGGCAGTACGACTTTAAGCCACACCACGCGGTTAGTCCAAGCACCAGCAAGGTAACAATATTTGTCCCAGGACCATGAAACAGGGCTATCTCCACGGCTGCGCCGATGGCCGGAGGCAGGCAGGACCTCCCCAGGGTAAGGTGGGCTGTGGAGCGTCTGCTGCGGGCCGACTAGCAGGTTTTGCACAGTACTAGCAGAAAAGGCACCAGAATATCCACCGTAGTGCAGCAATAGTAAAAAGGCACCAGAGTCTCCACCGGTGGATTCCTGATGGCCGGCTGATTTACCTGGGTGTGTGACTGGCTGTGGGGGAGGGCGGCAGGAGCCCTCGCGACCTCCGCTCTGAGGGGTCTCGCTCTGGGTGTGCGACTGGCTGTGGGGGAGGGCGGCAGGAGCCCTCGCGACCTCCGCTCTGAGAGGTCTCGCTCTGGGTGTGCGACTGGCTGTGGGGGAAGGCGGCAGGAGCCCTCGTATCCTCCGCTCCGAGGGGTCTCACTCTGGGTGTGCGGCTGGCTGTGGGGGAGGGCGGCAGGAGCCCTCGCGACTTCCGCTCTGAGGGGTCTTGCTCTGAGGAGAGAGCAACCCCTCACAGAGGACTAGAGAGCCTTCTTCTCCATGAGGAGGGGCACTCATGCATGGTATGCTGCAATGTCCAAGGCCAATGGTGGCATGGCCTATAATCAGGGGAGGTGGGAGTGAGAAAATGTGGCTAAAACCCATTCCACCATCGTTTTGATGGCCAGTGTCTACTTTGGGCCCCTCATCATGCATCCCCAACTATCAAGGAGGTGGTAGCTTACAGAGATTGGGGCTAGGGTGGTCGCTGAAGTGGACATGTCTGCCATATAGCCAGATGGTGGCAAAGGGCTGGGGACTAGGGGTATGGCTGTGAAATGCCCAAGCGTAGAAGGGCAGCATCAAAGGACAAAAAAAAAGAAAATGTTATATGATAATCAGTGTTGCAAAACAGCAGGATTGATTTATGTGCTCACAAGGTAGGCATGGATTAGAAAATCCTGCATTGCAAGGCTACAACAGTACTCTATCTTAACCTGAGAGCTACAGCAGATTCAGGATTTTTGTGTCATAGCTTGCAAAACTCATAGACAGGGGAAACGGATCATTCAAAATACAAATAAAACCGTAATTTTGATAACATATTTGAAGAGCATTTTAGTCATGTTTTACAAAGCTCTTCTGCATCAAGGCAGGATGGATCCCTAGTATGCACTGTGTGATGCGTTCTAGTGCACACTGCACATTCTATTCCATGGCTATCTACAGTGTGTCAGGCATTGATGGGATCCCCCTCTGCTCATGAATGCCAGGATTGAAAAGGCGGGGGGGAGCTCTTCCATGACACCAAACTGTCACAGAACTCACTAATGACCTAAAGTGAAAAAATAAATGTGGGTTCTGGGGAATTAGGTGAGACTGCTGGCTCCAGCAGTTAGGGGATGGGGACTCAGTCCTTTTTATGTTTGCTTGCGTGCATGCGCAAGAAACATTATGTGGCAGCTTAGGAGAGAAGCGAGTTGTGGAGGAACGGCACTGTGACAGCCAACGGAGGCATTGCATTTGGGGGCTTGGCACTGGTGGACCAATGGAGGCACAGTGTGCTGATGACACTGGCTTCCAAAAGTGCCACCAACTTGTAACGTTTTCACCGCAGCAATCAGGGACCGCCTCATCAATGCAGCGTCAGTCATTCGCTGCAAAGAGAGCGACCGGAGATTTACCTACTGCAGCATTGTTTGTGAACATGGCGGCGGCTTGCCGCCATGTACTCATGTCAGCCCCCACTGCGAGGGGTGCCCAATCCCCTCCAGCAGCATGCGCCCCCAAAACGGTCTTTGTTTGCCAATGGGGCCCTAATCCCCGTCTGCTTCAGTCCCCCGTCCCAGTTTAATTTGCCGACGGGGGACCCAACTCCCCGTCGGCATAATGTTCCTTGTCCCAGTTTAATTTGCCGACGGGGGAGCCCACTCCCTGTCGGTATAATGTCCCCCCATCCCAGTTTAATTTGCTGATGGGAGAGCCCACTCACCATCGGCATAATGTCCCCCCCCCCAAAAAAAAAGTAGGTTTGTGCTGAGGGGGGTGCCCAACCCCTCAGCTCCCAGGTGAGCTCCCCACCCCAGAAGAGAAGCATCCATGGGTAGAACCACAGAATGGGACTGAGTCATGAATGGAACCCCTTGCCTGAGGTTGTCCTGATCCAACCACCATTGGAGAGCCTGGATCAGGGTCTGAGTCACTAGAATAAGCTTGGTTAGGGGATCTTTTTTCTGACACCAAAAAGCCCTCAAATGGAACTGGATGTCCCTCATCTGAAATCTGGCCCCTTGGACCACTGCAGTGGAAGCTGCCATGTGGGCTAGGAGTTGAAGGAAATGCCTTGCTGGTCAAGAAACCAGAAGATGGAAAGAGGAAGCCAGCTCTATAGTGGCCTTGACCCTTGCCAGAGGGAGAAAGGCTCTTGCTTTGACAGTATCCAACTCTACCCCTATGAAGGTTAAGAGTTGTACTGGCTCGATAGCTGATTTGGGAAGCTAAAGGAGGAATCCTAGAGAAGTGAGCACTTGTTGAGTCACTTGCAAATTTGACTTGACTTGGTCTGGAGACTGACCCACAATGCACCAGTCGTCCAGGTATGGGAACATGGAAATGTTTTGTCTCCTTAGAAAGGCCACTACTACTGCTAGGCATTTTGTAGACACCCTTGGAGCTGATGTTAGGCCGAAGGGCACTGCTTTGAACTGATAATGGCCTGAAGGCAGTTCGAACCTGAGGTACTTTCTGTGGGAGCACCAGATGGGAATGTGAAAACAGGCATCCTTTAGGTCCAGGGAGGCTAGCCAGTCCCCTGGCCTTAGAGAGGGAAGAATTATTCCCAGAGTCACCATTTTCAATTTTGGCTATACTAAGTGCTTGTTTAAGTATCTTAAATCTAGGATGGGCCACCACTCCCCTGTTTTTTTGGGGGTAAAGAAGTATCTGGAGTATAGACCTTTGCCCCTGTGAGGTGTAAGAACTTTCTCTATGGCTCTGAGAGCCAGCAGAGACGAAACCTCTGCCTCTAGGGCAATGGTTTCAGAGATGTTTGCAGGCGGAAAAGACCTGACCCTCAGCTTTGGAAATTTTTTGAAGCTGAGGGCCTGTCCCTGACTTACTACCTCCAGGACCCACTTGTCTGAGGTAACAGACTTCCAGTCCTGGAAGTAGTAAGCCAGCCTGCCTCCTACAGGAATTGGCGAGTCGACCCGGGCTGACACATCAGGGTGTCTGCTTGGCAGGATCCTTAGACTGAGAGGAGGATGCAGCCCTGCTCATCCCCCTTCTGCCTCTCCCTCTGAAGAACCCCCTCTGAGGAAAAGGAGAGGAGGCCTGTGCCTGGTAGAAAGGCCTGTGAACAGGCCTGCCCCTGCCCCTAGATTGCTGCTTTTGAGGAGTTGCCTGCCTTTCCATGGCGTGTGCACTCCTGTAGGTGGTCCGATATTCATCCATCTTTTTCATATAATTCTCTGTTTGCTCCCCAAACAGATAATTCTTGATAACAGGGAAATCCATGGCCTTAGCCTGGGTGTCCTGTGATAGGCTAGTACATCTGAATCAAGCCAGTCTCCGAAGAGCCACAGATGTAGCCATGACTCTTGATGACACATCACTGGAGTCCACAGCTGCGTGAAACTGGATCTTAGATGCCTCAATCCCATCAGCAGCCACCTCCTCCAGCTCCTTGGCCAGCTGGGGGGAGGCCTGTTTAGCCAGCTCCAGAACAGTATCCCATCTGGACTTCTGGTATCTGGCTGTGTAGGCCATGTAGTTAGCCTGCCTGAGTCCCAAGGAGGATGCCATGTACTGTTTTTTAGCCATGGCATCCAGCTTCCTTGAGTCTTTATCTGGGGGGTGTGAAGCCAAGGGTATGTTAGCCTTATCACAGGCTGCAGCCTGCACAACCCCAACATGGCTGCATTGCTGGTACAAGTACTCCATACCTGGGCCTGACAACATATACCTCTTGTCCATTTGCCTGTCCACAGGAGGTAAAGAATTTGGAGTTTTAAGTAACTTCTGTATCTGTTTCCCAAAGGATTTGTGACGGTGAATAGACAATCTCTTGGACTCTGGGATGTCCATCATCTCCACATAGTCAGGCTCCTTTTGCTCCTTGACAGCTTCATCCAGAGGGAGCTGGAGGGTTTCTGCCACTTTTTTGTAGAACATGAAGTGGGAAGAGGACTCAGAAAGCCTAGGAGGGGAAACACCAGAAGGCCTGTCTGGGGAGATGTCCGGTTCTATGGGCTCATATAGACCTTCCACACCGTCATCATCATCATCATAATCTTCATCCCCCCTCCAAATCCTGTTCGTAAAAGTCTTCAGGGGAAAAATCCTGAACCGAGGGAACTGACCGAACCGAATGCCTACCGGGAGGCGTCGGATCAACCAGAACCGAACGGAGCGATTCAACTATACTAATCGCTCTGGCAATTTTCTCGGCGGTTGGACAATGAGGTTCTGGATCTGAACTGGCCAATTTCTTTTTCTTTCTTTTTGCTGGAACCGACCCCTCAGGATCGGCTCTCCGTTTGCCTGAGGGAGCCTCGCCCAGGTCAATGGGCACTCCCTCAGGTTCGGTCAGAACCGAACCGGGCTGGCCATCCGGGTCAGCGGACTTCTCAGCCTCCTTTTCCCTAAGCCTGCCCAATCTTTTATCCAGGGTGGCCTTGGGGAAATTTTTACATGTTTGGCAGTCTGACTCCAGGTGGTCAAAACCCAGACAATCAACACAGGTGGTGTGGGGATCAGCCTTAGCAAAGGCCTCCCCACACTCACTGCAGTGTTGAAACTCAGTGGGCCCGGTTTTTCTCTTGGGTTTCTCAGACGAAGCCATCCTACCACTTACCCTTTTTTTTGGCAACAGCCAGGCAAGACCCCCTTATCGGTTCCTAACCGTGTCACAGGTGTTGGAAAAAAATGATAAAACACGTTTTTTTAGAACCGATAAGGACTGGTACCTCACACCAAATTCAACTAAAAGAAAAAACACCAGACAAAATACAAACAACCGGTTCAGCCAGACCGACTGAGATTTCCACAAAATGTCAGCACTAGTCCACTGCCTAAAAGTACTTACTGTACCGCAGACAGGGATCTGAACCGAAATAAAGTAAAAATAGCGGTTTAAACTGATGTTATTTACTGGACCGAACCAATAGCGCAGGACAGATCTCCAGAGTGACTGTTCAGTTAGGCGGAGTAAAGAATCTGATGGTTACACTTCAAAGTGCAGCAGACAGAGGTTTGAACCGAGCTTGAGCTCAACGTTCATGCTCTGGCATAGAGTTAACTCTTTCCTCCTCGGAGCAGTTCAAGTGCTGGGGCTAACTGCATAATGTCAGAATACAGCAAGAATTGATGTTGTTTGAAGCTTTCATGAGGTGGGGTCACAAAAAGGCCATGTTGAAAATCTGTAGTGCAAATACCAACAAACGTCAGAGGTGTTAGGGTTTCTAACCATAACGTCCCACTCTGTATAGAGTGACAGGCATCATGGTGTGCCTTTGGATTGCTGACTGTACTGCTCATGCCATCCAACCCCCAACCCCTGACAGGCATCGAGGTGTACCTTGGACTCTTCAGCCCCAGACTTCACCCCGTTCTCCTATGCTGCACCTATTTCAGCGTATGTCCTTATTTTTATTTAGTTTTTGTTGACCGGGTAAGTGCACTAGACAAATCCTGCCTATTTTCAGGCACGACCCGGGGGGGAGGGGGATACAGATGAATGGCAACTGACCTTGAACCAGATTAAGCTGTTGGTGGTATTTTTAGTGAATGAGGGAAGTTTGGCCAGGACACCGGGAAAATTCCCCTACTCTTTTCGATAAGTGCCATGGGATCTTTAACATCCACCTGAACTACCACCAATCCAGGCAGATGGGACCTCAGTTTAATGTCTCATCCGAAAGACGGCACCTCAGAAGTGCAGCACCCCTCTCATGCTGCACTACAGTGTCAATACTGGGATATTAACCCAAGTGCCAGATGTGGGAACTGAACCCACAGCCCTCTGATCTCCAGGCCTCAGAGGCGAGTGTGCTACCTACTGAGCCACTGACAATGCCTCAAAACCCCTTATGGAATGGGGTGACTGTAAAGCCAAACACCCCAAGGCACACCTCAACACATGTTGGTGTCTGCAGAATAGGGTGAGGTGACATGGCATGACCGTCATGGGCGACGACCCAAACACTTACCCCAATGCCTGTCTATCTCTACAGGATGGAGGTGGGGTTGGCATGAAGTTCAATACTTCACTGCCATTCCTATTCTGCATCTGTCTAACTCCTGCATTTCCAATGCTTATACCAGCAAGCAAACATTCAGCATTGACAAATGCTTGTTTCTTATTTGGAAACATGACAGGACCAGACACTAGGTACTGTGCCTGGACCTAACACCCAGTACTTGGATCCAGACTAGACACATGTTCAGGGTGTCAGATCACCTCTTAGGGTTACCAGTCCCAAACACTGTCTTATGGGTCACTAGAACTTCAATGAGGTCACAAGTTCAGCCTCTGTTAACCCCTAAATTCTACCCCTAGTTTTAGGTGGCATTGTTACTCCTGGAGATGCAGTAAATGCGATTTTATCATTGCAAACCATTACCTGTCCTCTACAGTATATCCTACGTATACTGTACAGTATATCTTAGTGACAGCATTCAATTTAAATTAAAAAAATGATAAGAAAAAGTTTCACGTACCTTAATGATTTTATGAGCCTTCATTTCTTCCATAACACGCTTCCTCATATTCTCTACTAAATTCTAAAATATAAGAACTGTAGTTAGCAACACTATATAAATATATACAGTTCATAGTTTGTATGACTATCTTTATCACTAAAAAATTGAAGTGAGAAAGAAATAATGGGACCTCCTGGGAACTGATCCCAAACCCCTGGGATACCCATCCCAGTGCTCTAACCACTGAACTACAGGCTCACGTGGTTGGACCTGGGGTTCCCAAACACACTTCCTTTCTCTGGTATTGCATATCCTGCAACTAGGAATAACCAAGATGACAATCAGATTTTTTTGGTGCAGTATTAGCCACTAATAAGTAATTTAAATCACAGAGCGTAGTGAGAAAAAAAAATAACGTGACTTACTGGGAATTGAACCCAGGCCCACAGAATGCCATCCAGGTACTCTAACCACTGAGCTACAGGCTCACATGGTTGGATCTGGGATTCCCCAACACACCTCCTTTCTCTGGTATTGCATATCCTGCAACTAGGAATAATCAAGATGACAATTGTATGTTTTCTGGTGCAGTATTAGCCACTGCTAAGTGATTTAAATCACAAATTGTGATGAAAAAGAGATACTGTAACCCACTGGCAATTGAACCCATGCCCCAGAATACTGACTGCCCTGCTGCTCTAACACTGAGCTACAGGCTCACATGGTTGGACACGTGGTTTCCAGGCACACCTGCTTTCCCTGGAATTGCATTATCTTGCAGCTAGGCATAATCAAGATGACAATTAGTTTACTGCAGTTTTAGCCACTGCTAAACAATTAATTGAAATCACATACTGTAGTGAGAAAAAAAATAATGTGACTTTCCATCACATGCCGTAACGTGGTATTCCAGGGCCTATGTTCAATTCCCAGTAGATCACATTATTTCTTTCTCACTACAGTCTGTGGTTTAAATTGATTAGCAGTGCCTAATATTGCACCCAAAAACATCCAACTGTTATCTTTATCAATGTGTTTTTTATTGTGTTCCCTGTTGTCTGCAAGTCAGTAGGTGCCATAATGTCAACAGAATGACCAGTTTTTCATTGGTAAAATACTGTACTTTAGAATTCCATATTTATTGTTCAGAATTATTTAATACCAGCAACTTAAGACAGAGCATCTTAGACAGATATGGCAAGTCTGTCTTTTCGTTCAGCTTCTTATAAGTCACACTTTGAAAGGCACCTAACTTCTGAGGGAAGGTTTTGAATAAAAAGTTATGTTCAAACACAATGCAGCTTGTAATTCAAATACTTTCTGAAATTCCTGCCCCCTCTTTCTTATTACTAAGGACACAGTCATGATAATAGTATCTTTGTTTTTTAGACTTCTTCTGGTCCTAAGATCTCCTAATCCTTTACTTGCGATATTACAGTCTATTGCCATATTAAGGATAATGTTACAAACACAGGATTATGACATCAAGATTTAGAAAAAAATAGAAGATAGAGGGCTGGATTTTGTCTGGCACTACTCAACACTAGCACAGATCTGTCAAATGTGATGTCCAGCAATTACAGCCGTTATCACCCCAAGCAGGGTAGTCAGGACAAGACAAAAGGGGGCCGTAGTGCATCTGGCACCCAACTAGTCGGACCCCCTCCAAGGCTTCAAACTGACTTGTCAAAGTCGAAAGGTCAACTTTGCCCATTGAGTACTCCCTGTCTGAATCAGAAAACCGACCTTGGCTGCTTTGCTGGGGTACGAAATGTTAGGCTGGGCACCCACTCCATATTGGTTATCCCTAGTGCATCTTGGACAACACTGCTCTGTAACTGCAAACCATAATGACACTGATCACCACTAATGAAGCAGGGCACCGTAACCACCATACAAGAGTGGTTACAGGGACTAATTATTGATTGCTGCTAATTGCGATATTATGATGTTATGACTACTGATATAAATAGTGTGATTTTTACTGTATTTTTCTGACTAAGAACTAAGCATTGTTTTATGCTCTATTGCTTGCAACAAGACTATTGTATGACCGAGTGTGGTCTGTACCACCATCTAGTGGATTGTGTTACAATTACTTCTGACTGTATTTGGATCTTCCTTACCCAAAACCATAATGATTTTATCTTATACAACATCACCACCTAGAGGACTGCTGTCTGCCTGTAACAGTAATCTGCTGTCTTAGCAGCGGAATGCCAACCAACATATTTCTATACTTTGCATATCTTTTAGATACCGGGAGCCACCTAACTTTTGGCCAATAAGGCCTGTTTGTATATTAGCTGTAATTATAATACACGCACGGACTAGCCGTTGCTGTGGTTATTATCGTAGTATAAGAAGGTTTGCATACAGTTTGCATTCAGAATCTGATCATATGCTCTGGAGTATAGGGAATACTCTGGCTCCTGATGTCGAGGTAAGGCAACACAGGGCTTATATCTGTAATCAGAATAAGTACTTTATTCATGATCTGATGCCTTTTGTCCGTGTCCTGTCTGTTTTATCACTGGTCCCAACTTCCTCTGGGGTCTGGCCTATACCTTCCAGACATTATGGTGACTGCAGCAAGGCCAGCACTAAAACGAGGACATAAGAGATATTAGAGTATCAGCGGATTGGTTTGGGGATACCCTGCCAGTCTGTACACTCCGAGGAAACCTCCTAAACTGAGCTAGGTGCAGGCAAGACAAGGATCACGCTCCCCTCTGCCTGTCAGCTTTGGAAGACAGAGTAGCAGGGGCCCGACCTGGTGTACTGCTGCAGTCGGTAGCGGATCGATACGCACCGCCTCACAGTCTCCAGGAAACTCTGTAGAGGTTCCCTAAAATGGCCACCAATATCTGTACAGATTTGAGACTTGACGTCTCTAATTCTCTTGCCTCCCATGGATGATGGAAAGAGTTCGTGCAGGATATGAAATCAGATGGAAATCCAGTGCAGAGTGTCTCCACACTGAACGTGGATGCCAAGCAAACAGCGAAAAAACATGACCAGAAGGGTTTACTTGTTGCAGCACTTTTCACTGTGTTAGAAGCTTCTGAAGCGTTGGTAACAGCTAGTGAACTGAAAATCGCAGCTCTGAAACAGGAGCTGGGTTCTCAAGCGAGTGGTATGTCACAGCAACGTAAGCAGATGGACCAAAAACTCCAAGCACCATACTGCAAACATACTGTAAGTCAAACTTACAAAGTGCTGTTCAAGAAAGTGAACGAGAAATCATTTGAGAGAGGAAAATGGTAGGTTTTAGCAGGATAAGATGCAGTTGTTGCATATGAATGACTTGTTAAGTAGGACGAATGAGTCGCAGAATGAGAATGAGGAGTGTGAGTGTAACCCCTAGATGGCGCTATCCCAGGGGCTACTACCCCTGCCTGATTTGCCACTAACAGGTTGAGGGGCCTGGATCCAATGGCGGGTGCCTCCACCCAGAGTTCAGGGTTTGCAATAGTTAAACTAACTTGGTCACAGCCCTCTGGGACACTGCAACCCCCTTTCTTCCCACTAGTGGCCCACACAATATATCAGAATTACCTTCACAGTATACACTTACCCCAGGTCTGGTTCCGCTGGGACCTCCTGTAGAAATGAGATACAGTGCAACAATCACAGTACAGTACTTTAACATAGACAAATACCTCAGGCAGTATAACTTTGCTGAAACAAGCAGCTCTGATTTATTTAGGGGATATAACAAGGACAGAAATCAGGTTAATTAGCTATCACTCTAATAATTATTCTATGGCTCTGTGCACAGGCCTATCCCTATCAGTTACTGTCCCTGGGCACCCAAGCCCTAGTGGCTAGTCCAAACCGTGGCAGCTGGTAGGGGCCCTTTCACACAGAGAGAAAAGGAGAATTAAACAGTCAGCAGTACAGTAATTCCATTTGGATTTAATGTGGCAATTCAACAGGAGCGACCCTGAATTAGTACTCACGACCTCCAAATAAGATAGGGTCCTTCAATGTCAGCAGGGCTCACTTGAGGTACACAAACCTCTTCACACATCCAATAAAAGAAAGCACTATACCAGGCAGGCTGCATCTGTATCTAGGACCGCAATTACTGCACAATACCGGGGAGAACACACAGCAGATTCAGTTCTGACAGACCGAGTGCAATTTTCAGCAATTCCTCCAGTCTTCTACAGGGTGAGCCTGGTTTCTACTCTTCAGAGATCCTTTGATTCTTTTCACAGGACGGATTCAGTCCTAACAAGCTGTTACACAAGCTGCAGACCGGAACTCTGGGCCTTACACACGTTTTTGACTAAAACTGCACACTGAAAAGCACAGGCTCCTTCCTTCTTCACTGCCAAAGCTCAACTGAAACTCCAACCGACAAAACCGGGCACTTCCTTTGAGTTCCTCCCAGTTCTTGACTGGATTGGCTGTCACTCACAATAGACTGCTGCTGTTGGTCCAAAAGGCACTGAAGTCTAAACTACATCTCCCAGAGTCACTGCCCATACAATCCTCTTGTGGCTGGCTCAGATTATGAGTCCAAGTTCTGATTCGTCCAAGGCACCATTTTAGAGCTAGCTTACCCCACACTGATTGGTCCAGTTCAGCAGTTCAAAACTAGAATGGGGAACTAGCAGACACAGTTCTGACTGCAAAGAAAGCAGGTTAGACAAACTGTAATTTCATTATTACTCTAAATAATTTCTGGCAAACAGTTACATCTTTCAGATAGGTTCCTTTGCACTCTAGTGACTGCAAAATGAAGTGAATTGGCAGCAGCTTGAGTGGTACTCAATCAAAGAAACACACAGTCCCCCATACAAACTAATTATGTCTGCAAGCAGACAGCTCTTAAAGAGACAGTACCAGAGGTTCTAAAAACACTCACTGATAAATGGCTTAAATGCCAAACACCATTCAGGCTTGGAGCATTCAAGCAAGCTCCTGGAAGTCTTTTGGGAACCCCCATTTGCAGGGGGGTTACATGAGGAAGAATTGAGGAGAGTGTCCAGAGAGTTA
Organism: Neoceratodus forsteri; assembly: GCA_016271365.2. Lineage (NCBI taxonomy): Eukaryota > Metazoa > Chordata > Ceratodontiformes > Ceratodontidae > Neoceratodus > Neoceratodus forsteri. Next base: position 1,332,260,942 of record CM057455.1, on the reverse strand, counting down.
GACAGAGAACTTAGAGAGAATTGCGAACTTAGTGCTGCATACAGAGTTTTGCAGAAGCATATGAATGAAGGGGGACAGCATAAATGTAAAGTTTGCCATGTTTCGTGTAGAGCTAAGATGGCGAAACTGCGCCATCAAAGGGAGGTGTTAGCCAGCCACGTCAAAGCAATGGGTGGATACCAAGCCCCGCCCATCGACACAGTGTCATCAGGAGATGATGACAAACCCAATGACGAAGTCATCAAAGATGGCAACTCCCATGATCGAGGTAGTTGGCTGGGCCTATCCTGTACCGTCGCTGTGATTACTAAGCATGATAAGAGTGAGATTCTAAAATGGATCAACGATGCATTGGTTCAAACCACCTTGAACCCCAAGCAGATTACTGCCTTGAAAGAAATTCTCATGGAACAAACTGAGAGGGAACCCCTCATCAAGACCGTGGCCAATGCCACGGCAAGTGCAGCTGCTCGGTCTGCTGCCTCCCATCCACCTCCGCCAGTTGTACTGGCAAGCCCCTTACAGGCCGCTCAGTCAGTGCAACAAATTGCTGACAGAATCAGTCACATGACCCCCCCGTGACAACCTCAGCTGTCATCTGGAAAAAGTCCGTAGCCATTGCAAAATGCTCAGGCTCCCCACGGAGTACAGAGTACAGGTACTGCGCCAAACCATTGACCCAACCCTATGGGGGAAACTCCCCATAGAAGTCAGAAATGCTGCTGACATCAAGCACGATGATATAGCAGTTGAGATTATCACTGCAGTCAACCCTGGGACAGTCAGTGTGATGCTAGCCAAACTGGTTAAGCAGTTCGCCGAAGAAAGTCCCACTGCTTTTCACAGCCATCTATGGCTGGCCTACCGTGCAGGTAAAAACCTAGTGGGGGAAGCAGTCGATGATGACCAGGTTGAGTACAAGACCCTTTTCATCAAAAATCTGGTCCCTGCTGTCCGCAACAAGGTTAAACCCGCTGTGTTCCCTAGAACGGATACATTTTTTGATGTTCTCCAGACAGCGGAACAAGTGTTTAATGTGTACCAATTCACTATGCCATGGAAAGAAAGTCCCAGGCCAAGCAGAAGGCCTACCAGCTCCAAGGCCAAGGCCACTACCAGCCTCCATCCTACAACCCACAGGCTTATCCACAAGATTCCCAGGCCTCAGGCGTGGCCTACCACCAGCAAGGCCCAAGGGGTGGTGGGGGGTCAAAACCAGAACTACAAGAAGAACCAGAACAAGGCCCAAAATCAGCAAAATCAGCAGCAGTCCTCATACAAAGGCCCTAACAAAGGCCCTCCCTACCAGGAGATATGGGATGAAAACATTACGATTAAGGAGGAAAATGACAGGCTCCGCTTAATCCTTGGGAAGTTACAGTCTGTGGCGGAAACCATTCCCAAACGTACCGTTGCAGCAGTCGCTGCCAACAACATCCAACATCTCATGCAGCTTGAGAACCTAGACCCATCACCGAAACCTTCAGCTCTGGAACTCCCTGAGGAGATGGAAGCACCTGTGGCCTGCGCCACACAGGCCTGGAGACCCAAAACGCCATCCCTGTATCCGGGTGGAGGAGCTACAGGAATACCAGGCCTCAAAGAACGAGCTCCAATACCAATACCCACCGAGGATGAGCTTGTGCATTCTGATTGATGATTCCAGGCCCCAGTTCATATCATCAACAAACTCATGCTTGATAGTAGCAGACAGCCTTGCACCAAGGCCGTAGTCGGGGGCCGCCAAACTGTTTGGCTTTTGAATACTGGAGCAGCCATGTCAGTGTTACACCAAGAAGACCCAATAGATTCAGCCTGGTCCATGGGTAAATGCATCATCTCCCACGGAGTAGACGGAACCAGGCTAGCCACCTATCAATCACATCCACTGACAGTGATCATTGGCGCTTTCGTATTACATTTGTGTTCGACCTGATGGACTTATGTCATCACCTCATCATCCTAGGAATTGATTTTCCAGCACGATATGGCTGTGTCATGGATATGGCTAATCTGCTGATTATCCAGATTAAAAGACAATACCATGCACATGTCATCCCTTACTTGCATGTTGTGGCTGCAATAGCCAACAAAGACATGAAATATGACGTTATTGCATCACTCCAAAATGACCCATTTTGTGATAGGCTCTTGCCTGTTGTAGAAAGACAACTGGATGCTTTTGCAATGCATAAGTATGACTGTGGATAGATGGACACCTGTATTGTTGTCCCTGGACCAGCACCAATCAGACTCAAGCAGTATCCCTTTCCTGCAGAGACCTTATCATCCCTGAGAGCCACCACTGGATTCATATTACAACAAGGGGTCATCAGACACTCAGTGTCAACCACCAATTCCCCCATTTGGCCCGTGAAAAAGCCCAATCATTCTTGGAGACTCACACTTGATTACAGAAAACTTAATCAAGTCACCCCTAGCTGTTCACCCACACTAGCATCAGTACCTGATGTGCTCAAACTGCTAAAACCAGAGCAAAACTTGCTCAGTACGTTGGACATCTCCAATGGCTTCTGGTCATTACCCTTGGACCATGACAGCCAGTACAAATTTGCATTCACATTTGAGGGACAACAGTACACCTGGATGTGCCTTACCCAAGGATTCCATAACTGCCCATCACTCTTCCATATTCACATGCACAAAGCTATCAAAACTTTCAGTGCCCCACAATGCCTCTTGCAGTATGTGGATGACCTACTGGCAAGGGTAGGGCAAGGCAAATTTATTTACAAAGACACCCAATCCCGGAGGCTCTGGGCACCATACAAAGTAAATAAACCAATAAAAGACATAACAAATCAGAATAAATAACAATACATGTCAGGAAATAAAATAATGCAATAAAAATAAGATTTCCTAAAAGATTTAAAAACACAGACAATCGGGAACTGAGATCGAAACCATTACAGAAAGATCTCACTTAAACAGCAAAGTCAGGAAAGGCCTGGGTGAACAGGAGGGCCTTAAGGTGGGCTTTCAATACCTCCAAAGACAAGGCCTCCCTGAACCCGAAGGGTAGCGAATTCCATAGGACGGGGCCGGCGATACTAAAAGCCCTGTCTCCGTCCGTTTTTAACCTCATCTTGGGAATCGCCAGGAAGCCCCTACCGGAGGAGTGGAGGGGATGGACCAAGACAGCAGGTGCAAGAAGGTCCATCAGGTATGCAGGGGCCTGGCCACGTAGGACCTTATATGTGAGAAGACCCAACTTAAAGAGGATCCTGCACCTGACCGGCAGCCAGTGCAGCTCACGCAGTACCGGTGTAATATGGCAATATTTAGGGTGCCCTGAGAGTAACCTGGTGGCTGCGTTCTGCACCAGCTGCAGTCTGCAGAGAGATCCTCCCATGACCCAGAGGTAGAGCGCATTACAGTAGTCAAGCCTTGATGTCACCAAGGCATGTATCAAGGTGGGAAGGTCCAGAGGTGGCACAAGGGGCTTTATCATGGCGACATTCCTGAGATGTAAAAAACAGGAGCAGACAGTGGAAGATACTTGTGCCTCCATCGTCAGACCCCTGTCCAGGATGACACCAAGATTCTGCACCTCAGAGGAGGCCTTCAATGGGACAGATCCCAGAACAAGTCCAGTTTCTGCACCAGAGGCCATCCCATTCCACACTCTGTTCAACTCCACCGCCAATACCTCCGTCTTATCGGGGTTCAGCCACAACCAGCTAGAGGCAATCCAGTCACTGATCTCGGCAAGGCAGCTGTTTAGCAAGTCTACTGCATTGGCTGTTCCTGGGGCAAAGGACAAGTATAGCTGGGTATCATCAGCATAGCAATGAAACCCCAAACCATAATTCCTAATGATCCCCCCCAGGGGCAGCATGTACACTGCAAACAACATTGGAGACAGGACCAAACCCTGGGGAGCTCTGCACAGCTGGAGACTAGAGGTGGAGAAGAAATTCCCCATCATAACTCTTTGCCTCCTGTTAGTTAAAAATGACTCAAACCAGTGGATGACAGTACCAGTGAGTCCGCAGAATTCCCAAAGGTGGTCCAGCAACACACAATGGTCCACAATGTCAAATGCCGAAGACAGACTGAGAAGAACAAGAATTGTCCTTTCCCCTCGATCTCTAGCCCTGAGAATATCATTCTGCACCTGAACAAGCACAATTTCTGTGCTATGCCTCACCAGAAACCCCAACTGAAGGGGCTCGTATAACTCATGGGTCATGAGGTGCTCCTCCAACTGAAGCACCATAACCTTCTCTACAACCTTCAGCAAGAATGGGAGGTTGGAGATGGGATGGTAATTTACCCTGACCTCCGGGTCCAAAGATGGTTTCTTTAAGAGCGGTCTCACCAATGCCTCCTTCAAGGCGTTGGGGAAAACCCCCTCTGACAGGGAACATCGGATAATCAGGGCAAACACCAGGCCAACAGCATCGACGCATCTCATCAAGAAACGCGTCGGCAGTGGGTCCAGTTCACAAAAGGTGTACTTCAGAGTGGTCGCTACCTCAGTGACCTCATTTACCTCCATCGGTCTAAACTCTCCCCAACTAGATGGAGCGCACTCAGGACACTTTGGGTGACCACTGGCAGCTCTGAACTGGCTGACTGAAGGAATTCCCTACTGGATAGCGGACACCCTGTCCGAGAAGAACCGAGCAAACTCTTTGCATTCAGTGTTGGAAAAAGCCTTCTTTGACTGTAGACAAGCCAGATGAAGTAGCCTGCCCACAGTCCATAAAAGTGCAGCTGGCTGGTTCTTCCTGGCAGCAATGCCCCTGGACAGGAAGTCTGCCTTCTTATGGTTGATTGCCCCCTGGTATGCCCTATAATGCGCATGCAGGGCCAGTTTGTCCTCCTCCAGCCCGGTCTTCCTCAAGCAGTGCCCCAACCTCCAACTCTTCTTCTTCAACTCCATGAGCTCCCTATCAAACCAAGGGGATCTCGGGTAGGAAGATTTGGGTCATACACGGACAGGTGCGAGGGAGTCAATGGCTTCCGACAGCACCCTATTATAGGTGTCAACTACATCGCCAGTGCCTCCGATGCAGGCACTGCCCACACTAGATAGATCAGCTACAGCCACAAAACTCTCCGGGGTCAATCCCCGCAAAGGGCGGTTGCTCATCATCTCTGAAGAGGGAGGGCATCCAGTGGGTGCCCCGAACATGAACCACACTGTGCAATGATCGGACCATGCCAGCCGGTCAATCTTGAGATTACTTATCTCAAGCCCCAGTGAGAACACCAGGTCCAAAGAGTGCCCGCCCTGGTGGGTTGTGGAGAAAACTACATGCGACAGGCCCAGTGATGACATGGTCTGGAGGAGGTTATAACCAAGCCAAGATGATTCATTGTTGGCCCAAACACTGAAATCCACTATGGCAATACATCTGGGGGCTTCCAATGTTTCACTGACGATGAATCCAACAACCTCCTGCAGGAAATCTCCCCCAACCCCAGGGGGGCGATAAATCAGGAGAATCCTGCAGCCTGTGCCTGGACCCCCCACGGACGGCCACACAATCAAAGGAACCCGGGGTTCTCACTGGGTGCACAGTGAAGCCCAAGTCGGATCTAAAACAGATGGCTACCCCACCACCCCTACGTTCCTTTCTGGGGCAGTGCACAATGGTATACCCAGAGGAGACGGCAGCCTCCAAAACCAGGCCAGCATTGACCCCAATCCAGGTTTCCATGATGCGAGCCAGATCGATCTGGGAAATCAAGTCTGCAATAATGGCAGTCTTGTTCCTGATCAATGTGGCATTGCACAGCACAGACTGCAGAGGACTGGTGGACAAAGCAGCCCCTCGGGTTACCTGGCCACTCGGTCTGGTGGACTCCCTGGGGACAGGCACTAAACATGTCTGGCCTCTCTCTTGTGCGCATCACAATCCAGGGTGCCTTCTGCACCTGATAATCTCTATCCTGCCACCCCCTGCCGTGCACGGGAGCCCCCCCTGCCCAAAATCACCACAGCCCCTCCAAATCCCCACCTCCCGACAGCACCTTGCTGTGGTGTTAGAGACCAGGAGGTGGATAAAGGGCCATAGGTCATGCAGTTGAGATGTCAATTACACTATCCCAACCCCCCAGAACAGCCCTGACACATTACCCCCAACAAAATCCCGGCACACCCACCAAATACCAGTCACACCACTCTCATACACAAATAAACAAATTGCCCTAGTCACACACCCAAAAACACATATAAACACAATAAAATCAATAAAATGCGAGAAAAGCCTCTTGGCTACCTACTGGGCTGTCAAACATTTTCTGAACATCATTGGGTTCTCACCCATTGTGCTACACACCAATCAACCCCTACACAATTTTTGCTATCAGAAAGAGTGAAGGATGTTTTTTTTTTTTTTTAGGTGCTCACAGCTGTGCTATCCTGGACCAGAGTAAGGCTGACTGTGTGAAGATGAGGCTATGGCAACTAGCAGTAGCAGTAGCAGCCATCTAGACAAGGTGGCGGTGGATCACAAAAACAAGCTGCTGCTGATATGTCCTACCATGGCCAGTGGAGGAGGAGTCAGTCCAATTAGACCATGGAGTGCCAAATCGACTGACCAGGTGGGACACCAGGCAGGCAATGTATCAAATAGGACAGCTATAGTACAGCCAGCTGGATGCAGAGGGACCCACTCCCAAATTAGCAGTATGGTAAAGTAGGACACTGTGAATAGCTGCAGATTGATGAGGTGGGGGAAAGAGCAAAATTATTTTTTTTCCTTCTGACTGTGCACAAGGAGGGGGAAAATTAGGAATGCCCATCAGTAACCCAAGTTGGAATCGGAATTCCGGTTCTGCCCCTGCTACCACAATAGGAAGTAGAACTGAATCAGACTCAGAACTGGAACTACACAAATTACAACTGTGTAGACAAAGCAGATTCTAGACAATCCAAGTATCCCTAATTATCAGGAATCAATTGTTACTGAACTAGTACTGTAGGTCTCTAATAATAATATTGCCCTGTGCGAGCCACTCCTCACACACTGGCAGTTACAGGCTAAGTCTCGGCAAACATAGTTTAGCTATTACCCAAGAGACTGTATGCATAACAAAGAGAAGTAAACTGCCAGGCAATTCACATATTCACTATAGAGTTGCTACTGCAAACTCAGGGCTATGCTATTTGAAATGAAACCACCAAAAATCCAGTGCTTGTAAAAAAGGAAAAATATACAGTATTTTTAAGGTGGAAATGTGCTATTTTATTGAAGCCTCGATACAAACAAATCTACGCATGTACCACAAATGATCAAACCACCTCTGGCTCCCACTGCATTTGTCCTCAAGCAACTCCCCTCAACGTTTCATTTCCCGCTGATGCTTTTACAAGAGGTCTCTTTGGGGATTTACCCAAGACATTGCAAACTGGTCAGATGCATCGGTGCAGCGATACGGAGTGTCAAAAAATTTGAAAATTACCACTTTTTGTCAAATTCCTTGTCATGTCGTTACGCAAACATGGCTTGGGATTTTGGTCTTAAATGTTTAGGGTATATAGGTCTTGGGTCACAGATGTGCATTTTGAAGGTTTGGTGAAAAAATATTAATCCACTCCAAAGTTATTAAATATAAAAGTTTCCCATTATTTCCTATGGGAAACTTTAGATGTAAGGCTTGAAACAGGATTCTTTGATCGTGAAACAGGATTCTTGATCATGAAACAGGATTCTTGATCACGAAACAGGATTCTAGATCGCAATTTGCAAAAAAAAGGAATTTTATATATCTGTTTCTTTGTCACTTCATAGCACAGAAAGAGTTTGAATTTTGATCTGAAATTTTCAGGCTAGAAAGGGCTTGCTCCACAGATGTGCCTTTGCTGGTTTGGTGAAAATATATTACTTTGACTTAGAATTCTGCACATTTGAATTTTGGTTGATTTCCTGTAAGATGACATTGTACTGGGAGGTTTACAGAAACATTTCTTTGTCACTAAGGTGTGAATAAACAGTTTGCAATTTTGCTCTGAAATTTTCAGGGTAGAAGGGGATTGTGCCACAGATGTGCCTTTTGGTGGTTTTGAGAAAATATAGTAATGTTGTGTCAAGTTACACAGCTTTTAAATTTTGCTGTGTTTTCTATAGGATAAGATTGCAATACGAGAAGTTTTTTGATGCTGTACACTACGGGATGGGAGTCCAGGGCCCTTTCAGGCAAATAAGGATACTACTACTGTATCTGAAAAAATATGCATGGATGGGATTGCAGGATACCATTATGAACTGGGCCCTGCACTCCCACATGCAAATAAGGATACGGTTATGGAGTGATGGGAGCGCAGGGCCCCACAGGGAAATAAGAATAGGATTACACTTCAGTACAACCTTGGTTATCTAAACCTCGATTATCCAGATCATCTGAATTCTGACATTAGAAACATAGAAACATAGAAATTGACGGCAGATGGGGACCAAAGCTCCATCTAGTCTGCCCTGAGCACTTCCCCCCTCTTTAGAATTTTTGTGAGACAATCCCCATACGTCTGTCCCAAGCTGCTTTGAATTTGCCTACTGTTTTGGAGTCAATGCTCCAGCCGGCAGATCATTCCATGGGTCAACCACCCTCTCTGTGAAGAAAAACCTTTGCATGTTGCCCCTGAATCTTCCTCCCCTCAATTTCTTCTCATGTCCTCTTGTCCTACTGGTGCTATTGGCCATAAAGAGCTCCTGGGTGAAGACTCTGTTTATACCCTTCAGAAACACGAATGTCTCAATCATGTCCCCTCTTTCCCTGCATTGATCCAGGCAGTACATGTTGAATTCCTGTAAATTGCTTTCATATGGCAACTTATGGAGACTGTGTATCATTTTTTGTTGCCCTCCTCTGTACTGTCTCCAATCTATTTCCTTCCTGAGATAAAGTCTCCAGAACTGGATGCAGTACTCAAGGTGGGGTCTCACCAGGGACCTGTACAGTGGCAGGATCACCTCCTTTCTTCTACTTGTGATGCCCCTTCCTATGCACCTCAGCATCCTGCTGGCCTTCTTTGCTGCCTTTTTGCATTGTCTGTCTACCTTCAAATTATCTGATATGATAACCCCTAGATCCCTCTACTGATAGGTGGTTGCTAGTTTTTCCCCTTCCAGGTAGTAGTCTGTCTCTGGGTTGCTTCTGCCCAGATGCATAACTTTGCACTTTTTTCACGTTGAATTTTAACTGACACAAGTTGGACCAATGTTCCAGCCTGAGTAGGTCACTTTTCATTTGCTCTACCCCCTGTGCAGTGTCCACCCTGTTGCAGAGCTTTGTGTCATCTGCAAACAGGCACACCTTCCCGCTCAACTCCTCTGTGATATCTCTGATGAAGATATTAAAGAGTAATGGTCCGAGGACGGACCCCTGTGGCAACCAGCTTATCCCCTCCCTATCCCCCGATGCTGCCCCATTTACTGTCATGGACTGAGTTTTCTGTTCAAGCCAGCTACTTACCCATGCTACCACTTCCTGCCTCAGTCCTGTATGGTTCAGTTTGTTTAGCAGCCTTTTGTGTGGTACAGAGTCGAAGGCCTTGCTAAAGTCAAGGTAGATAACATCAATGGCTCCACCCTGCTTCACAGCCCTAGTAACTGAGTCAAAGAACTTGATCAGGTTAGTCTGGCAGGACCTTCCCATTGTGAAGTCATGCTGCTTTGCATCCAGTTGTCCAGATTCCTCCAGGAATGCTAGTATCCTTTCTTTGAGCCGTGACTCCCATCATCTTACCCACCACCAAGGTGGGGCTGACCAGGCGGTAGTTTCCTGTCTCCTCGCTGCTACAACTCTTGTATATGGGGACCACTATTGCTCTTTTCTAATCCTGGGGAACTGTCCCTTCTCTCAAGGATCTGCTAAAAAGATCTGCTAGTGGTGCTGCCAATTCATCACTAAGTTCCCTCAGTATGGGTGGGTGGACTCTGTCCGGCCCCATGGCTTTATCTACCTTTAGTTTTTTAATTCTGTTCTTACCCTTTCTATTGTTATCCCCCGACTCTAGTTTACCTAATGTTATGAACCCCTTATTATCTGAACTCTCAATTAAACAAACAAATTTGATGTTTCCCAGAACATTCGGATAATCGAGGTTGTACTGTGTATCAAAAATTATGGGAGCACAGGGCCTGGAGGGGCAGGCCTAGAGGGCCCTGTGCTCCCAAAGGCAAATGAGAATATGATTATGCTTTCTCAAAAAGTAAGGAAATTATTTGCAAAAAACTTCGTTAATACACTAGTTAGGGTTAAAGTGCCAAAAGTAGGGAAATGTGGTGTTAGAGTTTCCAACCCTAACACCCCACCCCCACCCAGCAGGCATGGGGTGTGTCTTGCCATTATCAGCCCTAACGCTCACCCCATTCTCATTTACTGTAACCATCTCAGCTTACTTACTCATGGAATGGGGTGAGCATTAGGGCTGACACTGGCAAGGCACACCCCACACCAGCTGCTGCCTGCAGGGTGGGGGTGAGGTGTTAGGGTTGGAAACCCACTCGTGGCTCCACCACTCATGAGTTGTGGTCCTGCCACTTCACACTTGATGAGAAATTGCACACAGTATTTTGAGTCAACCTATTTCAATATTATCATTATGCGTGAGGGGGACTGGATCATAACATATGAGTGACAGAGTCATGAGTGAGTTATGAAAGTCCTACCCCCTCATAAGTGATGATAAACTATATATTTTGACTCAGACCACTGCAGATTCAATTTACTGTACACAGCAAAAAATGTAAATTACGTACCTACTGTAATTCTTGATCTACTTGGACGAAATCTCCACCACTTATTCACACTAATGGGACTATGTCAGAAGCACTAGGACTCAGTGGAAGCCAAAAATCTTCAGGAGGGCCGGCGCCGAGGTAGGACCGTGCATGAGTGGCACCACAAGACTGGCTCACGCTGTAAAGGTTATCTCGGCATCGACCCTCCAATCGCTTCAGTACCTTTTTTACAGAGGAGGTACAGTGTAAACCAATCTAGGAAACTAACCTAACCCAGACATAAGCTAGTCTGCATGACCCATGTAAGAAGGGTCAACTCAACAGTGTCTTCACAGCCTAGCCAATGAGGGAGTGAAGACCAGAAGCATGACAAGTGAGCTTGAGGGATGGGGGGTGGGCATGTGAATGAGTGGTGGAGACTTCGACCAAGAAGATCAAGAATTATGGTAGGTATGTAATTTCTATATCTTTCAGGACTAAAAGTCTTCACCACTCATTCACACTAATGGGAGAGTACTGAGCTGAAAAAAATCCCCGAGCAGTGCGACAGGAAGAAAAAATTACTTACCAAAGTAATTTTGTTTTTTCCCAGTGATGCTCAGGTATTCAGAACTTCTGCAGTGTCCCTTTAAGACTGAACTGCCTGGAGAGAATTTGGAATGCTATGCAAATGATGGAATCTTTGAGAGTGCTATTTTCAAATGCTACCTTGAACTAACTGCCTAGGTTCTAAACCCTCAAATTTCCTTGGAGCCTGGAAAGACAGGCCTCAAAAAACTAAACATTTATATATAAAAACCTTAGTAATTAGAAATATAATAATAATAGAATACCACCCAAATGCCCCCAAGAGGGGGATGAAAATCCCAAAACTGGAGGTCATAAAATGTAACAACACCCCTGAATGTTAGAAATCACCTGAATGGGAAAAACAACAAAATGAACCCAAATCACAAACAATAGTGCCTGACTGTGGCACCTATATAGTAGGTCACAAAAGCATTCGCAGGAATGCAGAGGCTACTGGTTCTTGAAAGGGAGGCAGGGTGGGAAGTTCTGAATACCTGAGTATCACCTGGGAAGAAACAAGATTACTATGATAAGTAATTTTTTCTTCTAACCCCAGTAATACTCAGGTATTCATAACTTCTGCAGACTAAGAAGCAATACCTTTGGAGGAGGGCACAGAACCTACTTTGGAAACAGACTCTGCAGGACTGCTGTGCCAAACCTGGCATCACTCCTGGACAGGATGTCCAAACTGTAATGCTTTGTAAAGGTGTGTACTGTTTTCCAGATAGCTGCTTTACAGATGTACACTAATGGGACATCTCTGGCAGCTGCTATGGTAGCAGCTGTGCCCCTTGTGGAATGCTCCCTTAGTCCTGTTGGGGGTTCCCTTCCCGCATTAGAATAACAAAACTGGATGCACTGTACTATCCAGTGAGAAATTGACCTTTTAGATGCTGGGTTACTCTTTCTCACATCCCCATAAGTCAGGAACAGCTGTTTTCTGTCCTGCCTACGGTCTTTAGTGGCTGTCATGTAGTAACCAAGAGCCCTCTTAACATCCAGACGGTGGAGCCTCCTTTCACCAGAAGTAGAGTGCTCAGTGAAAAAGACAGGTAGGGTAATGGTTTGGTTCAAGTGGAACTCAGAAACCACTTTAGGGAGAAATTTCTTGTTTGTTCTCAGGACCACTTTGTCCTTGTGGAAGAAAATGTAGTCCTGGTCTATGCAAAGAGCCTGGAGCTCACTGATTCTTCTAGCAGAAATCATTGCCACTAGGAAAACTGTTTTACATGTGATATATTTTAGATGAGCCAAAGACATGGGCTCAGAAGGAGCCCCCATGAGTTTGGCTATACATACATTGAGGTCCCATGTTGGCACTGGCTCCCTGTGGGGGCAAATGGGAAAGGCCTTTAAAGAACCTCTTAAAGATAGGGTCTGAGGCAAGAGAAATCCTTTGCCTGGCTGAAATGTAAGCAGAAGCTGCAGCCAACTGTACCTTCAGAGTACTGGGCTGAAGGCCCAAAGAAGTCAGGTAAGTAAGATAATCCAGCATGGCTGGTACCCCAGCCTGTGTTGGCACAATATTCTGGATGGAACACCAGATAGAAAACCTTTTCCATTCTGCAGCATAGGTTTTCTTAGTGGAGGGCTTCCTGTAACCCCTCAAAATGTCTAGGACACCTTCAGAAAGGTTTAAGCCTGCATATTCTAGGTCCTCAAGAGCCAGGCCTTGAGCCTGAAGGATCTGAGGTTTGGGTACAGGAGCCTCCCCTGATTGGAGGTTAGCAGGTTGTGCCTCCTAGGAAGGTGTATCAGTTCAGTCACAGACATGGAGGGCAGTAGAGAGTACCATGGCTGCCTGGGCCAATCTGGAACTATTAAGATCATGGCTGTTGACTGGGACCTGAGCTAGAGCAAAACCCTGTATGCCAAGGGAAAGGGAAGAAATGTTCTGGTGGTCTGCAACAATATTTTGACAGGTGGTGGTTCTGGTGGGATCGAACAAGTCTACCTCTGGAGTGCCCCACCTACTGAAAATCACTTCCACCACTTGCCTGTTCAGAGTCCATTCATGATGGGCTTGGTTGATTCGACTCAAGGTATCTGCCAAGGTACTGTCCTTGCCAGGCAGATGAATGGCCTGTAGGGAAACTCCCAAGGAGTATGCCAGACTCCATATTTTCATGGTTTCTGTGCAGAGAGAGTTTGACATTGTCCCTCCTTGCTTGTTTATGTAGTACATAGTAGTGGTATTGTCTGTTCTGATCTGTACCACCTTTCCCTGTAGCAGTGGCGTGAAGGCCTTTAGTGTCAACAATACTGCTCTGAGCTCCAGCAGGTTTATGTGCAGGAGGGACTCTGCACTTGACTGTGTGCCTTGGGTGGTGTGATCTCCCAGGTGGGCACCCCACCTCAAAAGTGATGTATCCGTTGTGAGAATTACTGATGGGGGCTCTTGTTGAAAAGAAACCCCTTCTCTTAGACTGGTTTCCTCTTTCCACCATTCAAGAGCCTGTAACAGAGTTCCTGTTACTGGTATCAGTTTTGAAAGAGGGTCTCTTGTCTGGCACCAGTGAGCCCTGAGGTGAAACTGGATGTCCCTCATTTGGAATCGGGATCCCAGCACTGTGCCAGTGGCAGCTGCCATGTGGCCTAACAGCTGAAGAAACTGTCTTGCAGTTTTTGGTTTGTTCAGGATGAATGAACCTGCTATCTGTTGGATACTCCTTACCCTGTCCAGAGGCAGGTATGCCCTGCCCTGCGGGGTATTTAACTCTGCTCGTATGAAGTACAATACCTGAGCAGGCTGAAGGACCGACTTTTTTAGATTTATCAGCAATCCTAGAGACTCCAAGAGCTGTTGCATGAGTTGCAGCTGCTCCCTGATGTGTTGGGGTGATATTCCTACCACCAGCCAGTCGTCTAGGTATGAGAAGACTGTGATACCCTGCTTTTGAAGGAGTGCCACTACCACTGCCAGATACTTTGTGAACACCCTTGGTGCTGAAGTGAGACCGAATGGCAGGGTTGAGAACTGATAGTGATCTGAAGGGAGTCTGAACCTGAGGTATTTTCTGTGAGACTCCCTTATGGGGATGTGGAAATAGGCATCTTTTAGGTCCAATGAAGCCAGCCAGTCTCCTTTTTGGAGGGTTGGCAGGATCAGTGCCAGAGTTACCATTTTGAACTTTGGTTTTGTTAGGTATTTGTTTAAGACCCCAAAGTCTAAGATGGGCTGCCACTCCCCATTTTTCTTTGTGGTAAGAAAGTATCTTGAATAAAATCCCTTTCCCTTTAAGTGGGATGGTACTGGCTCCACTGCTTGAGACAGAAGCAGTTTTCCAAACCTCTGTTTCCAGGAGTTTTCTCTCTGCGTTTGAGGATGGCTTGAAAACTCGGGTTCTTAAAGGTAAGAGGGATTTGAAAAGAGACAATCCCTGGCTCACTACTTCCAGGACCCACTTGTCTGTGGTGATATTTTTCCAAGTATGAAAAAAGTAAGCCAGTCTGCCTCCTACAGGCAGTAGGGAGTCGCCTGTATAAACACGTCAGGGTGCCTGCTTTGCCTGAGGCTGAGCTTGGGATTGGGAACCACGTCTGTAACCCCTTCTACCCCTGCCTCTGAAGTATCCCTGCTGTGGATACTGCTGGTACTGACACATAGCCATGACCTGGAAAAAGGGCCTGCTTTGAAAGGATCTGCTCCTGCCTCCCCTTCCATAAGGTCTGGTGGATGGGGAAGCTTTATCTTTTGCAGAATTGCTTCTGTAGGTGGCCTTGTATTCATCCACCTTTTTCATATAAGCTCTGTCTTTTCCCTTTGTCTTTTCCCCAAAGAGGGAGTTTTCCTCCAATGGGAAATCCAGTGCCTTGGTTTGTGTATCCTGGGTAAGATTTGTGGATCTTAGCCAAGAAAACCTTCTCTGAGCCACAGTGTTTGGCATCCACCTGGCAGCTGTGTCATTCAAGTCAGCAGCCATTTGAAATTGATATTTGGCTGCTTCCAAACCAAATCTGGCTGTTTCAGCTAAGTTAGCTGAAAGAGGAAACTGTGCCTTGCCTGACATAACAAGGACCGACTGTCAAAGAGATTTTTGGTATTGTGCAGCACAGGCCTGGAAGTTTGCCTGCCTGATAGCCAAGGAGGCTGAAATGTAGCCCTTCTTGGCCATGCTATCAATTTTCATAGAGTCTTTGTCTAGGGGGAGAGAGGCTAGTGGAACCCTTGCCTTGCCACAGGCTGCCACATGCACCACCCCTTGGTGGTCAGCGAAAGAGAAGAAAAATTCAACACCCTGCCTTTCTAACTGATGCTTCTTATCCAACCTCTTATCCAGAGGTGGAGCACTATTACTTGGTTTACTTGGTTTGATGGACAAAAGAAGGCAATTGCCTATCGAGATTGTCCTCCACATATGTGGACCATTAACCTAATAATTAAATTAATAACCATTTGTCAAGTTTATTTTTAAAGATTGAAATGGTTTGTGAGTCAATAATATCATGTAGCAATGTATTCCACAACCTAGGTGTTCTGATAGTAAAAAAATGTTGCCTTTTGTTTGTATTTACTTTTTTGACTTCCAGTTGTTTGCTGTGGTAGAATAAGTTATGCCACATTGTTCCATCAAAACAGGTGATTTGAGAATTTTGAATAATTGTAAAAGATCACCTCTAATTCTTCTCTGATTGAGTGACTATAAACCTGTTTTCTGAAGTCTAGTAGGGTAATCGTGGTGGGCGAGATATGGAATAAGTTTAGTAGCCCTATGCTGGATTTGTTCTAATCTATTTAGAAACCAGATATGGACTCCAGAACGGGGATCCATAGTCCATGAATGGTCTAACATGTGACCTATATATGGTCATAATACATTGTTCTGATTTGGAAATGAATGTACTGTTTATCCTGCGGAGAAGAACATTAGTTTGATTGGCTATTTTGTTACAAAGAGATGATGAAGAAAGTTTATTATTTACTATTATCCCAAGATCTTTTTGGAGTTTGATGCCTTGATAATAGTATTATTTAAAGAGTATATTTGTTTAGGGTTGTTTTTTCCAATGTGTAACACTGCACATTTTGTAACATTGAAGTACTATTTGTTAGTATGTGCCCAGTGTTCGATTGTTGCTAGGTAGGAAAGTAATGTTTTTTTATTGATCTCAGTATTAACAACGCCCCCTAGTTTTGTGTCATTGGCAAATGTCGTTATGATATTAGAAGAGTAAATTTTCATATCACTAATGAAAATGTTGAAGAGAGTAGGCCCCAAGACAGAACCCTGGGGAACACCACTCGTCACCCTTCCCGAATCAGATACAGCACCATCTACCCTGACCCTCTGGGTACAATTGTTCAACCAACTACTTATCCATGAAATTAACAATGATGAAAAAAACTAGATGACTGAGTTTTTTGATCAAGACGGCATATGACACTTTATCAAAAGCTTTACTGTAGTCCAGAAGGATGGCATCGGTAAGGATATTTGTGTCAAGATTTATACTGCTATAATTGTAAAATGAGAGCAGATTTGTAGTACAGGAAAATCCTGTTTTAAATCCATATTGAGATGTATCTATTTTATTCAGGGATTTCACTTCTGTTTCTAAAAGTGATCTGATGTTTTTTTTTCCATTAATTTACAAGGGATTGAGGTAAGACTAACTGGGCGGTAATTTTCTACTTTTGAATGGGAACCTTGTTTGAAAATAGGAGTCACTGTGGCAGTCAACCAGTCAGATGGAACTTTGGATTCAAGAAGAGATTTATTGAAAATAATTGTTAGGGGTGTGATAATTGTTTCTCTTGCTCCTAAAAGAAATTTGGAACTAATATTATCAGGGCCTGGGCTTACTGATTTTTTAATGAATTTAGTACTTCCTGAGTATCATTTATTGAAACCTTATAGGATGTACAACTAGGTAGATGTGGATCAAGAGGGGTTAAAAGTATGTCTTGTACAAAAACTGAGGAAAAATATTTGTTTAATGCAGTAGCTTTTCCTATGTCCGAGGTAATTATTGTATTATTTATATTCAGTGGACCAGTTGTTTTGTTATTACCTTTTTACTATTTAGGTAAGAATACAAAGTTTTATGTGAATCTTTGGTATGTGCTATACGGAATTCTAGATTACGTTTTGCAAGTATGATCTGTTTTTTTAATATTTTAACTGATTCCCTATATTCAGTTAGTAAATCCTCATTTTGATTAATAGGACATTTTTTTTAATAGTGAAAATAATTTTTGTTTCCTGGTGATTTTTTTGATTGATCCATTAAACCAAAGGGGAATTTTTCCTTTTGTGTTATATTTATATTTTGCAGGAAATGAAAGTTACGTACCTACCGTAATTCTTGATCTTCTCTTGTATCTTCACCATTCATTACTTACTGGGTGTAAGCTGGAGGCGCGCACCCGTCACGGGAGCTTTTTTTTTTTTTTAAACTTTCACATCGGCACCGGCCTCAGAGAGTGACGCCATGCGCCATGGCAGGGGCGGCAAGCAGAAGCGACTCGACTCCTCCTCCAACTTAGTTCTGTGAGCTGGAGAGGCAAAAGCAAAAGCAGAGAATAAAGATAGCGAGGCAAGATAGCCAAGGATAGCAAAGCAAGGAAGAATGAACTGAAAAGGAATAAGCCGATGGAGGAAGGACAGAGGAGATAAGAGTATCCCTAACCTAGGGACTGCAGAGCCTCCTTACCTGGGCGACTCTAGGAGGAGAGAGAAGGAGGGAAATGAGAAAGAAGAAGAAGAAGGAGAAGAGAAGAGAGAGATGGGATGTTGAGGGGACCAGAATGCCCAAGGAGCCTAGTTAGCTTATGGATGAAGGCTCGACTTAACAGGGAAGCAAGAATCCCCGGAGACAGAGCTGAAGAGAAGGTTCACCAAACCCGCTAGACAGACTCAGGAGGGCATAGTCCTCATCCTCAACATGCCATTGTTTTGATAACCACTTCGGGCTCCTGGCCGTGGAAGGCCTTTAACTGGAGGACACCCGAGGAGGGAGAATAAAACCCCCGGCAGTATGAGAGCACTGCTCAGGGGTTTGGAAATGGAAACTGTAAGCCTTTCAGGAGTTCATAAGTACAGAAGTGGGACTCAGTCTGGACTCGCCAAGGCAGGCCAGAGGCTTAGGCTGGCTGGGATTGGTTATGGTCAGCACTGCTTGTCTGTAAACTGTCCGAGGACACTAGAAAGGAAAACACCAATTATCAAAATCTGGTGAGAAGGGCAGTCTGCCCTCTCATCTTACTTCTTGTTTGTTTTTCTTTCTTTTTTTTTACAGATAATCACTTGCAGGCTAGGAGCGTGACCTGAATACCAAGAATGCCTATGGCAGTCGAAGAGAGTTCCCTCAGCTTTTTGCTTTTTTTTTTTTTTTTTACAAAACAGACGT
The DNA here is from genome assembly GCA_016271365.2 of Neoceratodus forsteri. Lineage (NCBI taxonomy): Eukaryota > Metazoa > Chordata > Ceratodontiformes > Ceratodontidae > Neoceratodus > Neoceratodus forsteri. The sequence continues at coordinate 1,332,242,301 of CM057455.1, read as the reverse complement.
GCCCGTTCCTCCTCTCTGCAAGGCAAGAATTAGGGAAGGGGAGGGGTTTTTGATTCTAGGGCTTAACAGCTGGAGCACGGGATTGCAGGATCAAAACTGAATAGCCTGAGCCAGGCTAAAACCCCAGAGGTATCTCGCGAGGATGGCAAGAGATAGTTGTGCAGTTTGATCGCCAAGCAAATCCACTAGATGGCCCAAGAATCTTAGAGTAAATAATTTTTCTGAGAATAAGAACCCCCCAAGAAATAGATTTTTTTTTTTTTGGAAAATTGAGCAATTCTTCCCATTTTTATAATTTTTTTTTTATATATTGCAGAGAGAGGAAGGAGACGGGAGGTGGAGAAGCCACAGGAAGAGGCCACTGAGGATGGAGGGAGGTAATGAATGGTGAAGATACAAGAGAAGATCAAGAATTACGGTAGGTACGCATTTCATATTTTCCTTGTCAATCTTCACCATTCATTACTCCTGGTGAGTATTAAGCTCCTCTTCCCCAGGAAGGGAAGAGGCCATACCCTGAGGGAACAAGACCCCCAGCCTTCTGTTGGTGAGAAACAGAAGGAGAAGACCCTGGCTCATTCAGAAAGCCTAAGTGGGGGAAGAGCTAGGAGGTGCCTCCCGAGGACGAGGAGACGGAGGGAGCCCCTGTAAAAGTCTCCTAGCTCTAGAGGAGAAAAGACGGGTCCCCCGGAAGGCGGAGCGAATCACCCTACGCCGGGCCAGGGGTGACAACCTGGAAAGACGAAGCCATGCCGTCCGCCTGATGCAGATCGCTGTCCCCACAAGCCTGGAAGCCACCTCATTGGCGTCGTAAGATGCCCTTGCTTGGTGTCTTGCCAGCTCCAGGCCTACCGCGGAGAGGGCAACGGCTTGTCTGGTTTGCTCCGTGTCAGGCATTGATACCAACAGCTGGGACATCATCAACCACAAATGCTGGTTGTAGGCAGCGTGGTGAGCCTGATGAGATGCAATACTGGCACTCGCACGAGAAGAAGAGAACACTCTTCGCTCCCAACGGTCGAACTGGAGAGAGTCCGGATCCGGTGGGCGGTCGTGCACCAGGCAGCGGCACCCAGAAGGAGTGTCTAGGTAAACCAAACCGGAGGGCGGGTTGGGAAGAGAACCTAGAGACTCTGAGGGGGCACAATACCTACGCTGACAGTCAGCCGGGGCTGGAGAAGAAGTGGCTGGGGACTGCCAGGACCGGATAGACGCCTCCTGGAAAGGGATAGGCCAGGAAGGTACCACCAAATGCTGGGCACTGAATTCATCAAGGAATTCTCGCGTCTCCCGTTCGGTATTGTCTCTCCAACATAGGAAACTAAGATCCCTCACCATCCTCGAGAGGAAACGCTGATATTCAGTGAAATCAGCATCAGAGGAAAGATGAGTGGGGTTCCTCTCCTCAGAGGAGGGAGACGAGGATGATGGGGAGCTGGAATGTCCAGAGGATTCTCTGCAGGTGGGGAGAGTCGAAGACCCGCTCCATGCATGTATCTAACGATGAGGGAAGGCCACCGAGAACCCCTGAACTGCTCCCAGGATAACGGACCCGTAGGACCGACATGGCCTGGGAGCGGGGGTGGAGAAAGCAGAGAGATGGGAGAGGGGCACCTCCGAGGAGGCAACTGCTCTCTGCGAGGGCTCTGGAATCCGGGGAAAGGAGCCCTAGTAGGAGGGATCCCAGATATCAGACCAGGCCGCAGAACGGAACTCTGGGGAAGCGGAGCCTGGAAGAGCCCTGGGGGAGAACCTCCCCTGTGATGACACTGGGACTGCATGGATCCAGAAGGGCAGTCCGCACAAACGCCGCTGGAGGACACCCTAGAACCCTGGAGGGAGGGGCGAGGTTCCACACTACGGCTCCTGGCCACCCCCCCTGAGGTGGCCAAAGAAGACCGAGTGGCAGACCCCCTGCCCCTCAACCCCTCGGACTCTGAGAGGGCCCTCCTCCTCGACCACAGCGTCCCCCTGTCCCTAGAGGGGGCAACAGCACCGTGGGGGGTAGCTGTCACCGGCCCTCCAGAGAGGGGAGCCTCCCCCTCCGTCACCCCCACGCCTGCCCCCCGGGGCTCCCGGCCACCCCCAGCCGGGGAACCCTCAGGAGACGAATGGAAGGGGGACAGAGAAGGCCCGCTGCGCCGCTTGGTACCTGTAGCCACAGGGGACCCAGACCCCGAAGAGTGGGGGTGCCAGGATGGGTCCACGTCCGAGTCATCGCCCTCCGAGGAGGACGAGACCAGCTGGACCTCGATGCTGGCCACCCCAGGGGTCCCTGAGGCCACGGAGCCGCGAATGGCCCCAGTACCAAGGGTGACGCCGCTCGTCCCCCCACCACACCGGTAGCAGCCAGGCCCAACTCCGAACCCCCGACGGCACCGGCAGGCCCGGCACCGCTAGGAGGAAGGACAAGGCCCACGGCGCCGCTGGCAGCGTCGGGAGGCAAGGCGGCACCGCCGACGGTGCCGCCAGGTCCATCGGCGCCGCGAACGGCACCGATGCCCAAAGCGGCACGCCAATTGGCGCTTCTCGATCATCGCGCCGCTAACGGTGCCGATCCAAAGCGGCGCCGTTTGATTAGCGCCGCGAACGGGCGCCAGGAATCAAAATGGCGCCAAGATTCTTGCCGGCACCGCGAACGGTGCCGATCTGGAAACGGCGTCGAAGGCGGCGCGAGGGTCCACCCAGCCAGGCCCAAAAGCCAAGGGCCTCGACATCGGGGAGCCTGCACCTCAAGAGGTGACTGCCGACGGCGGGAGAAACAGAACTGAGTTGGAGGAGGAGTCGGTCGCTACTAACGCCGCTTCGCGCAGACGCGACGCGTCACTCGCAAGGGTGGTGCCGTGAATAAAGTTTAAAAAAAAAAGCTCCCGTGATGGGTGCGCGCCTCCGGCTTACACCCAGTAAGTAATGAATGGTGAAGATTGACAAGGGAAGATCATACTGTTGTTCAAGTTTGTAGATTTGTGATTTTAAGAAGTCCCATGCTTCTTCAGTGCTAAGTGGACAACAAATGTCTTCCCAATTGAGAGCACCTAGATGTTGGTTTATTTTGTGGAAGTCTGCCCTGTCATATTGTTTAATTTTAAGTTTACTGATCATAGGCTGTTGACGAAGTGGAATAGTGAGAATTATAGACATGTGAACACTATTACCAAGTGGGTCAGATATTTGTAAATCAGTTAAATGGATATCTATGTTAGTTATAACAAGATCTAGGATGTTGTTTCCCAGTGTAGCTGCAAAATCTTTAAGGCATCCTTCTTAAAGAACTTGTTAACAGGAAGAAGATGCTTTTTAGTGGGTGTCAGACCCATCATTTCCATATATTCAGCTTCTTCTTCATCCTCAATCACCTCACTTGTGGGGATGTCTAATGCATCCTCTATCTTTCTTACACAAGAAAAGTATGAGGAAAAATCCTTTGATACTCTTGGAGGAGAACCAAGGTCTTGTTCAGGGAAAACTTCCAGTTCAATGGGGTCCCCATCATCCTCCACATCAATATCAACATACTCTTCTTGTTCATAAAGGGAAGACTGAGAAGAAGAGCCAGTCTGTTTGGCAGGAGTCTGAGGCAAAGGAGCAGTCAGCCCCTGTAAAGCCTGGATAACTCGAAAGGCCTGTGCAATCTCATCAGCAGTTGGCATTTTTATTGCAGGCACAGAAGTCCCCAAATGATGCTCAGCTGGGGTTTCTGTGTGTTTTGTTTTCTTGGATTATTTAGAGGGAACTGGAGAGTCAGCTGGTTCAGCAAGCCTCTATGGAACTGCTTGTGTACCCGTCTCAGGGATGGCAGCTGCAGCTGTTGTTATTAAAGTGGTTTCATCCACAGAAACAGAGGGTGTCAGCTGGTCAGAGCTCGAGGAACCTTTAGGAACAGACAGCTTTTTCTTGAGCCTTTCAAGGCATTTTTCCACTGTTTTTTCAGGAAAAGTTTAACAAATATCACAGTCTGTTTTTAAATGTTCAAAACCCAAGCAGACAACACATAAATTATGCTTGTCTGCCTTGGCAAAAATCTCACCACAGTCGGTACAAGGTTTGAAACTGGGTTCACCAGTTCTTTTTTTAGGTTTTTCAGACATTCTGTGGGTAAAAAATATCCAAAACACATAACCGCTAAATAAGAAAGAATTAAAAAACTTATTTAGCGCTTGAGGTCAGTTCCTGAACCGATGAGAAATTGATCGGAACTGGGAACCGAACCGAAAAATGAACCAGAGCTAGCGGTTCAAGAACTGAGATTAGCGGTTCACAAATTAAATATTTTTAAAAAATTTAAGTTAAACTAATGGAGCTCCTTAGTCAGGGAACTCCGATAAACACAAAATAAAACCTGGTTCCACACCGGATAAACCAAACTGGGAGAAACCGAGAAATATATTATTTAAATACAAAAACAACGGTTTAGCTAATATTAACAACTAGCAAAAGGCAGCAAATGAAAATGAGTAAAAATACTTATGTATTTTTTTAAGTTTTATCATGTCAGGACAGGTAGATGAGGAGAGGATCTCCGAGCTTCTCGTCTTGACAGGCGGAGAGTGAAATCTGGGGGTTTAGAACCTAGGCAGTTGGTTCAAGGCAGTATTTGAAAATAGCACACGCAAAGACTCCATCATTTGCATAGCATTCCAAATTCTCTCCAGGCAGTTCAGTCTTAAAGGGACACTGCAGAAGTTATGAATACCCGAGTATTACTGGGGTTAGAAAAAGTAGCTCACTTAGGACAAAAGTCCATTATGGATTGTCCTGCCAAAAGAAGGATGCTGTCTGGTATGGACATCCAGAACATAGTGCTTCACAAAAGGGTGCATGGAGCTCCAAGTGGCCGCATTGCAAATGTCTGCAATGGGTATGTTCCAAATCTCTGCCTGGGATGCCGCGACCGCTTTGGTAGACTGGGCGTACACCCTGTCTTCTAGCTTGACTGCGCCATTGAGTAGCAATGGTGAAAACACGCTACTAACCATGCTGAAATGCATCTAATGGCCACCGGTTGACCCAGCCAGGCCATGCTGAACAATACAAAGAGTTGTTTGGATTTGTGAATCTCTTTTGTTCTGTCGATGTAGAATTGCAAAACCCTTTTGACATCCAGAGAGTGAAGGGTGCGTTCCCCTTCATTCTGGAGATTTGCAAAGTAGGTTGGAAGGACCAACGGCTGATTAAGCTGAAATTCTGAGACCACTTTGGGTATGAATTTAGGGTGAGTTCTGAGAACCACCATGCCCTTGTGAAATACTGAGTACAGGGGGGCTGTGACCAGGGCATGTATTTCAGAAACAATGTGAGCAGAGGTAATGGCCTCTAGGAAGGCTGACTGCCAGGTCAGAAACTTCAGGTCAAATGAGAAAATGAAAAGCCAGCACTCAAAAGGTTAGTGAACAAAAATGAATTTTACTGTGCTTAAAAATAAAGCTGCATCCAGCAAACAGGTGAATTACCTTAATACAAGAAAATACAAAGTGTAGTCAGGTTCAGATGCAGTATCTGACCAGCCCGGTGCTTCGAGGCAACAAGACCTCTTCATCAGGGGCATGACTCACAATCTAACTTTGTGAATTTTATAAGACCTCCACACCATGTGCAAACAACAAAGCTCATAATGAATCAATTATTTACTTCAATTGTTAAATCATATATTTACCATAAATTGCCAAGGTGTTGTAGTTTAAGACAAAAAAAGTCTGGAGTATCACTTAAACCAATGATCACTCAAATCAATTAATTTTATGGAAATTTCCTTTTAGTTAGAGTATCACTGGGTCAGATACTGCAAGATAAGTTCTGCAAAACTACCCCTTAGGCAAAACTTCAAATTTATATTTTTATATAACTTATTTTTGTTATTAACAATATAGTAAATATTTAAAATACATTTCAACATATAATGTTGCTAACTAAATCTGCACCTTCAATAAGTACTACCTTTTTAAATTTGAAGTAAAGTCCAAAATAGTGAAGAAGTATAAATATTTTCTTTTATATATATAAAGGTGATATTCTTGAAGAAGTTCACATATTACAAAAACATATCTCTAGAAACATATCTAAATATTAGCAAAATCTGCTGTCAGACTTCAAATTCATTACATTTTAAATACTAAATAACTTGGATGCAGCTACTCGATAATACATGTCCATCATAATTTGAAAAACATACTTTCAAGAAATCAATTACAGATAGAAGGTCTACATAACACTTTGCCTATCATAAATAAAACATCACCCTATAACACCTCCTATTGAGGTAGTGTAAACATGATCATCCAACATGCACGTCACTGAATCCATATTTTTTATGATTTCAAGAAGACTGGTTCCCACTCCATTTTATCATTAAACCCCCTTGGTTTTAAGCTCTTCAGGCTAAAGATGTACATAGACTCTTTCCAGTCTAAAGTGTGCTGTCTATTTCCTCTTATTTGTTTAATTAGAACATGATCAATACCCATATATTTCACAGTATGGTTTGCCCTGTTTCAAACTTCATGCAAATTCTTAGCTATTGGATGAGAGAGATCCATCTTCCTAATAGCCCAAAAACATTCCTGGATCCTCTCTTTCATGGGTCGAGTAGTTTCTCCTACATATACACGTTCACATGCACACCATATTGCATATATTACAAATCTGGTGGTACAAGTTATAAAATGTTGAATGTGAATCTCTCGTAACCCCACTGCATTTGGATCCATAAATGTTTTACATTATACTGTTGATGTACGTATACAGTAATGCAAGATTTGCAAGGAAAAAAATCCCAGTGGCTTATTGCTAAGCCAATTCCCACCTGTATCAATGTTAACATATTCACTTTGTACCAAAATATTCTTTAATGTCTTTCCCCTTCTAAAAGTAACTCGCGTCTCTGTTTCACAAGTTTTTTGAGGTCTCTATCCACGCTCAAAATATTCCAGTGCTTTGTAACTGTTGATTTAAGATCCATAGCTAAGGGTTTATATTTTGTAACAAATATAATTTTATTATCAACGTTGCTGTGCTCTCTGTAGTTCAATAGATCTTGTCTATTCAACTGATTAACTTTCATAAGTGCATTTTGTAAAATGGACTCAGAATACCTTCGTGCCTTAAATCTGCCAAATAATTCTTCCTCAGCTTCCAGAAAGTCTTGTTCTGTTGAACTATTTCTTTTCAATTGTACTAGCTGACCAAAGGGTAGATTTTGTAAGATATGAGAGGGGTGGTTACTTTTAGCATGTAAAATGTTATTTCTTGCGGTGGGCTTCCGATAAGTCTTACTTTGGATTTGCATGAAATTGTCACAAAATAAAGTCAGATCCAGAAATTATATTTGTCTTTCATTACAGCTTACTGTAAACTTAATTCTCACCTGGTTTCCATTCAGGTATTCTACAAAACCATGAAAATCATACTCACTACCCGACCACACAAACAGCAGATCATCTATACAGCGCATATATTTAATTACATGCCCATAAAATGGATTCACATGTGGGTCATCGATCGCACACACACACCCACCAACCCATGAACAGGTTTGCATAGGAGCGGGTTCAAGTTCAAGTTTTTTGCAAGAAAAAAAACTCTGTTGAGCAAGCTCAATCAGAAAGAGGTCCTGAAACAAATATGCAGTCAAGTACACATTACATGTAACGAATAGACATAACAGCAAGAAGGTACAGTTTAAGTACATAGGATACAAAGTGCTCGATTAAGACATAACAGGGTAGGTATAAGGAGCATAACCTGGTGGGAGGCATTGGAAGAGGAGGGTGTAAAGTCAACAAGAAAGAGTAGTTAAATGAGGAGGAAGAGTTGAAGCAAGGGAGAAAGGTGAACAAGAAGAGAGCAAGAGGGCTAAAGGGGATGCAGTGGAGAAAGGAATAGGTAAAGAGTAAGAGGGGAGAGATAGCAGAAGATAGGAGTAAGGAGGGGTAAAAAGAGGGCTGGAGGGAGAGTGGGGGAGTAGAATATAGAGGAAACAATATTATGGGCAAAGAAGAGTTGTGGGAACAGATCCGGGGATCATAATGTTAGGCCATGGTGAACAAATTGGGATGGAAGTCAGGTGCAAAAGCTATATGGATTCCATCAGGACTGGAGCAGCTTTTGTTAGTTGGGAGGATGGGTGGAGAAGGGTCATTAGAAACAGCTAAAAATATCTTTTAGTTTGGATGCAGCTAACCTTTTATAGAAGTTGATGGAGACAATGCTGGATAGTTTCAGTGAGGACTGAAGCTTATTCCGGGTGGTTGGAAGAGTACTTGATATGGCACGTTTGCCAAAGGAGGTGCAAGTCCTAGGCACGTTGAGGAAGATAAGGTCCAATTTCATAAGTGAGTATGCACTGCGTGAGATGCAGATGAGGGATGTTAGGTAGCTCGGGAACTTGTTCAGCAGTAACTTTAGAGTCCAAATATCAGCATGGAGCATACGTCTAATGGTAAGTGTCATCCAATCAATAGCTGCATACAGATCACAGTGGTGGGTTCGATACTGGGAGTTTGTAATGAACCACAGGGCACGATGACAGAGACGTCCAATTTATTAATGTTAGTGATTGCAGAAGAAGTGTAGATTATATCTCCATAATCGAGGAAGGGGAGGAAAGTGGCCTGGGCAAGCCTGGTTCTAGTCTCAAGAGGAAAGAGAGACTTGCTCCGGAAGAAGAAACCTAACCTGGCTATTAACCTCCTGGCCAGGTTGTCAAGGTAGTCATTAAAGGAACGCTTATTATCTAGCCAAATGCCACGGTATTTAAATTCGGGGTGACCGACGAACCCATGGCAGTTCCCCCTACACAGTAAATAGTACTGGCCATCAAATAAAAAGAAATTATTCTTTAAAATCAAACCTAAGGCCAGACAAATAAATGTTACCGGGTACTGCAACAGGGATTTTTGAAGCATGTCCTTTATAGCACTTATGTCAATATCATGTTGAATGCTTGTATACAGTGATGTAACATCTGCTGTGACCCATAAGTAACAAACTTGTCATTCTAAGTCCGCAAGTACCTGAAAAACTGCTGTAGAGTCTTTTACATACGATCTTAATTGAACTACCTCCTGCTGTAGGTACGCATCTAAATATCTAGCGAGTGGTTCCATTAAAGAACCAGTCCCAGATATAATAGGTCAGCTGGGTTAAGTGGAATCCTTGTGGAGTTTTGGAATATGATAGAAAACTGGTGTAATGGGATGTTCACAATACAAGTTTTCCCTATCTATATCACTGATCCACCTTTTTCCACAGATAAGTCCAAGAAGGAAGCTAATTTCTCCTGATAAAAATGCTTCAGATTTTTTGTCAAAGGTCTAAACATAGCTGCATCTTCGAGCTGATGCTTAGCCTCAGACTCATAAAACTGCTTACTCATAACTACCACATTGCCCCCTTTATCTGAGGGCTTAATGTCTATGTCCGTCATACCTTTGATTTCTTCAATTGCTGTTCGTTCAGTCATGGTTAAATTATCCCAATGATATTGTGACAAATGTTTTTCTATTGCCAATTCAACATCCTTCAAAACTACATCTTGGTATACTTGAATTGCTTCACTCCCTGGACTAGGTAGCATAAATGCAGATTGTTTCCTAATCATAGGTTTTATTGCTTGCCCTCCCTGATTGTGTCCCCCTGCTGTTACATCTGCATCTAAAGCATTTGCTCCTCTGGTTAATAAATCATTAATCTCCCCTTCAGAATGCATATCTAATATAGGGATGCCTATTAACTGTTCTGAACTAACAGAATTACTTGAATCAGTAAGTGTCTGTGTAAAATTCACACTAACATAACTTTCAGTGGACCCTACTGAATCAACATCTTTTGAATAAAACTTATTCAAATTTATTTTCCTAAAAAACCTAAATAGATCACTAAACACTTCAAATTGATTAATTCGATTAACAGGTACAAAAGAAAGACCATGACTTAATATGGACAATTGTAGCTCCGTGAATATTCGATCACTTAAATTGACAACAGTTAATGCAGGCAATTCACATTCCATTTAATTAGTTCCACTTAATTTGTTATGCCCACTTCATTTACCTCTTCTTGTGTTTTTTTTTTTTTTTTTTTTTAATTAGATCTTGGAGTGTTCACAGATGCTCCATTAACTGATCCTGTGCTAGAAGAATGAACACTACGAGTGGCTGAGGTAGAAGCAATCGAAGTGGAAGTAGATGTATTCGATGGTTTATTTCTACCTCTTCCACGGGACTTCCATCTCCCTCTTGACTATAATTTTACATAATTATCCCACTTGTAAACCTTGCTGGTGGCATAATCTCTTTCATCTCATATCAGGTTTTTTTTTGTATGTTCAATTAATTCTTTCTCCCATTTGTCTGCTTTCTCCGTTAATTTCTTATCCAAAGTTTTTATTAGTTCAGTATTCGTGCAGCCAGCTAACTGTCCATGTAACTGATCAGTTTCCTTTAGTACCTCATTTCTTTGATAACTATCTTCATCAATTTAAATTTTAACAAATTCAACAGAGCTGTTTTTCATATTGGCATCTCATCTGTCTCTTAGATGCATATTTTCTAACCCACATGCGGGAAGTTATGTTACACGTAAGCCTCTGGGTACCCAGTCTTTATCGAGATATTTAGTCAGTGACAGCATGTCATAGTGTAAGGTAATTTCCTTAATTGCAACTTTTTCAAGCTTGAAGAAAATGTTTTTAATGTTACCTTCATCTGAATTGTCTTGAACTGTAGATGGCACATTTAAATTGAGTCCAACATCCAAGTTAATCGAACTTCTCCTGGTAGCAAGGCTAGTACTGGTCAGGGAAAACACCATGCCTTCACTTACTCAGTTTTCTCTTCAGTGAAAATCAGCTTTCTCATCCAGGTTTTTTCACTCGACATCAGACCTTTCTTCTCACTGGCCTTCAGTCTCAGAACAGCAAGCGGGCATACTTGAATCACCACTGGCCGGGGAGGAGATCAGTAGGGCTATTAAAGCTCTGAGGAGAGGAAAAGCCCCCAGACCTGATGGTATTCCCATGGATTTTTTCAAATGTTTCCATGATCTATTGCTTGAGCATCTGGGGGATATGTTGCTGGAGAGCTTGGCTTCTGGTGAGCTGCCCCCCTCCACCCGGTCCGCTGTTATAACAGTTCTCCCCAAGCCTGGCAAGGATCCAGTCTGGTGTGCCTCTTACAGGCCTATATCTCTCATAACAGCAAATTATAAAGTGTTGGCTAAAGCTTTGGCCTCTAGGCTGGACCCTTTGCTCCCCGATCTAGTGCACCCAAATCAAACCGGGTTTATGAAGGGAAGGCAGGGAAAACATAACATTAGGAGAACCCTGAATGTCTTTCATCACTGGGGGAAAACTAGTAACAAACATGGGGCAGCTGTCTTGGCATTAGATGCAGAGAAAGCCTGGGTGGAGTGGGGCTATCTTTTTGCCACCCAGGAGAGACTAGGGTTTGACCCTCAGTTCATCTCTTGGGTAAAAACCCTTTACATGGATCCTTCGGCTCAGGTGATGGTAAATGGTCGCCTCTCTCCGAGGTTTACTTTGAGTCGGGGCACGAAGCCGGGCTGAACCCTTGTTAAAAATCTTGTCTCTGGAACCATTAGCTGGGGTTATTCGGGGTTAATTCGGGCAAGTGCAGATATCAGGGGGTTTAAGGTGGATGGGTGGGAAGAAAAAATTACTCACCTTAGTAATGTTGTTTCATCTAATGGAGTCTTGCTATATTATGACATATGCAGTGAGTCCCAACCTTCGAACTGCTCCGGAGGTGAAAGAGTTAACTTTCCATGCCAGGCATGGAACTTTGAGCACGAGCTCGGTTGAAAGCTCTGTCTGTTGTTCTTCAAACACAAACTGTCAGATCTTTACGAGCAAAACTCACTAAGGTTCTGTGTGGAAGCTGTAAATCTACACTAACCAACTGGCTACTAAATACATGAACACATTTTTTGGTCCCAAAACAAAGACTCAAGTCAGAGGATCCAAAAAATAAAAACACAATACCCAAACACCCCAAAAAGGAGGGGTGAAACAACAAGGTGGGCATCTACTAAGTGCCAACACTGCACTGCCCACCCACATCCCAAAAGCAGAGGTTCTGAGAGGGGCAGGCAGGGGGGGAGGTCATAATATAGCAAGACTCCATTAGAAGAAACAACATTACTAAGGTGAGTAATTTTTTCTTCAAACAACATGAAGTCTTGCTATATTATGACATATGCAGACTACACAGCAGTACCTCCATGGAGGAGGGACAGAACCTACTTAGGAAATAGGCTCTGAAGCACAGCTGTGCTAAACCGAGCATCACTCCTAGCCTGGATGTCCAGGGAGTAATGCTTGGTAAAAGTGTGAACTGTTTTCCAGGTAGCTGCTTGACATATCTCTAAGATAGGGATGTCCCTGGCAGCAGCCAGAGACGCAGATGTACCTCTGGTAGAGTGAGCCCTCAGGCCTGAGGGAGGAACCTTACCCAGTTTTTCATAGCAAAATTGGATACAAGAGACAATCCACCTGGCAATGGATCTTTTAGTGGCAGGTTTCCCTTTACCAACCTCACCATAAGTGAGGAACAGTTGGAGGGAGTCAAACCTGTGATCCTTGGTACGCTCTATGTAGTAACTAAGGGCTCTTTTCACATCTAAACTGTGCAGTCTCCTCTCGCCAGAGGAGGAATGGTCAGTGAAGTACACAGGAGAGACACAGATTGATTAAGGTGGAAGTCTGAAACCACCTTAGGCAAGAACTTTCTATTAGTCCTGAGGACCACCTTATCTCTATGAAAGGAGATAAAATCAGACTCCACTGACAATGCTTGTAATTCACTTATGCGCCTGGCAGAAGTGATAGCTACCAAAAACACAGTTTTCGAAGTCAAGTACTTAAGCTCTGCTGAAGACAAGGGCTCAAAAGGGGGTTGCATAAGCTGGGCAATGCAAATATTAAGATCCCAGGCAGGGGCAGGGTCCCTGAATGGCGAGTTGGTGTGAAGCAACCCCTTGAAAAACTTGGAGAATACAGGATGAGCTGAAAGAGAAGAGGGTTTACCTGCTGATAAGAAAGCAGACACGGCTTCCAGGTGCACCTTCAGGGTAGCTGGTCTCAGCCTCAAAGTATTCAAATGCACCATATAATCCAGGACTGTGGGTAAGTCAGCAGATTCTGGGGAAATGTGCTTGCCAGAGCACCATATGGAAAACCTCTTCCATTTGGAATTATAAGTAGCCCTGGTAGAAGGCTTCCTAGAAGCCTTCGGGATATCCAATACACCTTGGGAAAGGTGTAGGTCAGCAAACTCTAACTCTTCAAGAGCCAGGCCTTGAGATTGAGAGATTTGAGGTTCGGGTACCAAACTCTCCCCTGGGCACAGGTTAACAGGTTGTGATTCCTGGGAAGGCACAGGGGAAGGTGGACTCCTAAGGACATAAGGCGTGGGTACCAGGGCTGTCTGGCCCAATCTAGAGCAATCAGGATCATCTTGCAGGGTTGAGATCTGATTTTGACTAGCACCTTGAACAGAAGAGGGAAGGGGGGAAAAGCACAGAGAAACTTCCCTTCCCAACTGAGAAGGAAGGCATCCAGAGGGACTGAGCCCAACACTGGGGGCCTGCAACGAAAAAGGGGAAGTTGGTGATTGTCTGGGGCTGCAAAAAGATCTATCTGAGGGGTGCCCCATCTGGCAAATACTACCTCCAGTACTAGGGGATCCAGTGACCATTCGTGATGGCCCTGGGAAATTCTGCTGAGAGCATCTGCCAGGACATTGTCCTTGCCTGGGAAGTGAACTGCCGTAAGGGAGGTGTTCAGGGAATAAGCCAGAGACCACAACTTCATTGCTTCGGTGCACAAGGCCGTAGACCGAGTGCCTCCTTGCGTGTTGATGTACCACATTGTAGTGGTACTGTCTGTTCTGACCTGTACAACTTTGTTCTGAACAGATGTGGAAAAAACTTGAAGTGCTAGAAAAACTGCTCTGAGTTCCAACAGGTTGATGTGGAGCTGAGATTCCTGAGGGGACCACAATCCCTGGGTAGTGAGGTCGCCCATGTGAGCTCCCCACCCCAAGAGGGATGCATCTGTAGTAAGGATTAAGGAGTGAGACTGAGGGGTGAAAGGGACCCCTGTCTCAGATTGCTCTGGTCCTGCCACCACTGAAGGGCTTGGATCAGGGTTCGAGTCACTGGGATCAATTTGGTTAGAGGGTCTCTCCTTTGAGACCAAAAGGCTCTCAAATGGAACTGGATGTCCCTCATCTGAAATCTTGCTCCCTGCACCACTGCTGTAGAAGCAGCCATGTGCCCCAGGAGCTGCAGAAAATGCCTTGCTGGTCGAAAGACCTGCAGGGTGAAGGAGGAGGCCAGAGAGACCAGGGTCCTTGCTCTTTCCAGAGGAAGGAAGGCTCTGGCCTCTTTTGTGTTCAGTTCTGCACCTATGAAGGTGAGAAACTGGACAGGCTGTAGAACTGACTTTGGAAGATTGAGAAGGAAACCTAGAGACGTGAGCAGTTGCTGAGTTACCTGAAGGTGTAGTTTGACTTGGTCTGGAGACTGGCCTACTATGAGCCAGTCGTCCAGGTAAGGAAAGATGGCAGTCTTTGCCTCTTAAGTGGGCAACTGCTACTGCCAGGCATTTTGTGAATACCTCGGCAGAGGTGAGGTCGAAGGGCATTGCTCTGAACTGGTAATGGCCTGAGGGCAGTTCAATCTGAGGTACTTTCAAGGAGCTTCTGATAAGAACATGGAAGTAGGCATCCTTGAGGTCCAGGGACGCTAGCCAGTCCCCTGGCCTTAGAGAGGTAAAATAATTCCAAAGTCACCATTTTGAATTTTGGTTTTAAAAGGTGCTTGTTTAGGTATCTGAGATCCAGGATGGGCCGCCATTCTCCTGTCTTTTTTGGGGTAAGGAAGTACCTGGAGTACAACCCTTTGCCCTGGTGTAGGGGTGGAACCCTTTCCACAGCTCTGAGAGCCAGGAGGGCAGAAACTTCTGTTTCTAGGGTAAGTGCCTCTGATGGATTTGCAGGTGGAAAGGACCTGGTTCTCATCTTTGGAAATTTTTTGAAGCTGAGAGCCAGTCCCTGGCTTACTACTTCTAGGACCTACTTGCCTGAAGTTAAAGACTTCCAGTCCTTGACAAAGTAAGCCAGCCTGCCCCCTACAGGTAGCAGAGAATCGGCCCTGGCCACCCCATCAGGGTGCCTGCTTGGCAGGGGCTTTAGGCTGAGGGGTGGAAGCAGGTCTGCTTGTACCCCGTCTGCCTCTCCCTCTAAAGAACCCCCTCTGGGCATAAGCTGAAGAGGAGGCCTGGGCTTGGTAAAAAGGCCTATGAAAAGGTCTGCCCCTGCCCCTGGAAGGCTGCCTTTGAGAAGTGGCCTGCCTTTCCTTGGCCTGTGCACTCCTATAGGTGGTCCTATACTCATCCATTTTCTTCATGTAATTCTCTGTCTGCTCCCCAAACAGAATTACCCACAACAGGAAAATCCATGGCCTTAGTCTGGGTATCCTGTGACAGACTAGTACATCTGAGCCAAGCCATTCTGTGAAGTGCCACATATGTAGCCATGACTCTTGATGACACATCATTAGAGTCCACTGCAGCATGGAATTGCACCTTGGATGCCTCAATACCATCAGCAGCCACCTGCTCCAGTTCCTTGGCAAGCTGGCCAAGGACCTGTTTTGCTAGAGCCATAACAGTATCCCATCTGGATTTCTGATATCTAGCAACATAAGCCATATTATTTGCCTGTCTGAGTCCCAAGGATGCTGCCATGTACTGTTTCTTTGCCATAGCATCAATCCTCCTGGAGTCCTTGTCAGGGGGGGTGTGAGGCCAAGGGAATATTTGACCTGTCACAGGCTGCAGCCTGCACTACCCCCATCATGGCTGCATTGTTGTGTGAGGGAACTCTGTATTAGAGCCTGACAATGTGTACCTCTTGTCCATTCTTTTATCCACAGGAGGTATAGTGTGAGGAGTTTTTAGAATTTTTACTGTCTGTTTCCAAAAAGATTTATGCAAGGGAATAGACAGTCTCCTAGACTCTGGGATATCCATCATTTCTACATAGTCAGGCTCCTCCTGTTCATCCACAGCTTCCTCCACAGGGAGCTGGAGGGTTTCAGCCCCTTTTTTATAAAACAAAAAATGAGAGGGGGACTCAGAAAGCCTAGGGGGGGACACTCCTGAAGGTCTGTCTGGGGAGATGTCCAGTTCAATGGGCACATCCAGACTTTCAAATCCACATTCACTCTCCTCATACTCCTTCTTCCTCTCCTCCGGTTCATAATATTCTAAATCATATTCTTGAACCGTGGAACCGACCGAACTCTACGCTACTTGATGGTGCCGGTTCGGTCGGAACCGGGAAAGCGACTGGACAATTTTAATCGCTTATTATTTCTTCAGCGTTGGAGAGGGAAATTTTGGCTCCACACCTGCTGATTTTCTAGTCCTTTTTGCTGGAACCGACTCCTCCGAGTCGGCTCTCCTTTTGCCCGAGGAAGTCTCGCCCTGGTCAGAGGGCACTCCCTCTGGTTCGGTTACAACCGAACCGGGCTGGCCATCTGGGTCAGCGGACTTCTTGGCCTCTCTTTCCCTGAGCCTACCAACTCTCTTATCCAGGGTAGCTGCAGGAAAATTCTTGCAAATCTGGCAGTCTGCATTGAGGTGGTCAAACCCCAGACAAATAACACTGGTGGTGTGGGGGTCAGCCTTGGCAAAGGCTTCCCCACAAACACTGCAGTGTTGAAACCCAGTGGACCCGGTTTTTCTTTTGGGTTTCTCAGACATAGTGCCAGCCTAACCAAAACTTGCCCATTTATGGCAATCTGCCAAGCAAGACCCTCTTATCGGTTCCCAACCGTGTCACGGGTCATGGAAAAAAACCGTAATGAAATCCATTTTTTTAGAACCGATAAGAACCGGGAACCGCACTCTAAAAGACAGATTTAATTAATTTTACAACAACCTGATCGGTTCAAACCAAACTGATAATACAGTTTACAAGTTCCACACAGAAATAATGTAAAACCTATCTAGTACTTACGTTACCACAGACAGAGCTTGAACCGACCAGTTGCAGTTTAAATTCAGTTAAAAAAAATGAAAACTTAATACTTTAACCAACAAAATGAACCGAGCAGAAGAAGAAATCTCCGGAGCGACTGTTCAGTGAGGTGGAGTAAAGAATCTGACAGTTTGTGTTTGAAGAACAACAGACAGAGCTTTCAACCGAGCCCGTGCTCAAAGTTCCATGCCTGGCATGGAAAGTTAACTCTTTCACCTCCGGAGCAGTTTGAAGGTTGAGACTCATTGCATATGTCATAATATAGCAAGACTTCATGTTGTTTGAACACAAACTCGCGATGTATGCCGATGACCTCCTCTTGTATCTCCAATGCCCAACCTTCCCAGGGTACATGAAGTTTTAAAGGAGTATTGATCCTTGTCAGGCCACAAGGTTAATTGGTCTAAAAGTGAGGTCCTCCCAATTGGTACCTTGAATAGGCAGTCTTTAATACGTCACTTGAATGGCCTGCAGCTGGTCCCTAAAGTTAAGTACCTGAGCATACATATTTCTAGTAAGGTTGGTGCCCTTAATGGTCTGAATTTTAGACCCCTACTAAGGAAGTTGTCAGATGACTGTGATAGGTGGACAGCCCTACCACTGTCTTTAATGGGGAGAGTGGGAGTAATAAGGATGATGATCTTACCTAGACTCCTATACCTGTATCAGTCTCTCCCGGTCAGAGTTCCAAAGAATCACTTTAAAAAGATTGATGCTATTATACATAGATTTCTCTGGCGGGGCAAATCAGCTAGAGTCAGCAGGGTAATCCTTCAGCTGCCTCAGAAGTGGGGTGGTTTGGGTCTTTCACATTTTCAGTCATACTACTCTCAGATTGCTGCTATTAACCCAGGGTTGGAGGTTGAAGAGCTAGGGTGGCAGGAGATGGAGGAAGCGAGCTGTGATCGGAGCACCAAAGAGGGGCTTTTCGCTGAGGTGCCATGGACAGGAGTGGAGCCTGAGCATCCCAATCCTTTTATGTCACCTACTATTAGGGCATGGCACACTGTACATAACCTTAGTGGTAAGCAACTGGCCCCTATCAGGCAGACCTTTATACTACTAAAGCTAAAGGCTCCCCCACGGTGGCTATGGTGCAAAGGCTGAATGACTGGCAACATAGGGGCCTGAGATTGGTGGGTCAGTTGTATGAGGTGGATCATTTAGTGAGTTTCAATTACCTGCACACAAAATGGAAAGTCCCCAGAGGAGACTTCTTTATTTTCCTTAGACTGAGAAATTTATTTGGCACAACACTGTGCTTGGGAGATTGCTGTGCCCCGCTTACACCATTTGAAGAGGGCCTTTTCTACCCACAACCAGGTGCCAAGTTGATGTCCACTTTTTACTGCTCTCTTAGAGGTGGGGAATGGGAAGCACTTCAGAAAATTATTTTAAAATGGGGGGTGGATCTGGGGTGTGTAATTGATGTTCACTTGTGGAAACGAACCTGTAAGCATCTGGCAGACTGTTCCAGGACTAATAAGCTACAGCAAGTGCATTTTAATGTTTTACACCAGGCCTATTTCACTCCAAATAAATTGCATCAGATGGACCCCTCAAAATCTAATATCTGTCCCAGATGTAGCGGGGCTCTGGGGGACTTCCTCCATCTCGCCCTACTATGCCCTAAGGTTGCTCGCTTTTGGCATGAAGTCCATGCAATCATGACCCAGGTGCTGGGCTTTTCTCCACCAGTCAGTCCTGAAGAACTTTTATTGGGTGCAGATCCTGACCACCCGGGGGGGAGGGGCCCGGGATCCCTTTGGTCCTTAGCATTGGTAAATGCCAGGAAGACGACTGCACAGACCTGGATGGCCTCCTCCTCTCCTACCATTCAGCAGTTGGCCAACAACTTGAAGGCCTGCATGTCAATCGAGAGGGCACAATATTCGGCTCTGGGATGGCAAAGAGTCTTCTCAGAACTGTGGGGCCCTCTTGTGGCCGCCATCGAGGCTAACACATTTCCATCTTAATGATTCTGTCCCCTGCCGGCTTCGGCCTGATCTGTTGGGCCCCATGGATGCGTATTTACTTTTCTGCACTTGCCGCAGTCTTTAGAATAATGCTTTATGTCCTTTCCCTTGATGTTCTATTCATTAATTCATTAATTCCTTGTCAAGACATTTCTACTGGTTATGTAAAACACTGATGGATGTTCTCGCTCTGTAATATATCTCAGATTATGATGTTCTATGTAATTTGTGTGCACTGTTCTGCCCTACTGTGTCTTATAAAAATTATGTTGACAAAAAAAAAAAAAAATTTAGTGACTGTGAAACTCCATTGGCCAAACTGGCATAATTATTGAAATAGTCCCTTCTCAGATCAAGGCAGCAGGTGAAATTAAATGGCCTCATGTAACAGTAACATTTTTCTCACAAGGAGGAACCAATTCTGATGTCTGTTCGATACTAAATAGACACCAATATCTAGTCTTTGTTTTAATGCTGACAATGTGTTCCGTGACATATATAATAAAAACTTCACCAAGCTAAAATGCAATTCACGTGTTTTATTTTAATTAGATTTACAAAGATAAACATATGCAAAAAAACACAAATCAGTTCCAGTATTGGCTACAGAACATGGTTTGACAAATACACTACCCAGACAAATGCACTACACAGACAAATAGGCTACACAGACTACACTAACTAAAGCATACTATGTGAAGGACAATAGAATCGAACCCATAGCTATATAATGCAGAAATACTACATATTTCACGTCTACACTATTGCACAGTGGAGCACCTTTTCCCAACAATATTGCACCAGAACCGCACGTCTACTTCACTGCACAGTGGAGCACCATTTTGTTTTCTACAATATTGCACTAGAACTGCATGTCTACAAGTTTATTGCACAGGGGAGCACCATTTTTCTGCAATAGTGCATCAGCACTGCAATTACACAAATGAGGGTGGGAGATCCTGGGTCTATCTACTGAATAGCAGCATTGAAAATAATTTTAAATTGTCCACAGTCAGGCTTCTCCGTTGATCGGTCAGGATTTGTCCATGTGCAGAAAATGACCGCTCCACATCTGCACTAGAAACAGGGACCCAGATGGCCTGAAGGGCTGCCTTGGCTAGAGTTGGTACCTTTGAGGACATAGAAACCCAGTACTGGTGAAGATCAAAATATTCGATCTCTGGTAGTTCCCGCGCATCCTGCCATATGCAGATCTCCCAGTCCTTTAACCCTGCATTCTTATTGTGTACAGATGGGTTTGACTGCAGGTGTTTTGTCAGTTTCTCCAAACTGACCTTGAAAGCATTTTTGAACAGTTTGAGGTTCTCGTCTCTTACTTTATTCCTCAGTTTAGAGAGGTACAGCTCTGTCTTCTCACCAAAGCCATCATTTTTAGTTGTGCCAGCTTCAAAGCGGCTCTTAATTGACATTAGCATGTCATATGTGGATGTCGCAAGAGGTTTCTCCTTTGACTGCAGAAGTTCTATCGCAGCAATAATGTCACCTGAATTATCTGTAATGAATGGCAGTTGTGCTTGTAGCTCATCATACCATTCATCCAGCAATGCCCGTAGATTGTTTATTGAGGTGGCATCACTCAAATCCGCCCTGAAAAAGTCCCTTGGGTATTGCAGGTGTGTTGAATGGTATGCCACAGCTGCAAACCATGTGTTCCATCTAGTTAAAACAGGAACCGGTAATAAAGCAACCATTTCCCCCGGAGCTTCCAGATCCTCCAAAAATTTGATGAATTCTCTTTTGCATTTTGGTGATTGCTGAAAGGCATATTTTACCAACGAAATCAGTTCATTAACTTTTTTGAAATGGTGCAGCCATGTATCCCCAACAAGGGACAAGACATGTGCCCAGCAACCCACATGCACAACATGGTCCCCAAGAACCCCATGAAGTGCGTCATTAAAACATTTAATCATATAACGAGCACTGTCGCTGACAAACGAAACTACATTCGTAAAGCCAATGTCACAACTCTGGAGAGTCTTCAAGACAGCTTGAGCCACTGTGGAATGGTTGACAGAGTCTAGTTCTGTGCTGTTTCAAAGATATGTTTTGCGCCTTCCAACACAAAGATGACATAAAGAATGCACCGCAACTGTGCATCTGCGCTCTCATCACATATCACAGACAATGATTTCCCGGTCAGAGCTGCTTTAAGGTCTGCATCAATTTGCTCTCTTAACTTGGGTAGATAAAGCTGCCTCAGGGTGTTTGCTTTTGGCACTGCTCCACTCCCCTTCACATACTTGCACATCCATTCCCTCAGCTGTGGAAGATCCAGCTTCTCCAATGGAACATTTGCAGCCCCCCATGCCTTAACTGTGTCCATGACAATCTCATTTCTTACTATGAACAATTCTTTTTTATTTTTTATTTCTGTTTTATTGTGAAAGACAACATTAATACATCATTAGGTGTAATACTGGAAGAGTTACACATTGAAAACAGGGAAAGAACAATTTGAAAAAAAATTTTACACCAGTGCTTAGGTAGATTTATATTGACATTCATACTCAAAGTTAGTTATAAAAGTCTCTAGAATTATTATTAAGCAGGCAAATGGACCTCAGCCCCCAGGAATGAAAGAGCAGAACTCTGGCAGGAATCAATAACCCCACCAATGAAAGGGAAAAAAACATTTTCTGGAGAGAGAAAGTCTATGAATGACATAATTACCGGGGGGTCCCTCCTAAGGAACAAATTTAGAGTTCACCTGTGAGAAGAACAGTATCCACTGCAGCCATTTCCTAGGGAAATGGTTGTATTTATTATGGAGCTTGACTGGCAAGGAGTCGAGTCTGTAAATATCGTAAACTATTTTATACCATTCTAGCAGTGTGGGGGTTCTTTTACCATTCATCTACATGTAATAGCTTTCTTAGCAGCTAATAAGAGAGGGAGTAGGGTTTACTATGGACGATTCTGTTGCAGCTCTGAAACTGCTGGTCAGGGTCACCTGCTTTGCTGGTCTTCCTTCACTAGCAGCTTGTTCCTTATTCCTAGCATGTTTCTTGCTCAGCAGATGATCTTTGACTGTGTCCTTTCTGGTATGGTCCAGGACATGGTTGCAGTATGGACAGAAAAGTTTTCTTCCATCCTCATAGAGACCTTCAGATTTAAACTGAAGGGCTCACTCCTTAGCTGAGGTGTAGCAGAGCTTGGCTTTCTTATTCAGTGGTGCAGCAGACATCATGCAGGCAGAAAGTATGAATACTGAAATCACAACCAAAAAAAAATAGCAGTAGTATGTTCCACCAATCTGCTTGATGAGATAATTCAAGTAACAAAATGGGAGACTCAGATCCTCTAGATAGGGCAGTCCATGACTTTTCTCCACTGGCTATGATGGCAGAAGCCACCGCCTACAGCCGCCATCCTCCAGGTACGACAGCTGCAGCAGCCTACGACTCCCATCCTCCAGGTACGACAGCAGCAGCAGCCTATGACTCCTATTGTCCAGGTACGATAGCAGCAGCAGCAGCCTATGACTCCCATCCTCCAGATACAACAGCAGCAGCAGCCTACAACTTCCATCCTCCTGGTACGACAAAAGTAGCAGCCAACAACCACCATTCACTAGGTGAGATGGCAGCAGCAGTCTACAATTCCCATTATCCAGGTACAATGGAAGCAGTAATCTACGACTCCCATCCTCCAGGTAAAATGGCAGTAGCAATCTATGACTCCCATCCACCAGGAACAATGGCAGCAGCATTCTATGACTCCCATCCTCCAGGTGTGAAGGCAGCAGCAATGTACGATTCACATTCGCCGGGTATGACAGCAGCACCATTTTACGACTCCCATCATCCAGGTACAATGGCAGCAGCATTCTACAACTACCATTCACTAGGTGAGATGGCAACTGCAGCCTATGACTCCCATCCTCCGAGTATGACAGCAGCAGCAGCCTACGACTTATGTCCTCTGGGTACGACAGCAGCAGCATTCTACAACTCGCATTCTTCGGGTACAGCGGCAGCAGCATTCTACAACTCCCATCATCCAGGTACAATGGCAGCAGCATTCTACAACCATCATTCACTAGGTGAGATGGCAGCAGCAGCCTATGACTCGTATCCTCCGGGTATGACAGCAGCAGCAGCCTACGACTCGCATCTTCTGGGGACCACAGCAGCAGCATTCTATAACCACCATTCACTAGGTGAGATGACAGCAGCAGCCTACAACTCCAGCAGTAGGGCAGCCAATAGCCAGCATTCTCTGGGTGCAATGGCAGAAGCAAATAAACATCCTCCTACTTGCCCACAACTACATGGCAAGTAACCCTCTCCTGACTTGTCAATCACACAAGCAACATTCAGACTTACCTGGTGCTACAGAGCTTTTTGCACAGCCATATGGAATATACCCAACATGACTTGCCCAAAACCACACTGCAAACTGGTCTGAAACTGATGCAACACATATCAGACTGCTCTCCTTCTCTGGGAGGGGGGTCCTCGGTGGTTAGTGCTTGCCTTTTCCCTAGCAGAGGCTGGGGGACAGGGCACTGCACTGCCGTAGGGGGAGGAGTTGGGGCAGATGCTTGAAGGGTGCACATGCAGATGCGTGCATTCTCCTCTCCATGGGTGTCATTGCATGCCCCAACTCCTGGGAGAAAAAACAGAAAAAAGAAGAGCCACGGCACAATGGTGGAGGGTGCTTTGCAGGCTCCGCTCCCAGCTAGTCATGGCACTGACCCACTGAATCCGGTCCCAGGTGGGGGTTGGGGAACCCCGCTGGCCCCAGCAGGGGGGCAAGCCCTGGGAGTTCGGGTCAGCTTCATATGATGGACACTAGGGGACGGGGCTGGGGGCTCCCTCTGGAGGACAGCCGGCTAACTAGAAATAGCCAAAACAAAACATTAGTGGGTGTTGGGGGCAGAACTCAAACTCACAAAAAAAAAAAAAAACAGCTAATGAACCACTGGGAACTCAGAGATGAGGACTGGGAGACATGGTGGAGGCAGTAGCATGGGAGGGTGCTCCCCCCCCCCACACACACACATGCACACTCACTCTGGGGCACACAGAAAGCAACAAAGTTGCTCCAGAATATCCAGATCACCCCCACACACAGATATAGTGACTCTCAGAAGGCAGAAGGTACAGTTACTCAGGCACCCCCCAAAAAGGGCCCCTACACACACACACACACACACACACACACACACTGTGAGGCACACACACACACACACACTGGGACACACACAAGGCAACACAGTTGTTCAGGAATAAGAAGATCCCCACACACACACACACACATATACATGACTCTCTGGGGCAAAGTTGGGCACAAATATATTCAGACCCACCACCCTACTCAGGCCTCCACACACTCACAGGGACACAGAAGCTCAGAAATAACAAGACATCCCCCTTCCCCAACTACTCAGACCCCCACACCACCACACACTCTACGGCACACAGAAATACTCAGTGCCCCGCCAATTTCTGCACCTATTTATCAGCTTATTCTGGACGCTCTTTGAGTTAGGAGGCTTCGTCTCCCCACACACACACCTCAAGGTAAAAAAACAAAAAACACTGCTGCCTGCCCAGTGGCTTAAGGGCTGAGCTGCCTCTTACCTCATATGTAGGTGACCCGTGTTTGGGAACATGCACGAAGCCAATGAGGGCGGCAGGGGAGGAGAAGGATTGAGCATCCGATGGACTGCTCTCCTTCTCTAGGGAGGGTGATCCTCAGTGGTCACCGCCTGTCTGCTCCCTAGCGGAGGCTGGGGACAGGGTGCCGTGCTACAGAAGGAGGAAGAGCTGGGGCAGATGCTTGGAGGGTCACAAATACTCAGACCCACCACCCTATTCAGTCCACCTCCCCAAAGGGCTCTCTGCTAGACACACAGACACACACACACACACACACTCTGGGGCATGGCACAAGGCAACACAGTTGTTCAGGAATAAGTAGACCCCCAAATACTCAGACCCCCCCACACATATATATATATATATATATATATAACTCTCTGGTGCAAAGTTGGGCACAAATACACTCAGACCCACCACCCTACTCCGGCCTCCACCTAAAGGGATCCCTGACACACACACACACACACACACACACACACACACAGGGACACAGAAGCTCAGGAACAAGACACTCCCACCCGCAAAAACTCAGATCCCCACACCACCACACATTCTTTAGGGCACATAGAAATACTCAGCCCCCCTCGCAAATTTCTGCTTCTTTGGGGGGGGGGTTTGAAGAGAGCAATCAAGTAAGCCTGTCTGCATCCCTATTTCTCTCCAGCAACAATGAAATGAAAGGACCCTCCCCCCCACACACCACCACACACTCTCTAGGGCAGACAGAAAGAATCCCCACTCCCCCCACTGAATGGCCATAGGTTTCTTAAAATCTGACATCCCACACTGCAACCAGGATGTCCCGGAGGCAGCAATGCTCGGTTTTAAAATCCAGTACTTTATTGGATGAAAGAACCACCCCAAACAAACACGCCACCACACACTCTCTAGGGCACAGAGAAAGACCCCCCCCCCCCAAAAATGGCCCTAGGTTTCTCAATCTTACATCCCACATTGCAAACAGGAACATTTCACAACTACCTGCAGAGAAGTAGCGTCCTTGAAGTGTGGCAGCAGACAAGGCAGGGTTGCGACAAGATTCTCGATATCTCTACGGAGGATTTTCCAGCAGCAGCAATGCTCAGTTTTAAAATGTAATACTTTACTGTATTTAATTTGTGTCCAATGCTGAACTGGCAAAACAAAAAGAGCGCAGAGAGGGTTGAGCAGTATACTTAGAGAGGAGTGGAGCGGGTGTCCTGTGGCATCGTCGGCTTCCTCGTGGTCTCTCCTGGGCGTCTCCTGCATCATCACAGCACTTCTTCTGGGTTTCCTTACACACTAGGGAATGATCGCTTGCTGCACAGGGGCCTTTATGTGGTCCTCTTCCTATTCCTGAAAGCTCACGCAAGCAGCGTGAGATCCATGGCTTTCCTGCGGGTGACTTGAATTTCCACCAACCAATCGGGATTCCATGATTCCATCCGCATTCACGGAATCCCAGAGAAACAGTGCCCTTGATCATGATTGAACGAACAGCAACTAAAGAAATCAAAGGTATGACAGACATAGTCATTAAGCCCTCGGATAAAGGAGGCAATGTGGTAATTATGAGTAAGCAGTTTTAGGAGTCTGAGGCTAAGCGTCTGCTCGAAAATGCAGCTACGTATAGGCCTTTGACAAAGAATCTGAAGCATTTTTATCAGGAGAAATTTGCTTCCTTCTTGGACTTATCTGTAGAAAAAATGTGGATCAGTGATATAGATAGGGAAAACTTGTATTATGAACATCCCATTACACCAGTTTTCTATCATATTCCAAAACCCCACAAGGATTCCACTTACTCCCCTGGCCAACCTATTATATCTGGGAATGGTTCTTTAATGGAACCACTCACTAGATATTTAGATGTGTACCTACAGCAGGAGGTAGTTCAATTAAAATTGTATGTAAAAGACTCTACAGCGGTTTTGCAGGTACTTGCAGACTTAGAATGACAAGATTCTTACCTATGGGTCACAGTGGATGTTACATCTCTGTATACAAGCATTCAACATGATATTGGCATAACTGCAGTAAAGGATATGCTTCAAAAATCCCCATTGCAGTACCCGGTAAAAACAAGTTACTCACCTGTAACAGTAGTTCTAGGAGTGGTATATGTTGTTCATCCACACTATTTGGCATGTCCTTGCCCTTTAGGATCTTGCTGGAAGGTCTTCAAGCTGGCTCCTCCCCGGGTGGTATAACCCTCAGTTCCACCACATGATGCCAGATCTTGCCCGCTGGAAGCTAGGTTGTGAGTCGAAGCTGGGGAGGTCGGGTGGGTCTGTGCGGATGAACAACATATACCACCACTCCTAGAACTACTGTTACAGGTGAGTAACCAGTTTTTCTAGGATCATGGATATGTTGTTCATCCACACTATTTGGCAGATTCCTAGCAACTCTCCGGGAGGAGGGAGGCAAGGCACACACCCCCTACTTTGGGAATAGAGACTGGAGAACTGAGGCTTCAAAACCAGCATCCCGGTGTGACTCATGGTCGCTGTGGTAATGGGTAATGAAGGTGTTTGCTGTCTTCCAGGTAGCAGCCTTGCAGATATCCTGGATAGGAACATCCCTAGAAGCAGTCTAAGTATGGTGGGTGGAGTTGAGCCCTTAGCCCTACAGGAGGCTCCCTACCTGCCAACTTATAGCAGAGATCAATGCAAGATGTAATCCATCTGCCAATTGACCACTTTGCTGCAGGTCTGCCAGGTGCGGCTTCAGCATAGATCACAAACAGCTGGCGAAACTCTCCCAAAACTTCAGCCGTCTGCGCCTTATAATAAGAAAGTGCTCATCTCGGGTCCAGAGTATGGAGCCTGTACTTGGCCTCCAAGGTGTAGTTCGGGTAGAACACAGGCAGAGTTAACACCTGGTTAAGGTGAAACTCCAACACCACCTTCGGAAAGAACTTCGGGTTGGGTCACAGGACAACCTTGTCCCTGTGGAAGACCAGGTAAGGAGACTCCACTGAGAGTGCCTGGAGCTCCCCAGTCCTTCTGGCTAATGTGATAGCCACCAGGAAGGTGGTCTTCCATGACAGATGTGACATCTCACACTTGTGCATCAGTTCGAACGGCTTGCCCATGAGTTTAGCCAGTACCAGCAGTAGATCCCACAGAGGCGGAGGTTCACACACTGGAGGGGATATGTGATCAAGGCCCTTGGAAAAGCACCAGACCACTGTCTCCTGTGCCACTGACTGCTGACTGGCCCACACCCATTAAGCGGAGATGGCTGCCATGTGCACCTTAAGGGTAGTCATCCAGAGACCTCCTTTGGAGAGGGACCAAAGGTAGTCAAGGATACTGGCCCCAGGACAGGAACTAGGGTCTAGGCCCTTACCCTGACATCAAATGGAAAACCTTTTCCATTTGAAGGCATAGCACCTCCTGGTCGACTCCTTCCTAGATGCCTCAACTATGCTGAGGACATCGCTGGAAAGACCCAAAGCCTGGAACTCTAGCCGCTCAGGCACCAGGTTGTCAGGTGCAGGGACTGAAGGCCCAGATGGAATACCTTCCCCTGGTTAACTGATGTCAGGTCTGAGCATGCCGGAAGGTGCCTCAGGAACCTGTCACTGAGGCTGAGGAGATCTGGATACCAGAACTGGCGTGGCCAATCTGGGGCTACCAGGATCACCTTCGCCTTGTCCCTCCTCATGTTGAGAAGCACCTTGTGGATCAAGAGAAATGGAGGGAAGGCATAGAAGAGGCCTGGAGCCCACAGCCTAGAAAAGGCATCCCCCTGCAGCGAGCCCTGCTGAGGGGACGGGCATGAAACAGCCTCAGCTTTGTGTTCTCCCCGGAGGCGAACAGGTCCACCTGAGGGGTGCCCCACAGGAAGAACAGGTTGCAGACCACCTCTGGGTGAAAAGACCACTCGTGCGATGCCTCACCTACATGGCTGAGGGCATCTGCCAGTTGGTTCGAGGCTCCTGCCACATGGATGGCTAGGAGATCTGCCTCCAGTCGGCTCACGAGGGTCCAGATGTGGAGCGCTTCCCTGCACAAAGGCCGGGAGTGTGTGCCGCCCTGCTTGTTTCGATGGTGCATGGTTGTGGTGTTGTCCATCTGGACTTGGACCACTTGATCCCGCAGAAACGGAGATAATGTAGCCAGCACCAGCCGTACTGCTTGGAGCTCCAGCAGGTTGAAGTGGTATCGGGACTCCTTGGGGTTCCAGAGCCCGTGGACTCTGTGATTCCCCGCATGGGCTCCCCAGCCAGTGAGAGAGAGGCATCGGTCATAAGGATGACCGTTGGCTTGGGGTGGATAAATGGGATCCTTCCCTGCAGATGTTCTGGGATGGTCCACCATTGGAGAGCATCCCAAAACCTCTGGGTTACCATGACCAGCTAGTCGAAATTACCTAGATGCTGGGACCACTGGCTGGCCAAGCCCCATTGAATGGGACACATTCACCACCAGGCCCAACGGACCATGGTGGTGCAGGCCGCCATGTAACCCAAGAGACACAGGAATTGCCCAACCAGAAAAGACTGGGCAAAGGAGGAGAGAACCTCTGCCCTATCTGCCAGGAGCTGGGCTCTGGCTCGGCAAGAGTCGAACTCTGCCCCGAGGAAGCAGATCACCTGCAAAGCCACGAGTTCCAACTTGGCTTTGTAGATTAGGAGGCCAAGTTCGAGACAGATCTTGAGGGCCAGATTCCTGGACCTCTCCACCTCCAACCTGGAGGGACCCATTAAGAGTCAATCATCGAGGTAAGGGTACACCTAGACCACTTGACACCGAAGATGGGCTGCAATGCATTTGGTGAAGACTCGGGGGGGGGGGGCGATGACAGGCTGAATGGCATGGCTTGGAACTCATAGAGGGTTCCCTCCACTCAGAAGTGGAGGAACCTTCGGTGTGACAGATGGATTGAGATGGGGAAGAACGTGTCCTGAAGATCCAGGGAGCAGAACCACACATTTTACTCAACAGATGGTATGATCTGGGACAGAGTTACCACCCAAAAGGTGCGCGACCTGACATACTGGTTCAGGTTGTGCAGATCCAGAATGGGGCGCCAGCCCCCCCATCCGTTTCAGGACCAGGAAGTACCTGGAAATGAACCCCTGGGTTGACTGGGGAATCTGTCACTCGGGCCACTACCTCCTTGAGGAGGAGTTGGGCTATGTCATCTCTCAGAGCTGACCGAGTGTGAACTGAGACCCTTTCCTCACATGGGGCACGGGCTTGGTTTGGCAGGTACTGCTTGAACTCTAGAGGCAGTCCCTGACCAACCACCTCCTACACCCACCTGTCTGGTAACAGCGGACTAGGTGGAAAGGAAGTGGCGGAGCCGGCCCCCCACAGGAGGACCCAGAGCAGTCGTGATGTGTATGGGGTTGGCCACCCCCATCCCCTCACTAAGCAGGCCTAGAAGAGGAGGATCCAGAAATGGGACCACCTGGACCCTTCCCTCCTGGTTTGCGTGCAGACTGCGCAGCTGACTCGGGTCAGGGGCACCAAGACTGGGCCTGTTGCTGTTGCCCAGACTGAAACTGGGGCTGTTTGGCTGAAGGAGCAGAAGGGCAAAAAGGCTTCTTCTTCTGTTTCTTGCAACCTGGGATTCCTTCTGGGCAGACGTAGCAGAGTCCTGGACTTCTTGATACATTCTAGGTGACCGTCCACTCCTGCATCGAACAAGTCGGTACCCAGGAATGGGACATCTGCAAACTTGTGCTGGGTGTCGGCCGCGAATGTCGAGACCCGTAACCAAGCCCTGTGGGGCATGGCAACCGCGGCTGCAACTGAATGGGTACAGGAATCCCCGATGTCCAAGGCCATTTGGAGCTGTTGTCTGGCAACAACCCGGCCCTGGTCCCAGATCTGCTTGACCGTGGTCTGAAAGTCTGTGGGAAGGTGAGGGAGCACCTCATCTAATGAGCCCAACAAGGCGTGGGAGAAGTGTGCCATGATTACAGCCGAGACCCAGCGATGAGGCAGCATAGACCTTTCAGGCGGAGTGATCCAGCTTCTTGGATTCTTTGACCGGTGGTCTATCAGAGTCTCCTGAGTTCCCAACCCACCTGAACACAGACTCGGTCACCACTCCCTCAGTTTAGGGATGCTGTGAAAATCCCAAAAGGGAGCCAGTAGGTACCGTGTACTTGCGGGCCATCCTGGCGGACGGTGCAGGACAGGAGGCTGGGTGCTGCCAGAGCTCCAGAGCTGGGCCAACAATGACTTCAGCTACTGGAAAGGCCTCAATTGGGGAATCCCCCCTTCTGAGGATGTCAGTGAGGGGGCATTCTGCCCATTTTTCAATGGGCTCCATCTTTGTCCCCATTGATTCCAAGATGAAGTGGAGGATGCACATAAAGGAGGTGGGCACTTCCTTGGCAGAAAGACTCATGGCACTGTCGTCCAGAGAATGAGATGTCAAATCCAAGTCCTTGGACTCCGAGGAGTTCAGATACAGCGGTCTGCTACCGGAGTCACTGAGAACCCACCGTGGGCGATCAGGAGTCAGAGTGACGGACAGTCTGTGCGGGAGATCTGAAGTAGACCGAGACTCCTTGGGGGGAGCCCCCAAGGAAGGCTGTTTTGATGGTGTCTCCACCAGAATAGGTGGACAGACTGGCTTTGGCAGAGTCGGGAGTGACGTCGCCGGCTCCGCGAGCGGGGAGGGGGCGATGACCAACTCTGGAGTGGTCAATGTCGGCCTGGAGAGCGACAGCCAGGTAATGACTGGCATAGAAGGGACCACCTTCAGCCCAGCCAGGACAAGCTGCTTCCACAGCATGTCCTCATAGCGCTGACACAACTTGCATTGGAGCCTCCCCTCATCCGAGGAGGATGAGGACGAATGGTGGTGGCGTTGCTTCTTAGAGTGCCGATTATGCGACTTCCTCGCCTTTCAGTCGAGGATGTCCCAGACCTGGACGTCGACTGTTGGGAGAAGGTGGGAAGAACCCCAGTTTCTCCGGGTCAGGGATGACCACTGCCCGAGGCTTCCCAGCCGGCTGGGTCGCCTCATCAGCGAGGTCCGGAAGGACAGGAGTCCTAAATAAGGAGTTGTCAGCCTCCTCGGTCAACGATGGGTTGACAGGGTCGAGGATGATCTTGACCAGATCGTCATCCTGCATTTGGGCCAGCTGACTGGATGGGGGCAATGAGAGGTCAGCGGCCGAGGCCACAACTTCGACCGAAGTTGAAAGAGGAGACTCCTGGGACTGAGATTGCTCTCTGTCCCAAGAGCAACGTCGATGAGACATGGTTTCCCTCGGTTCCTTAGATTTCTTTTTACAGGATCTGGAAATGTGTGAGGCAGAGTCTTCCCTATGAGTGGGAAGGGATTGGACCAGCTCCTTAAAGGAACCTGAGAAAGAGGAGCCCAGTTTTAGAAGAACAAAAACTTAGGGTGAAGACGAGCTCAGTGGCACAAGCCGCTTCTTCTTCGAAGATCTTATATGTTCCAGTTGTTCCGCAGACTCTGCAGCCACAGACGTTGCACAGCAGGCATACTTCAACTTGACCGGAGGGTGCCATTTTTCTGGACATCCAAGCTGGAGATGCATGAGGCAATCATCCAAAATGTTTGGATGTAAGGAACGACAAAAGTCGCAGACCTGAGTATCATGATCGAGACCCAGGCAGTACACACACATGGCATGCGGGTCAGTTCGAGACATTTTCTGCCCGCAGGGACACCGGTGGAACCTGGGTGAGGACTTGTCCTCCATCGCAGTCGCAACAACAAATTTGTTTGGAGAGATTCGGAGAATCTTGATCGGTAGTAAAACCGAGTTTTGGAGCGCCAGGGCCTACTACATGCAGGAGTGAGAAGGAGGGAACCTGTATCTTCCAGCGGAAAGGAAGATCTGGCATCATGGGACAGAGGCGAGGGTTATACCACCTGGGTGGGTGGGAGGAGCAAGCTTGAAGACCTTCCAGCAAGATCTTAAAGGGGAAGGACATGCCAAATAGTGTGGATGAACAATATATCCACGATCCTAAAAAATTTATTTGTTTGGCCTTAGATTTGATTTTAAAGAGTAATTTATTTTTATTTGATGGCCAGTACTATTTACAGTGTAGGGGGGTACTGCTATGGGTTCATTGTTCGCCCCCTCCTATGCAAACCTGTTCATGAGTTGGTGGGGGGGGGTCGATGACCCACATGTGAATCCATTTTATGGGCATGTAACTAAATATATACGCTTTATAGATGATCTGTTGCTTGTGTGGTTGGGTAGTGAGTATGATCTGTATGGTTTTCTAGAATATCTGAACGGAAACCAGGTGAGAATTAAGTTTACAGTAAGTTATAATGAAAGACAAAGTGAATTTCTGGATCTGACTTTACTTTGTGACAATTCCATGCAAATCCAAAGTAAGTCTTATTGGAAGCCCACAAGAGGAAATAACATTTTACATTCTAAAAGTAACCACCCCTCTCATATCTTAAAAAATCTGCCCTTTGGTCAACTAATATGATTGAAAAGGAATAGTTTGACAGAACCAGACTTTCTAGAAGCTAAGGAGGAATTATTTGGCAGATTTAAAGGCATGAGGGTATTCTTAGTCCATTTTACAAAATGTGCTTATGAAAGTTAATCAGTTGAATAGACCAAATTTATTGAACTACAGAGAGCGCAGCAATGTTGATAATAAAATTACATTTGTTACAACATATGACCCCTTAGCTATGGATCTTAAATCAACAGTTACAAAGCACTGGGATATTTTGAATGTGGATAGCGACCTCAAAAAAACTTGTGAAACAGAACCGCAAGTTACCTTTAGAAGGGGAAAGACATTAAAGGATATTTTGGTACAAAGTGAATATGTTAACATTGATAAAGGTAGGAATTGGCTTAGCAACAAGTCACTGGGATTTTTTTTCCTTGCAAATCTTGCATTACTGTACACGTACATCAACAGTATAGTGTAAAACATTTATGAATCCAAATGCAGTGGGGTTACGAGAGATTCACATTCAACATTTTATAACTTGTACCACTAGAGTTGTAATATATGCAATATGGTGTGCAAGTGGACATGTATATGTAGGAGAAACTACTCGACCCATGAAAGAGAGGATCCAGGAACATTTTTGGGCTATTAGGAAGATGGATCTCTCTCATCCAATAGCTAAGCATTTGCATGAAGTTCGAAACAGGGCAAACCATACTGTGAAATATATGGGTATTTATCATGTTCTAATTAAACAAATAGGAGGAAATAGACAGCACACTTAAGATTGGAAAGAGTCTATGTACATTTTTAACCTGAACAGCTTAACACCAAGGGGGATTAATGATAAAATGGAGTGGGAACCAGTCTTATTGAAATCATAAAAATACGGATTCAATGACATTCATGTTGGATGATCAAGTTTACACTACCTCAATAGGAGGTGTTATAGGGTGATGTTTTATTTATGATAGGCAAAGTGTTATGTAGACCTATCTGTAATTGATTTCTTGAAAATATTTTTCAAATTATGATGGACATATATTATTAAGTAGCTGCATCCAAGTTACTTAGTATTTAAAAATGTAATGAATTTGAAGTCTGACAACAGATTTTGCTAATGTTTAGATATGTTTCTATAGATATGTTTTTGTAATATGTGAACTTCTTCAAGAATATCACATATATATATATATGAAAATATTTATACTTCTTCACTATTTTGGAATTTACTCAGAATTTAAGAAGTTAGTACTTACAGTATTAAAGGCGTAGATTTATTTGGCATCAGTATATGCTGACATGTATTTTAAATAAACACTTACTCTATTATTAATAACAAAAATATTGTTATATAAAAATATAAATTTGAAGTTTTGCCTAAGGGGTAGTTTTGCAGAACTTATCTTGCAGTATCTGACCCAGTGATACTCTAATGAAAAGGAAATTTCCATAAAATTAATTGATTTGAGTGATCATTGGTTTCAGTGATACACCAGGCTTTTTTCTCTTAAACTACAACAACTTGACAATTTATGGTAAATATATGATTTAACAATTGAAGTAAATAATTGATTCATTATGAGCTTTGTTGTTTGCACATGGTGTGGAGGTCTTATAAATTCACAAAGTTAGATTGTGAGTCACGCCCCTGACAAAGAGGTCTTGTTGCCTCGAAGCACTGGGCTGGTCAGATACTGCATCTGAACCTGACTACACTTTGTATTTTTTTGCATTAAGGTAATTCACCATGTTTGCTGGATGTAGCTATATTTTTAAACACAGTAAAATTCATTTTTATTCGCTGACCTTTTGAGTGCCTCCTGACTGGCGGCCTAAAGTGCAGGACACCTTAAAGGGATCTCTTGACTAGAGATAACTGAGCCACCAACATATTCTGTACTGGTTCATGACAGGCAGAAATTGTACTCAGGTGTACCTTTACTGTCGAGTATTGCAATCCTGCATTTGACAGATCTAGGAGGTACTCTAACACCTTACTTGGTGGGCAAGCAAAGAGGTCCAGGGTGGACTTTGCACACCAAATGGAAAACCACTTCCACTTTGCTGTTTAATTCTTCCTAGTAAATGGCTTGTGCGTGGCTAAGAATAGTTCTGAGATTCCCTCAGAGATGTTAAACCTACCCACTTCTATCTCTTCAGGAGCCAGGCATGGAGATGAAGGAATCATAGGTTGGGATGGACCACCGGACGTTGTGTCTAGAGGTCCATCTGTAGGGGAAGTTGTCTCGGAGGGACTTCCAATAATCCATTGATTAACGTAAACCATATCTGACCAGGCCAGTATGGGGCAATGAGAATCATGCTACCCCCGTGCCTTTAATTTGAGCAGCACCCTCTGAATTAGGGAAGAGGAGGAAATGCGTACAGAAAGCGTCTTGTCCACCACAGTCTGAATGCATCCTGACAGAAAGTGCCAGGTTCTGGATTTCTGGAGCAGAATAGAGGCAGTTTTGCGTTGAGTGGGGACACAAAATAGTCCAGGTCCGGAGTGCCCCACTCTTCGAACAGTGATGCATGATGTTTGAGTAGAGAGAACACTTGTGTGGACCCACCTTTGTTCTGCTGAGGCAGTCCGACAGATCATTCTGGATTCCCGGCAGGCAGACTGCCTGGATCGGGGCATCATGCTCAAGACACCACTCCCACACTCTCATGGCTTCTGTGCACAGAGGGTAAGAGTGTGCTCCACCCTGCTTGTTGATGTAGTACCTCACAGCCTTGTTGTCCATCTGAAGGAGTATTACTGTGTGACACATGACATCCTTCAGGGCTTAGACAATGTACAGAACAGCACTCATCTCCAGGACATTTATGTGTAGATGGGACTCCTCCTGGCTCCACAGACCCTGGGTGTGGAGGTCCTGAAAGTGAGCTCTCCAACTGGTCAGAGATGCATCCGTGGTGATGGTGATCTGTGTCTCTAGTGGGGCAAAGGAAAAACCTTGGAGAAGGTTGTCTTCCTGAGTCCATCAGGTGAGTAACTTCATTAGAGGCTCTGTCACCTTGATGTGGAAGGATTGTGTGTGCGTGGTAGGGGACCACTGAGTGCTGAGCATCCACTGTGTGGTTCTCAACTGCAAGCGGGCTCGGGACACCATGAAAATGGACGTTGCCATGAGACCTAGCATCCGCTCTATTGAGAGAGCTTGAACAGAGTTGTTCTCCTTGATGAAGTGAGCCATCTAGAGAATGTCATTCCTCCTGCCTCTGGAAGGAAAGCTCTTGCTCTGGAGGTGTCCAGAAGAGCTCCTATGAAGAGAAGTTGTTGGAAGGGCTGAAGCTGCAATTTTTCTAGTTTCATCAGAACTCCCACGGATGTAAGGAACTTGGAAGCTATAGAGACCGCTTCCTGTGTCTCCTGTCTGGAAGGGCTCACTAGGAGCCAATCGTCCAGGTACAGCTACACCTGAATGCTGAGTTTTCTGAGATGCGCCACAAGTATTGCAAAGCAATTTGTATAGACTCATTACACTGAGGAGAGCCCAAAGGACAGGACTCTGAATTCATAGTGCTCACCCAGGGCTACAAAGCATAGATACTTGTGGTGGCTTGGGTGCATTGTGCTGGTAGGCATTCTGCATGTCCAGAGATGCCAACCAGTCATTTTGATGAATGAGTGGCAGCAGCGTTCCCAGCAATATCATCTTGAATTTTTCTTTGAACAGGTATGTGTTTAGCATCCTTAGGTCTAGAATAGGGTGCATACCACCTGTTTTCTTTGGAACTAGGAAATAATAGGAGTAGAAATCTGTGTCCGTTTTGCCTGCAGAACCACTTCTACTGCCTTGTTGTTCAGAAGGCCCTGAATCTCAGAAGCAAGGAGCTCTGACTGAGTGGTAGACAGCTTGGGCTGTCGTTTGGGTGCATGATCCGGGGGAGTCTCTGAGAAATTGAGAGAGTATCCCTCTCGAATTATCCTGAGGATCCATTTGTCTGTTGTGACTGACTTCCACTGGTTGTAAAACCGAGTCAGATGACCCCCTACCGCTGAAGAGGAGCCCCCCTCAGGCAGTGGAGGTGGGACCTGGGCCAGGTATTCAGAGGGTAGCACTGGGCACCTTTGAGGCCTGTGCCTTCTGCTGCATTTTCTTTTGTGGCCTAGGGGTTTGTTTTTTGTTAAAAGATCCTCAGCCTTTACCTTGAAAGGACTGCCAGTTATGAAACTGTCTGTGGCTTCCACCTTGCTGAGGGGTGGCGGGAGCTGGTCTGGCAGTACTAATAGTAGTCCTGGTCTTCTGAGTGACCTCCAGTGCCTGCTCCACTTGTGGACCAAACAGATAAACACCTGTCAAAGAGGAAATTCATTACTCTTTGCTGAGCATCATATGTGAAGCCTGAAGTCCTTAGCCAGGAATGCCGCCGGGTACAGATCCCAGCCACTGCTGCTCTAGAGGCAGTGTCAAAGGCATCCACAGCAGCTTTTAGTTGCTGATTGTTTGACTCAGTGCCTCTGGTAATGGTCTGAGGAAGCTCAGTGTTGGTGTTTGACTCTGGGAGAGCCTCGACCATTGCCTTGAGCAAATGCCAGCAGGTATACTCATAATGGGAGAAATGGTCCTGGTAACTAGCAATCCTTATGCCCAAGGTAGCAGCAGCAAACACTCTCTTCCCAAGAGTGTCTATTTTACCAGATTCTTTATTTACCGGATGAGCCACAGATTCCTAGTGGAACAAGGCTTTGTCATTTTCTGCAAGAACCACCAGGGCATCTGCGAAGGCTTGAGAAGCAAGGATTGGCCTATCCCTAGGGGGAATGTACTTCCTGTCTATAGACTTAGCCATGAAAGGAATAAGTGCTGGTCTGCCCCACACCACTTGTGAAAGAGTCTCAAAAGAGGGTTGCACTGGTGGTGTCAGGTCCACAAAAATTTCAGGAACATGCAGGTATTTTAGGCGCAAAAGCTTCCCAGGGTCCACCTCAGAAGTCTGGAGAGCCAGGGTGGAATTCATATTCTTCAGCAGAGATTTAAATGAGAGGTCTTCAACCACAGGTTCAGCTGAAATAGAGGGTTTACTCTCTATCCCATAAAATGAGTCTTCATCCACATCATCTGTTATGCATAGATCAGGATCAGATTCATCATAGTCCCCCTCTACTCCAAAAGGGATAGCAAAGGTAGAAGAAGAACAGTGAAGAGCCAGAGGTGCCACTCCTGGGACTGGAGTTGAGAACCCCGGCACCCGTGTTGGAGCCGGCACTACAGCAGGAGCTGTACGTGGCACCACAGTAGGTGCCGAACGAGCGACTGCAGTCCCCGATCCCAACACCGGGACACATGAGGATTGCGATACTACCAAAGACCTGAAACTATGAAGAGGAGTAGGGAGAGAATGTAGTACCTGTGCTGGCCCCTGCGCTGCAGCCATGAGAGGGGGAAAGGCATGGGGGAGCAGCGTCAATGGCACTGAAGGCACCGAACGATGAAGCTGACCCAAACGCTCCACCCGTAGACCAGTGGTCCCCAGGCTCGAAGGCCCTGGGGCCAAA
This sequence comes from Neoceratodus forsteri, assembly GCA_016271365.2. NCBI lineage: Eukaryota > Metazoa > Chordata > Ceratodontiformes > Ceratodontidae > Neoceratodus > Neoceratodus forsteri. The sequence continues at coordinate 1,332,203,709 of CM057455.1, read as the reverse complement.
TTTGTAGGCAAGGGCAGTCAGGACAACCGCAGAACCCACTGTTCCATCAGAGTGGACCAATGAGGAAACTGCTCACTGGAAGACCCCCCAGGGAGCAGGTAGGGACTCCGGAGCCAAGGAGTGTGGCCGCTAGGGACTGAGGCCACAGGCAACCTGGTTGCAGCCAGGGTTGGCCTACAATCCTCTGCTACTGAAGACCCCCAAGCAGATGCACCAGATGCACCAGAGGGTGACCTCGAGCGGTACCGTTTCTTCGACCGGTGGGAGGAAGAAGAGCTCGAAGCTGAGCCCCCAACCAGCATCAGGAATGGGCCAACTTCTTTTTGTGCTTTCGGGTGGACTGCCTTTCCTCCCGAGTACTGGACTGCCCGTGGTCAGACCACCCCCCCTCTGAAGAGGGCAGCGACTGGACCCAGCCCCGCTGCTAAAACAACTTTAAAGCAAAGTCTCCCTACCATCACTGACACCATTCATAGTAGACTCTGTCGATGGTGAGCTGAAGATTCCTTTTCTTCAATATTTCTTTTCTTTTTTTTTTTTAAATAAAACTACTAAATACACTAAACTAAATAAAATACTGAATGGCTAAAGCTGCTGTAGTATAGATGTGATGATTTGACTTGCAGCAGGCAAACAACGTCGTCATTGAAGTGCACTCGATGGAGGGAAAAAAGGAACTGAGGCAGTTGGAGGGTCAATGCAAAGATAGCCTATATGGCCGCAATCCAGTCTCATGGTGCCGCGCATGTGCGGTCCTACCTTGGCACCGGCCCTCCTACATAGAATCATAGAAGTTGATGGCAGATAAGGATCGCAAGGCCCATCCAGTCTGTCCATTTCTTTTTCTACCTTATAAATCTGCTGTCGGCCTTTGCTCTGTCAATGGCCTATCTATTCATACTCATCTTTATTTCTCCCTTATGCCTATCCCATGCCTGTTTGAAGCCCTGCACAGTATTTGTATCCACCACTTCCTGAGGTAGGCCATTCCATGCATCCATCACCCTTTCTGTGAAACAGAACTTCCTCACATTACCCCTTAATCGGCCTCCCTCTAATCTCATGCTGTGTCCTCTTGTCCTGCTATTTTTCTTATATTGAAACATGTTAGATTCTTTCACCTTGTTAATGCCCTTAAGGAGTTTGAATGTTTCGATCATATCACCTCTCTCCCTCCTTTGCTCTAGGGTATACATTTTGAGCTCCATTAATCTGGCCTCATATGTTTTCTGTTGCAGTCCCTGCACCATTTTGGTTGCCCTTTTCTGGACTGCCTCAATTTGGTTAATGTCCTTCTGAAGGTGTGGCCTCCACTACTGCACGCAGTACTCCAGATGGGGCCTAACCAGTGTCTTGTAAAGAGGGATTATTACCTCCCTCTTTCGACTTATGATACCCCTACTAATACACCTCAACATCCCCCTAGCCTTACCTACTGCTTTAGTGGTTGCTTGGATGATTTCAGGTCATCAGTGATGATGATGCCCAAGTCTCTTTTTTCCCTTGTGACTGCCAGCAACTCCCCTCCCAGCCTATAGGTGGCTTCAGGGTTTCTCTTCCCTATGTGCATGATCTTGCACTTCTTTGCATTAAACCTCAGTTGCCACTCTTCCGAACATTTTGCCAGTTTATCCAGATCTCTTCTCATTCTGCCCACCCCATCTGGATCATCTACTCTGTTGCAGATCTTCGTGTCATCTGCAAACAGATGCATCTTACCCTCCAGTCCATCTGCAATGTCATTGATGAAGATATTGAAGAGGACTGGCCCCAGGACTGATCCCTGAGGTACCCCACTTGTGACTTGCATCTCTTCTGACTGTATACCATTTACCACAACTCTCTGTTTTCTGCCCGTCAACCAGTTTGCCACCCAGTTGACCAACTTCTGACCCACCCTGAGCCTACCCAACTTATTAATCAATCTTCTATGTGGAACAGTTTCGAAAGCTTTGCTGAAGTCAAGATAGGCGACATCAACTGCTCCCCCTTGGTCCACCACTCTGGTTACCCGGTCAAAGAAATCTATGAGATTAGTTTGACAGGACCTTCCTTTTGTAAACCCATGCTGTCTTGGATCCTGTGCTCTTATGGATTCCAGTTGTTGCACTATCCTTTCCTTAAGGAGTGCCTCCATAATCTTGCCCACTACTGAGGTAAGACTGACTGGTCTATAGTTCCCCGCCTCCTCCCTGCTACCATTCTTGTGAAGCGGGATCACATGAGCTCTTCTCCAGTTTTCTGTGACCTCTCCTGTGATCAGAGACTCACTAAACAGTTCTGATAATGGCTCTGCTAGTTCCACCCTTAGCTTCTTTAGAACCCTGGGATGTATGCCATCAGGTCCCACTGCCTTGTCAACTCTGAGCTTATCGAGCTCTTGTAGGACCCTTTCTTTTGTGAAGGGACTACTGCACCCCCCCCGTGTCCATGGTGCTGAGCTGTGGGCCCTGCCCTACCTTCTCTTCAGTAAATACTGAGCAGAAGAATCTATTTAGGATAGATGCTTTTACATGGTCCTTGTCCTCACATGCCCCCTTATCTCTTTTGATCTTAGCAATACCCCCTCTGAACTTTCTCCTTTCACTAATGTATCTATAGAAAGTCTTGTCACCTTATTTTACTATTTGTGCTAGTGTTTACTCAGTTTGGGCCTTTGTCTGCCTTACTGCCTTCCCTGCTTCCCTTAGGGAAGTTTGGTATGCCTCCCTATCTTCATCCCCCTGCGTTCCCTTTTATTTCCTGAAGGCCAGCCTTTTGGCCCTGACCTTTTCTGCTACTGTTTTTGAGAACCAAAGTGGTTTCCTTCTTCTTTTGCACTTCCTTTTCTCTCTAACACTATGGGATGTTGCTTCAAGTATTGCATCTTTAATGCTTGCCCACTATGCCTGTACCCCCTCACCTGTGTTTCTTTTTGCCAGGGCTAGCTTAACTCTGTCGGCCATCTTATCAAAGTCAGCTCCTCTGAAGTCCCATATTTTTGCCTTGGAATGGGATGATTTAGTTCTAGTGGCCAAATTGAACCATACCATGAGATGGTCATTGGCCCCCAGGTGACCTTCTACCTGGTGATCTGTGATCCTTTCCCTATTAGTCAGTATTACATCTAGGATAGCCCTGTCTCTTGTGGGTTGTTGTACTGTACCAGTTGTTTGAGGCCCTCCCCTTGCAGGGAATCCACCATGTGTCTAGTTCTGGCAGATGTTCCTGCTGGTACTGACCAAAATGTATCTGGCATGTTCAAGTCTCATCTCCCATTATCAGAACCTCCCCTTTAGCTGTCATGTTTTCTATATCTTTATTTATTTTATTTATTTATTTAATTTATTTATTCTAGGATTACAAGTACCTTTGAGCCAAGGCTCTTTTACAAAGGTTCCATGTCAGAAATAACAAACAACAAGGAAGCAACAGTGAAATAACAGTAAACAATTCATGTACAACAGTGCTATTGAAAGGGGTCAATTATAGTGAGATTAAGGTGTAGAGGAGGAGGAGAAGTGTAGGTAGTTAACAGAGGCAGTGATAGTAAAATGGTGAACACAGCTAGGACGCATGTGCCCACTAGGAATGGGTAGGGTCAGGCGCCCGGGGGTGGCAGAGAAACAGGGATGAGAGGAGAGGGGGAGGATGAAGATGCAGCCAGAGGCATTTGTCGAAAAATAAATGGGAAGGAGAGATAGAAGAGAAGAAGGAGCAGGGTGAGGAAGGGAAATAAGTGATATAATGGGGCAAGGAGAGACTAATGAGGTGGTATGAAGACCTGAGATTTGAAGTGGCGCCTCAGGAGCTAGGGGAGGGGGCCTGGGGGGGGGGCCTGGGGTTAAGCAGTATATAAGTTAGGATTAAAGCTGTATAGGTCATCAGCTAGGAGAGGCAGTCACAGGAGCTAGAGGCAATGAGATGGGCCTGGAGCCTGGTTTTGAACAGACCTAGTGTTGAGGCAGAGGAGATGGTGTGGCTGAGACCATTCATCCATAGAGGAACCCTATAGGCAAAGGAGCATTGGTCCTGTGTAGTTTGACAGCGAGGAACTTGTAGAATCTGGGTTGGTGAGCTCCTGGTGTTCTGTCAGTTGGGGTTTTGATGTAACAAGGCAGTAACCCCGGGGTGGGGGTGGTTTAGGCCAAGGTTGATTTTCCCCGCCATAGCACATGTGAGATACTCTATATGGTTGGAGAGTTGGAGCCATCCGGATTGTTCATAAAGGGCACAGGTGTGGGTGAGGTGGTGGGCACCAGTTGTGAGTTGGCATGCTTTGTTAAGTGCAGTTGTTATACGTCTGAGGGCGAACGTCATGGTGGCGCCATAGATAATGAGGCCATAATCAATAACTGATACCACAGAGCTCTGGACGGCTTCTAACAGTAATGTGTGTATGTCTTCCCCCCGATCTGGGGGCCTGTAGACAACCCCAGTTCGTATGGCTGTCCCATTTCCTGTTTCCAGGGTGACCCACAGTTCTTCTGGCTCTTTATGTGTATTCTGAATTTCTGTAGCTTTGATATTTTCATTGACATACAGGGCCACTCCACCCCCCTGTTTTTGCACCTTGGTCTCTTCTGAACAGTACATAGCCAGGTACTGAAGTCTCCCAAGTGTGGTTACTGGTAAACCACGTCTCGCTAATTGCTACTATGTCAAGTTTAGCCTCTGTCATTATTGCCCGCAGGTTTGGGATCTTGTTTCCCAGACTGTAAGCATTTGTGTACATGATTTTCCATTGGCCAGATTTTGGTGTGTTAGTTGTTGGTTGAGGTCTGGAGCTTCCCCTGTGCGTCGTATGGGGAGCCGGACCTTTTTCCTTACGTGGTGATGCAAATAAGCTGCAAACATGCTGAACTCCTGTTTGACCACTAGCTGAGGGGGGAAGGGTGTTCTTCCCATTCGACGTATGGGGTGCTGCACCCCCTCCCCATTTGCTAGTTTAAATATTCTGCAAAGACGTCAAACTTCTGCCCCAATGCACTGAAGATTTTTGGCTCCTGCTGGGTCCTAGCACCTCCGGCATAGTCCCATTAGTGTGAATGAGTGGTGGAGACTTTTCGTCTAGGAAGATTTAATAGTTCTAGCTTTTATAGTTGCTATTGGAATGAAGATTTAACTGTTTCTCTTTGATTGCCTTCCGTGCTGCACTTGGCTATTGTGGCATCATTTGCACTGTGAAAGTTGCACTCTGATTGGTGCAGTATTCATTGTGATGTACCCAACATGGTAAGATATCCTTTGCAATATAGCCAAGTCACAAGGTAGCACAATATATTGCGAGTTGGGTATAACATATCACTTTTTATCTTGTCACGTGCACCTCCACTGGTGTTGCATAAATAGAGCTACCAACTTTAATGAACTAGCAGAGCTCCACACAGCAAACAGGAAATCTCTTTTTAATACTGTAAATAGCAATTACTATTTGTTTTCAGAAGTATGATAATAGTCTGTGGAATGTTTCTAGATGTCATTTGTGGGACAGTACTGTACTTGGGGGATGCCACATATAATACTTCCCCCCCCCCCCACCAACCCTGCTAATTTTATACCTATGCTGTCTGTTATATACCTAGTTGCTGACACTGCTATAGTTGTGTTAATTTCTCTGCCTCTCCCCATCTCTCGCACTTCTACCTCCTTATACTGCTGTGCTCCTCTGACTGGCTCCCCCCTCTCTGTTACTAACCCATCCTTGCTCCCTTGGCTGTGCCTCCATTTCTACCAAGCTGTTTCTCTCCCCTACTTGCCACACTCCCCTTCTTGTGCATAACTGCCCCCCCCCGTATCTCTCTCTCTCTCTCTCTCTCTCCCCTCCTCCTATAACCCGATTTCTGTAGCCTAGCTCCCTCCCTAGTTACCTCCCACAACACTTATTATCCTCCCTCACCTTCCTATTTATTTCTCCACAGCTCCTCCTAATTATTCTTCGGGGCATCCTGCCCTTGGAGCCGTGTGGGGGGCCAACCGCCATCAAACAAGGTATGACACACAGCGCTGTCTGTGAGAATGCCCAGCTTCTGGTTGGAATCTCAAACTTGGCGCCATTTCTGAACGTCCTGTCGGCTTCACTCTGTATTGTGTTTAGACTCTAGTTCTTTAGGGTGCAGTTGTGAAATAATGATTTGGAGCTGAATTCTGCTCCATAGTCGGGAGCAGCAGCTGCACATTTTAAAAATTAAAAGATTAGATTCTGAGCCTAATCTTGCTCCATAGTCGAGTGCAGCAGCAGCAGCTGCACATTTTAAAAAGGAAAAGATTTATATGGCGCTGAATCTCGCTCCATAGTTGGGGGCAGCAGCTGCACTCTTTAAATAAATAAAAGATTTGGAGCCGAAGTTTACGCTACATGGCTGCTTGGTTTAAATTCACAGCGCTTGCCACCATAGATGTCTAATTCTGCTGCGCTGGCAGGATCTAGGATTCTCTGCCCACCCCCAATACCGTCCCACCCTTAGCTGGCTTTGTTTATATTTGTTTACACAAGCATGAAATATCATGTGTCTGGGGGTGTTTCGATCTGCTCACTTTTTCATCTGCAGATACCTCCACTAGAGGTCGCCACCCCATTGACTTGCCCAGCACACTCTCTGCTGGTTCGCTGATCCCAATCTCTAGCTCTGACTCTTCTCCTCCTGGGTATTTCCCATTCTTCTTTCTCTCTTGGGATCCTGCCTTCTCGTGGTTACTGCTTGCTCATCCTGATTCCTAATACCCTTCTGGTCAGATATTTCCTTCTTATCCCTCCTCTCCCCTGTCCCTTAGCTCACTTACTTAGATTATACCTTGTCAATTGCTCGCATTACTATTAATTATTGCCAATTCTGGCTCTGTCTCCCTACTAGGATGTCAGGAGTGGCTTTGTGCTATCTGCCCTGCGCATTCTTTGCCCTACTTGCCCTTGACTCCCTATCCCTAGTTACAGGGACCCCCACACACAGGTTTGAGGGGGCTCTTAACAATTTCACCTACTCCAACATGCTCACTGAGAGTTACTCCAGGCCAACTCCTTAGATGCACCTTAGCTACTATCTCATAGGGACTCTCCTTAGGTTCTTTGTAAACAGGAAACTTAACTCCACTGTGCACCTATCTTGGTCCATTGTGCTTGCTACACTATGAGTTATTGTTCTATCCCTTACCCTAGCTGGGGACATTGAGTCCAACCCCGGCCCGGTGGTCAATCCCAACCTAACTAATTCCTACTCTGGACATCTCCTGCCCCAGGCCCAGGGCCTGACCTTTGCCCATCTCAATGTCAGAAGTCTTATATCCAATCTCACAGAGCTTGATGCCTGGATTCCGGTCAATAATCCTGATATACTCAACCTTTCTGAAACCTGGCTGAAACCTACTGTCTCTGAAGTTAGTTGTACAATACCAAGCTATAACATGTGCGAGGCTGACAGACCTTCCTCTAAAAGGGGGGGGTAGTCTGGTGTTGCACTATAAGTCTCACCTGAGCGTTTCTCTTCTGCCTACACCTCCTCTAAATAATGGTGAGGTATTACACTCCCTCCTTCTACCTGGGGGTGCTAAAAAACTGCACATCTTTGGAGTATATATTCCACCTCGTAATAGCAAACTTGGTCTTGAAGAGCTTATTGACCTAATTCTTACTGAATCCAAGAAAAATGAGGTGATCTGTCTAGGCAATTTTAACCTCAAATGGCTCGATCTTAACTCTTCTCTTCTTGCCTCTACCATCAGGAAGGCTAACCTCTTTCAACTCATCTCGTTTCCTACTAGGATCTTGCAGAACGGATCCTGCCGTACTCTGATTGACTGGATCCTCACCAACTGGAAGAAAAAATTACTCACCTTAGTAATGTTGTTTCTTCTAATGGAGTCTTGCTATATTCTGACATATGCAGTGAGTCCCAACCTTCGAACTGCCCCGGAGATGAAAGAGTTAACTTTCCATGCCAGGCATGGAACGCTGAGCTTGAGCTCAGTTGAGACTCTGTCTGTTGTTCTTCAAACTCAAACCGTCAGATCTTTACAAGCTAAACTCACTAAGGTCCTGTGTGGAAGCTGTAAACCTACACTAGTCAACTGGCTACTAAACATAAGAACACATTTTTTGGTCCCAAAACAAAGACTCAAGTCAGGAGACTCAAAATATGAAAAACACAACACCAACTCACCCCAAGAAAGGAGGGGTGAAAAACAACAAGGTGGGCACCTACTAAGTGCCAACACTGCACTGCCCACCCACATCCCAAAAACAGAGGTTCTGAGAGGGGCAGGCGGGAGGTCAGAATATAGCAAGACTCCATTAGAAGAAACAACATTACTAAGGTGAGTAATTTTTTCTTCAAACAACATGAAGTCTTGCTATATTCTGACATATGCAGACTACAAAGCAGTACCTCCATGGAGGAGGGCAGAACCTACTTAGGAAATAGGCTCTGAAGCACAACTGTGCCAAACTGAGCATCACTCCTAGCCTGGATGTCCAGGGAGTAATGCTTGGTAAAAGTGTGAACTGTTTTCCAGGTAGCTGCTTGACATATCTCTAGACTAGGGATGTCCCTGGCAGCAGCCAGAGAAGCAGCTGTACCTCTGGTAGAGTGAGCCCTCAGGCCTGAGGGAGGAACCTTAGTTTTTCATAGCAAAATTGGACACAAGAGACAATCCACCTGGCAATGGATCTTTTAGTGGCAGGTTTCCCTTTACCAACCTCACCATAAGTGAGGAACAGTTGGAGGGAGTCAAACCTGTGACCCTTGGTACGCTCTATGTAGTAACTAAGGGCTCTTTTCACATCTAAGCTGTGCAGCCTCCTCTCACCAGAGGAGGAATGGTCAGTGAAGTACACTGGAAGAGAGATAGATTGATTAAGTTGGAAATCTGAAACCACCTTAGGCAAGAACTTCCTGTTAGTCCTGTGGACCACCTTATCTCTGTGAAAGGAGATAAAATCAGGCTCCACTGACAAAGCTTGTAATTCACTTATGCATCTGGCAGAAGTGATGGCTACCAGAAATACAGTTTTCCAAGTCAAGTACTTAAGCTCTGCTGAAGACAAAGGCTCAAAGGGGGGTTGCATAAACTGAGAAATGCAAACATTAAGGTCCCAGGCGGGGGCAGGGTCCCTGAATGGAGGGTTGGTGTGAAGCAATCCCTTGAAAACTTGGAGAATACAGGGTGAGCAGAAAGAAGAGGGCTTACCTGCTGAAATAAAAGCAGACACAGCTGCTAGATGCACTTTCAGGGTAGGCCTCAGCCCCAAGGTATTTAAGTGGACCATATAATCCAGGACTGTGGGCAATCAGCAGATTCTGGGAAATATGCTTTCCAGAGCACCATATGGAAAACCTTTTCTATTTGGAATTATAAGTAGCCCTGGTGGAAGGTTTTCTAGAAGCCTTCAGGATATCCATTACACCTTGGGAGAGGTGTAAATCAGCAAACTCTAACTCTTCAAGAGCCAGGCCTTGAGATTGAGAGATTTGAGGTTCGAGTACCAAACCCTCCCCTGAGAACAGGTTAACAGGTTGTAATTCCTGGGAAGACACAGGGGAAGATGGACTGCTAAGTACAGTAGGATTGGATACCAGGGCTGTCTGGCCCAGTCTGGAGCAATCAGGATCATCTTGCAAGGTTGAGATCTGATTTTGACTAGCACTTTGAACAGGAGAGGGAAGGGGGGAAAAGCATAGAGAAACCTCCCTTTCCAATTGAGAACTAAGGCGTCCAGAGGGACTGAGCCCAACACTGGGGGCCTGCAGCAAAAAAGGGGAAGTTGGTGATTGTCTGGGGCTGCAAAAAGATCTATCTGCGGGGTGCCCCATCTGGAAAATATCACCTCCAAGACCAGGGGATCCAGTGACCATTCGTGATGGCCCTGGGAAATCCTGCTGAGAGCATCTGCCAGGACATTGTCCTTGCCTGAGAGGTGAACTACCATAAGGGAGGTGTTCAGGGAGTAAGCCAGAGACCACAACTTCATTGCTTCGGTGCACAGGGCCGTAGACCGAGTGCCTCCTTGCTTGTTGATGTACAACATTGTGGTGGCATTGTCTGTTCTGACCTGTACAACTTTGTTCTGAACAGATTTGGAAAAAGCTTGAAGTGCTAGAAATACTGCTCTGAGTTCCAACAGATTGAAGTGGAGCAGAGATTCCTGAGGGGACCACAACCCCCTGGGTGGTTTGGTCGCCCATGTGAGCTCCCCACCCCAAGAGGGATGCATCTGTAGTAATGATTAACGAGTGAGACTGAGTGAGAAAAGGAACCCTTTGTCTCAGATTGCTCTGATCCTGCCACCACTGTAGGGCCTGGATCAGGGTTTGAGTTACTGGGATCAATTTGGTCAGAGGGTCCTTCCTTTGAGATCAAAAGGCTCTCAAATGGAACTGAATGTCCCTCATCTGAAATCTTGCTCCCTGCACTACTGCTGTAGAAGCAGCCATGTGCCCTAGGAGCTGTAGAAAATGCCTTGCTGGTCCGAGACACCTGCAGGGTGAATGAGGAGGCCAGAGAGACCAGGGTCCTTGCCCTGTCCAAGGGAAGGAAGGCTCTGGCTTTCTCTGTGTCCAGCTCTGCACCTATGAAAGTGAGGAGCTGGACAGGCTCTAGAACTGACTTTGAAAGATTCAGAAGGAAACCTAAAGAGGTGAGCAGTTGCTGAGTTATCTGTAGGTGTAACTTGACTTGGTCTGGGGACTGGCCTACTATAAGCCAGTCGTCCAGGTAAGGGAAGATGGCAATTTTCTGCCTTCTTAGAGAAGCAACTGCTACTGCCAGGCATTTTGTGAATACCCTTGAAGCAGAGGTGAGGCCAAACGGCATTGCTCTGAACTGGTAATGGCCTGAGGGCAGCTCGAACCTGAGGTACTTTCGATGGGAGCTTCTGATGAGAATATGGAAGTAGGCATCCTTGAGGTCAGGGGCACGCTAGCCAGTCCCTGGCCTTAGAGAGGTAGAATAATTCCCAGATTCACCATTTTGAATTTTGGTTTTAAAAGGTGCTTGTTTAAGTATCTGAGATCCAGGATGGGCCGCCATTCTCCTGTCTTTTTTGGGGTAAGGAAGTACCTGGAGTACAACCCTTTGCCCTGGTGTAGGGGTGGAACCCTTTCCACAGCTCTGAGAGCCAGGAGGGAAGAGACCTCTGCCTCTAGGGCAAGTGCCTCTGATGGATTTGCAGGTGGAAAGGATCTGGTTCTCATCTTTGGAAACTTTTTGAAGCTGAGAACCAGTCCCTGGCTTACTACTTCCAGGACCCATTTGTCTGATGTCAGAGACTCCCAGTCCTGGACAAAGTAAGCCAGCCTGCCCCCTACAGGTAGCTGAGAATCGGCCCTGGCAACCCCATCAGGGTGCCTGTTTGGCAGGGGCTTTGGGCTGAGGGGTGGAAGCAGGCCTGCTTGTACCCCGTCTGCCTCTCCCTCTAAAGAACCCCCTCTGGGCATAAGCAGAAGAGGAGGCCTGGGCTTGGTAAAAAGGCCTATGAAAAGGCCTGCCCCTGCCCCTGAGAAGCTGCCTTTGAGGAGTGGCCTGCCTTTCCTTGGCCTGTGCACTCCTATAGGTGGTCCTATATTCATCCATTTTCTTCATGTAATTCTCTGTTTGCTCCCCAAACAGAGAATTACCCATAACAGGAAAATCCATGGCCTTAGTCTGGGTATCCTGTGACAGGCTAGTACATATGAGCCAAGACATTCTTTGAAGTGCCACAGATGTAGCCATGACTCTAGAAGACAAATCATTGGAGTCTACTGCAGCATGGAATTGCACCTTGGATGCCTCAACACCATCAGCAGCCATCTGCTCCAGCTCCTTGGCAAGCTGGCCAGGGACCTGTTTTGCTAGGGTCATAACAGTGTCCCATCTGGATTTTTGATACCTAGCAGTATAGGCCATATAATTGGCCTGTCTGAGTCCCAAGGATGCTGCCATGTACTGTTTCTTTGCCATGGCATCAATCCTCCTGGAGTCCTTGTCCGGGGGTGTGAAGTCAAGGGAATGTTTTCCTTATCACAGGCTGCAGCTTGCACTACCCCAACATGGCTGCATTGTTGTGTAAGGAACTCCGTGTCTGAGCCTGACAATGTATACCTCTTGTCCATTCTTTTATCCACAGGTAGTATAGTGTTAGGAGTCTTTAAAATGTTAAATGTCTGTTTCCCAAAAGATTTGTGCAAGGGAATAGACAGCCTCATAGACTCTGGGATATCCATCATTTCTACATAGTCAGGCTCCTCCTGGTCATCCACAGCTTCCTCCATAGGAAGCTGGAGGGTTTCAGCCACTTTTTTATAGAACATGAAATGGGAGGGGGACTCAGAAAGCCTAGGAGGAGACACCCCTGAAGGTCTGTCTGGGGAGATGTCTGGGTCAATGGGCACATTCAGACTTTCAAATCCACATTCACTTTCCTCCGGTTCATAAAACTCCTCTAACTCATAATCTTGAACCGGTGGAACCGGCCGAACCGAGTGCCTGCCTGATGGTGCTGGTTCGGTCGGAACCGGGGAAAGCGACTGAACAATTTTGATCACTTTGGCTATCTCTTCAGCGGTTGTAGAGGAAAGTTTTGGCTCCACACCAGCTGACTTTTCTTTTCTAGTTCTTTTAGCCGGAACCAACTTCTCAGAATCGGCTCTCCTTTTGCCCGAAGAAGTCTCGCCCTGGTCAGAGGGCACTCCTTCTGGTTCGGTTTGAACCGAGCCAGGCTGGCCATCCAGTTCAGCGGACTTTTTGGCCTCCCTTTCCCTGAGCCTACCATCTCTCTTTTCTAGGGTAGCTGCAGGGAAATTTTTGCAAATCTGGCAGTCTGCACTGAGATGGTCAAACCCCAGACAATAAACACAGGTGGTGTGGGGGTCAGCCTTGGCAAAGACTTCCCCACACACACTGCAGTGTTGAAACCCAGTGGGTCCGGTTTTTCTTTTGGGTTTCTCAGACACAGTGCCAGTCCTAACCAAACTTACCCTTTTATGGCAATCCGCCAGGCAAGACCCTCTTATCGGTTCCCAACCGTGTCACGGGTCGTGGAAAAAACCGTAATAAAATCCGTTTTTTTTTAGAACTGATAAGAACCGGTAACCACACTCTAAATCACAAATTAAGATTTTTTAAACAACTTGATCGGTTCAAACCGAACCGATAAACCGTTTACAAGTTCCACACAGAATAGAAATAATGTAAAACCTATCTAGTACTCACAAATACCACAGAAAGAGAATGAACCGACAGGTTGTGGTTTAAATTCGTCCGAAAACCGAGAAAAACGGTACTTTAACCGACAAAATGAACCGAGCAGAAGGAGAAATCTCTGGAGCGACTGTTCAGTGAGGCGGAGTAAAGAATCTGACGGTTTGAGCTTGAAGAACAACAGACAGAGTCTCAACCGAGCTCGAGCTCAGCGTTCCATGCCTGGCATAGAAAGTTAACTCTTTCATCTCCGGGGCAGTTCGAAGGTTGGGACTCACTGCATACGTCAGAATATAGCAAGACTTCATGTTGTTTGAAGGACTGTTACTCACCCATTGGGGTTTTTCCCTGACTCGATTAGTGATCACTGCCCAGTCTACTGCATGAGGGGGGCCTCCACTCCTACCTATCCTCCCAAAGTGTTATCCTTTGCCGACTTTTCAAATTTTGACCAGACAGTGTTCCTTAATGACCTAAAAGTTACTGACTGGTCTCGCCTCTTTACTACCGCCAACATCAACCAAGCCACTGATTATTTCAACAAAACTTTACTTGCCTTGCAGAACATGCACATTCCATTCTCGACATGCAGAGCCAGTGTGAAAGTGACCAAGTGGCTGAAGCGGCCTCTCCTGCAACAGCTTAAGCGCCATGACAAACTCTGGTCTAAATGGAAATCCCCCTCTCTCCAGGGCAATTTTCAGGCGTATCGCACCTTGCACAATACCTACAAGAAAGAGGTTCATGCAGCCAAACGTGCCTACTACCATGACCTCCTTAACTCCTCTGCCTCTAACCCGAAGAAATACTGGAACCAGATTAATGAGATCCTGGGGAATAACAGGTCGCAGGCATCGAACAATATGCTAATCACTGATATCCTTTGCAATATCCCCTGCACCATTGCCAATGCCTTTAACACCCTCTTCACCATGGTTCCACATACCTCCCCTCCTGCTTCCAGTGGCCCCCTTCCCTGCCCCCGGCTCTTCCTGGGGCATCTCCCCCTTGGTGCTCTCCCTCATCATGCATCAGGAGGTACTTAGGTTACTAAGAACCATTCCATCTCATGGTAGTGCTGGGCCAGATGGACTGGAACCCAGGATCCTCAGACTTGCTGCTCCTCTTTTAGCCACTCCTGTTACTCAGCTTTCTAACCTATCCATCAGCACCTCTACAGTGCCCTCGGCCTGGAAATCTGCAAGAACTATTCCGGTGTTCAAGAAAGGGAACACCGGAATCCTATCTAACTATAGCCCTATTTCATTACTTCCTACACTCAGCAAGTTATTGGAGAAACGTATCCAACGCCAGATCTCTGCTCATTTATTTAATTTCAACCTTCAGTCCCCTGTTCAACATGGATTCGGGGCTGGACATAGCACCACCACTGCTCTCGCCTTATTCACCAGTGAGGTTAATTCCAACATGGATAAAGGTCTACTTACTGGTTCAGTGTTCATAGACCTAACCAAAGCCTTCAACTTAGTTAGTCGCTCCCTGCTCTTAGATAAGCTGCATTCTCTCGGCACCTCTTAATCTACCCACGCCTGGTTCAACAGCTATCTTGAAAACCATTCCCAATCCGTCTCCATCTGCAAGGTTCTCTCTTCTCCTGCCCCTATCTCAAGTGGCATCCCACAAGGGTCCATTCTTGGGCCCTTACTCTTCTTTATCTTCGTTAATGATATTCCTACTTCCATACCCCACTGTAGCTCCATCATGTATGCTGACGACCTAGTGCTATATTCTGCCTCTCGTTCCATCGCTGATCTTAATGATCATCTGTCTTCAGCGTTCCAACAGCTTCAGACCTGGTTCTCCCTTAACTCCCTAATCCTCAACCTTCCTAAAGCCCAGGCCATGCTCTTCGGGTCTCGCTTGATGTATAATATCTGTCTATCCCTGCAAGGATATCTGTTGTAAATGTTTAAGACTGTATCTATATACCCGAGTTTGTTCATAATTACTGTACCATGTACTCTCCCGGGTCATGTCTGAAAATAGACAGGTCTACTGCCTAATGCACTTACCCAGTCATCAAAAGCTAGTAAATAAATAAATAACCCTTTGTCAACATTGTGGGCTCCCTTACTGTGAGACACAGCTTATTGGTCAGAGGGCAGAATGACATATAGGTGACAAACAGTCAGTCTCATGCAAGTCTCCCAGCGGCATGGTCGAGCTAGCCAGTACTTAAACAATATTGCATACTTTTTCAGGTTACACTTTTGGATAACCCACATGTTCAAGTTTCCAACACTAATTACTGTAAGTTGTAAATAAACAAATAAATAATAAAGTAAATGCAGGAATGATCATCCAACCTTCATCCGAGTTTCTTCATTAACAGTTTGTTCTTCCAGTTCTTCCAGCTTGGATTTGATTTCTCTGTGAACTGACATTACTTGAACAAGTGCGTCCTTCACCTTGGCTGCCTCCTCATCATTCTTTCTGATGGCTGCCTGCATACGCTGGATCTCCTTTTGGATGTTTATCGCCATTTCTGTACTGTTGTAATGAATTCAGACAAATAAGTGATGTTTTTTTTTTCTTCTACCTTTTCTGGCTAGAGTTTGCAGTTAGTCCAGGGCAGCCAATGCATTACTTTTGATATAAAAATTGTGACAAAGTTATCCTCACTCTAAGAGGCCTTTCAGTATGTGTGTGTTCAAATTTATCTACCCAGGACAGTCTAACCTTTCGGTGGGGACCTACTTCGTCCAAATCTTACAACTAGAAGGACTGATATACAGAAAGGTTAAAGTGACTTAGTAAAGGTCATACAGTGAATCAGTTTTTGTAGTGGGATTCAAACTTTCAGTCTCTTGGTACACTGGTCAGGGTTCTAAACACTAGGTCAGACACTATTAAAGTCACTAGTAACAGATGATGTCTCTCCAATTTATATTAGCAATCTATAACTTTATAAAAACATCATTAGAAGTCCAAAATTTCAATATCTGATTTAAGCATCATAGTATTAAAAAAGAAGGAAACGTTTCTCACTGTAGTAACAGACTTTCTTCTAATGAATTAGAACAGCTAGAAAAAACTGTAAATCATCTCGGCATGAGGAATGTTGCCCTGCCTGGAATTTAGAATCTTTTTCAAAAATGTTCTCTTCTACTGTGCTAGTCTTAAGCCTCCCAGCATTGCACTGCTTGATCTTTAAGCTGAAAAGGCCAGGCGTTAATAGACCTAATTTGAAATATACACAGGGTAATGTATTGGCCGCCATACACAATAAGCCTGTGTCTGCATCAAGATGTTTTCATGGCAATCAGGAACCTCGAGAGTGAAGCTTGAGAGGTTCATTGGTTGCCATACAAAACTCGAGATGAAGACACAGGCTTGTCTGTGTATGGGTGCCCATACATTATCATTTATAGTGCATGGGCATCCATGCTCCTTTCAGACACTGCACTTTGTTTCAGTGAACTGGTGGTTGGGGGCTGAGCACTCAAGGGTTGGCGGCAGGTTCAAATTACTGACACAATGTGCTGCAGATGTTTTGGCAAGTTCATGTTTAAAAAAAAACAACTTCCAGCTTAATTGGATAGAGGAAAGCAACAATGTGGCAGCAATCCAAGTTGCTCTGTTGCAGTAGTGACATCACTACTGCAGCAGAACAACATAATGATGTCACTAGTCACTACTGCAGCAGAACAAGCCTGGAACAGCGTTGCTATGCTGTCTTGACTACATCACAATGTTGTTATGCTGCACTGAGTACATCACTAGTGCAACATAACAACATTGATCGTCTTCATGCATGCGCGATTTTAGTGGCCGAGGCGGTGAGCAAGCGATGAGTGCTGGAACAAGCCACCACATCTGTAGCCAAGTAAGGAATGCTTTTTATACCAGGGTCTAAAAGAGACAGCAGAGTACATCTATGGTTTCCCATATACTATACAAGATTGTGTATGAGCAAACAGGCAAGGATATTCTTCACTCTCGAGGTCTCCAGTTACCACGGAAACCTCTCGATTGAAAAATATCCTTGTTGACTATGATTGCTCATACACAATCCTCTATATTCGAGGCATGGAATTCCATGCATAGCAGCATTCCACCATACACTATAAAGAGAATAAAGTATGGGGTGGCGTGTATAACAAGATTTTACACACATCCGAGTTGTGGGATGCTACATAAACCGTGAAGGCGAAGCCTGAGGGGTTTATGAAATGCATCCCACAATGATGGTGTGTGTAAAATCTTGTTCTACACAACTACCCCATATTTTATTTCATATAATTCCTGGCGTGCGCATTTTCGCTTCAGCAATTATACAAAATAAAATAAGCAAACAGGTGTTCGGCCAGCCGCAGGCCAGTCGAGATTTAGCGCAGTCCACCAAGTTAAAATGATCCACTAGAGGCAGAAAGAAGTGGAGATGATGTTTTGTGGCCAGGCAGAAAACAAAAATACCACTAAACTATTTAAAATAACTTGTGTTTTCTGGGGGGGGGGTTTAAGTTAAACTTACTGCCGATCGGCGGTTGCAGCATCCTTACGTTCCAGCGTGCAGAGGTGGGAAGACCCGAGGCCGCGAGCGTAGCAGACTAAAGAAAGACTGGTGACTGGTGCCTGCGTGGTCCTAGGGAAACTGGATGCATGAAAATTACAACTGGGTTTCCCTATGGGAAAAAGCACACACCAGTTATTATATTCTATTTATAATAATTAAAAAGGAAAAATGTTTAATAAGACAGAACAAGATCAAGTAATCACAAAAGTTCAAGCCTTAATTAAGCAATAAGGCATGACAAGGTGTGTGTTATCGTGTAATAACGACACTCCTGGGGTGGGTTGAAGCACGAGGCGAAGCCGAGTGCTTCCGCCTCCCCAGGAGTGACGTTATTACACGATAACACACACCTTGGAGTGCCTTATTGCAATTATACAATGGCTCGATGTTATAAAAAATTAAAAAAAATTAAAAATGTTTTTAGTAGATTTTTTGTGTTTCTGAAGAGACAGCAGCCAACAAATCAGCCAATAAATCAATACAGTGATGTTATTGTGTAATAACATCACTGTCTCAGGCACCCACTGACCAATCAGAATACAGGAAATTTTCTTGCCATTGTATAAATAACAGTAACTGATTATGAAGAATCTAATTTCCCTATTACTGAAAGGATAGGCAAGAAAGGATAGTTTTACTAGCTGATCTAATCCAGAAGAGAAGCTGTTACTAGCAGTACCCTGAGACAGAGGGTATTACGATTACTTTAGGAATAGGTTCTGAAGTACAGAAATCCCACATCTTGCATTCTCTCTTGTCTGTGTATCCAGGCAACACTGAGATGTGAAAGTATGTATTGTGGAGCATATAGCAGCTTTACAAATTTCTGTCAGTCTCACATTCCTTCTTGCTACCACTGATGTTGCAGTACTCCTAGTGGAGTGTACTTTGGTGCTATCTGAGCTTACTTTCCCTGCCTTGGTAGAGTAGAAATGTGTTGTAGATACTGTCCACCATGATACGGATTGTTTGAATGCTGGGTGTTCTCATCACACC
This sequence comes from Neoceratodus forsteri, assembly GCA_016271365.2. NCBI lineage: Eukaryota > Metazoa > Chordata > Ceratodontiformes > Ceratodontidae > Neoceratodus > Neoceratodus forsteri. Next base: position 1,332,185,024 of record CM057455.1, on the reverse strand, counting down.
TCACTGTAAGTGACAAACAGCTGTTTCCTATCATTTGGAATGACCTGTTCTTGACTTTTAAAAGCAGTGAGCCCTATTTACATCTAATACATACTGGCAAGGTAAAAGTCTGATTCAAAAAGAATTCTAACACCACTTTACTAGAGATGCAGGGAAGTTTTAATTCACTGGCAAACATGCAGCGAAGTCAGCAAATTTGCCCCACGGATCACTTTGCGTAACTTTTGAAAACTACCCAAAATTTGTCATTTGTGACTTCGCCTTGCTTTTGTAGTTTTTAAGTGTAAATTGCACTTAAAAATCCAAAGCAAGTAGAGGTGACAAATGGGAAATCCCCTAACAACACCCCCGATCTATCCCTGGTGTCTAGAGGACCCCCCCAACACAGTTACAACAATCACACTCCTGCCCACCCACACATACACACACCGATTGCAGGCCAGTTGGCCACATATTAATATTTTTTAATTAAATTACACATTTCTGGTGTCTAGTGGTCCCCACCCCGCCAGACACAGTTACAACAATCACCCCCTGCCCTCCCCAGCCAATCGCTGGCCAGTTGGCCACAGCCCACATGTAAAAAATATATATTTTAAATTCATTTCCCACTGTACACATTCCCTGGTGTCTAGTGGACACCCCGCCTACCCCACCCCATTCAGACTAGTGCCACACTACCCCGCTGCCCCCCAAGTCCACCCTAAGCGGACCACTAGCACAGCCCTCCACTCACCTCCACAGCCAGCAGCCCAACTGAGCTCTAATGAATGAGCGCATGCTTGTACAAGCATGTGCTCATTCATTGACAACTTGCAGTCTTTTGGGCAGCTTTTCAGTTGGCTAGAGAACATAAAAGGGGGCTGCTCGGGTGACCAGTGGGGGCGGGATAGACTACGGCATTATGGATCCCGCCATTGCCCCCATACTCCCTGCCAGGGACTGGAGCAACCCTCCCATTCTCTAGCCCCGAAAGCTGCCTAAAAGAAAGGAAAATTACGTACCTACCGTAATTCTTGATCTTCTTAGACGAGTCTCCACCCTCATTCACACTAGTGGGATTAGCGCGGAGGCACTAAGACCCATCGAGAACAAACTTTTGCTGGAGGGTCGAAGGCGAGAGACGGCGCCATGAGACACGGCGCGAAAGCAGCGGCTCGAGCGGTAATGACCATCTCGGCGACGCACCCTCCAACCGCCTCAGTACCTTTTTACCAAGGAGGTGCAAACCTAACATTAAAAACGGACATAAGATAGTCCGTATGACCCGTGTAAGAAGGGTCAGCAAAGAAGTCCTCACGGCCTAAAGATTTGAGGGAGTGAAGACCAATACAGCGGTGAGCTCGGGGATGGAGGGTGGGGTGTGAATGAGTGGTGGAGACCGTCCAAGAAGATCAAGAATTCACGGTGTAGGTACGTAATTTTCCTATCTTCCTGAACATAAGTCTCCACCACTCATTCACACTAGTGGGAGAGTACCAAGCTGATAATCCCCCAAAAGGGCGGCAGGAGAGCCAGAGCTCACGCGTCTAAGATAGAAGCCCATTAAGGATAGTTCTGCCGAATGCGGAATGTCGCCTAGCATGAACATCCAGTGCATAGTGCTTAACGAAGGTATGCACTGAGCTCCAGGTGGCGGCGTTGCATATATCTGCAATTGGAACATTGCGAATTTCTGCTAGGGATGCCGCGACCGCCCTAGTAGAGTGAGCGTACACTCTACCTTCTAATTTAACTTGAGCCATGGAATAGCAATGACGAAGGCATGCCACTAACCATGAAGAGATGCATCTAATAGCGACAGGTTGACCCAGCCGGGTGTCGCTGAAAGAAACGAACAGTTGCTGAGTCTTGCGAACATCCTTGGTTCTATCTAAATAGAACCACAAGGCTCTCTTAACATCCAAGGAATGAAGAGCTCGTTCCCCTTCATTTTGGAAATTAGCCAAGTAAGCGGAAGTACCAGAGGTTGGTTTAGATGGAATTCTGACACAACCTTGGGAAGAAATTAGGATGAGTACGGAGAACTACGTTGTCTTTATGGAATACAGTATACGGAGGGTCCGTAACCAGAGCATGTATCTCAGAGACCCTGCGGGCTGAGGTAATGGCCACCAGGAAGGCAGTCTTCCAGGTAAGAAATTTTAGCTCACAGGTAGCTAAGGGTTCGAAAGGCTTCCGAGTGAGCATGTCCAGCACCAGGTTAATGTCCCAGGCTGCAACTGGACGCTTAACAGGGGGTCTGGTATGGAGAATCCCCTTAAGAAATCTCTTCACCATAGGTAACTGAGCCAGAGTTAAGGAAGAAACCGGCTCATGGAACGCTGAGATGGCACTAAGGTGAACTTTAACTGTGGAGTACTGAAGACCTAAGTCTGACAGGTCCAAAAGATACTCCAGAACCTTGCCAGGAGGACAGGAAAGGGATTCCAGAGGATTTTGCACACCAGAGAAAAACGTTTCCATTTAGAGCGTCGTTTTGGTGGCTGGCTTCGAGCAGCCAGAAGGATGTCTGAGACTCTGAGAGACGTTGAACCGATTCACTTCTATCTCTTCAGGAGCCAAGCATGAAGGTGAAGTGATTTCAGGTTGGGATGGACCAACGAACCCTGAGTCAAAAGACTGATTTGCAAAGAGTGGTCTCGGAGAGGCTGCCAACATACTGTTGAGTAGAGAACCATAGTTGCGAGGCCAGGAAGGAGCAATGAGAATCATCTTGGTCCCCTGAGACTCGAACTTGAGGAGTACTCTCTGGATTAGAGGAAGCGGTGGAAAGGCGTAAAGAAAGCGTTTTGTCCACCGCAGCCTGAACGCATCCTGACAGAAAATGCCAGGCCCTGGATTTCTGGAGCAGAAGAGAGGCAGTTTTGCGTTGAGTGGGGATGCAAGAAGGTCCAGGTCTGGAGTCCCCCACTCTTTGAACAGGGACCGAGCTATGGCTGGATCGAGAGACCACTCGTGAGGGTCTGCCTCCGTTCTGCTGAGGTGATCTGCTAGGTCGTTTTGTATACCTGGCAGATAAACCGCTTGAATCAGAGACTTGTGCTCCAAGCACCACTCCCACACCCTCATTGCTTCCCTGCAAAGGGGGTAAGAATGAGCACCGCTTGCTTGTTGATGTAATACATCACTGCTTTGTTGTCCGTTTGAAGGAGAATGTTCTTGTGACAAAGGACATCCTTCAGAGCTCGGATTGCATAGGGACCGCTCTCATCTCCAGGACATTTATGTGGAGATGAGTTTCAACTGAGGTCCATACACCTTGAGTGTGGAGGGAGAGACAGTGAGCTCCCCATCCCATTAGCGATGCGTCTGTGGTGATGGAGATCTGATGATCCGGGGGAGCAAAGGGGAATCCTTCCAGGAGATTGCTCTCTTGAGACCACCAGGTGAGAGACCTTCGAAGGGGCTCCGTCACCTTGATGGGATAAGACTGGGGGTGAGAGGTCGGGGACCACTGAGTGGAGAGCATCCATTGGGTGGTTCTCATGTGCAGTCGGGCCAGGGGGACAGTGAAGACCGAGGACGCCATGAGACCCAACATGCGTTGCATCGAGAGAGCTGTAACCGATTGGTTCTCCCTGATGTAACGGGCCATTCAAGGATGTCAGTCTTCTGTCCTCTGGAAGGAAAGCTGCTGAAGAGGTGTCTAGAAGCATCCCTATGAAAAGGAGCCTCTGGGAGGGTTGCAGTGGAGATTTTTCAAATTCAGCAGAACTTCCATGGACGTGAGAAGACTCGAGGTCGCTTGCACGGCTTCCAAAGTCCCTTAGACGGAAGGTTGCCTACAGCCAATCGTCCAGGTAGGGAAACACTCGAGTCCGACTTTCCTGAGATGCGCCATGAACTGTACAACACTTTGTAAAACTCGCGCCGAGGATAGCCCAAAGGGCAGGACTCTGAACTGATAATGCTGACCCAAAGCTACAAACCTGAGGAACTCATGTGGGTCGGGGTGGACGGGATAGCTGGAGCATCCTGCATATCCAGAGAGGCCAGCCAGTCGTGTTGATGCAGCAAGGGTAACAGGGTACCTAGGGAAATCATCTTGAATTTCTCCCTGGGAGGAATTTGTTTAACTTTCTGAGGTCTAGAATGGGCGCATCCCCAGATTTCTTTTGGAACCAGAAAGTAATGGGAGTAGAACCCTGTGTTTCACAGATGTGGGCACCAGTTCTATTGCCCTGTTGTTCAGAAGGCCCTGGATCTCCAGGGTGAGGAGGTCTGATGAGAGGCCGACAACCTGGGTTGTCGTCTGGGAGGACAATTCGGGGGTTTCCAAGAAATTGAGAGAATAACCCTCGCGAATTATCCGAAGGACCCATTTGTCCGATGTTATGGACTTCCACTGGTTGTAGAAGTACATCAGACGACCTCCCACCGGAGGAGAAAGTTCCACCGGCAGAGGGATGGAACTTGGGCCAACGACTCATAAGGTAGCGCTTGGAGCTTTAGCTCCCTCGCTTTCTGCTGCGCCTTCTTTGAGGTTGGGCAGGTTGGCTTTTGCGGAAGCTTCCCTGCCTCTGCCTCGAAAGGACTGACAACTATGAAACTGACGCCTGTTCACATGCCCCGAGAGGGGCAGGCGGAGGTCTGGCCAACTTAATGGCTGATCTAGTCTTCTGAGTGGCCTCTGCTACTTGCTCCACCTGAGGGCCAAAAAGAAAGGAGCCATCAAAGGCAGCGCCATCACCTGCTGCTGGAGCATCATTCGTGAAGCTTTAAAGCACGCAGCAGGAATGGCGCTGAGTACAATCCTCGTGCTGCTGAGCTAGAAGCAGTGTCTAAAGCGCCCATGGCGGCTTTGACCTGTTGGTTATTGACCAATACCTCTAATAACGGTCAGAAGAAGCTCTGACTTGAATCCGAATCTGAAGAGCTTCAACCATTCTTTTCATAGAGTGCCACAGGATATACTCATACTGAGAAGAATAGCCTTGATAACTGGCAACACGCATACTTAGAGTGGAGGTAGCAAAGACTCTCTTACCTAATGTATCAATCTTACGAGACTCTTTGTTAATAGGTCGAGCTGTAGTAGTTTGAGGAAGAACGACCTTGTCATCTCTCTGCCAGGACTACAATAGGATCCGCAAAGGCTTGGGATGCCAAAATGGGATGATCCTTGGGAGCTGAATACTTCTTATCAATGGATTTAGCCACTGAGGGAATAAGAGCAGGATTATTCCATACCATTTGAGACAGCGTCCTCAAGGAAGGCTGGATCGGAGAGTCAAACCGTAGGGATCTCCAAGCATGAAGATACTGGAGTCTTAATATCTTCCCAGGATCGATGTCTGTAGTCTGGAGAGAAAGAGTGGATCCCAGGTTCTTCAACAGAGACTTAAAGGACAGGTCCTCGACCACAGGCTCTGTAGCAAAGAAGATCCTGTTTCTCCACTTCATCACCCAACCGGAGGTCTGGGTCAGGCTCAACATCATCTCCTGATGGTCCAGAAAGGACTGTTTGGACAGGAAAGGAGGAAAATTAGAGAGGAGGAAATGCAGAAAACAAGGAGAGTCAAGGCTGCCGCGCCGAGACGGCAAACGGGCTGAAGATTGCATCAGGAGGGGCGACGGCGCCAAGAGGCACGCTGCCCGCAGCGCCGGGCGGCACCGCTGGCGATCATAGCGCTTTGGCGCCGCAATGCACCTCGACGACGCCAGCGACAGGCGCCTGCGGATGGCGATCGACGACGCCGCCAACGGCGCCGCCCTATCTAACGGCACTATCGGGCGCGCCTGCGAGACCCCGCGGCATTGACGACGGCGCCTGCAAGACCCAGCGGTACGAAAACGGCGCCGACAAGCTCAACAGACCGGCCAAGGCGCCGGAAAGCCCCAGGAACCTGGAAAACTAGAGGGAAAAACCAGGAGATAAGGGCATCGGTGAGGCCCCCGCGCCAGCAGCCATGTGAGGGGGAAACACTTCAGCACGGAGTCGCTGGCACCGAAGAAGGCGCCACGCGACTAGGAATGTCCAATCGCCTTACCTGATCGCCGGAGGGGCCCGAGGGGCCCGGAGGCAACGCAGCCAGGCAGAAGAACCAACCTCCGAGCCCATTGCTCCATAAGAGCGCCCACTGATGAAACTGCTCATCTGGAGTCCTACCTATAGGCGGAGGGACTCGATGTCGAGGACGCGATACGGAGGTTGGCGACTCAGAAGGAGACCGGCAACTTAGCGATAACCGAGCGTCGGCGCCAGACATACCAGAGGGCGACTCTCAGTGATGCCTTCTCTTTTGACCTGTGGGTCGAAGAAGAGTTTTAGCCGAACGGTGCCGAGAATGCGATCGTTTATTTTTATGCCGGCGGGGACCGATCCTCGGCATCGGACTGACCGCTGTCGGAACTCCGCTGAGGAGAAGGAGGCTGACCGGATCCAGCCCGCTGACTGAATAGTTTTACACAAGTCTCCCTACCACCTGACCTGCTCATGGTCGACTCCGTCCAGTAGGCCGAGACTTCTTCAAGTAAAATTTAATATTAGAAAAATTTAACGAAAATAGAATAAAATTAAGCGATACTACTTATCGAGATAAAGTTACAAAAAAAAACTGAAAACTATGCGCTAGTTTGAAGTTTGACTCCCGACAGGCGAGCGACGTCGTCACTGAAGCGCACTCGACGGCGGGAAAAAAGGAACTGAGGCGGTTGGAGGGTCGTCGCCGAGATGGTCATTACTGCTCGAGCCGCTGTCGCGCGCCGGTTCCTCATGGGCGCCTGCTCTCTCACAACACCCTCCAGCAAAAGTTTGTTCGATGGGTCTTAGTGCCTCCGGCGCTAATCCCACTAGTGTGAATGAGTGGTGGAGACTTATGTCCAGGAAGATCATGAGCTGTCAATGAATGAGCACGTACTTGTACAAGCACGCACTGATGTCCAGCTGCCAGCCATGGAGGTGAGCAGAGGGTGGTGCCGGTGGCCTACTTGAGGTGGACTGGGGAGCGGGTGGTGTGGCAGTAGTCTGATGGGCTGGGTGGGTGGGAGGCCCACTAGACACCAGGGAATGGGGAATTTAATTAAAAAACTATACTGTATATATTTTTACATGTGGGCTGTTGCCGACTAGCCAGCGATCGGTAGGGTCTGTTAAGAATGTTAGATCGTGGCTGTTAAGAATGTAGCCACAGAGGACCCCACCAGAGTCGAGTCAGACCTACCACTCTCCACCACCTACGATCCCTGCACAGACATACCAGAGAGTGACCTCGAGCAGTATTGATTCTTCTTCCACCAAGAAGAGGAAGAAGAGCTTGAGGTCGAGCAGAGCCAGGTCCCCAATCGAGGTCGGTAAGGGGCCCACTTCTTTTGTGCTTTGAGTGGACTGTCTTCCCCCCTTAGCACTGGACTGCCCATGATCATATCCCCCCCTCCATAAAGGGCCGTGGACTAGACACAGCCCCACTGCCATCACAGCTTTCAAATGAAGTCTCCCTACCATCAATGCTACCATCTAAGGTCGATTCCGTTGATGGCAGCTTGAGAATTTCTTTCTGCTCACTTCTTCTTCTTTTTTTTTTTAAATAAGAAAAGAACACTAAAAGTAGCAAGTTAAATGAAAACTGAACAGCTACTGCTGCTGTTGTATAGACGAAGACTTAACTCCCCCAGGCAAATGATGTCATCATTGAAGTGCAATTGTCGGCGGTTAAAAAGGAACTGAGGCGGTTGAAGGGTCGACGCCAAGGTAGCCTATACAGTGCAAACTAGTCTTGCAGCGCTGTGCATGCATGGTCCTATCCCAGCGCCAGCCCTCCTGAAGATTTTTGGCTCCCGCAGGGTCCTAGCGCCTCTGGCATAGTCCCATTAATGTAAATAAGTGGTGGAGACTTTTAGTCCAGGAAGATCGGGTGTGGAAACTGGAGAACACGAAAGTCTGTTGTCCACCCCCGAGCCCAAGGTGTTCCTTTTGAGGCAGAAGAGGAGCTCAGAAGGGATAGGAAGGAGAGAAGAGGGGCTGAGGCTGCTCTCCTCCCTCTTTTTTCCTTTTTGCACCAAGGGCTTCTTAAGGAACAACCTCCATGAGGAGGCTAGGTCAAACAAAGGGGAAAAATGCTGGATGGCACATAACTAGGCAGGGTTTGCCCTAAGAAAAACTAACCATCCCCCCAACTCTCACTCTTGAAGAATCAAGGGCATAAGAGAGAGAGAGAGAAAAGGGGGAAAAAAAGTACTGTCCAGAGCCTGGCCATAGGGAGGTAGGGTGGTCTGTAATAAATGGTGAATCCTGGGGAGTACAGTACAAGGGTTTACAGAAAGACTAGATGGGCTAGTCAGTCCTTATCTGCATCAGTTTCTATGTGGTTCTATGTGTCTATGTGAAGATACTTAGGATGACCAAGAATTACGGTGAGTACGTAATTTTCATATCTTACCCAAGGCAATCTTCACCATAGAAACACAGACTTTGACGGCAGATAAGGACCGTTTGGCCCACCAAGTCTGCCCATTTCCCTACATAAAGGATAAGCTGCAGATCTATTTAACCAACAGCCTATTTCTTCCTACCCCCCACAAAAATTGCCTTATGTCTGTCCCATGCATTCTTGAATTCTCCCACAGTTTTAGACCCCACAATCTCCTCAGGAAGGCTGTTCCATGCATCCACCACCCTCTCTGTGAAAAAATACTTCCTCACATTGCCCCTGAGCCATCCCCCGCCCCCCCCCCATCTTCAAATTGTGTCCCCTTGTTCTTGCACATCTCTTTTTTTGAAAGATGCTGCCCTCTTGGACTTTGTTGATTCCACTTAGGTACTTAAACGTTTCTATCATGTCTCCCTCTCCCTCCTTTCCTCAAGGGTATACATATTAAGCTCCTTTAGCCTCTCCTCATATGGCTTTTCTTGCAGACCCTGCACCATTTTAGTTGCCCTCCTCTGAACTGCCTCCATCCTGTCTATGTCCTTGCGGAGATGGGGTCTCCAGAACTGGACGCAGTACTCCAGATGGGGTCTCACCAACTGTCTGTACAGGGGGATAACAACTTCCTGCTTTCTGCTGGTGATGCCTCTCCCTATACATCCCAGTATCCCCCCAGCCCTCCCTACCGCCTTCTCACGTTGCTTGCCAAACTTAGGGTCATCTGATATGATTACCTCCAGGTCCCTTTCCATTTTTGTTGTTGTTACTACCTCCCCCCCATTGTGTAATCTTCCCCTGGGTTTTTGTTTCCCAGGTGCATTACTTTGCACTTCTTTGCATTGAATCCAAGCTGCCATACTTCTGACCATTCCTCCAACCTTGCCAAGTCCTTTCTCATCCTTTCCACGTCTCCTTGTGTATCAACCCTGTTATAGATCTTTGTGTCATCTGCAAAGAGGCATACTTTTCATTCCAATCCCTCTGCAATGTCACTTATAAAGACATTAAAAAGGACTGGACCCAGTACTGAACCCTGCGGTACCCCACTAGTAACCCCTCTTTCTTCAGAGTGGACTCCATTTACAATTACCTTCTGTGTCCTGTTGTTCAGCCAATGTTTTACCCAGGCTACCACCCTGGGACCCACTCCAAGGCTAGTTCACTACTAATCTTTTGTGTGGGACTGTGTCAAATGCCTTGCTAAAGTCAAGCTAGGCCATGCCCACAGCCCCTCCCTGGTCTACTACTTTGGTCACCCAGTCAAAGAAATCAATTAGATTCATCTGACATGACCTTCCCGCTGTGAACCCATGCTGTCTTGGGTCCTTCAGTTTTAGGAGTTCTTTCAGAACCCTTTCTTCTGTGAAAGGACTGGATGACCCCCAGTGCTCTGTTAATTGGATTAGGCACCTCCCCACTTCCTCTTTTGTGAATACTGAACAGAAGTATTCATTCAGTATCCCTGCTTTTTCACTGTCACTCTCTGCCCATCCACCATCCATTCTATTCAGCCTCACTATCCCTCCCTTTGTCTTTCTACGCTCCCTGATATACTGTACCTATACAAGGTTTTATCCCTCTTCTTAACCGAGTTGGCTATCTTTTCCTCAGTTTGTGCCTTTGCTATTCTGACTACCCTCCCTGCTTCCTTCTGTCTTAACTGGTACAGTTCTCTGTCCTGCTCCTTCTGTGTTTCCTTATACTTCCTAAATGCTATCTTTTTCTCCCTAACCTTCATCACCACTTCTTTTGAGAACCATAGTGGCTTTTTCTTTCATTTTGATTTGTTTATTTGCTTCACACAAAGGCTTGTTGCCTCTGTGATGGCAGTTTTGATAATTCCCCATTGTTGCTCCACCCCTCCTTCTAGCGTGTTTGCTAGTGCTTTTCTAAGGCACTCTCCCATCTTGCCAAAGTCAGCCCTCCTGGAGTCCAGAACCCTCACTTTTGTATGGCTTGACTCTGTAGCTGAGTTTATCGTGAACCACACTGTTTGGTGGTCACTTGTTCCCAAATGGTTACCCACTTCTAGATCTGAGATGCTCTCACGGTCCCCATTTGAGAGTATGAGGTCTAAGATTGCTCCCTCTTGAGTAGGTTCCAAAACTAGCTGCCTGAGGCATGCCACCTGAAGGGCATCAAGAATGGCCCTGCTTTTGGATGTGGCTGCAGCAAAGGTGCTCCAGTTAACATCCGGCATATTAAGGTCCCCCATCAACAGTATCTCCCCTTTTTCTGCCATCCTAAGTATGCCTTCGATCATATCCTTGTCCATTCCCTCCCCCTGACATGGGGGTCTGTATACAGCACCTATGCGGATTGTGGTACCATTTCCAGTCTCTAATGTGACCCACAGTGCCTCCTCTACTCCCTGTTTACTCTTTTGTTCAAGTTGCTTTTATCCCTTCCCTTACATAGAGAGCTACTACCCCCCTCTTCTGCCCTCCCTGTCTCTTCTGTAGGTTGTGTACCCTGGTATGTTAACATCCCAGTCATGGTTCTCTGTGTACCATGTTTCTGTGACTGCTACGATATCCAGGCATCCCTCTCCTATCAAGGCCACCAGTTCGGGGAGCTTGTTGCCCAGACTAGAGGCGTTGGTACTCATTACCCTCCATTTATTGATGGCCTTACCCCTTTTTGCCCCATCCCTGTCCTTATTGCATTTGTCACTTTCTCCATTTACTCCAGCGCTTCTCCCTATTGACATCTCTATGTTGGTGTCTACCTCACTTAGTACCCCAATTTTTTTTGGGTGGGGGGCTAGGATTTCCCTGCTCCTTTCCAGTGCCTCCCCTCCTTGGCTAGTTTAAATGCTTGCCAATGAAGTATTTAAACCTATCACCTAGTATCCTGGTTCCCCTCCTGGACAGATGCAGACCATCACGCCAGTATAGGCGTGCATCTGTTCAGGTGGACCCCCAATCCCCAATGAAGCCAAATCCATGAGCTCTGCACCAGTTTTTCAACCACTAATTGAATCCCATGGTGTGGAGAACCCTAGCCTCATCCGTGCCATAGACAGGCAGCACCTCCGAGAAGGTTACCGTGTGTGCTATTTGTCTAAGGCCCCTTCCCATCCCCACAAATGCTTCTTGCACTGCTCTGATCCCTTTCTTAGCCAGGTCATTTGTCCCTAGGTGGACAGTGACATCCAGCTCCCTCCCCTGTGCAGCTGCTCCTGTGATCCTGAGGATTCGCTCCCTGTCATTCCAAGCCATGGCGCCAGGCAGGCACCTTACCTCCCTCTTCCCTTCCTCCCCCAGTTCTACCTTCCTAACAATGGAGTCCCCCACCAGGAATTGTTTCCTTCCCCTGTGGGGTCCCATGCCACCCTCCTGTGGGTCTCCTTTGTGGAGGTTCCCAGCATCGTCCTTGGTCTCCACTGTGGGTGCCTCCGTAGAGGAACCACACTTTTCCAGAACAGCATAGAAACTGTGGAGAGGTACAACTGGAGGGATGCGCCTCTGTTCCACCACCCTCACCCTCCCTGAGCCCACTGTGGTCCAACCGCTCCTCTTTCTTGGCAACCTCTGAGGCAACAGCAGTGACCCTGGTAGACCTTGGGTGGGAGAGGAGGTCCCACAAATCCTGGCCAACTCAGCCTGGAGATGAACAACCTCCTCCCTCAGCCCAGAGAGGTGCCTGCAGATGGGACAACACTGGATCCTCCAGAACGTCTCCCAGAAGACTGCTGCTCCACAGCCACTGCACTGCACCACTCCCATCATGTCTTTTTTCTGGCCCCCTAACTGTTGTTTGGAATACTTACTCTTTCCTCTGTTTGTTTATTTTCTTTTTCCTTTTTTTCCTTTTTTCTTCCCCTACTTACTTACTGCCTCTGTGCCCTTTTAGCTCCTGATCTTCCTGTTCTAAGACAAGAAGAAAAAATTACTCACCTTAGTAATGTTGTTTCTTCTAATGGAGTCTTGCTATATTATGACATATGCAGTGAGTCCCAACCTTAGAACTTCTCCGGTGGTGAAAGAGTTAACTTTCCATGCCAGGCATAGAACTTTGAGCACGAGCTCGGTTGAAAGCTCTGTCTGTTGTTCTTCAAACTCAAACTGTCAGATCTTTATGAGCAAAACTCACTAAGGTTCTGTGTGGAAGCTGTAAATCTACACTAGCCAACTGGCTACCAAATGTAAGAACACATTTTTTGGTCCCAAAACAAAGACTCAGGTCAGGGGATCCAAAAAATAAAAACACAACACCCAAACACCCCAAAAAGGAGGTGAAAAAACAAGGTGGGCATCTACTAAGTGCCAACACTGCACTGCCCACCCACATCCCAAAAGCAAAGGTTCTGAGAGGGGCAGGCGGGGGGGGGGAGGTCATAATATAGCAAGACTCCATTAGAAGAAACAACATTACTAAGGTGAGTAATTTTTTCTTCAAACAACATGAAGTCTTGCTATATTATGACATATGTAGACTACACAGCAGTTCCTCCATGGAGGAGGGACAGAACCTACTTAGGAAATAGGCTCTGAAGCACAGCTGTGCTAAACCGAGCATCACTCCTAGCCTGGATGTCCAGGGAGTAATGCTTGGTAAAAGTGTGAACTGTTTTTCAGGTAGCTGCTTGACATATCTCTAGGATAGGGATGTGCCTGGCAGCAGCCAGAGACGCAGATGTACCTCTGGTAGAGTGAGCCCTCAGGCCTGAGGGAGGAACCTTACCCAGTTTTTCATAGCAAAATTGGATACAAGAGACAATCCACCTGGCAATGGATCTTTTAGTGGCAGGTTTCCCTTTACCAAACTCACCATAAGTGAGGAACAGTTGGAGGGAGTCAAACCTGTGACCCTTGGTACGTTCTATATAGTAACTAAGGGCTCTTTTGACATCTAAACTGTGCAGTCTCCTCTCGCCAGAGGAGGAATGGTCAGTGAAGTACACAGGGAGAGACACAGATTGATTAAGGTGGAAGTCTGAAACCACCTTAGGCAATAATTTTCTGTTAGTCCTGAGGACCACCTTATCTCTATGAAAGGAGATACAATCAGGCTCCACTGACAATGCTTGTAATTCACTTATGCGCCTGGCAGAAGTGATAGCTACCAAAAACACAGTTTTCCAAGTCAAGTACTTAAGCTCTGCTGAAGACAAGGGCTCAAAAGGGGGTTGCATAAGCTGGGCAATGCAAATATTAAGATCCCAGGCAGGGGCAGGGTCCCTGAATGGAGGGTTGGTGTGAAGCAACCCCTTGAAAAACTTGGAAAATACAGGATGAGCTGAAAGAGAAGAGGGTTTACCTGCTGATAAGAAAGCAGACACGGCTGCCAGGTGCACCTTTAGGGTAGCTGGTCTCAGCCCCAAAGTATTCAAATGCACCATATAATCCAGGACTGTGGGTAATCAGCAGATTCTGGGGAAATGTGCTTGCCAGAGCACCATATGGAAAACCTCTTCCATTTGGAATTATAAGTAGCCCTGGTGGAAGGCTTCCTAGAAGCCTTCAAGATATCCAATACACCTTGGGAAAGGTGTAGGCCAGCAAACTCTAACTCTTCAAGAGCCAGGCCTTGAGGTTGAGAGATTAGAGATTCGGGTACCAAACTCTCCCCTGAGCACAGGTTAACAGGCTGTGATTCCTGGGAAGACACAGGGGAAGGTGGACTGCTAAGGACATGAGGAGTGGGTACCAGGGCTGTCTGGCCCAATCTGGAGCAATCAGGATCATCTTGCAGGGTTGAGATCTGATTTTGACTAGCACCTTGAACAGAAGAGGGAAGGGGGGAAAAGCATAGAGAAACTTCCCTTCCCAACTGAGCAGGAAGGCATCCAGAGGGACTCAGCCCAACACTGGGGGCCTGCAACAAAAAAGGGGAAGCTGGTGATTGTCTGGGGCTGCAAAAAGATCTATCTGTGGGGTGCCCCATCTGGCAAATACTACCTCCAGTACTAAGGGATCCAGTGACCATTCGTGATGGCCCTGGGAAATCCTGCTGAGAGCACCTGCCAGGACATTGTCCTTGCCTGGGAGGTGAACTGCCGCAAGGTAGGTGTTCAGGGAATAAGCCAGAGACCACAACTTCATTGCTTCGGTGCACATGGCCGTAGACCGAGTGCCTCCTTGCTTGTTGATGTACCACATTGGAGTGGTGTTGTCTGTTCTGACCTGTACAACTTTGTTCTGAACAGATGTGGAAAAAACTTGAAGTGCTAGAAAAACTGCTCTGAGTTCCAACAGGTTGATATGGAGCAGAGATTCCTGAGGGGACCACAATCCCTGGGTAGTGAGGTCGCCCATGTGAGCTCCCCACCCCAAGAGGCATGCATCTGTAGTAAGGATTAAGGAGTGAGACTGAGGGGTGAATGGGACCCCTTGTCTCAGATTGCTCTGGTCCTGCCACCACTGAAGGGCTTGGATCAGGGTTCGAGTCACTGGGATCAATTTGGTTAGAGGGTCTCTCCTTTGAGACCAAAAGGCTCTCAAATGGAACTGGATGTCCCTCATCTGAAATCTTGCTCCTGCACCACTGCTGTAGAAGCAGCCATGTGCCCCAGGAGCTGCAGAAAATGCCTTGCTGGTCGAGAGACCTGCAGGGTGAAGGAGGAGGCCAGAGAGACCAGGGTCCTTGCTCTTTCCAGAGGAAGGAAGGCTCTGGCCTTTTTTGTGTTCAGTTCTGCACCTATGAAGGTGAGAAGCTGGACAGGCTCTAGAACTGACTTTGGAAGACTGAGAAGGAAACCTAGAGATGTGAGCAGTTGCTGAGTTACCTGAAGGTGTAGTCTGACTTGGTCTGGAGACTGGCCTACTATGAGTCAGTCGTCCAGGTAAGGAAAGATGGCAATCTTTTGCTTTCTTAAGTGGGCAACTGCTACTGCCAGGCATTTTGTGAATACCCTCGGGGCCGAGGTGAGGCCGAAGGGCATTGCTCTGAACTGGTAATGGCCTGAGGGCAGTTCAATCTGAGGTACTTTCGATGGGAGCTTCTGATAAGAACATGGAAGTAGGGATCCTTGAGGTCCAGGGACGCTAGCCAGTCCCTGGCCTTAGAGAGAGTAAAATAATTCCCAGAGTCACCATTTTGAATTTTGGTTTTAAAAGGTGCTTGTTTAGGTATCTGAGATCCAGGATGGCCGCCATTCTCCTGTCTTTTGGGGTAAGAAGTACCTGAGTACAACCTTTGCCCTGGTGTAGGGTGGAACCTTTCCACAGCTCTGAGAGCCAGAGAGTAGAAACTTCTGTTTCTAGGGCAAGTGCTCTGATGGATTTGCAGGTGGAAAGGACCTGGTTCTCATCTTTGGAAATTTTTTGAAGCTGAGAACCAGTCCCTGGCTTACTACTTCCAGGACCCACTTGTCTGATGTTAAAGACTTCCAGTCCTGGACAAAGTAAGCCAGCCTGCCCCCTACAGGTAGTGGAGAATCGGCCCTGGCCACCCCATCAGGGTGCCTGCTTGGCAGGGGCTTTAGGCTGAGGGGTGGAAGCAGGTCTGCTTGTACCCCGTCTGCCTCTCCCTCTAAAGAACCCCCTCTGGGCATAAGCTGAAGAGGAGGCCTGGGCTTGGTAAAAAGGCCTATGAAAAGGTCTGCCCCTGCCTGGAAGGCTGCTTCTGAGGAGTGGCCTGCCTTTCCTGGCCTGTGCACCTATAGGTGGTCCTATACTCATCCATTTTTTCATGTAATTCTCTGTCTGCTCCCAAACAGAGAATTACCCACAACAGGAAAATCCATGGCCTTAGTCTGGGTATCCTGTGACAGGCTAGTACATCTGAGCCAAGCCATTCTGCTAAGGGCCACAGATGTAGCCATGACTCTTGATGACACATCATTAGAGTCCACTGCAGCATGGAATTGCACCTTGGATGCCTCAATACCATCAGCAGCCACCTGCTCCAGCTCCTTGGAAGCTGGCCAGGACCTGTTTTGCTAGAGCCATAACAGTATCCCATCTGGATTTCTGATATCTAACAACATAAGCCATATAATTTGCCTGTCTGAGTCCCAAGGATGCTGCCATGTACTGTTTCTTTGCCATAGCATCAATCCTCCTGGAGTCCTTGTCAGGGGGGTGTGAAGCCAAGGGAATATTAGCCTTGTCACAGGCTGCAGCCTGCTCTACCCCAACATGGCTGCATTGTTGTGTAAGGAACTCCGTATTAGAGCCTGACAATGTGTACCTCTTGTCCATTCTTTTATCCACAGGAGGTATAGTGTGAGGAGTTTTTAGAATTTTTACTGTCTGTTTCCCAAAAGATTTATGCAAAGGAATAGACAGTCTCCTAGACTCTGGGATATCCATCATTTCCACATAGTCAGGCTCCTCTTGATCATCCACAGCTTCCTCCACAGGAGCTGGAGGGTTCAGCCACTTTTTATAAACATAAAATGAGAGGGGACTCAGAAAGCCTAGGGGAGACACCTGAAGGTCTATCTGGGGAGATGTCCGGTTCAATGGGCACATCCAGACTTTCAAATCCACATTTACTCTCCACATACTCCTCTTCCCTCCTCCGTTCATAAAATTCTCTAAATATATTCTTGAACCGTGGAACTGATCAACCGCACGCTTATTGATGGTGCCGGTTCGCTGGAACCGGGAAAGCGACTGGACAATTTTAATCGCTTGCTATTTCTTCAGCGGTTGGAGATGGAAATTTTGGCTCCACACCTGCTGATTTTCTAGTCCTTTTGCTGGAACTGACTCCTCCGAGTCGGCTCTCCTTTGCCAGAGGAAGTCTCGCCTGGTCAGAGGGACTCCTCTGGTTCAGTTACAACCGAACCAGGCTGGCCATCCGGGTCAGCGGACTTCTTGGCCTCTCTTTCCCTGAGCCTACCAACTCTCTTATCCAGGGTAGCTGCAGGAAAATTTTTGCAAATCTGGCAGTCTGCATTGAGGTGGTCAAACCCCAGACAATAAACACAGGTGGTGTAGGGTCAGCCTTGGCAAAGGCTTCCCCACAAACACTGCAGTGTTGAAACCCAGTGGGCCCGGTTTTTCTTTTGGGTTTCTCAGACATAGTGCCAGCCTAACCAAAACTTGCTCGTTTATGGCAATCCGCCAAGCAAGACCCTCTTATCGGTTCCCAACCGTGTCACGGGTCGTGGAAAAAAACGTAATGAAATCCGTCTTTTTTAGAACCGATAAGAACCGGGAACCGCACTCTAAAAGACACAATTCAATGAATTTCCAACAACCTGATCGGTTCAAACTGAACCGATAATACCGTTTACAAGTTCCACAAAGAAATAATGTAAAACCTATCTAGTACTTACGGTACCACAGACAAAGCTTGAACCGACTGGTTGCGGTTTAAATTTGGTTAAAAAAACGAAAAATTAATACTTTAACCGACAAAATGAACTGAGCAGAAGGAGAAATCTCCGGAGCGACTGTTCAGTGAGGCGGAGTAAAGAATCTGACAGTTTGAGTTTGAAGAACAACAGACAGAGCTTTCAACCGAGCTCGTGCACAAAGTTCCATGCCTGGCATGGAAAATTAACTCTTTCACCTCCGGAGCAGTTCGAAGGTTGGGACTCACTGCATATGTCATAATATAGCAAGACTTCATGTTGTTTGAAGTTCCTATATTTCTTAGTAGTCTCCTTACTTGCTCAGAGTCAGACCTCCAGCAGCTGGGGGGACGGAGAGCTACTCTTGCCCTTCTAGGGTGGTGAGTCATTGGTGACTCTGTGATCACTCACTTCCTGCTCCCAAACAGGAAGTTCCTGTTGTCAGTTAAATCCTCTGCCTATAAAAGTAGAACTGGTTTAGGGTGGAGGGAAGGAGGGCAATATAGTCCCAGTAGAGAAGTTTTAGTTATACCAGTAGCTCCTTCCTCCTGGTATTCTGTCTGTTCTCTGGCAGAAGCTATCTAGGAGAGTGCTTAAATCTGGTTTTCACCTGGCTCCTTCTAGCTAAGCCACTCCCCCTACTTTGCAAATCTTTCTACATTTAGTTAATTTCACAGATAACAATTCCCTTCTGACAACTGTGACAAGCACCTAGATAAGTACACAGATAACACAGATAACAGATAACAATTTACTTCAACTACCTCTGACAAACACACTAACTCTTTTTTACCCAAAATTGAAGGTCCTAGCACAAGATTTCTAGTTCTTAGTCCCAGTAGCGAAGTTTTAGTTATACCAGTGGCTCCTTCCTGCTGGTGTTCTGTCTGTTCTCTGGCAGAAGCTATCTATTCATTACATATGGGACAGAGTGCAAAGATGGCAAACTCTGAGGGAAATAAATCCCCCCAGGCTCCTGTGGGGGAGGAACACAGGAGGAGAGGGACCTTTTTCAGGCCTGGCGAGGCCCGTGGAGAGCCTTGAGCAGGTGGAGGCTCACTTGAACTGGGAGATGGAAGGCATCCCTGCAGTTCACACCGTACCCTTCTGGAAAACAAATTGGCCCCTGGAAGGGTGAGGATAGCACCCTATTCAGGGTGAAGGGTGACAACCTTGAAAGGCGAGGTCACACTGTCCACTGAATGCAGACAGATGTTCATACCAACCTGGATACCACCTCATTAGCATCATGCACTGCCCTGGAGAGGTGTCTTGCGAGCTCCAGGCCCCCCTGCAGACAGTCTAATGGCTTGCCAGGTTTCCTCACTATCAGGCAATGCTGCCATAATTTGCCCTAACAGCATCCAGAGGAACCTAGCATAGGCCACCTGGTCAGCTTGATGAGCCACTATACACAGAAGAAGGCGGGCTGCTGAAAACACCCTTCTCCCCCAGCGATCTAACTCAGTCGAGTCAGAGTTTGGGGGACGGTCATGGTGAGGGTGACGGTACCCAGATGGGGTATCTAGGAGCTCCACGCCCAAAAAAGGGTGAGGCATGGGAACTTGAGACACCACAGCAGCACAATATCTGCATATACAGTCCCTAGGGGCAGGAGCTGGGGTGGTGGGACATTGCCAGACAGCGTACAATGCCTCCGCTAATGGCTGTGTCCAGGAAGGTATGACCAGATGGTCAGCACTGTACCCCCCCAGAATGACAGTGTTGTATGGCCAGGGTTCTGTCCAGAGAAGTAGAAGATGTGATGCTCCTCCAAAATCTTTGCTAGGAAGCGCTGATAAGATGTGAAGTCTGCATCACTCGAGAAGTGAAGGAACGCAACCGCTTCTTCAGTGGAGGAAGTCGAAGAATTGGAGGTACTTGAGTCAGAGATAGGTGGCACAGTGCCTAAAGGTCTAAAAATGACTTAATTCCGAGTCCTTATGTAACAGGGAATGTGGCCGCTGACCCTCTGCATTGATCCCAAGTCATGCGGCCCCTCAGATCAAGGAGGCCAGGAAGACGGTAAGGAGGATGAAGAGGATGACAAGGGGAAGCAGCCTGGCAAACCAGGGAAGGTCCTCTGCAAGGACTGTGGGATCATGCTGGGGATCCCTCCCGAATGTGGGGGCTGCCTATCCTGCCCACCTCAGTGCGCCAAACAGTAGAGGGGCAGACAGGGTGTTGTCCTTGGGAGGGAACTGCCTAGTGAGAAGAACGGTGCCATGCAGAGCTCAACAGGAGGCCTCCATCCCCACCAACTACAGGACTCACTCTAGGCACAGAGGAAAACAATGCCGCATCTGCACTATGGCTCCTCCCAGAGCCCTCATGGGATCTGTGGAGAGACCGCTGCACAGAATGGACCTTGCCATCCCCTGTCCCCAAAGAAAGAGACCTGCCCCTTGGAGGAAGTCTAGAGGATGTATCCAGGCTTCATGTCAAGAAAGAAGGAAGCCCAGTCGCCAGGAAAGTGAATGCGGGCCCCCCTGAACACCATCCCCAGTAGCCGAAGTCACCCCCAGAGGAAGGACAGACTCAGCACTGGAGAGGGCATCGTCTCCCAAGGTGGTGCTGGCCATAGCACTGGCTCCAAAGTCGGTTCTGCCCTCACCAGAAGTATCATGAGTGACACCAAAAGAGCTTCCAGCACCTGGGGCAGCACCAGAAGGCTCAGGGAAGGTGGCGTAGAGGGTGGGAAGGAGCCACTGGCTAAGAATTCTCTGAAGGCCTTGGAGAGGCCTGGGCTGAATCCAGAGGCTCCTCAGAGCCAGGCAGTCAGGACTGTCCTGATCATCACCCTCCGAAATGAGGGATGAGATTGGCCACACCCTGGACTCTAGTTCCTCCAGCACTGAAAATGGCGTCGGAGGGGAGCTTGGACACGTCGGCGGCGGTGCCCCGCTCACCAACATTGGAGACAGCACTGGATGCAGAGGTGGCACTGGGCTGCGTATGACAGGGTGACCTCTGTCTTAGCAAACAATCCTGGTATGCAGTCTGAACAACGCCCACCCCCCATTCTTTTCACTTTCATTAAACTCAGTATTATCTTTATTTTTACTGTCTATAGTCCTTTATCTTTCTCTTCACTGTAGGCTGGCCACCTATAGTAACATCTCCCCTACTTTGCTATCTGGTTTGGTTGTACTGAACAAATGAGTATTCTAAAAAGGGAACTGATACCCAGTTAATAGTAAATAATTAGGATACTGCCATCCTGCTAGAATGTTAAAATGATAGTGCTTGCTTGCCTCTTAGCAAATCTGTCCAGAGGCAAATGGAGCAATTGGTTAAAAGGTTCTATTATGTGTATTTCCCTACAAAGCCAAAAGATGCCTGAACTAATTTGAATGGCTTATATTTTTTTCTTCTGTGTAAACAAGTTTCCGCTCCATCAATATATGATTGCCCGTGCACGTCTTTGCGAGTGTGAGCACAGACAATGCTACGGTTATTGGAGCAGATGTCTAAGGGAGCTAGAGATGCTTGCTGAAGCCGCTCCTAGTTGTTGGAAAGTGTTTCCTGTTGTACCCTGTATAAAGAGTTCAGGTAGTGCTCTGTTATGGAAAACAAAAAGAGAAAACATAGTGCTATTCACAGAGCAGCGAATCTTTTACTTTCACTATTTCCAGAAGCCGCTCCATGATAGAACATGCCCATTTATTGCCAGATTGAAATGTCTCTGCAATGGGCTAATTCTTGTGGGCCCTCCCCCCGCCATGTATAAAATGAATGTGAGAGAAAGAGAGCTTAGTATAAGAATAGGAGTGCAGATGCTCTTCGCTCTTTCTCTCTCTGTCCCATAGCGCAGCAGCATACAGAGTGGGTGGGTGGCTGACAATTTACTCCAGATAATTCAGCCGCCACTCCACCTTATTATGCCTTCGTCTGTAAGAAATAAATTAAGGCTATCAGTGACTTGAGATGCCTGTACTCTACCTGATAAAAATGCTGGAAAAGGAGCCGTTTGTGAACACCCCTGTTCTATACTCCACAATTACAGTGAAAGAAGCAGTATAAATGGAGCTGAAAGGTGCTCCAAATTGGATGTGAGCACTATGCACGGTGCAGCAGTGGGTCCAGGGCTAAAATGGGCACTACGGGGGGTTTTCTTCAAATGTCCCTGTAGTTGCCTGTTTCAGGAGAGCCACATACTCATGTTCTGTTGTAAGCGGTGGATAAGAAACCGCAGCAAGTTGGGCAGCTGACATCTGAAAAGTAATAATGTAAAGAGGGCTGAAATGATAGGCTTTCTCGACAGCCGACAATTGCAGCCGTCGGACAGCAGAGAGAGTACTACCTCTTAAATAAAATGTCCCTTGCCTCACAATAAAACAAAGAAATGGGACAAACTGTATATGTGAAAACAGCTAGTAGAGAGTTATTAAACTGGCAGGAGAAGAAAAAAGAGGAGCACGCCATTATTCTCTCGTTCCCCTTGCCAACTTAGAGAGAAGCCTCATCCAAACAGAATCCTTCGTCTTGAAATGTTTGACAATGCAACACAATGTCTGGTAGTAAAGAAGTGTATTACAAAGAAGAACATATGAATAAAAAGAATAATCTCACTATACCTGAGGAAGAGGAGTAGAAGGGAAGTTCTCCCATAGGTTCTCCCCCTCTTATCCACCCCACTATCACCTCAATATCCCCAACCCCCTATAACCCCTACAAAACCACATTGCAAGTGCAATTTATGTACAGTATATATTATTTTATAAATTATTTTTTAAAACATTTTTGTAAACATTTATTACTTGTCCCGAACAAGCAGATGCTATGGATTACTGTGCTTGTTTATTGTTACCTATGCCACCTGTTATTGCACTACCCAGCTGCTTCCTTATTGTATTACTATTTGTTGTGTTTGTTTGACCAATCCAGGTACACCTGGTAAATGAGTCTGTCTCAATGGTGCTTCGCCTGGTAAAATAAAGATGATTGATTGATTGATTAACCTGCTATGGGGCTGGCTGCCATTAGAATGAAGGTATTTATGGAAATTCCTAGGTGTGATGTTACTCCTAAAGGGGAGGAGCTTAGCCCCATTATGAGCTGGTATACTATAATTAGGAGATTTGAAGACTTTAAAGTAAGGTACTCTTATTTTATGTGGAATGTATGTGTACAGTATAGTAGTCTGCAGAAATGTGGAAGATGTGAGAGGAGCCTCAGTGGAGTTTCCGATAGTTATGTAAGCAATAAGACACGACAGGGTGTGCATGGAACATATTTTACCACACGGCCTGGGTGTAATAAGGCACAAGGCCTTGGCTGGGTGCTAGCCCCTGGCGTCGGTAAAAATATGTTATACACCTGAAATCTTGTGCACTTATAAAATGGGATACTATCTTTATTTTACTTTTTCCGTTAGAAAAGCATGCTTGTGTGTAGAAAAAATGTAGAAATGTTCCTAATCTATGATCAAATAGTCCTTCCATGGACATTTTTTAATATTAATTAGCTTATTTGCATATTTGGGCCTGCTGCCATCTCTCTCTGTCGCTCCTGTCTGAGAAAACTGTTTTGAGGAGGCAGGGATGTCATGAGTTCACTGTTTCTGTGGCTGGGAGGGCAGCTGGACTCTCTAGCTCTCTGTCCGAGACACTGTTCTGAGGAGGCGGGGGCGAGGGGCAGCTGCTGCTGCTGGAGGTTACCCTATGCTTTGTGTGTCCGTTCGTTCCCTTTTTCCCCTGTGTTGGAGAAGAAAAGAGAGGAGCGGTATTATTCTTTTTTTCCTGCCCATCTTTCTCAGTACAGTCTGCTAACAAGTACCATCCTCCATCCTGGCTCTCTGTCACACTGAGTGTGTGTGTGTGCGCGCGTGGCTGAACTCACCGGTTTCGTCTGTTTTTGCGGCTGGGAGGACGAAACAGAAAGCTCGGACTGAGTAGGAGCCGTGTGACTGCAATTTCAAATAAATTGGAGAACGGTGAGACGGTAGCTGCCCGCAGACTCTGCCTTTCTGTATGGACTGTTTCTTTTCTTGTGAAATGCTGAGTAGTGAGGAAACAACAATGGCAGCATTTTAAAATGCCAACATTCTGAAACTGAGTGACTTTTGGCCTTTTCACTGCCGTCCTTTTTTTTACCCATGCATGAAACATATTTCATGCATGGGTAGCTAGCATTCTGATTGGCTGATATAGCCTATCCATTTTATAAGTGGGGTTGTAGAATATTGATTGATCAATTGACAGTGATGTCACCCCTTGAAGGATATAAAAGCTCTCCACTAGGGACTAGATAGGGAGGTCAGTTGGATACTGACCGTTGAAGGTGAAAGACCTTTGGTAGGATGCAATTTTCACACTGTTCACTGAAGATTCATCGTAGGTGCAAGCAAAGCCTCAGAAACTGTTGAGGTGAAACAGTTGTCTAATTTCTGGACTAACCTTTTTATTTTACTTTCTGTATTCATTTTATTATTTATTTGGATTCTGAAATAAAATGATAAACACACTTTTGCGTTTTTTACGCACCTGACTTGTGGTCTGCCTGATTTGTGTTAGCCTAATCCCAAATCCTGTTACACTGGTGTCAGACGTAGGATCTGACTGGATGACCAAGAAAACAGGGGGAGTTCAGTCAGTTAGTGCCAGACCTGGTACCGAGGATAACAGGCAGATGTGCATGGCACCAGGTGAAATGAGGACAGCGCCTGCTGGAGATGTTGCCATGGAAGAAGAAGAAATTAAAATTACATATCTACCGTAATTCTTGATCTTTCTGTGTATCTTCACCATTCATCACTGCTGGGTTTTGCTGGAGGAACAGGACCCTGCGGGAGCAATTTTTTTTTTTTCAGGAGAGGAGCTGGCACCAGCACGGCACTGCCCTCGAGGCTGGCGTACGACATAGCACTTAAGGGATGGCCAGTAAATGACGCCAACTTCTCCCTCACCTCAGTTCTGCATATGCCGGAGAGTGCAAGGAAAAAAGAGATAGAGAAAAGAAGAGGGTGGGTAAGGGAGCCCAAGGGATAGCCAAAAGGAAAGGATATAAACAGAAAGAGATATAATACCGAAAGGGAGAGGACAGAATAACCCTAGGGGTCTGGAATAGAGGGCCCCATCCTCTGGGCAAGCGTGCATAGATGAGAGAAAGAAGATAGAAAAGACAGAACGAGAAGAAAGAAAAGGAGATAGGAGAGCTCCTCCAACTCCCCCCAGAGGGGTATCAAGAGGCCAATGGAGAAGAAACACTCAGTTCAGCCAAATCCAAGCAAGAAATTACTCCCTCCAGACAATTTAAGCGCCTCCTAAGGTGGAGCACTTCCAGTTAAGAAGAGAGGAAGACTGAGTGCTGTGCCATGCAGTTAGAGGCAGGAACCTGGCTAAGACTTCCCCCGCTTACACCCAACACAGAGGAGTCAGGGGTCTCCCACTGTTGTTCCAAGAATGTTATAGGGCAGGGACAGAATTGCTCTGAGGCACAGTCCCTCCTATCTTCTTGAGAGAGTCCTCCCAGAGGAACTCCTTACTCCCCCCCCCACACTGGGAGGGAGGAGGGACTTGAAGAAGGAGGGCTGCTGCCCAGAACCAGCCACCACCGAAGGCAGCAGTGTGTAAAGAAAACCTAAGGGAGAGAGAGAGAGAGAGAGAGAGGTCCCTAGAGCACTCAGAGTTCCTATAACCCAGATGAAAGCCTCTTCACCCCCTAGCCAGGGGGCAGAAAGAACTGGGTTTGGAAGGACCCAGGTCCCGAGGGGTGACTCCCACCCAGGTCCCAGGAAGAGGGCCCCAGGAAGCCCCCTTCTAAGGGAAAGCAGCTGTGCTAGCCCCCCCCCAACAAGGACATGACCCCTCCTCAAAAAGAGGAGCAGGGAATCCTGAGGTACCAGTAGGACAGGCCCACAAAAGCCCCAGTGGGAAAGAAACAAGCACGGGGAGGCACAGCCCAAAGTCTGAGGCCCAAGAGGGGAAGGTGGGAGGGAAGCAGTGATGAATAGTGAAGATACACAGAAAGATCAAGAATTATGGTAGGTACATAATTTTCATATCTTTTCTGTGTCAGTCATCATCATTCATCACTGGTGGGTGATTACCAAGCCCCCCTAAGGGGACCTGGTACCTCCCTGAGGGAGAGGCTTCCCTCAGCCTCCTGTGGGGGAGACGCAAGAGAAGGCGACCCTCACAGGCTGGGTTAGGCCTGTGACTGGTCTGGGTGAGGTGGGGTCTCCCTATGCCTGGGAGATGGAAGTCGCCCCTGAAGCGCTCGTCTCACCCTGCTGGGGAAGAAAAGGTGGGTCCCCCGGAGAGAGGAGGCAATCACCCTATGATGGGCCAAAAGTGACAACCGAGAAAGGCAAAGCCATGTTGTCTGCCTGATGCAGATCACTGTCCCCGAAAACCTGGATGCCACCTCATTGGCATCATATGATGCCCTTGCTTGGTACCTCGCAAGCTCCAGGCCACATGCGGAGAGGGCAATGATGGCCTGCTTGTCTCTGTATCAGGCATAGATGTTAAGATTTCTCCCAGCAAGGGCCATAAGTGCCTATTGTAGGCAGCATGATGGATGGGCCTGATGTGCTGCAATGGAGAATGAGAGGCATGATGAGGAGAATACTTGCCTCCCCCAACAGTTCAATTCCGCAGAATCCCCCTCTGGAGTTTGGTTGTGCCTTGGGCTTCTATGCCCAGAGGGAGTATCCAGGAGTGTCACTCCCGAAGGGGGGTGAGGAAGGGCTCCTGGAGATCCTTACGGTGCGCAATACCTGTGCCGGCAGTCCATCGGGGCTGGGGAGGGGACTGATGGGCGCTGACAGGTACGGAATGATGCCTCCCAGAAGGGGAGTAGGTCAAGCAGGCACCACCAGGTGAACCGCACTGAACTCGCTTAGGAAAGCATGCAACACCAGTTCAGGACTGCATCTTGCTACCCTGGAAATATGGAGCTCATCGACCAGCCCTGAAAGGAAACATTGATAGGAGGTCTGGTCAGCATCCAAGGACAGGTGAATGGAGAGATCCTCTTCCTCAGGTGAGGAAGACGAGGAGGCTGAGGAGTCAGAGTCCGGCTGCTGTAGGGGAGACAGGTGAAAAACCTGCTCGTCCATGGCTCTGACATACTGAGGGAAATCAGCAGCCGAGGCTCTGAACTGCTCCCAAGTCATAGACCCCGCAGGACCAGAGTGGCTTGAGAAGGGAGGTGGGGGAGGCAGAGGTAATGGGGACGAATGTCTCTGGGAAAGAAGACACCCTCTGCCAGGGCTAAGAGACTGCACAGGTGATCCAGAACCCCAGAAGGATCTGGCAGTCAGAACAGCCACTGACCATTTAACCATCCTGAAACGATCAGGACTGAGCCCTAAGGGGGAATCCCCCCTTTGAGGCGATTGGAGTCACATGGGTCCAGAAGGGCGGCCCCTAGCCTCTTGCAACAAGATCTCCCCTGGGGATCCCAAAGGGGAAAACGCAGGTTTGGTGCTGCAGCTCCTTCCCAAGCCCCAGAGGGCTACTAAGGAAGAGCGCTGCCCCTCACCTCGCCCCCTCACCACTCCAGTCTCTGAGGGGGACCTCTTCCTCAAGACCAACTGAAGAGGCTCTACCTCACCTACCAGCTCCCAAGGGGCAGTCGGTGAAGGAACCCCCTCCCCAGCCCAAGATGACTGAGCGGCTGTTTTGGGGGATATTTTAAACAATCAAAATGGCATAGGGGGAGAAAATCTGAACTCAAATTCTGAGTCCATAAATTAAATATATTAAGAGAAGGGGGGGAGAGGGGGCCCCCAACGCTCCAAGACTCCCTAGAAATAAGGGAGAAGAGAAAAAGGCCCCTCATACATCTCCATAAAAACCCCCAAGGGATTCATCCCTGTGTGTCTCCACAGTCATCTCCCATCTAATCACAAGGGAGAGGAGAGCGAGGAAAGAGAAGACACACGGGGGGAGAAGGGAGTCCAGAGACTGAGGCCCACAGGGGAAGGAGGGTGGTATTTAGTCATGAATGGTGAAGATACACAGAAAGATCAACAATCACGGTAGGTACATAATTTTCATATCTTATCTGTGTCAATCTTCACCATTCATCTCTAGTGGGTGAGTACCGAGGCCCCCAAAGGGGGCCCTGAGCTACCCCAAGGGACTAGGTCCCTTAGCCTCCAGTGGGTGAGACACCGAAGAAGAGAACCCTTAAAGGCCTGGGGAGGCCTGTGACTGGTCTGGGTGAGATGGGGATCCCCCAGTGGGGGAAGGAGGGCACCCCGGAAGTCGCCGTCTCACCCTTCGGGAGAAAAGATGGGTTCTCCAGTAAGCAGAGTAAATCATCCTATGCTGGGCCAGGGGTGATAACCGGGATAGGCGAAGCCATGCCGTCCGCCAAAGGCAGATCGCTGTCCCTACCACTCTGGATGCCACGTCATTGGCATCATAAGATGCCCTTGCTTGGTGCCTTGCTAGCTCCAGGCCCTGCACAGAGAGGGCAATGGCTTGACTGGTTTCCTCCGAATCAGGCATTGAGGCTAGGACCTGTCCTAGCCTGGACCACAAGAACCTGTTGTAGGCTGCAAAGTGGGCCTGATGTGCTGCAATTGAAAGAGAAATCCGTGCCGAGTAGAATACTTGTCTCCCCCAGAAATCGAAATCCGCAGAGACCGAATACAGGTAGCGATCACGTTAAGGGGCGTGAGGCCCAGAGGGGGTGTCCAGGGAGGTCAAACCCGAAGAGGGATGAGGCAGAGAACTTGGAGACCCGGGGGAAGCACAATACCACTGGCATAGGTCCCTTGGGGCTGGTACAGTGGAACAGGGACGTAGCCAGAGCTGATGTGATGCTTCCTGAAAAGGAATAGGCCAGGCAGGAGCCACCAGGTGAGCCACACTGTATTCGCCTAAAAAGGCACGCGTCACATGCTCGGGATTGCTAATCAGTACTGGGGTTAGGTGGAGCTTGTCCAACATCCTCACAAGGAAGCGCTGATAAGAGGACAGATCAGATGCTGGGGAGATGTGGACCGAGGGTTCCTCTCCCTCCGTAGAGGGAGAAGAGGATGAGGATGAGCTCCCAGGTTCAGAGTCCAGCTGCACGGAAGCATGGTGAAACACCTGTTGGTCCAGAGCATGGAGGTAGGTGGGGAAATGTGCAGCAGAACCTCTGAACTGTTCCCAGGTGAGAGGCCCCCGAGGACCAGGAATACCTGGAACAACTGGGGATGGAAACAGAGGCTCAGGGCATAGGCTCCTAGCAACAGGAGAATGGTCTCTGTCAGGGCAGGGGAGCCAACAGAAAACCCTTAGCAGTGAGGGGGATCCAAAGGCCGCCGCAGCTAACAGCCGTTCAACCAGATCGGAATGGTCAGAGCTGTGCCCAAAGGAAGAAATCCCCCCCTGAGGTAACCGGGACCATGAGAGTCCAGAAGGACGGCCCCTGACCTATGAAGTTAAAGTCCCTCTCGGGGACTCCTCCAGGGAAAGGCGAGGGTCTACGCTGCGACTCCTCCCAGAACCTGGCTGGGCTCTAGGGAGGGCACGCTGCGTCACACCCCTACCTCTCAACCCTTCAGAATCAGAGAGGGACTTCATCCTCGTAGACATCAGCCTAGGCAGCTGGCAACTCCGGGTGGCCTCCGAGGAGTCCACCCAGAGAACCGTACCCTCCCCTTCCAGGTGCGCCCCGGGCTGCCTCAAACTTGGGCTGTCCAAACACACCAAGGAAGGGGGTACCCCAACTGAAGGAACAGAAAC
This sequence comes from Neoceratodus forsteri, assembly GCA_016271365.2. Lineage (NCBI taxonomy): Eukaryota > Metazoa > Chordata > Ceratodontiformes > Ceratodontidae > Neoceratodus > Neoceratodus forsteri. Next base: position 1,332,155,715 of record CM057455.1, on the reverse strand, counting down.
ACCAGTGACCCCAGGTTGCACGGTAGTGGACACGGGGACCATAGCTGGCTGGTTAGACCCCCTGACCCTAAGGTCCACCGGTGACAACTGACCCCCAGAGGGAGGCTGAGTGGGGGCCGAGGTGCTGGAAACAGAGGGGTCCCATGATTCCGAAGAATCTGGAAGCCAGTCTGGATCAGACTCAGAGTCCGCCTCCGAAGAGGCAGGCTCTGAAGTCCGATGCCAGACAACTCCCCAAGCCCCTCCAGTTCCTGGACCACAAATCGGAGCATTCTGAGACTCGGTGCTGGAGTGAGGCACAGCCCCACGCCCGGCACCGCCACCCACCTTGGCATTGCGAACAGCACCGGAGTTGGACACGGCCCCGAGCGCAATGCTGATCCCATCCCAGCACCACTGACAGCCAAGTCCAGCACGGCACCGCGCCCGACGCTAACACCCACCTCAGAGCCACGAGCGGCACCGAAGTCGGGCACGGCCCTGAACGTGGTGCTGCACAAAACCCTGGCACCACACATGGCACCGGAGCTAGGGCTGGTTCTGACCGCAGAGCTGACCTCATCCTCTGCGCCGAAGTCAGGAGTGGTGCCTGCTCCTGCCCCGGCACCGTGCACAGCGCCAGGACCAGATCCAGGCCCAGAAACAGCCAAAACACCACCCCCAGCACCACCAAAAGCCTCAACACCTTGAACAATATCAGAGGTAATGGCGGCACCAAGAGAAGGCCCGATACCGACCACGGTGCCGCACTCAAAGCCCACAGCACCGTGAATGGTGCCAGGATCAAGAGTGGCTGCACGAGATGGCTCCAAGGATGGTGCCGGTCCAGACACGAAGGACCTGGAACACGACACTGAGGGAGCCTTCACCACCAAGAAGGTGACTGCCAATGCGGTGCCTCCCGACTGACCCCTGAAAGGGCCAGCCTGGGCCTCCTGCACCGTGGAAGAAACCCCCGCCATGGCAAGGCTAAAAGAGGCAGGGGTTCCCTCCTCCATGGGCCATATAGGACTGGGAGTGGACTCGGAGGAAGGGTCGAGAATCCTGGCCTTGGCCCGTCGACTGCGCATTCGTCTTCCGAAAGTTGGCGGCGCACATCTGACTTTCCACACGCGGTTCTCAATTACATGGTGGTCCATCGAAAAGCAAATGTCGCAGTTGTCCGTATCATGGTCATGGCGAGGCAGGAAAGACAACAGTCATGCCGGTCCATCACTGAATAGAGGCGGCCACAGGGGCACCGACGCATAGGGGCCACCTTGCTTTCGACGTCTTCTTGCCCCCGAACGAGACATGACCGAAGGGTATATAAAACAGAAAACAGTGCTCGACGCTGCTTGAAATAAAAGGAAAGGTCTTACTGGTCAGAAGCAAAGTTGAGCAGGCGAGTAGAACCGAGGCAACTAACAAACTCTTGGCAAGTAACAAACTCTAGACTAGGCCGACGAACTAGGCCGCAAACCAACAGTCTGCTCACGAGGTACCACACTTGATGGCGGGAGAGAAAGAATTGGGCTGGGGCAGAGTTGACGGCAGCTAACGGCCAACCCTCGAGCGCCACGTGGAACATCGGCCTTGAGGGCAGCACCAGCCCTGCGTTGACTCCGCCCATAGTAAAAAAAAAAGGAAAATAGTCTCCCTCGAGGTCCTAGCTCCGGAGCTATACCCACTAGTGATGAATGGTGAAGATTGACACAGATATATCTCGCCAACAAAGAGAGGCATGATAAAAAAGTAAAGGCTCAAGAGCTTCGGCCTGGAGACCGTGTGTTGTTACACAATTTGGGACTGCATGGCAAACACAAAATTGCCGATAGGTGGCACCATCTTCCCCATGTAGTAGTTGGAAAGTTGAATGATTTACCAGTGTACAAGCTGCACCCAGAGAATAACACTAAAGCTGTCATGACCATGCACCGTAACCACTTGCTACCTATCGGCCAAGTCATAATTGAGGTTGAATCCTCAGAGGTTGATTCCCCTGGGCCAGTGACTTGTTCTGCTGCAAGAAAGAGATGGTGTCAACCTACCCCAGTAGTCACAAATTTAAGGTTTCCTCCGCAGCAGGTCCAGAATGATAGCGACTATCAGTCCACTTCTGACGAAAGTGAGTGTGACAATGCCTGTTACCCCTCCTATGAACTGAGTCAGCTGTTTCGAGATAACCCTATGATTAATTGTGGGGATGAAGCTGGACCTTCTGGACTGCCTAACCTTCCAGTTTCGTCCTTGGGGCCAATGCTCCTTGAAAGTGAAGTGCAAAGTATCATGTCTGAAGATGCTGAGTCTCTGTATTGTGGAACTGTATGATTTGCCTGAAGAAGGGGTTGATGGTTTGAGTCTTTCTGGTGACATACCAGAACTTGAAGAACACTATAAAATTGCTGACACCCCCCTTCAGTGCCTCAAAGTTTGACTGTGTCTGAGCCTTCGCAAAATGAGTCAAGTTTTGTAGCAACAGAGCCTGCAGAGCAAGGAGCCGACAGTGCCCCAAGTTTGGACATTCCCACCCAGGCAGAGCACCCCTCAAAAGTGACGAAAGTCCCCAGACCAGTGCTGAGAGTACAGAGATTGCAGTTGTTCCACCCAGAAAGACTGGCTGAGCTGTCAAGCCAGTTGTACGCTTCAGTTATGTTTCTCCCGGGAGGCCAGTGGATTTGCCTCTCAATGTGGTCCACAAAGGGGTTTATGTTTCTCGGAGCTCACTGCCCAAACTGAGCCTAAGTGCCAATTCCAGGTTGATTGTTCTGCCTAAACATAGAAACATAGACTTTGACGGCAGATAAGGACCACTTGGCCCACCCAGTCTGCCCATTTCCCTACCTATTGGATAAGCTGCAGATTCTAGTTAACCAACAGTCTACTTCCTGCAACGCCCCACTACAATTGTCTTATGTCTGTCCCATGCATGTTTGAATTCCCCCACTGTTTTAGACCCAGCAACCTCCCCAGGAAGGCGGTTCCATGCATCCACCACTCTCTCCATGAAAAAAAATTTCCTCACATTACCCTGGAGTCGTCTCTCCATCTTTAAATTGCGCCCCCTTGTTCTTACACATCTCTTTTTCTGAAAGATGCTACCCTCCTGGACTTTGTTGATTCCCTTGAGGTACTTGAAAGTTTCTATCATGTCCCCCCTGTCCCTCCTTTCATCAAGGGTATACATATTAAGCTCTCTCAGTCTCTCTTCATATGGTTTCTGATGCAGACCCTGCACCATTTTAGTTGCCCTCCTCTGGACTGCTTCCATCCTGTCGATGTTCTTGCGTAGATGGGGTCTCCAAAACTGCACACAGAATTCCAGATGGGGTCTCACCAACTGTCTGTACAGAGGGAAAACCACTTCCCTTTTTTTACTTGTGATGCCCCTTCCTGTGCATCCCAGTATCCCCCTGGTTCTCCTTACTGACTTCTCACATTGCTTACCCACCTTTAGGTCATCTGATATAACTTCCCCCAAGTCCCTTTCCATTTTTGTTGTTGTTAGTACCTCCTCTGCTATTGTGCACCCTTCTCCTGGGTTTTTGTTTCCCAGCTGCATTACTTTGCACTTCTTTGCATTGAATCTAAGTTGCCATATGTCCGACCATTCCTCCAACCTTGCCAAGTCCCTTCTCATCCTTTCTACCCCCCTTGTGTATCAACTCTGTTACAGATATTTGTGTCATCTGCAAAGAGGCATACCTTTCCCTCCAGACCCTCTGCAATGTCACCTATAAAGATGTTAAAGAGGACTGGACCCAGTACTGAGCCCTGAGGTACTCCACTAGTAACCCCCTTTCTTAGGAATGTGTTCCATTCACTATTACCTTCTGTGTCCCGTTGTGCAGCCAGTATGCTACCCAGGCTACCACCCTGGAACCCACTCCCAGGCTGGCTAACTTGATTATTAATCTTTTGTGCGGGACTGTGTCAAATGCCTTGCTAAAGTCTAGGTAGGCCATATCCACAGCCCCTCCCTGGTCTATTACTTTGGTCACCCAGTCAAAGAAATCAATTAGATTCATCTGACATGAACTTACTGCTGTAAATCCATGCTGCTTTGGGTCCTGTGCCCCACTGGCCTCTAGGTACTCAACAATTCTTTCTTTCAGAAGTGATTCCATCATTTTCCCCACCACTGAGGTCAAACTTACAGGTCTGTAGTTTCCTGCTTCTGCCTTGCTCCCACTTTTGTGAAGGGGAATCACATCTGCCCTCCTCCAGTCCTCAGGTACCACCCCATCCTCCCATGATTTGTTAAAGAGAGTAGTCACTAGTCACTAGTTCTACCCTTAGTTCTTTTAGAATTCTAGGATGAATCCCATCAGGCCACATTGCTTTGTCCACCTTGAGTTTTAGGAGTTCTTTCAAGACTCTTTCTTCTGTAAATGGACTGGTGTCAACCCCCCTACCCAGAGTGCTTCTATTGTCTGGTTTAGGTAACTCCTCCTCATCTTTTGTGAATACTGAGCAAAAGTATTCATTCAATATATCTGCCTTTTCACTGTCTCCCTCTGCCCACCTCCCCTCTCCTTTATTAATCTTCACTATTCCTCCCTTAACCTTTCTATGCTCCCTAATGTACCTATAAAAGGTTTTATCCCCCTTCTTAACTGAGTTGGCTATTTTTTCCTCGGTTTGGGCCTTTGCTATTCTGACTGCCTTCTCCACTTCTTTCTGTTTTAATTGATACAGTTCTCTGTCATGCTCCTTCCGTGATTCCTTATACTTTTTGAATGCAGCCTTTTTCTCCTTAACCTTCCCTGCCACCTCTTTTGAGAACCATAGTGGTTTTTACTCTACTTTGTTTTCTTTATTTGCTTCACACAAAGGCTTGTTGCCTCTATGATGGCAGTTTTGATTTTTCTCCATTGTTCTTCCACCCCTCCTTTCTGGCCATTTGCTAGTGCATTACTCAGGTAGTCACCCATTGTGCCAAAGTCAGCCCTTCTAAAAAAGGCGAGAACGCTGGACACCAGCCTGGCAGTGAGCAGTTAGGCAAGCTCAAGGAAGACTTTTTGGGAACCCCCACTTGTAGGGGGGTTACACCTTTCCCTGCCTGAAGAAAACTCGGCTGGTGTCCTGCCTTCTAGGTATGGTGCCCCTGCCCCATCTAGCCCCAAGTTAGCTGACAGGGAAGGGCCCCCTCTTGTTTAATGTGCAAGACGTTATTACATGATTCCGCATAGTGATGTGTAAATTACCTGTGTGAAATATGCATGGTATATCGTCAGAATGGATATAGTATTGTGAAGTGTAGAGAATATATATAGTAAAGGTATACATTTACGTTGACTGATGCATCCGATGTTACTTGCATAACATGCTAATGACATAAATGTCTTGTATATTTTGCATTTTTCAATATTGTGATGGTACTGACTTGACGCAGACGCCGAGTTTTCTCCAGGCAGGGAAGGGTGTAACCCCCCTACAAATGGGGGTTCCCAAAAAGTCTTCCTTGAGCTTATCTAACTGCTTACAGCCAGGCTGGTGTCCTGCGTTCTTGCCATTTAAATGTTTTTGCTAGAGAGTGCCTGTAAAGCCTCTGTGTACTGTCTCCTCAAAAGCTGCCTGGTTTGCAGTTATAATCGATCTGGGTGGGGGCTGAGTGTTTCCATGCACGAGTCCCACCCGGGCTGCCTGATAATCGCTCCGTTTCAGCCATCGCTAATTGCGTAGAGGGAGCTCTGTTAGAAGATGTGACTGTTTGCCAAAAATCTATTAGAGTGATAATGATATTGTAGTTTGTCTAACCTGCCTTCTTTGCAGCAAGGACTTTTCTGTTCATCTCCACCATCTTGGTCCTGAACTGCCAAACTGGACCAATCAGTACTGTTGGGACTCTAAAATGGAGCCTGCCTACAGGGGCTGTGTGGGGTCAGAACTTGTAGGAATTGTAGTTTTGGGTTTTTGGCGCCTGAACAGCCCTAGAGGGGGAGCCTTTGTTGTGACTGACAGGAGACTCAGCCAACTGAACCTTTTGGATCTTGGGGAAATTCCCAAGCTGCCTGCTGTCTGGGTCAGATCTAAGTTGGAAGCTAAAGAAGCAACAGCTCGAGATAGTCGAGCAGCCGTCTGCATAGTTTGCACGGGAGAGCTGTGGAAAGGCCTGAGTTGTGGCCTGTATGCCTGCCTGCCTGCTGCCCCTGAGGGGGAGAAGAGAATTATATCGGACTGAATCCGAGTTTGTGAGGACAAAGCAAGCCACAGAATTGAGACCAGGCTCAACCTGAGGAAGACCGAAGATTTGCTGAATGCGATCGGCCTGTCAGGACTTCCAGCTATCCCCAAACTCCCAGTATGTGCAGAGACTTTGCGACTGTGACCAGAGAGTAGTTTGCCTGGTATAGTAGAATCCCTTACATGTAAATGTGCTGTGTGATGATAGTGGGTCATGTTTGGTTCCCCACTGTGTGAATTGTGTTCTGCTTGCTGGAAGCTGTATCCAGCATCAAATGGACTCAATCCGCGTTCATCTCCATTCGGCATAGGCCTTTTTACACTGGCCCTGCCAGATTACCCCACTGCACAGAGAAAGCCATTGATGACAGACCTGCCTGGGGATCAGCCCCCTGCTCCACGCTTGAAAAGGAATGATGCCTCGGCGAATCGTGTGGGCCCTGCTTCTCCTGGCACTCCAGATCAACCACCTGCAGTCTTGATTTTCGTCCAGCCTGTGTTCAATCTTGGGTATCATGAGTAATCATCAGGGTAGCTCCCTGCAATAACAGCTTAATCTAAGTGTGTCATCTGATTGTTTTGATGTTTCTTTTCTTTCACGAACTGAGCCCTCTGGATCCAGATTACAAATAGTGTGTATTGTGCATGTTGTTTCTTCCATCACAGGGCCCCAACCAGCTGCGACGCCAGCCTACCCCGGGCAACGATTCTGGCTAGCCCACCTCTTCTCCACCTGGGTACCCAGAGTGCATGACTGTTTAGGGACTCTGAAGTGCATGCATAACTATTTGACTGATAGAGCCTTTAAGCAAATCAACCTGATTACGCCCCTTCCTTGTTCAAGTCCTCTCAATACATCAGATCTAACTCTTTTTGCATTTAACCTGTCTGTGGTTCCAGTTTGTGCTCAAAGTACTGTACTGTTGCTATTTGCTCTGCATAACCTTGTTTTACAGGGGGTCCCCAGGGTTGAGCCAGAAGAATCAGCCCTGGTGGTAAGTGCAATCAGTGTGGGTACTTATATGGTGTACCAGGGGTATGGTGAAAGTGATTATTGTGTATTGTTTCAGCCACAAGAAGGGAAAGAGGGGGTTACAGTGTCCCACAGGGCTGTGCCCAGGTTAGTTTGACCACTACCAACCCTGACCTCCGGGTGGAGGCACATGTTTTAGAACTCAGGCCCCTTCACCTGCTACTAGCTAAGCAGGCAGGGATAGTAACCCTTGGGATATCGCCACACAGGGGTTACAGGAGCAAATGTCTAAGGGAGCTAGAAATGCTTGCTAAAGCCGCTCCTGGTTGTTGGAAAGTGTTCCCCATTATACCCTGTATAAAGAGTTCAGGTAGCGCTCTGTTGTGTAAAACAAAAAGAGAAAACATAGCGCTATTCACAGAGTGGCAAATCTTTTACTTTCACTATTTCCAGAAGCTGCTCCATGATACAGTAGAACATGCCAGTTTATTGCCAGATTGAAATGTCTCTGCAATGGGCTAATTCTCGTGGTCCCCCCCAATGTGTAAAACGAATGTCAGAGAGTGAGAGAGAGAGAGCTTAGTATAGGAATAGGAGCGTGGCTGCTCTTTGCTCTCTTTCTATCTCTGTTTTTATTTATTTATTTGTGAAATCAGTTTACAACCTTTGAGCCAGAGGCTCGTTTCCAAAGGTACCTCATCACATTAAAGACATACATAGAGTTTTAGGTTACATAGCATAGGTTTTAGGTTACATAGCATAGGTTTGCAAAACAATAGGCGTACAACAGAGGCACCACGTCACACTGAGGTCAGATAAAATACATTTAGGTTACAGGGTACATGTAATTGAGAACAGGTGTTACACAAGTTGGTATCAACAATTGAGCAATCTAATAGGTATACAATGAAACAGCTGGCACTGGCCAGGTTAGACATAGGTACGGTGTACCGGGAAGCGGTGGTGGGGATGGCTAGGTGGAGAGCGCCCGGTGGGCGTTGTCATGAGAAGTCGAGGTGGAGGCTACTTTCAGAGACAGGAGCAGCTACGGGTGTTGAGGAGTTGGTTTCGAAGGGTGGTTTTGAACTTGGAGATGGTGGTGGCATTGGTGATGGGGGCAGGGAGAGAGTTAAACCAGGATGGGGCTCTGTAGCAGAAGGACCTCTGGCCACGGCTGGTTCTTGATCTGGGGACCATTAGAGTGGTCTTGTTGGATGACCGTGTTGCAACAGTAGGTGGGATCTTGTGGATGGATGCCGTTACCCCAGGGGGGGAAGAGCCCGAGTAGGGCGGTGCAGTAGCATAGAGAGTGGGTGGCTGAGAATTTACTCCAGATATTTCAGCCACCACTCCACTTTATTATGCTTTCTCCTGTAAGAAATAAATAAGGCTACCAGATGCCTGAGGTGTATGTACTCTACCTGATAAAAATACGGGAAAGGAGCCATTTGTGAAAGCAATGCCATACAAGGTCTGGTAGTAAAGAAGTGTGTTATGAAGGAGAAACACAGGTTACTTAAAGTAGTTCTAGGAGTGGTATATGATGTTCATCCACACTTTCTCTCAGTTGCCTTTCCCTTTAAGACTTGCCGGAAACAACTTCAAGCTGGCTCCTCCCACCCAACCGGGTGGTAACTCCCTTGGCTCCACCCCATGATGCCAGATCTTGCCCACTGGAAGCAGAGTGTGTGCGCCGAAGCTGGGCAGGTCGGCTGGGTTTGTGTGGATGAGCGTCATATACTACTCCTAGAACTACTGTTACAGGTGAGCAATCTCTGTTTCTAAGCGTGTGGATATGATGCTCTATCCACACTCTCTGGCAGACTCCTAGCAGTTTACCAAGAGAAGGGAGGCAAGGTGCACACACCCTATTTAGGGAATAGAGATTGGAGAACTGAGGCCCCAAAACCAGCATCCCGGCGTGACTTGAGGTCAATGAGGTAATGGGAAATGAAGGCATGTGCTGACTTCCAGGTAGCAGCCATGCAGATTTCCTGGATAGGGATGTCCCTAGATGCAGTCACCGCTGCAGTGGTATGGTGGGGGGAATGAGCCCTTAGCCCTCCGGGAGGCTCTCTACCTGCCAACCTATAGCAGAGATCAATGCAGGATGTGATACAGCTGCCAATCGTCTGCTTGGCTGCAGGTCTGCCAGGTGCGGCATCAGCATAGCTGACAAACAGCTGGCGAACCTCTCCCTGAACTCCAACTGTGCGTTCTTTGTAATAAGCGAGTGCTCACCTCAAGTCCAGAGTATGCAGCTTGTGTTCGGTCTCTGAGGTGTAATTCGGGAAGAACACTGGTAGAGTCATCACCTGGTTCAGGTGAAACTCTGGCACAACCTTTGGGAGGAACTTTGGGTTGGGGCACAGGACAACCTTGTCCCTGTGGAAGACCAGGTAAGGAGACTCCACCAAGAGCGCCTGGAGCTCACTTATCCTTCTGGCTGACATGATAGCCACCAGGAAGGCGGTCTTCCGTGACAGGTGAGATATCTCACACCTGTGCACTGGTTTGAATGGCTTGCCCATGAGCTTTGCCAAAACCAGCAACAAGTACCACAGTGGTGGTGGTTCACGCACTGGAGAGGAAATGTGATCTAGGCCTTTGAAAACATGCCAAACCGGGCCCGCCTGGTGGCACTGAGGGCTGGGGCGCTGGATGCCTTACCTCATACTATGCCGGCGACCTGAGTTTGGGAACAACCTCGAGTGGCCGGGGTGCTGGCATGGGGGTGATGGGGTGGAAGCAGGATAGGGCACTAGTTCTCCTTTCCTAGGAAGTAGGGGGTCACCCACCCACAGTCCCGTCGTCACTGGATGGAGGTCCGGTGACAGGTGTTGGCGCTTCCCAGTGCGACTGGTAGGGTGGGGCATCCATCGGTGTGTGTGCGCATGCCTCCACACATGTACGTCATGTCAGGATGTGCAGGTGTGGCAGAACATGAGAAAATGCCAGGGCTCCGCAGGATCCATGATGGCCTGATTGCGCTGGTAAGTGTGCCCCCCGCCACCAGATTTGATGTACCAGGGTGGCGGGGGTACACTGGCACCCCCCACCTGGCCCTGCTGCAGAGGGGAAATCTACGGGGGAACCTCAGGGGGGCAGACGAACTGGGGATCGGGCCAAGGATGAACCCCTCCAAGGGAGGGGTCATAGCTCCTGTGAAGCCCGCGGAGGAGGAGAAAACACATATGGAAAAAGCACCAGACCACTTTCTCCTGTGCCACAGACTACTGACCAGCCCACGTCCAGTAAGCAGAGATGGCTGGCAGCTGCACCCTAAGGGTCATCGACCAAAGTCCCCCTTGGGAGAGGGACTACAGATAGTCCAAAATGCTAGTCACCAGACAGGTGAAAGGATCCAGCCCCTTGCCCTGGCACCAAATGGAGAATCTCTTCCATTTGAAGGCAAGGCATTTTCTGGTCAATTCCTTTCTAGACGTCCCCATAACAGTGAGGACATCTTTGGAGAGACCCAAAGCCTGGAACTCCAGCCGCTAAGGAATCAGGCTGTCAGGTGTAGAGATTGAGAATTGGGTGGAGAACCTTCCCAATTGATTGAAAGCAGGTCCAGGCATATGGGAAGATGCCTCGGGAGTCTGTTGCTGAGGCTGACGAGATTGTGGTACCAAAACTGGTGGTACCAGTCTGGAGCCACCAGCATCACCTGTGCCTTGTCCTTCCTGACCTTGAGTAACACCTTGTGGATCAAGGGAAGTGGAGGGAAGGCACTGAAGAGGCCTGGGGTCCAAGGCCTCGAGAAGTCATCCCCCTGCAGTGTTCCCTGCTGGGGGGGGGGGCATAAAACAGCCTCAACTTGGCGTTCTCCCTGGAGGTGAACAGGTCCACCTGAGGGGTGCCCCACTGGGAGAACAGACTGTGAACTACCTCCAAATGGAGGGACAACTTGTGAGATGCCTCATCCAGCCAGCTGAGAGTGTCCGCCAGCTGACTAGAGGCTCCTGCCATATGGATGGCTAGGAGAACTGCCTCCAGGCTGCGCATGAGAGTCCAAATGCAGAGGGCTTCCTTGCACAGAGGCAGGGAGTGTGTTCTGCCTTGTTTGTTGAGGTAGTTCATGGTCATGGTGTTGTCTGTCTGGACTTGGACCACCTGACCCTGAATAAATGGAGCAAAGGCAGTCAGTGCGAGCCGGACTGCTCAAAGCTCCAGCAGGTTGATGTAGCACCGGGACTTCTGAGGGGTCCAGAGCCTGTGGACTCTGTGTTTCCCCAGATGGGCACTCCAGCCCGTGAGAGAGGCATCTGTTGTTGGGATGACCATCGGCTTGGGGCAGACAAACGGGCTCCCTTCCTGCAGATGCTATGGAACAAGCCACCACTGGAGGGTGTCCCACATTTTCTGGGTCACAGTAACCAGCTGGTCGAAGTGACCTCTACTCTGAGATCACTGTCAGGCCAGCTCCCAGTGGAGGGAGTGCATATGCCAACAGGCCCATTGGACCACGCTGGTGCAGGCCGCCATGTAACCCGGAAGGTGCAGGAAGTCCAGGGCAGGGCGCCAGTGCCCAAACAGAAATGATTGGGCAAAGGAGGAGAGAACCTCCGCCCTGTCCACCAGGAGCCAAGCTCTGCCCTGGCACGAGTTGAGCTCTGCCCCGATGAAGCTGATCACCTGTGAGAGCACAAGTTCTGACTTGGCCTCACTGACCAGGAGGCCAAGGTCGATGCAGGTCTGGAAGGCCAGGTCCCTGGAACGTTCCACCTCCTGCCTGGAGGGACCTGTTTTCAGCCAGTCATCCAGGAAGGGGTACACCTGGACCCTTCAGTGCCTCAGGTAAGCTGCCACCACTGCAATGCATCTGGTGAAGACCCTGGGGGTTGAGGAGAGCTGAAAGGCATGGCTTGGAACTTGTAAAGGGTACCCTCTGCTCAGACACGAGGAACCGTCGGTGGGATGGACGCATCAGGACATGAAAGGATGCATCCTGTAGATTCAGAGAGCAAAACCACATGTTTTGCTCCAGAGATGATATGATCTGGGACAGAGTTACCATCTTGAAGGTGCTGGACCTGAGGAATTTGTTCAGGTCGTGCAGATCTAGAATGGCATGCCAGCCCACCATTTGCTTTGGGTGTTCCGGGAGATCCACAACTCTGACCACGACCTCCTTGCAGAGGAGCTGGGATATGTCATCTCGAAGATACGACTGAGTGTCTGTAGATGCCAAGTCCTTCCATGGGTGTGGGCTCAGCTTGGAGGGTACTGCTCAAATTCCAGAGGCAGACCCTGACCAACCACTTCCAGAAACTACCTGTCCGTGGTAACAGCGGACCAGGAAAAAAGGAAGTGGTGAAGCTGGCCCCGCACAGAAGGACCCAGGGAAGGTGTGGCAGACATGAGGATGGCAACCCCCATCCCGTCACTGAGCAGGCATGGAGAAGGAGGATCTGGCTGAGGAGCTTCTGGGTCCCTTCCATATGGCCTTTTGGACCACCAAGGCCGAGGACTTGGCCCGATGTTGCCAGGACTGAACCTGCTGGCCAGACTGATGCTGGGCTGGTTTTGCCACAGGGGTAGAGGACCAAAAGGGCTTGCGCTTCTGCTGCTTGGAGCCCATGGGGTCCTTCTGGGCAGATGTCATGGAGTCCAGGGAGGCACTGGACTTCTCAATGCGCTGGAGGTGACCCTCCACACCAGGCCCAAAATGGTCATTGCTTAAAAAGGGGACATCCATCAGCTTGTGCTGGTTATCTGTCGTGAAGGTTGAGATCTGCAACCAAGCCCTACAGCACATAGCAACCACGACCGCCACCGAGCAGGCACAAGAATCCCCACTGTCCAGAGACATCGGGAGTTGCTGTTTCGCTACTGCTCTACCCTGGTCTCTGACCTGTTTGACCATGGTCTGAAGGCCCGCAGGAAGGTGAGGAATCACCTCATCCAGGGAGCCTAATGTGCCATCAAGATGACTAAGCTCGCCTGGCAGAGGCCCAGCGAAAAGGCAGCATAGACCTTCTTAGCTGAATGGTCCAGTTTCTTGGACTCCTTGTCCGGTGGCCTATGGATGTCCCCAATATTGCCCTAGCGCCAAAACATGGAGTCAGACACCAACACCTCAGCCGAGGGATGCTCTGTGAACCCAGAAAGGGTACCGGGTGGGCACAACATATTTGCGGGCCATCCGGGCCAAGGGAGCTTGGCAAGAGGCAGGGTGCTGCCAGAGCTCCAGGGCAGAGCCAGCAATGGCCTCGGCCACTGGTAAAGCCTCCATCAGAGAGTCCCCTTTGTCCAGGATTTCTGTAAAGAGATAGGGAGGCCACTTTTTGACAGGCTCATTTCATCCCTGTAGTCTTGGAGATGAGGTGGAGAATACCCATGAACAAAGCAGGGCCTTCGTCCGTGGAAAGATCCCTGACTGACTCAGAGTCCAAGGGATGGGAATGCAAGGAGGAATCCTCGGACTCAGAAGTCCGCATAAAGCGGGCGACCACCCATGTCACCCTCGACCGGCCATGTGTGGTCACATGTAAGAGTGACCGACAGCTGATGGGGAAGCCCCTTGGCTGGCCAAGACTCCTTGGTCGAAGCCCTGGTCCTAGGCTGCTTAGGTGGCGGCTCCACCACTGTCAGTGAAGAAGCCTGCTTTGGCCGAGATGACATGGTCAGAACCAGCTCTGCTGGGGGAGGAACGGTGCTGACCAGCCCCGCCGGCAGAGTTGGCATCAGCTTTTCGGGCGACAGACAGGTAATGGCTGGGGTGGTAGCCAGTGTTGGCTTCAGTCCAGACAGAACTAGCTGTTGCCACATGAGGTCTTCATAGCGCTGGCGCAATTTGTGTCAAAGACTCTCCTCACCTGAGGAGGACAAAGATGAGTAGCAGTGGCGCCGATTCCAGTGGTGCCAAGAGTGAGACCGCCAGTGTCGGCAGGACCTGCTGGACCTCAAGGATGAAGACGACCAAGACCTCAACCTCGGCTGTCATTGGTGCCGATGGGGGGCCTCGTTGGGAGCCGGGGGAGGTCTGTGGCTCTTCCTGGTCTGGGTTGATAACCAGCGGATCTGGCTCAGTGGGCTGGGCCAACCCTGTCAGTGGTCACTGGCACGACCTGGGTCCTGAAATAAGAGTTGTCGGCCTCTTCAGATGACAACTGGTCGACAAGGTTGAGAAAGATCTCGGATGTGTCATCGACCAGTGTCTTAGCCAACTGGTCTGACGGGGTTACTATGAAGCCAGCAGCCAAGGCCGTGGTTTCGACCGGTCAAAACCGAACATTCCTGACAGTGGGAATGTTCTTGGTTCCAGGATCAACGACGATGAGTCTTCTCTTTATCCTTCTTGGACTCCTTCTTGCGTGAGCGGGAACTGTGTGATTTGGAGGGGCCCTTCCCTTTGGTTGAGAGGGACTGGCACAGTTCCTTGAAAGAGGCCAAATAACTAGAGCCCAACTGGAGCGAAACGAAGGTCGAGGCAGAAGAGGATTGAGCGGCAGCCTTGGCCGCCACCTCCTTGAAGGTCTTGAGTTGCACTAACTGTTCGGCAGACCCTGCAGCCACAGAGACCACCCAACGGGCATCCTTTGATTTGACTGGCGGACAATGTTTCTCCGGAGGGGCCCAACTTTAGGTGGGCAGTGCAGTCTTCTAGGACATTCGGGTGGAATGACCGACAAAAGTCACAGGCCTGCAGATCATGATCATAGCCCAGACAGTAAATGCACGAGGTGTGAGGGTCAGTACACGACATCTTCTGCCCACATGGGCACTGGCAAAATCCAGGCAAAGATTTATCCTTTATCGTGGTTGCGATCGAAGATCGAGGTGAAGACGAAACTCGAATGAGTTTTAGTTTAAGTACTGAAAGTAAATCTGAAGATTTAAGTGTCAGGGCCTAATCAACGTGGGTATGGTATGGAGGGAACCTACTTCTTCCAGCAGAAAGTAAGATCTGGTGTCATGGGGCGGAGCCAAGGGAGTTACCACCCAGGTGGATGGAAGAAGTCAGCTTGAAGACGTTTCCAGCAAGTCTTAAAGGGAAAGGCAACTGCCAGAAAGTGTGGATAGAACATCATATCCACGTCCCTAGAATATATGAATAAAATGAAGAATCTCACTGAACCTGCTGAAGGGGATTTCTAACCCTGCTATAGGGCTGACTGCCCTTAGAATGAAGGTATTTATTGAAATTCTTAGGTGTGATGTCTCTTCTAAAGGGGAGGAGCTTAGCCCCATTATGAGTTGGCATACTATAATTAGAAGATTTGAAGAATTTAAGGCAAGGAACTCCTATTTTATGTGGAATGTATGTGAACAGTATAGTGGTCTGCAGAAATGTGCAAGATATGGGCACCAGGTCATAATGTCGCATGTCAAAATAGCGCGGTACTATACCATACTGTCTAAACTTTGACCACCTGTAAAAAACAAATATCTTTGTTTCCTGCGGGGGCCCCGCACCTTCCATTATGGGAGCTGCACCCCACGACCCCCACTAAAATAACCTCCGTGGGGGGCAACTCGAGGAGAGGGCGAAATACAGGCAGGGGGCACCACAAGACAAAAAAATAAATAAATAACAGTGTTTACCTGCTCTGGGACCGGGAATAGAACCCCAGTCCACAGCCGCTCCATTGCCCTCCAGCGCCGATGGCTCTACTTCCGGAGCCATGGCAGCTACTCAGCGGACCCCTTCTGGTAGACTTCTTACCCTCTTTCCCGGAAACAGCTACAGGGTCACATGCTATGTCCATCATGTGACATTGTGTACCCTGTAGCTGTTGTGACTTGCACAGTTCCTGTTGCGGGATTTTGCCCTACGACATTCTCTTTGTGAGAATGTGACCCAGTAGGCAAGATGTGAAAAGAGCCTCAGTGGAGATTACAATAGTTATAGGGGGTTTTAGAATATTGATTGATCACTTGACAGTGATGTCACCCCTTGAAGGATATAAAAGCTGTCCACTAGGGGCTAGAAATTAGACAGGGAGGTCAGTTGGATACTGGCCGTTAAAGGTGAAAGACCTTTGGTAGGGTGCAGTTTTCGCACTGTTCAGAAACTGTTGAGGTGAAAGTTGTCTGATTTCTTGACTAACCTTTTTATTTTACTTTCTGTATTCATTTTATTATTTATTTGGATTCTGAAATAAAATGATAAACACACTAGTGCGTTTTTTTATGCACCTAACTTGTGGTCTGCCTGATTTGTGTTATCCTAATCCCAACTCCCATTATACTGCGGCATTGAGGGGACCACGGGCCCAGTGTGTAGCTGCAGCACCACACTGGGGGTTGTCTGTGTCTCTGAGGAGACCCCAGACTGCGAGTGATGACCAGTCACCCCCCCAGAGGAGGAGGACAACTGCCCCACCAACCCCTCACTTGGACCCCTTGTCCCCGTAATCTGGGGAACAGAGGGGGTCTCATCTTTGCTGTACCATATAGAGCCAGGGAAGGGCTCAGTGGTGGAGCTCAGAGACCTCATCTTGGCACCCCAAATGCGCTGACAACTGTCGAAGGTTGGGGGTCTCTCCCCAACCTTGCCGCGCAGATGACTAGGGTGTGATAATCCATTGAGAAGCAGGTGTTGCACTTGTCCATCGCATGGCAAGGACCCAGACAAGTAAAACAATGACTGGGGGGCTTCTACATAGTCATGGAGTTGCCACAGGGGCACCAACGCATGGGGGCAACTTCCATTCATTTCAAAAGCTTTTTATGCTCCTACCCCGAAATCCCCGTTGCACGGAAACAAATGAAAAATGAGAAGAAGTTAACAGCGCTACAATAATAAATGCTGAAGCAAAAGGAAAATAAAGAACATCCAGTGCCTGAACGGAACTGGTACTTGCAGCATCAAGAAAATGTTGATGAACTGTTAAGGCCTAAGCAGACAGTAGCGACACAGTAGAAGCTGAAGTCTTCCCTCATAGGTATTTACTCGAAGGTGGAAGAAAAAGAACTGAGGCTGGTAGGAGTTGGTGTCAGTTACTGGCCTCTCCACGAGCACCACGTCGAACATAGACCTTATGGGTGGCACTGTCCTGATGTCATCTCCGCCAGCTCTGAAACATTTTAAGAGACAAGCTCTTGTTCCCAAGCAGAATCCAGACCTCTAGCTAGACCAGTACTTAATGAATGGTGAAGACTGACTTGGGTAAGATTGCCTAGAGCAGCACTGAAGCCAGCTGTTAAAATCAAAGAAAAGTAGCAAAATCTTCAGACAAACTGCAGATTTAAAAGCTCTAACTTGTACACTACTGTTGTATATATCAAATCTACAATAGTCTGACTCAAAATGGGCAATTTATTGTCACTTGTGAGTGGGAAGCACTTTCACAACTCGCGCATGGCTCTGCCACTCATAAGTTATGGTCCTGCCCCCTCACACTTGAAGATAAAGTACATATCTTGAGCCAGCCCACTGCATATCCCCAATATATGAAGAAATACAGCAATACAATTTAAATTGAGAAATAATGAAACTTTAAATGCAAATCAGAATAAGATGCAGAGGTAATGAAGGAGACAGACTGCCAGGGCAAAACTAGTGAGGGGGGACGGAAGAAGGTCAAGGACAGTTACAGGAGGGGAAAAAAGTCATGGAGCTGAGACTTAAGAAAAAAGTCAAAAGATAGTGCGAACAGACATGGAAAGGGAGGATCAACGTTTAGAAAAGAGATATGAGAAAGCAGATTGATCAGCTCTAGATTTCGTAGAAGGAATTTTGTGAGTGAATGGGAAACGATAACATGTAAAAGATAGGAAGCTGAGGGAGAGGGTAAGAGGGAAGTAAGCTGTAGTGGATCCAGAAATTAACAGAAGGGGTGGCCCACTTTGCCTGGGAAACCAAACCTCACTTGTAGGGGTCTGGGGGCTTGCCCACCAGGACATTTTGAAAATGTAATGTGTGAAATGGTGCATTTTAGGCCCAGTTTCAGGAGCAAAGTGTTGAATGCCCCCTCAAAGAAATCTCCTAGTTCCTTATCACGGGACAGA
This sequence comes from Neoceratodus forsteri, assembly GCA_016271365.2. Taxonomy (NCBI): domain Eukaryota; kingdom Metazoa; phylum Chordata; order Ceratodontiformes; family Ceratodontidae; genus Neoceratodus; species Neoceratodus forsteri. The sequence goes on along the minus strand of CM057455.1, from coordinate 1,332,137,618 downwards.
ACCTATTTCCTAAGCAACAGAGTGCATTTCTTGTAACTTGATGGTATGGTTTGTTGCTATATTAATTTCATTTATTTTTATGCGTATATTTAGTGGTTTTCTTATGCATGAATGTTTGTACTGTTCAGTGCAGGATACACTCAAAAATGGAGATTCTCCAACGGGTTACCCTGAAAACTGAATTTTTTACTTAAATAAGGTTACGTAAAGCAGCTTTATATACAGGACACAGGGGAGAGTGACTGATCCCCCCTGCCCGAGACACACACACACACACACACACACACACACACACACACACACACACACACACACACACACACACCACTTATTATCCCAGAACCTCCTGTGTTCCTTGCACCATCCCCAAAGAAAAAAATACTCACCTTAGTAATGTTGTTTCTTCTAATGGAGTCTTGCTGTATTCTGACTATTGCAGACTACCAAGCAGTACCTCTATAGAGGAGGGACAGAACCTACTTTGAGAATAGGCTCTGAAGCACTGCTGTGCCAAACCGAGCATCACTCCTAGCCTGGATATCCAGAGAGTAATGCTTGGTGAAAGTATGTACTGTTTTCCAGATGGCTGCTTGACTAATCTCTAAGATAGGTGTAACCCCTAGATGGCACTATCCCAGGGGCTACTACCCCTGCCTGATTTGCCACTAACAGGTTGAGGGGCCTGGATCCAATGGCGGGTGCCTCCACCCAGAGGTCAGGGTTTGCAATAGTTAAACTAACTTGGTCACAGCCCTCTGGGACACTGCAACCCCCCTTTCTTCCCACTAGTGGCCCACACAATATATCAGAATTACCTTCACAGTATACACTTACCCCCAGGTCTGGTTCCGGCACTGGGACCTCCTGTGAAATGAGATACAGTGCAACAATCACAGTACAGTACTTTAACATAGACAAATACCTCAGGCAGTATAACTTTGCTGAAACAAGCAGCTCTGATTTATTTAGGGATATAACAAGGACAGGGAAATCAGGTTAATTAGCTTATCACTCTAATAATCTATTTATGGCTCTGTGCACAGGCTATCCCTATCAGTTACTGTCCCTGGGTACCCAAGCCCTAGTGGCTAGTCCAAACTGTGGCAGCTGGTAGGGGCCCTTTCACACAGAGAAAAGGAGAATTAAACAGTCAGCAGTACAGTAATTCCATTTGGATTTAATGTGGCAATTCAACAGGGAGCGACCTGAATTAGTACTCACGACCTTCAAATAAGATAGGGTCCATCAATGTCAGCAGGGCTCACTTGAGGTACACAAACCTCTTCACACATCCATATAAAGAAGCACTATACCAGGCAGGCTCTATCTGTATCCCGATCGCATTACTGCACAATACCGGGAGAACACACAGCAGATTCAGTTCCTGACAGACCGAGTGCAATTTTCAGCAATTCCTCCAGTCTTCTACAGGGTGAGCCTGGTTTCTACTCTTCAGAGATCCTTTGATTCTTTTCACAGGACAGATTCAGTCCTAACAAGCTGTTACACAAGCTGCAGACGGAACTCTGGGCCTTACACGCGTTTTGACTAAAACTGCACACTGAAAAGCACAGGGCTCCTTCCTTCTTCACTGCCAAAGCTCAACTGAAACTCCAACCCGACAAAACGGGCACTTCCTTTGAGTTCCTCCCAGTTCTTGACTGGATTGGCTTGTCACTCACAATAGACTGCTGCTGTTGGTCCAAAAGGCACTGAAGTCTAAACTACATCTCCCAGAGTCACTGCCCATACAATCCTCTTGTGGCTGGCTCAGATTATGAGTCCAAGTTCTGATTCGTCCAAGGCACCATTTTAGAGCTAGCTTACCCCACACTGATTGGTCCAGTTCAGCAGTTCAAAACTAGAATGGGGAACTAGCAGACACAGTTCTGACTGCAAAGAAAGCAGGTTAGACAAACTGTAATTTCATTATTACTCTAAATAATTTCTGGCAAACAGTTACATCTTTCAGATAGGTTCCCTTGCACTCCTAGTGACTGCAAAATGAAGTGAATTGGCAGCAGCTCAAGTGGTACTCAGAGAGCACACAGTCCCCCATACAAACTAATTATGTCTGCAAGCAGACAGCTCTTAAAGAGACAGTACCAGAGGCTCTAAAAACACTCACTGATAAATGGCTTAAATGCCAAACACCATTCAGGCTTGGAGCATTCAAGCAAGCTCCTGGAAGTCTTTTGGGAACCCCCATTTGCAGAGGGGTTACATGGAATATCCCTGGCAGCAGCCAGGAAGCAGCCTACCTCTGGTAGAGTGAGCCCTCAGGCCTGAGGGTGGGATCCTACCTAATTTTTCATAGCAAAATTGTATACAAGAGACAATCCACCTGGCAATAGATCTCTTAGTGGCAGGTTTTCCTCACCAACCTCACCATAAGTGAGAACAGTTGGAGGAGTCAAACCTGTGACCTCAGTGCGCTCTATGTAGTAGCTAAGGGCCCTTTTCACATCCAAGCTGTGTAGCCTCCCTCTCCCAGAGGAGGAAAGGTCAGTGAAAGAAAACAGGAAGAGACACAGACTGGTTAGGTGGAAATCTGAAACCACCTTCGCAAAAACTTCCTATTAGTCCTGAGGACCACCTTATCTCTATGGAAAGAGATAAAATCAGGCTCCACTGACAGGGCCTGTAACTCACTTATAGTCTGGCAGAAGTAATGGCTACCAAGAACACAGTTTTCCAAGTCAAGTACTTAATCTCTGCTGAGGACAAAGGCTCAAAAGGGGGTTGCATAAGCTGAGCAATGCAAACATTAAGATCCCAAACAGGGGCAGAGTCCCTGAAGGGAGGATTGGTATGCAGCAATCCCTTGAAGAATTTATAGAATACGGGATGAGCTGAAAGGGAAGACAGCTTGCCTGCTGACAAGAAGGCAGAGACAGCTTCCAGATGCACTCTAAGTGTAGCTGGTCTGAGTCCCAAGCTATTGAGATGAACCATATAGTCAAGGACTGTAGGCAACCCAGCAGACTCTGGAGAAATATGCTTCCCAGAGCACCAAATAGTAAACCTTTTCCATTTTGAGTTGTAAGTCTTTCTGGTGGAAGGCTTTTGAGAAGCCTTTAAAATATCCAGAACACCTTGAGGGAGATGCAACTCAGCAAACTCTAACTCTTCAAGAGCCAGGCCTTGAGATTGAGAGATTTGAGATTCGGATACCAGACCCTCCCCTGAGAACATGTTAGCAGGTTGTGATTCCTGGGAAGAGACAGGGGAAGGTAGACTGCTAAAGACAGCAAGAGAGGGTACCAGGGCTGTCTGGCCCAGTCTGGAGCAATCAGAATCACTTTGAAGGGTTGAGACCCGATTTTGACTAGTACCTTGAACAGGAGAGGGAAGGGGGGGAAGCATAAAGGAACTTCCCTTCCCAATTGAGAGCTAGGGCATCCAGGGGGACTGAGCCCAACACTGGGGGCCTGCAGCAAAAAAAGAGGAAGTTGGTGATTGTCTGGGGCTGCAAAAAGATCTATCTGTGGAGTGCCCCATCTGGAGAAGATCACCTTCAAAATCAGGGGATCTAGGGACCATTCGTGATGGCCCTGAGATATTCTGCTGAGAGCATCTGCCAGGACATTGTCCTTCCCTGGGAGGTGCACTGCTATCAGAGAGGTATTCAGGGAATAGGCCAGAGACCACAACTTCATTGCCTCTGTGCACAAGGCCATAGACCGAGTGCCCCCTTGCTTGTTGATGTACCACATTGTGGTGGTATTGTCTGTCCTGTTCTGAACTACTTTGTTCTGAACAGACTTGGAAAAAACTTGAAGTGCTAGAAACACTGCTCTGAGTTCTAAGAGATTGATGTGAAGCAGAGATTCTTGAGGTGACCACAACCCTTGGGTGGTCAGATCCCCCAAGTGGGCTCCCCAGCCCAAGAGGGAGGCATCTGTGGTAAGGATTAGAGAATGAGATTGAGTGACAAAGGGAACTCCTTGTCTTAGGTTGTCCTTATCCTGCCACCATTGTAAAGCCTGGATCAGGGTTCGAGTCACTGGGATTAGCTTGGTCAGAGAATCCTTTCTCTGGGACCAGAAGGCTCTTAAGTGGAACTGAATGTCCCTCATCTGAAATCTTGCTCCTTGGACCACTGCTGTAGAGGCAGCCATGTGGCCCAGAAGCTGCAGAAAATGCCTTGCTGGTCGAGACACCTGGAGGGTGAATGAAGAGGCCAGTGTAACAAGGGTCCGTGCCCTGTCCAGGGGAAGGAAGGCTTTTACCTTTAATGTATCCAGCTCTGCCCCTATGAAAGTGAGGAGCTGCACTGGCTCTAGAACTGACTTTAAAAGATTCAGAAGGAATCCTAGAGAAGTCAGCAGTTGCTGAGTTATCTGTAGGTGTGACTTGACTTGGTCTGGAGACTGACCTACTATGAGCCAGTTGTCCAGGTATGGAAAGATGGAGATCTTTTTTCTCCTTAGGAAAGCAACCACTACTGCCAGGCATTTTGTGAACACCCTTGGGGCTGAAGTTAGGCCAAAGGGTATTGCTCTGAATTGATAGTGGCCTGAGGGCAACTCGAACCTGAGGTACTTTCGGTGGGAGCTTCTGAGGAGAATGTGGAAATAGGCATCCTTGAGGTCCAGGGAAACTGGCCAGCCTCCTGGCCTTAGAGAAGGTAGAATTATTCCCAGAGTCACCATTTTGAACTTTGGCTTTAAAAGGTGCTTGTTTAAGTATCTGAGATCCAGGATGGGCCGCTATTCTCCTGTCTTTTTGGGGGTTAGGAAGTACCTGGAGTACAATCCTTTTCCCTTGTGTAGGGGTGGAACCCTTTCTGTGGCTCTCAGAGCCAAGAGGGAAGAAACCTCTGCCTCTAGGGCAAGTGCCTCTGAAGGATTTGCAGGTGGAAAGGATCTGGTTCTCATCCTGGGAAATTTTTGAAGCTGAGAATTCAGTCCCTGGCTTACTACTTCCAGGACCCATTTGTCTGATGTTAAAGACATCCAGTCCTGGACAAAGTAAGCCAGCCTGCCCCTACAGGTGGTGGAGAATCGCCCGGCAAACCCATCAGGGTGCCTGTTTGGCAGGGGCTTTAGGCTGAGGGGTGGTAGCAGGCCTGCTTGTACCTCGCCTGCCGCTTCCTCTGAAGAACCCCCTCTGGGCAAAGGCAGAAGAGGAGGCCTGGGCTTGGTAGAAAGGCCTATGAAAAGGCCTGCCCCTGCCACTGGAATGCTGCCTCTGGGGAGTGGCTTGCCTTTCCTTGGCTTGAGCACTCCTATAGGTGGTCCTGTATTCATCCATTTTCTTCATGTAGTTCTCTGTTTGCTCCCCAAACAGAGAATTACCAACAACAGCAAAATCCATGGCCTTAGTCTGGGTATCCTGAGACTGGCTAGTACATCTGAGCCAAGCCATCCTACGAAGGGCCACAGATGTAGCCATGACTCTAGATGAAACATCATTGGAGTCTACTGCAGCATGAAATTGCACCTTGGATGCCTCAATACCATCTGCAGCCACCTGCTCCAGCTCCTTGGCAAGCTGGCCAGGGACCTGTTTAGCCAGAGCCATTACAGTGTCCCATCTAGACTTCTGGTATCTAGCTGTATAGGCCATATAATTAGCCTGCCTGAGTCCCAAAGATGCTGCCGTGTACTGTTTCTTTGCCATGGCATCAATCCTCCTGGAGTCCTTATCTGGGGTGTGAAGCCAAGGTATATTGCCTTTATCACAGGCAGCAGCCTGCACTACCCTAACATGGCTGCATTGCTGGGAAAGGAACTCCGTATCTGAGCCTGAGAGAGTATACCTCTTGTCCATTCTCTTGTCCACAGGAGGTATAGAATTAGGAGTCTTTAAAATTTTTATTGTCTGTTTCCCAAAAGACTTATGGAGGGGAATAGACAGCCTCCTGGACTCTGGGATGTCCATCATCTCAACATAATCAGGCTCCTCCTGATCCTCTAGTGCTTCCTCCGTAGGAAGCTAAAGAGTTTCAGCCACTTTTTTGTAAAACATAAAATGGGAAGGGGACTCAGAAAGCCTAGGAGGAGAAACCCCTGAAGGTCTGTCTGGGGAGATGTCCGGGTCAGTGGGCACATCCAGACTTTCATAATCATCATCACTATCCTCATACTCTCCTTCCTCCTCCTCCTCCAGTTCATAAAAATCCTCTAAATTACAATCCGGAACCGGGGGAACTGACCGAACTGAGCCCCTAACCGATGGTGCCAGTTCGGTCGGAACCGGGGTTAGCGATTGAACAATCCTTATCACTTTGGCTATTTCATCATCGCGGTCGGGAAAGAACTTGTGGATCCGAACCGGCTGACTTATCCTTCTTTTTCTTTTAACCAGAACCGACTCTCAGAGTTGGTTCTCCTTTGCCTGAAGAAGTTTCGCCCCGGTCAGAGGGCATTCCTTCTGGTTCGGTTGAACCGAACCGGCTGGCCATCCGGTCAGCGGACTTTTGGCTTTCCCTTTCCTCAGCCTACCTACTTCTTTTCAGGGTAGCTGAGGGAAATTTTGCAAATCTGGCAGTCTGAATCGAGGTGGTCAAACCCCAGACAATAAACACAGGTGGGGTCAGCCTTAGCAAAGGCTTCCCCACACACACTACAGTGTTGAAACCCAGTGGGCCCAGTTTTCTCTTGGGTTTCTCAGACATGGCCAGTCCTAACCAAACTTACCTTTTTCCAGCAATTCGCCAGGCAAGACACCCTTATCGGTTCCTGACCGTGTTACGTGGTCGGAAAAAAACGTGAATGAAACTGTTTTTTTAGAACCGATAAGGACCGGTTACCACATTCTAAATAGTAGAACAAACCTTTTTTTTTTTTTTTTTTTTTTAAAAAAACCTGATCGGTTCAAACCGAACCGATCCAATGTTTACAAGTTCCACACAGAAGAAACAATAATAAACCTATCTAGTACTCACAATACCACAGACAGAGACTGAACCAACAGGTTAAATGGAATAAATTCGTTGAAACCGAGGAAAAAAACGACACTTTAACCGACTAAATTGAACCGAGCAAAGGAGAAATCTCCGGAGCGACTGTTCAGTGAGGCGGAGTAAAGAATCTAGCGGTTTGGGTTTAAACAACAACAGACAGAGTCTCAACCGAGCTCGAGCTCGGCGTTCCATGCCTTGCATGGAAAGTTAACTCTTTCCTCTCCGGGGCAGTTCAAAGGTTGGATATCACTGCAATAGTCAGAATACAGAAAGACTTCATGTTGTTTGAAATGGTTAACTATTCTATAGGGTACCTTGCTCAAGGACCCCGGATGTGGACAGACATACTTTCCCTCCTCTCCCATGTCAAGCAGTGCACGTCAAGTGCACTCCACAAGAAAAAGCCATCAGACAATTTTCAGTAGTCCACCTCATATCTTCCAAGAGAGTGTTGATGAGGCCTAAATATAGCCCTTGTTGAATGCACAGTGGCAGTGGCAACTTCAACTATTGAGCCCTGTCTATTTTCTCCCTGGCCCAGCCTCCTGCTTCTACTGACAGGACACATCTAGCATAAGTCCTGTAAGTGGGACCTGGCTAGGTGTGAGTGGTCACTCAAATAGTCAAGGCCATGACACAGGGCTGTCATAGGAGGTGCTGATATAGTGGCTACCCCTGCTCCCTCCTCCACAGCTGGGACTGGCAACCTGTACAGAATGTTCCATACTCTACTGGCCTGTTCATCTACATATGCATGACCCACCAGTTCCAACTTCCATCTGACAGGATTTGCACTCTGTATCAGTATCTCTACCTGGGCTATTGATCACTTGGCTCATCTGAAGTTCATCAGATGAGCCTGGAGCAGTGTCGGATCCAGGATTTTACATTGGGGGCTGTGGTGGTGCGCATACTTGATGGTCAGTTTTTATTTTTTTTGTCCTTTATATTGTCTACTTTTATCTGTTTTCAATGTATTTTGACAAAATGCAAATGTAATCTATAGTTGTGAATGTATATTTTCTTAAAATTAATATATTGGACTTCTCCAGCAAAGTGAAATGCAACAGCAAGAAGCAAGTAAGTTAAAATGGGAGGTGTAGCTGCACCCTTTGCCACCTCCTAGATCCGCCACTAGCCAGGAGAGCACAGGCTCAGGGAATGATAATGATGGCTCTACGATGCCGGTTCGACAACACTTTTGTCGATTGGCATCACATCAACGGGATTTATGTCGACTGCAAGTTGCGGCTGACATAAATCCCATTTGTCTCCCAGTCCTGTTTTTCATCAGGGGGCTTCGCTCTGCCCCCCGCACCCCCCATACTTAGGATTATCAACTCCAGCCAAAGTTGATTCGGGGACGGGGTGCAGGACCAGGAGACAGTGTGCTCCTGTGTCAGGCGCACCAACACAGCGACCTGTCGGCAACCTGTCGATTTTGTCGACGGGTTGGTAGGTCGCTGTGCTGGTGTCGCTCTCAGGGGGGGCATACCATAACGATACAGAGTGCAAGTCCCTTTGACTAATGAAGTGGCAAAGCACTAGGAACCTGCTGGAGCCTGGCATTACTCAGTTCTTCTATGGCTCAAAGATATGAACACGTCTTAAAGTACTGGGAACAGCTTGCAAGAGTTATCACTGAATCTAGTGCTAATGAAGTGGTACATAGCTACAAAACACTGGTGTGGTGAGCAACAGTGGTGAAAACTGAAAACTAAAAGTTTACTGAAGAAAACCAGGAGTTGATCCTTTCACATACTTCTACACTTAAGCCACAGTCACTTGCCACTCTATGGGACCCTTTGCTTAAAAGCACACAGTAAAGTGCTGAGTACATCAGTATGAAAAGACATGGGGGTGCCCAAGTGGGCGGGAGCATATGAATGACAAGATGCAAATCCAAAAAAAGCCTTTATACACAACAAGCGCACATGTAAAAGACAGAACTGGACATCCCAGCCAGAAACAGTCTGCAAAATCTTACAGCAAAGAAAATGCATTGCATTATTTTTCCTACAACCTGGCATATTGGGTTAAAGATGTTGAGTATTAAAAGCACTTCATTTTCTGTACACTAAGTACTGATTTACCAGGACCTAAATGTAGCCAGGATCTATTTTGCCAAATAGGAGTGCAGAGGAACAGATGGAAAATCCCAGGAAACTCTCCAAGGGGCCGATTGCTATGGATCACCTGGGTGAGTACTCTGTTCTTAAGCAGAATGGTCATTTGGTGGTGAGGAAGAGGTTAGGCATCAGTTGGTGGTGAATTTAGAGGCTTCTACGGCGAGTGGAGCAGGTGAGGGAACGAGTGGTCTGGGGGATGTGGATGTAGGAGAGCAGGAAAATTGTTTGCCCCTGGACACCCTGCCATGGGGTAAGGAGTTGACAGGGTGGGTGGATAAAATTCCAAAAACGTGGCAACTATTCAGGGCATATTTGCCGAAATGCATGGGGCTGTAGCCACTTTATGCACCAGAGACCCACACAGCGTGCCCCTGGGAGGGGAAGTGTGGGTGGGGGAGAGTTGAGACACAGCAAGTGGGGGAGAGGGCCCCAGAGCAGCAGCCCCGGTGGTGGCTCCAGTGTGAGCAACACTGGAAAAGGCTCCCTCACCAATTGATAATGCATCCCTCCTTTCTTGGTTAAGACAGTACCCAGACTGGGCTGTGGCTGTGGAATTGATGAACGGCTTCAAGAATGGTTTTAATATCCCTTATCGGGGCCCTCAGGTCACCCGGGAAGCAGGCAAATTGAGATCCGCCGTGAACCTGCCAGGAATGTTGGATGATAAAATACTGAAAGAGGTGGGACTGGGATGGATAGTGGGTCTGTTCCCATGCCCCCTCGCTAACCTGTGGTATCTCCTGGGGCCAGTACCAAAGAAAGCCCCAGGAGAATTCCACCTCATCCATCACCTTTCCTTCCCAAGGGGGGATTCCGTCAATGATCAGACAGACCCTGAACTCACCGCCGTGTCATATACATCCTTTGATGTTTATTGTTTATTTAGATCTAGGATTACAATTACCTTTGAGCCAAGGCTCTTTTACAAAGGTTCCACATCAGGAGAGTACATACATGTTAAACAAGGGCATACAACATTAAAGAGAGCATACAACTATTTTCATCAGTTCAGGTACGGCATCACGGTAAATAGGATACATGAATAACACATACAAGGAATCATTTCAGAAACCTAGAAGAAATTAGGGAGGAAGGGTGAGAGGATAGTGGAGTGGCAGCCAAAAAAGAGACTAGAGCAGCTCATGGCATTGTCAAAGAACATCAGAGGGGGGTGGTTGATCTCAATGGGGAAGGGGGAAGTTAGGGGTGGCAGTCACATGAGCTGGAGGTCGTGAGATGATGATGGAGGCTTGATTTGAATATGCCCAGTGAGGAGGTGGAGGTGAAGTGAGTGTTGAGTGCATTCATCCAGCAGGGTGCACGGTGTGCAAAGGATCTTTGGCCCAGAGTGGTGCGGCATCGGGGGACCTGTAGAAGCTGATGTTCAGACCCTCTGGTTTTACAAGGATTAGTGTTCGGGTGCAGGAAGGCTCGGACACGAGGTGGAGTAAGGCCCAAAGTAGTTTTTTTCACCATCAAGCAGGTAAGGTACTTTATGCGGTTAGTGAGTTGAACCCATCCCGTTTGAGCGTAAAGCTCACATGTATGTGTGAGTCAGTGGGATCCAGTAAGCAGTCCACAGGCCTTGTTTAGGGAGGTCGTTATGCACCTGAGGGCGGTAGTAGAGGCAGAGCCATAGACTTTGAGGCTGTAGTCTATGACGGAGACCACAGAGCTCTGGACAGCAATCTTCAGTGCTGCCTGCGTAAGATGCTGTCTATTTCAGTAGAGAATTCCAATGCATGAGTTTACCACTCTGGCAACACTATCAATGTGAGTCCCATAAGATAGGCAAGGGTCAAGTGAGATTCCAAGGTATTTAAAAGATGGCACTTGTTCGAGGGTGTTACCAGCGCTTGTATTGATATCAAGAGGGTATTGTCTGTGTTTGTTTTGCAAGCTGCAGAAAAGCATAGATTTAGTATTTTTGTGGTTTAGAACCAGTTTATGTTTTGTGAACGTTTTCAATAGCGGAGAAATCAAGCTGTAGGTTGTGAAGTAAGGGTTGTGGGTCCTTATGGGGGGTGAGAAGCACAGCGTCATCAGCACAGAGGATAATTTGTTCTGGGCAGGATAGTGGAAGAGAGTTCAGAAAAAGGCTGAAAAGTAGTGGGCCCAGTATGGATCCCTGAGGGACTCCTGAGCTAACAGGTTTGGAGTCAGAAAGTACTCCTGAGATTTTTGCTCTTTGTGAGCGCTGGTCCAGGTAGCTGTTAAACCATGCAGTGGAGTCCTGGGAGAGCCCGACATTCAGCAGCTGTTTGGTAAGCAGGCCATGGTGAACAGTGTCAAATGCCTTAGTCAAATCGATGAACACGGCTCCAGTTAGATGGCCTTTGTCCAACGAGTTGTGAAGGACTCCAGTGAATTCCAGGAGGGCTGTTGATGTGCTGTGCCCTTGCCTGAACCCATGCTGCTGTGCACATAGGATGTTATATTTGTCCAGGTAGTCTGTAAGCTGGTCAGCAACAATGCGCTCAAGGGCCTTGGAGAGGGTGGTAATATAGAGATCGGCTGGTAGTTCCCCTGTATGGACTTGTTGCCACTTTTAAAGACCGGAGTGACAATAGCAGATTTCCATTTGCTTGGGAACTGACTGAGGCTGAGGGAGAGGTTGAAGATTCTGGTAAGCGGGTGCAATACCTCTTCAAGGGTGAGGGACAGCAGTTTAAGGTCCAGTGAATCACCACTGGCTCTGGACCTGGAGATAGCCTTTGTTATGTATTTGCGGACATCATTCGCCTTGACTTTTCTGAAGTGGAACAGTGGATGATTTGAGGTGGTAGGTAGGGAATTTGGAGCAGGGGAGTCAGTTTCGGAGAAAAGGTCTGGGGGGAAGAACAGCACTAAGGTCGGTGAAGGCTGCATTGAAAGTATTGGCAATGACCTTCGGGTCAAGAGTGGTGGCTGCATTAGCCATCAGTAGAGTTGGGGAGGATTTGGACTGCTTCCCTGCGACTTTGCTAATATTGTCCCAAAAAGCTCTCCCACCTCCCCAGATGTTGGCGAGGGCTTCCTTGTAGTAGGTACTCTTCATCTGTCGCATTTGTTTTGTGCAGTTGTTGCAAGTCTGTTTGTAGTTTTGAACGTCCAGTTGAGCACCTGTGGCCCTAGCTATTGCCCAGAGGTGGTCCCTTGATTTTAATTGAGCCAGTAGCTCAGCCATGAGCCAGGGATTGGAGAGTGCCTTAACTTTGCACTTTTTTACTGGGGTGTAAGAGTCGCAGGCAGCGTTGAATGTGGTGATGAAATAACCAAGGGCCGAGTCAACATCCAGTGCATTGTATATGGGAGACCAGTCTTGCCGAATAAGACAGGATTTGAGATGGGTCAGTTGGCCACGGGGTAGGACTCTGCTGGAAATGGTTTTAGGAGGAGGCTTACGAAACTTATTTGACCAGCTGCAGATGACAGGGGAATGGTCGCTGAGGGAATCCGGGAGGACAGTGGTGTTGTTGATACAGGTTGGGTGGCTGGCAAGAACCCAGTCCAGGAGAGTGCTGGTACCTGACTTGTAGTTCTTCCTTGTGGGGGAATCGACCATCTGCGTTAGGTTAGCTGAAGAGATAGCATCCTTGTGGGTTCCATCAGTGCAAGCCAGTTGATATTAAAATCACCAAGGAGGAGGATCTCAGATCTGGGAGGTTGGGATCTTACAAAGTCCAGGACCGCACAGAGACCAATCCCTTGGTCTTTTGGTGGGATGTAGACTGAGACTACAGTGAGCACTTTATTTTGGGCCCCAAGGAGTAGTTTGATAGGTAGGAATTGCACAGAAGAGTCAGAGGGGGTAGAGGAGACGGGGTGACAGGTGATGTTGTCTTTGATGTAAATTGCACACACACCCCCCCCCCTTCTGTCCTCCTATCAAGTCTGAAAACGTTATAGTCTTGTAGCGCAATAGCATGGTCAGGAGTATTGGGCATCAGCCAGGTTTCAACAACAGTAAGGATATCAGGGTTATACTGGTCAGCAAAGATTTGAAGGGCAGCAAGCTTTGGGAGGAGGCTGCATATGTTGAGGGTGGCAATGATGAGGCCCCCATCTGATTTCCCAGTTCTGGCTGGGCTGGAGGTAACCGGGCCAGGGTTCGGGTGAACACTCCCTGACATCAGTAGGAGGAGCAAGAGTTTTAGTGCAATCTGCCATTGTTCATAGTCGGTGAGGTTTTGTCTCCATATATTGCAAGACCGAATACAGCGTATGTGCCGTATGTCCCAGTGCAGAGCAATGGATAGCAGCGGGGGTTGTTTGCCCAGGTTCCATTCTCATGTGTATCAGCGTATGGCCAGACCTTAATAGGGGGGTGCCTCAAGGGAGGTCAAGGTGCATGGGCCAGGGTTCCAGATTGGCAGTAGGAGGTAGGTGTAGGGTGGAGAGGGGTGGCAGGCACCAGGGAGGTAGCTGAGGGGAGGAAGGAAAGCGAGAGTAAGAAGAGGCAGGAGCAGGTGGTTGAGGAGAGGCAGAGGCATGGTCTGGAGGACTACTAAAAGGAAAAGAGAAAAAACAGTTGGGTTTAGCAGTGGAGAAGAGTGATGGATTGGATTAGGTAAATGTGCTTGTAATTGGGCCCTCTAGTGGCCAAAATATATAATCTGCTAATGGAAAAGTCAGCACAGTCAAAAAATAAATAAAAAAAAATTGTACCAACAAAACAAAGGCTTCAGAGTTTGGGAGGCAGGGCAAGTAAGGAGACAAAAGAATTCTGTAACAAGGTGAGAAATTAAGGGTGCTAAATTAGCCACAGAAGGAGAGAATGGCTGTGGGAGTGGCTGGGATTAAGCACCAACAGCCTCACCAGTATACAGAGGAAAAAGAAAGTGGGGTTTGTGGGGGATGCAGATGGGAGAAACATCAATTCAGCAGTTAGACAAAGCAGTTTTTAACTTGAAACTTTGTTAATACTTAAATAGCTTAATGCAGTTGAAACACTCCAAAGATGCTATAGTTTCCTACTCTTAACAATACAAAAAGGGTTGTAGTTCCCAACACTAACAATTCAAATTCAGCAGTGGGCACAAAGGCACATCACAGATTTAGTTGCACAGGTTAGAAAAAAAAAAATTAGGCAGCAGAGAGATGAGTTCCAGGGGACTTCAAATCTCCTGGAGCTGAAGCCAGTCAGGGAGAGACGGAGTGCTGAATCTGCCTATAGTAGATCCAATTTCAGGCACCATCCACCAACTGAGTTCATGGCTAGCAAGCTGGACTGGAGCTGCTTTCCCGAACCGTACCTGGAATTTTGCTCTTGAGGGCAGGCTGGGGAGCACCCTGCGGCCAGCTTCGCTCTGCACCAGACCGCTAGTGCAGAAGATGGAGTCCCCCTCAGGGAATCCTGGAATCTTGCTCTTGAGGGCATGCTGGAGAGCACCCTGTGGCCAGCTGCGCTCAGCACCAGATCACTAGTGCAGAAGATGGAGTCCCCCTCAGGGAATCCTGGAATCTTGCTCTTGAGGGCAGGCTGGGAAGCACCCTGTGGCCAGCTGCACTCAGCACCAGACCGCTAGTGCAGAAGATGGAGTCCCCCTCAGGGAATCCTGGAATCTTGCTCTTGAGGGCAGGCTGGAGAGCACCCTGTGGCCAGCTGCGCTCAGCACCAGATCACTAGTGCAGAAGATGGAGTCCCCCTCAGGGAATCCTGGAATCTTGCTCTTGAGGGCAGGCTGGGGAGCACCCTGTGGCCAGCTGCACTCTGCACCAGACCGCTAGTGCAGAAGATGGAGTCCCCTCAGGGAATCCTGAATTTGTTTTGAGGGCAGGCTGGAGAGCACCCTGTGGCAGCTGCACTCAGCACCAGACCCTAGTGCAGAAGATGGAGTCCCCTCAGGGAATCCTGGAATCTTGCTCTTGAGGGCAGGTTGGGAGCACCCTAAGCGGTTAGCTGCACTTGCACCAGACCGCTTAGTGTAGTAGATGGAGTCCCCAGGGAATCCTGAATCTTGCCTTGAGGGCAGGCTGGGGAGCACCCTGTGGCCAGCTGTGCTCAGCACCAGACCGCTAGTGCAGAAGATGGAGTCCGCCTCAGGGAATCCTGGAATCTTGCTCTTGAGGGCAGGCTGGGGAGCACCCTGTGGCCAGCTGTGCTCAGCACCAGACCGCTAGTGCAGAAGATGGAGTCCCCCTCAGGGAATCCTGGAATCTTGCTCTTGAGGGCAGGCTGGGGAGCACCCTGCAGCCAGCTGCACTCAGCACCAGACCGTTAGTGCAGAAGATGGAGTTCCCCTCAGGGCAGTACAGTGGGTGCAGAAGTGTGGCCCTGGGGCTTCAATGGCCAAACCGGATATTGAATCTGCATTTCACCTCATCCCAGTTCACCTGGATGATTTCTGCCTGCTGGGCAAGAAAGTGTGGGGGTAACATTTTGTAGACTGATGCATGCCGATGGGCTGCTCCATCTCATGTTCCATTTTCGAGAAGTTCAACACATTCCTGAACTGGGTGGTCTGTACGGCCACAGGGGTGGAGTCCATCATCCACTACTTGGACGACTTCCTTTTCATTGGTCCTAGAGAGCTGGACACATGCAGCAGTGCACTAGCTGACTTCCAAGGCATCACTCAAGAATCTGGGGTCCCACTGGCTGCAGACAAAACAGAGGGCCCATGCACCAGGCTCACATTCTTGGGCATTGAGCTTGATTCCGTGGCTGGGGTTTCAAGGCTGCTGCAAGAGAAGGTGCAAAAGCTGACTGGGCTGGTAGAAAAGGTAATGGGAGCCAAGAAAGTTACCTTGCAGCAGCTGCAGGAACTGCACGGACACCTGAAGTTTGCATGCAAGGTCATCCTCATGGGGCACCCTTTCTGCAGGTGGCTTGCAAGGGCCATGGCCGGGGTCCACTCACCACACCATTTCATCTGGGTACACAGAGGTGTAAAAGCTGACTTGGGAACCTGGTTGGAATTCTTGCGATCATTCAATGGAGTGCCACTATAGCAGGCACCAGCCACCATCAATCGGGAGCTGAAGTTTTTTATGGATGCCTCCGGTGGGATGGGTTTCGGAATCTACTGCCAAGGTGAATGGTGTGCAGCAGCATGGCTGCAAGCGTGACATGAAAATGGGCTGACCAAGAACTTATTATTGGAATTCTTCCCCATTGTGGTCGCCTTGGAGGTTTGGGGCAAAACACTGTTCAACAGGCAGGTGGTCTTCTGGTCCAATAATTTAGGGGTGGTGCAGGTCATTAACAGGGACTTTGTGAATTGTGAGAAAGTGTACAAGTTGTTGCAGAAATCTGAGTTATCATATTTGAGGCTGAACGTCACATTTAGAGCCAAGCACGTACCAGGTGTTGACAACAAAATCACTGATGCGCTTTCTCGATTCCAGTGGCACAGGTTTCTGATGCTGGCTCCCGAGGCCAAGGAAGACCTGCTGGCACTCCCTGCCTGGTTGTGGAAAAACAACTAGGTGGGATCTGGCAGGTAATATCGAAATCGGTAGCTCCAGGAACCTGGAGCACCTACAGCCAGGGAGTATCCAAGTATTTGGATTTCTGCAGGGACAAGGGAATACATGACCCGTGGTCAGGATCACTGGGTGCCATCCTGTGGTTTCTATCGCAGCTCATGGGAAATGGGGTATCAAGATCATCAGCTGGGTCAATGAATGCTGGGGTTTCATTTATCAGCAAACTGCTAGAGCACAATGACGTGACACAGCAGTTCGCTGTGCAAAAGTTCATGGAGAGTTGGGCACGTCAAGCCCCGCCTCGTATGGACAGCAGGAAGCCCATTTCTATAAATGTGTTGAGGGCCCTGGTGCACTCCTTGGGGAGCTGCAACAACAGTGACTACGAGTGTCGGCTTTTCCAGCAAGGGGAACACGTGGCCGTGGCTGCACACCGGAGACTCACCAGAGGGATTGAGGGAGCCACAGAGAGAGTCGGCAGGTGCAGGCCCTAATGGAGAGAGAAGTGAGGTATGTTTTTCTCCCTTGGGCTGAACCGCTGCACCGAGCAGCTGCCTTCTGGCTCCAGGAGGGAGCCAATCCTGAGAAGAGGACAGCAGCCTATCCTGTGGACAGGATAGGTAGATGTAGGCTCCTGGAGGAGCCAATTGAGAAGGAAGGAGTGGAGTTTAAGCACAGTGTCTAGCTTTAAAAAGCCTGCCAACTGCTACTCACTACAGGGAAGAGGTCCAGGGAGCAAGGGGACCAGGCGGCCGTTGCATATTGCAGCCACAACTGAAGGGATCAAGGGAGCCGGGCGAGTCGGCAGGCACAGACCCTAAGGGAAAGAGGAGTGAAGTGTGTTTTCTGTCCCACCCGCCTCCCTAGCCCTGAACCCCACTCTCTATTAAGTACCCAAGGAAGGAGGAGGAGCCAGAGCCAGAGTGAACCGCAGGCCAGGGAAGGATCGCCGGCCTCTAGAGGGAGGAAGAGGTTACAAATATACCTTAAAGGAGCTGATCACTACCTGAGGAGATTAGGCACTGGTGGATGGCAGGAGGAAGAGCATCTGTCAGGTGAGGGCAGCTGGAGAAGCTCGACGAAGGAATACATCCAGAGGTAAGGGCACTGTTGCTGGTCTAAGGTACTGTGCCGTTTCAATTTAGAGGGCGTTAATTCAGGGTCAGGGGCACTGTGGTTGTGCCAGGAACAGAGTACTGTTCAATTTCTGGAGGATCTGCTACAGAGCAGGGGCACTGTGACTGCAATTGACACTTGGGGGCGCTGAAACTGTTTGGGCTCTGTATTGTAAGAGGAACTTAAAGTGACTGATATAGGACATGTGGAGTATGTAATCTGTTGTTCTAGGGGGAAGTCAATTGTACGTACTGCATTCGAGGGGTACTCAATCTTCGACTATCTTCACAAGAATCACTACTGGAGTCATAGTGGGAGCTTCAATTTACTGTCACTACAGGGGGAAGAATTAAGTCAAGGGTCTTGTAGGAGCAGGGCAGGGGGTTGGTGAGGACACACTAGATAAGATCTATCTACAGGGGGTAATCAGGCAGTAAAGAGACACCGAGGCAGGCAAATGAGGGGAGCTGGGGAAGGGCACACTAGGGGTGGGGTGGCAGTAGCATGGGAGGATGGGGACAGCACAGGAGGGGGGCACAGGGGACAGCAAGATGCTAGAGGGGCTATCGGGGTTAGAATAGTGGGCTGCAATGGTTGCGGGGCAGCAGTCTGGATGAATGCATTGTGGAAGCTAGGAGGGTATCCAATCTGTCCCAGGCTGAGGAGACTCGAGGAAGAAGTGCAGTGACTTGGTAGAAAGTTGGGGAGGTTGGGAGGAGGGTGGAAGGGACTTGGGGCAGAGGGCAACAGGAGAACACCATGTGGGAGGAACAACGGTTCGCGGGGGATGGGGAGGGGGCAGAAGCATTAAAAATAGGAGGCCTAGAATAGGAGGGGGGTAAGGGCAGGAAGAGGGAGACCACACCCAGCATGACCGAGAGGGCAGGAAATGGGTTTGCCGTGCTGGTGACACTGGAGGAGGAGGAGGAGGTGAGGGACCTCTAGGAAGGGGTAGGTAAGGGGGAGCATTAGGATAGCACAAGAGTCAGTGGTCGGGCAGAGGGTTGTGGTAGGGGTAAGGGGGGAAGGGCACCACTGGAAGAATGGACGATGGGAGCAGGGGTAAACACGTGAGGAGCGATGCTAGAGCAGAGAATGGGAGGGACTTAGCGGAGGGGGTTACCAGGGTGGAAGAGAAGGATGGGGGAGAGGGTGAGGGAACAGTAAGGCGGAGCAGGGATAGGTCTGAGAGGGAGGGGGATCCACAGGAGGGAAGGGCAGGGTTTCAGCTGGGGCAGACTCTTGTAGAAGATACCAAGGTAATGGGGTGGGGGGGAGACGATGGTTGAAGAAGGAGGGGTATTAGTATTGGGGAATTCTATACTTAAAGGGATTAGATGGGGAATGGCATAGTCGCATCTGGTGGAGTACATACCTGGCTTAGATGCAGACAGGGTGGGGCAGTTAATTCTAAAATGTGATAGAAGGGGTAGGAGGAAACCACACCTTGGGGTGCACATGGGTACAAATGATCTGGTGGGGGAGACAGTGGAAGTAGTGAGGGAGAGGTCTGAGGAATTGGGTAGGCTGTGTGGGGAACTAGGGGAATCGGTGGCCTTCTCGAAGGTGTTCCCAGTACCCTGTGCTAGTACAGCGAGGAAAGTAAGGACTGGGGAGTTCAACACCTGGCTGAGGACATGGTGTCGATCCAGGGGATACAGGTTTGTGGGGGGCGGGACAGAATCTGGGACAACATTGAACTTTATGCAGGGATAGGCTACATTTGAGCGGGAAGGGGTACTAAAGCAGAGGGTAGGGGAATACATAGCTATGAAGGTGGATTTAAACTAGGTAGGGGGTGGCGAGTGAACAGATGGTAGGCAGAGATCCCAGAGAGGGGAGCCAAACAAGCTTACCTAACAGGCTAGCAGGGAGGAACTTGGAGCAGTGGCACAGGGGGGATTAGGAAAGGGGTAATTCAGGGAGGAGGGAGGGCAGAGATGTGTTGGAGGGTGGTCTCACTGAATGCAAGAAGTCTTGGTAACAAATCAGTGGAATTACAGGCTCTCTTGGCAATTGGAAGGGTGGACATTGTGGTCATTACAAACACGTGAGCTAACCAGTACCAGGAATGGGATCTGATGATCCTAGGATATAGGATATTCAGGAAGGATAGGGCTAGGGGAATGGGGGGTGGCAGTATATATACGGGAGGGGATATGGTGCATAAGGGAGGAGGGGATGGAAGGCAGAACAGAGGCCCTATGGATGCAGCTTCAGGACTCAAAATGTAGGACACTGAAGATGAGGGTGGTGTACAGGCCACCAGCCCAAGAGGAGGATCTGGATAGCGACAGCTGAACAAATTAGAAGGGTCTGTAGGAAAGGGAACACCGTGGTGGTGGGGGACTTCAACCTACTAGGGGTGGTGTGGAGCACCTCAATCACCAACAATGCAAAGGAGCAGGTTTTTTTTTTTTTAGTCTTTGGTAACCAGGTATGGCCCACTAGGCACAAGTGCCTGTTTTTAGGGGCGACCTGGGAGCACTGGGCGGTTAAGTGACTTGCTCAGAGTCACACAGTGTGCAAGTGGAGGTTGTGAGAATCAAACCCAGGTTTTGTCTGCTGGATGTACCAATCTCGTTCACAGCTTGCTACTTTAACCTCTAGGCTATACTGCCAGTTTTACTAGAGGCATTTCAGGACGGCTTCCTGGTGCTGTTGATCAATGAGCCTACTACACTGGATAGGACTCTGGATCTAGTTCTATCAAATAGGGAGGCTGTAAAGGATCTGGAGGTGGAAGACCCTCTGGCTGGGATTGACCCACACGATATGGTTCATATTCAACATGGGCAGGGAAGCAGGCGGTACAGGTACCGAAGTGATAGACTTTAAGGGGGCGGACTTTAAAAGGATGGGGAAAATTTTGGGCAGGCATATGGCGGAAATTCAACCGTGCATGGTGTGACAGGGTTGAATACAGCCCCTGTCCCAGTTGTTCTGGGGAAAGAGTTTAAATGCAAGGATCTGTTTTATTCTCTCCTTTTCTGTCTCTCCTCTGGTTGTGCAATCAAATTTTCTCGTGAGACCTAGGACTTGATCACTCCGACAGTCTTGCAATTCTCTGCCTCTCGATATCTCTCTAACCTCTCTTGCTGTTCTGTTCCCCCTCCCCCCGCATATCTGCTGGTATAAAAATATATGTGAATCATTATGTGGAAATGTAACTGATACTGGGATCCCTTTGTTTAGAAATATATATAGTTTTACTGTTGAAATGTGCATAGTTATACTTTTGAAATGATTGCAAAAAGCTGTTTGGAACTCAAGGGGTTAACCTGTTTGCAAACTCTCTAAGAAGCTGTAAGCAAGAAGTCAGTTCTGGGTCACAATGTTCTTTTTGCTGCACTTGTTGAAACTTACAAGAACACTGTGTGGGAAGCATGCTGTTTTCTTAACGAGCGGAGGTTGCAAAGACTTATAAAAACAGAGCTGCAATTTCTTGCAAGAGAAACACAGAGATTGATACTATAAATTGAGAAGAAACCCAGATGGACTTTCTCTGTTTATACTGCCTTTGTAAATAGTTATACTGAACAATTTGTTTTATTTTACTGTTAATAATAAATCACTTCTACGAATTCTACAACTGCTCCAGGTTTTCCTATGCTTCCTGACCTGTGCCTCGACAACACATGGATGCTAATCAAAAATGGGATATTATTAAGAAAGGGCTAGTGGAGGTGACTGGGACATGTACAAGAACAAAGAGTAAGAAGGGACGGGCAAACAAAAAACAGCTGGCTGACACAGGTCATGGAAGGGGTGAGGGCCAAAAAAAAGGCATTTCAGAGACTCAAGAAATGGGTGGGGGGATAACAGGGAGGTCAATTAATCAATCAATCAATCAAAATATTTATCCAGGCGGGTACCATTGAGCAAGGCTCATTTGCAAGGTGGACCTGGTCATGAATACATCAAATTACAGTACAGAAGCAGGTATACAAAAAGCAATAAAATACAAGGAAGAAAAAGTATATACAGTGTATACAGTACGAGTACAAGGTTGAAATAAATAAAAAAAAAAAACAGCATTATTTTACAACTGAAGAAGTCAGCAGATGTACAATCAACCATAGGTATACTGGGGTTATAAGCAGAGATCTTTTGAGTGAGGCAGCCGACAACTACACATATAGGGGAAAGAGGCCGTGTATGGGGTGGCAGGTTAGAGAGATAAAGAAGAGGAGGGATATATTACCGATGACTGGGGGAAAAATTGAGCTAAAACCACAGAAAGTGACGATGGCTGTCGGTACTTTTTATTATGATAATGACGGAGGAGGGGTAGATAACTGGGACACTACTATGGATGGGGTGGGACTTTAGCCAGGCTGGAGTGGACAGGGAAGGGTGGGTGCAGCAGGAAGAGTTAATAGGGAAAGAGTGAGAGCCAGGGGTAGAAACATGGCGAGCGTCAGGATGGAAAGGGGGAGTTGCAGAAGTAGTGGGCTAGCGGTGAGGAAAACATTTGCAAGGTGCTTTCATGTCGCGATCATAGAGCATCTTGAAGATATTCAGGCTAACAGGGCAGCTCAGCTTCAAGTTCCTTTGTAAACCGTTCCACAATGTGGGTAAAGAGAAGCTTAGAGCAGCTTTGCAGAAATGAGTTTTGATCCTTGGAACTTGGAGGGCAATTAGGGAATAGCTCCTTAGAGAGTAGGTGCCTAACACACTGGGGAATACAATCTGAGACATATGAGGGGAGCTTGTTGGTCACCGCTCTGAAGGCCCATAGGGCGGCATTTCTATTCCTTCTATAATGAAGGGAAGTCCAGCCTAACGATAATTACAGGGAGCAGTGGTGTGTGGAAAGTGGAAGGCCAGTAATGAACCTGATAGCTCTGTGGTAGAGGGTGTCCAACTTAGGCAGTGCAGTGGCTGTAGAGCAGGTCCACATAATCTATTAAAGATAGGAAGGTAGCTTGAACCAGTTGAATCTTCGCCTCCTTTGTGAGCAGGTGGTTAATTCTGTAGAATAGTCCTAATCTTTGCCTTAGTTTCTTCTGTAGTTCTTGCGAGATGGTCGGTGAAGGAGAGTTTATGATCAGGCAAACTCCTAGATATTTGAATTTAGCTACATACTCTAGTGTTTCTCCAAGAACAGTGGTAATTTGTGGGATAACCCCAGCAGGATGCCATATGCAGGAGGAGGAGAGCATGGCTTTTGTCTTTGCATTGAGCAAAAAGCTTTTTGTTTATGAGCTGGTATTGTAGAAGGTTAAATTTGGCTTGGAGGTCTTCACAGGCTGCTTCCGGTGGGACGTCTCAGTACAGTACAGTATGTAGTCATGAATAAGTGGATGTTGGTTTTTGATGGGGTCATTGATGTTGTTAATGTAGACTGCAAGGGAGGGACCAATGATAGAGCCCTAGGGGCAGCCCCTCAAGCATAGGTTTTAATGGAGAAAGATCACCTTCAGCTTTAACCTTCTGTTTCCATTCTCCGGTAGTCTGCAAACCAGCACATAGATTTATGGTCCAGGCCTATGGTGCTTAGGGAGGAAAGAAGCAGGCTGTGATCGACTGTGTCGAATAGCCTTACTAAGATCCAAGAAACGGCACACAGACATGCATCTGTTGTCAAGGTCTAGGAGCCAATCATTGGTCACCTTAGCTAGGCTTTATGGTGCTGTGTTTGCTCTGAATCCAGACTGAACCGGGTTTAATAGGCTTCTGGATTCTAAGTATACCCCTAGCTGGCCACACACTATTTTTCTAGTAATTTAGACAGGATGGGGAGGAGGAGATCGGTCTGTATTATTTAGATCGCATGAGGTCACCTGCTTTTAATAGAGGATGACATGGACTATTTTCCATTGAGGGAGGCTACCCTAGGAAAGTGACATGTTGAATAGGTGGGTGATTGGCACACAAGCACATAGTAGACACATTTCAGATAGTATGGCTCTATGAGTCAGGACCTGCTCCCTTCCTGGTGTCCAGTTGCAGCAGTAGGTGTACCTCTTTTTAGAGAGAGACAGGCAGGAGGAGAGGCCTCCCTCGGTAGAGGGGGACTTATGGGTTGGTGGGCCCTGAGCTGTGTGGAGGTCATTGGCAGGAGAAGTATCAAATGCTAGCCCTGCCGTTGCAAAATGATTATTGAGGGCTTCCAATATCTCCGATCGGTTAGAGATAACGCTGCCACCGGACTTAATTTTTGCTGGAATGGAATTACCAGGTGCGTGTCCAGACATGTCTTTTAATGTTTTCAAGAGCTTTGAAGGATTTCTTGAGGCAGAGGCTAGCTCCGAGCGACAGTAGGCGGCCTTGGCTGCTCTGACTAACTTGGTAATTTGTTACTGGGTTTCTTAAAAATACACCAATCCGAGTCGTTCTTGCTTCTTTGGGCTTTTTTCCATAAAGTATCCCTTTCTAACAGGGAAGCTTTGAGCTCAGGTGAGAACCAACGGCAGGTGCTGCTCCTGATCTGCACCTTAATCAAGGGTGCATGCTTATTTAAAGCGTCACTTAAAATATCATAAAAAACAGTATATGCCCTGTTAACCGTTTTGGCTAGGAAGACTTCCTACCATCGCGGTGAATGTTTCAAGTCATGGACATAAGCAAACAAATCAAAGTTGCGTTTGCACCTCTTGATAGATAACTTTGCCACAAACTGTGGGTTGTGCACGGATCTAATGGCGGTGATTATACAATGATCGCTAATGTCTGAGAAAAATGTTTCGACATGACAGAACAGGTGTGGCTTGCTAACCAAAATTACATCTAAGATGGAGCTGTTGTTAAGGTTCTTTTTATTTGGGCCAGTAGGCTCGCCTAACAAGTTGCACCAGCCCTAGAGTGTCAACAAAAGGATTTCAAGGGAGCTGATGCACTTGATAGCCAATCGTAGTTCAGGTCACCAAGAATAATGGTTTCCATGAACTGAGCCCCAGTACGGAACTGAGTGAGACAGAGATACTGACCCGGCAGAGGGGCCTGTAGCCCTATTACACAGAGTGCACTGGAAGGAGAAGATTGATCTTTAGAGTTACAACACTGAATTCTTTGGGGAGGATGATGCGCCTATGCATGCAGCTGAGTATTTGTCCTCATATAAATTGCCACCCCACCTCCTCGATTGCCTATCCACTCGGAAGAGTAAATAATCTGGGATATTGATTTCATTGTCTGGGGTGGCTGGCCTAAGCCAGGTCTCAGTGATCACTAGGACGTCAAGTAGGGTGTGGCTCACCCAAGCCTGGATAAGAGTGAACTTGTTCAGCAAACTACAGGCATTAAGATGCATAAAAGACATTCCTTTGATACCTGCCAGGTCTGATGGAGAAGCAAGGGTGTCTAATGGTCCTGGGTTGAGTTCGACATTGCCTGAGCACAATAGTAAAAGAAGCAGGATTCTTTTTAAGGCAGCGAAGTGTAATTTGTAAACACTATTTTTTGGGTGCTAGAGGAGGCGGTGTTGATGGGTAGGCCTGCACCCACTCCTGGTGTTATACTGGTCTAGTGTTGTAGCCACTAGTGTCCTGGCAGGAATTTGCCATGAGTAGGAAGTCTCAAGTCTGGATGGGGGAGTAATCTGCAGAGGCAGCTCGGGAGATGTCTCACTCCCCAGCAGAGACAGCTGAGAAGCCCAATAGTCCACAATGGCTACCTGAAAGGAGCTGTTGGACGCAGGACAGGGAGAAGTGCAAGGGTCATTCCACTTTAGGGAGGGATGAGGGTTCCAAAGAATCGAGCTGAGTGCTAGTAAAGCTAGTGACACACTGAGGAACCAGCTGTAATTTCCCATGGTAGATCTAAACTCCACAACAGCTGGCAGTTAAAGCCACTAGAAGCCTAGACCGATCGGCGATCAGGTGTCATAAGTTCAAAATCCTTTTGTTGGCTGAGAGGCGGTTTTGGCCCTGAACATACCTGTGGCGGTATATGTGAAGAAGTCCAGGGAGGTTACCAGGCTGGTCAGAGAAGCCAAGGCTTCCAGGGAACTGAGACTGGCACAGGGCATAAAAGATGGAGAAAAGGACTTCTTCAGCTACATCAGTGAAAGATGGAAAAACAAAGATCAGATTGTGAGGATTAGGAAAGGCGGGGGCTGTAGGAGAAGTGGGAGGACCAGGCAGAGGCACTGGATGAGTACTTCTGATCCGTGTTAATGAGGGAGAAAGGGGGGCAGATACTACTTGGGGGAGGAGGAGGTGACTGATTTAGGGATTACAGAGGATAGGGTACTGAAGGGATTGAGGGTTCTGAGGGAGGATAAGGCACCAGATTCAGATGGCATTCACCCTACTGTACTTAGGGAATGGGAAGAGGTCCTGGCAGGACTGCTGGCTGACCTGTTCAATACATCCTTGGACACTGGATGCATACCACAGGACTGGAGGATGGCCCATGTGGTACCCATTTATAAAAGCGGACCTAAGGATGAACTAGGGAACTACAGACTAGTAAGCCTCGCATCAATTGTGGGGAAACTCATGGAGACGATCCTAAAAGAGAGGCTGGTGACCTTTTTGGAGATCAGTGGTCTCCGGGATGGTCAGCAGCATGGGTTTGTCTTGGGAAGATCCTGCCAGACAAATCTGATTACGACTGGGTGACAAAGGAACTGAACAAAGGCCATGCAGTGAATGTCCTGTATTTGGACTTCAGCAAGGCCTATGATTCCGTGCCGCATGGGAGACTGTGGGGGAAGCTGGAATATATAGGAGTGGGAACACAGATGGTAAGCTGAATCATCAATTGGCTGAAGGGAAGGCAGCAAAGGGTGGTGGTGGTGGAGGGGCTGTCATCACAGAGGGATGTGATGAGCAGAGTGCCGCAGGGATCAGTAATGGGACCAGTGTTGTTCGGGATATTCATAGCTGACATCTCCCTCGAGGTATGGAGCAAGATCAGTCTCTTCGCAGATGACATAAAGATGGGTGCCATGGTTGATGACATCAAAGGGTGGTGGGGGCTGCAGGAGGACCTGACCAAACTATATGAGTGGTCGGATGCATGGCAGATGGAGTTTAACGCCAAAAAGTGCAAGGTCTTGCACTTCGGGGCTAACAACCAGGGGAGGAGCCATCAGCTGTGGGGTGTACAGCTAGAATGCACCGAGGAAGAAAAAGATCTAAAGGTGCTTATAATGGGGAGTATGAACAACTCAGCTCAGTGCAGGAAGACGGCAGCAACAGCCAACAGGATGCTGGGGTGTATAGTGAGGGGAATCTCCTCCAGAAATAGGGAGGTGATCCTGCCCCTCTACAGGTCACTGGTCAGGCCACAACTGGAATACTGTGTACAGTACTGGCGCTCATTCCTGAGGAAGGACATCAGATTGTTGGAAGGTGTACAACGGAGGGTGACAAAGACGATCTTGGGATTCAAGGGAGACTCCTATGAGGAGAGGCTGGGTGAGCTGAACATGTAATTCCCTGGAGGAGAGGAGAGATGGGGGGGGGCATGATTGAAACCTTTAAATATTTAAAGGGGATTAACAAGGCTAGTAAAGAAGGGATTTTCCAGATTAGAAGGGGGAGGGTCACAAGGGGGCACTAGATGAGATTGGAGAGGGGAAGATTCAGGACGGAAGTCAGGAGACATTATTTCACTGAGAGGGTGGTGGATAAGTGGAATACTCTGCCGGAGGAGGTGGTAGCCTGTAGTCTTTTTGACAGTTTTAAGAGAGGATGGGACAGAGTGAGGGGGGGCATTTGTGAGGAGGGGAGGGGTGGGGCAGCTGCAAACTGAGGGGCTAGCTGCACAATCAAGCAGACTTGTTAGACCGTGAGGCCTGTTTCTGCTGGCGATTTTGTAATCTCTCAGCAGAGTGCTATGAAGTCAAGTAAAAACTGTTGACAAGCACTTTTTTACTGTGTGTGTATATATATATATATAACACACAAGGATTCACCAATGGTGGTTAGCCAATCACATTTGAGTATGTATTTTATTCTTTGCATAACAGTAAAGCTACACTAAAGGGACTTGGTATAAGAACCAGTCATTCCTGAAGAGAAAATTAACCCAAGGACAGTACTGGTGGACCCACTGGATAGGTGCCTGAACCAGACTTCAGGGGAGATTAATTTATTTTTTTTTAAACTACCATATTTACTGAGGAGTCATACTAATTAGAAAACTGTTTTGAAAATAATTGCATGGATTAATTGTAGTAAAACAAAAAATCTAAGGATGGGAATGCTTAAATGCTAATAAAAAATGGTAACGTGAATGTTTTTCCCTGGTAACTTAAACTGCTGTTTTTGAAACATAAAACTACCCCCTACTGTAAACAAAATATGGTATCGTATGCAGGTAGCTAAGTTTTGCAGAAGGATGAAACTAGTCATGAGGGAAATTATAAGGCTTCATAGTTCTAGGGTTAATATGTCTTAAAACAAATAAATGAAAATTACGTACCTACCGTAATTATGATCTTTCTGTGTATCTTCACCATTCATCACTGTTGAGTATCTGCGAGGTCAGGACCCAGTGAGAGTCTTTTTTTTAAGATGGAGTCGACGCACCATCGGGCGCTGCCCTAGAGGTCATGAGACCGCGCGGTGCCTACGGGTTGGCCGTTAGGCTGTGTCGACTTTGCCTGCCTGCCAGTTCTGAGTCGCCGGAGAGGTGACAGGAAGGGAGTGGAGGGTGGGACAAGGAAGTCCAAGGGACAGAAAAAGGAAAAGATATATGAACCCAAAGGGAGAAATAACGACTGAGAGGACAGAGAGGGAGAGAGAGTCGGAAACTAAAGGGATTGGGAGGGGAGAAGGTTAAAACATCCCAGACCCTAGTCCGTCTCCAGGTTGTATAGGAACTGCAGGGATTAGCCAAAGGCTTTCTGCCAGAATTCAAGGCACAGAATAGCTGGCAAACACTCCAGATAAGCAGAGTCGGCTATTCTGGAAGGACAGGGTACAGAGAATAAACACCCTCCCAAGGAGAGATTATTGGTGAAAAAAAGGGAAATTTTTTTTTTTTTAAAAACAAGGAGAAATAGGTGGGACGGGAGCATGGGGGGGAGGAGAGAAAGGAGGGCAACTGACAACTCCCACCCACAGGGGTGGAGCCAAAGCACTGGAGAAGGAGTACCCTCCCTGCTGTCCACTCTCCCCGGAACATCATCCTCCTGTGTGCCCCTGTTTTATCCCACTCCTAAGGAAGGAGAGGGGGAGGAAGGGCACAGAGAGGGAGGGGGACCCAGAGACTGAGGCCCCAGGGGGATGAAAGGTGGGATTGTGATGAATGGTGAAGATACACAGAAAGATCATAATTACGGTAACTACATAATTTTCATATCTTATCTGTGTCAATCTTCACCATTCATCACTGTTGGGTGAGTACCGAGCCCCCCCGAAGGGGGTTTTCTTTTACACCCTAAGGGATAAAATCCCTTAGCCCTCAGTGGGTGACACACTAAGGGGGGAACCTTCAGGGTCTGGAGAGGCCGAGGAGTGGGAGAGTGAGACAGGGTCCCCAGGGGAAGGAAGCGTAACTGACAAGTGCCGCCTCGCCTCTATGGGAGAAGAGATAGGTTCCCTAGTGGGCGGAGTTAATCACCCTACGCCGGGCCAAGTGCAGATCACTGTCCCTACGACCCTGGTAGCTACCTCGTTGGCATCATAGGATGCCCTCGCTTGGTGCCTTGCTAGCTCCAGGCCACGCGCAGAGAGTGCAATGGCTTGTATGGTTTGCTCCGTATCAGGCAATAAGGCTAGGAGCTGACCCAGCCTGGACCACAAGAACCTGTCATAGGCTGCATAGTGGGCCTGATGTGCAGAAATTGAAAGAAGTAACCGTGCCGAGTAGAAAGTCCTCTTACCCCAGAAGTCAAAATCCGAGGAGTCTTGATCTGGGGGCCAGTCACGGCAAAGGGCGCGAAGCCCATCAGGAGTGTCCAACTGCGTCAATCCAGTCTGTGGATGAGGCATGGAACCTGGAGACTCTGGGGGTGTGCAATACCTCTGGCTGAGATCCCTTGGGGCAGGAACTCCGGAGAAGGGCCTCTGCCAGGAACGCAATGATGCCTCCCGAAAGGGAGCAGGCCAGGGCGGCACCACAAGGGTGGCCTCGCCAAAATCACCTAGAAAGGCGTGCGGCGAGTGCTCAGGATTGCTGGTAGTGGAAGGAGTAAGGTGCAAGTCCTCCAACATCCTCACGAGGAAGCGCTGATACTCAGCGAGGTCAGCAGCTGGAGATGTGTACAGAAGTTTCCTCTCCCCCAGAAGAGGGGGATGAGGAGCTGGAGGGCACCGGCTGTTCAGTGGGTGGCTGCACGAGGGAGGTTAAAAAACCTGGCTGTCCATCACCCTAACATAAGCAGGGAACCAAGCAGCCACTGCTCTGAACTGCTCCCAGGAGAGAGGCCCGCTAGGACCAAGGATGCCTGGGAGCGTAGGAGAGTGTGGCAGAGGGATGGGGACAGAGCCAAGAAGAGATGTTGGCTGACCTCCGCCTGGGCTAAGGAGCGGACCGTGGGCACCCACGGAAGAAGGTGCCCCGGAAGACCCCACAGCCGACAGCTGAACAACCATTTCGGCACTGCCTTGGCTGCACCCGGAAGAATCCCCCCTGTGAGGCGACCGGGGCAGTATAGGTCGAGAAGGACGGTCCCCTACCTCAAAAGAACGGGACTCTCTCAAAAAGGCCGAGGAGGAAGAGCAAAGATCTGCACTACGGCTTCGTCCAGAGCCCAGGTAGACCCCCGAAAAAGGACAATGTGCCGACCCCACGTCCCTCGACCCCTTGGAGTCCAAAAGAGCCCTCCTCCTTGAGAGGGCCAGCCTAGGTAGCTGACATCTCCGGGCAGCTCCCAAAGGGGCTACCCAAGGCACAGTACCCTCCCCTCCTGTAGGTGCCCTGATCAGCCCCAAAGTTGGGCGATCTAGGCACACCACTGGTGGGGGTACCACTACTGAGGGGTCAGTGAAACCACCAAGACCAGGTTGCAGAGCTATGGTGGCCTGCACCACTGCCTGCTGGTCAGCACCCCTGACCCTAGTCTCGGTAGCCACTGATCCCATCTCAGAAGGGGGCTGACTCCGGCTTGTCAAGGAGACTACTGGGCTACCCTCCTCAACAGCCAACCCCAAGGGGTCAGACTGTGCATCTGACTCAGAACTTGACTCCGCCTCCGAGGAGGTAGAGTCCGAGGCCCTGTGCCAAACCGCAGGAGGGCGGCCACTGCCATCCTTGCCAACAGGCCCAGAAACCGAAGCTGTGCCCGAGCCGGTGACAGCGCCCCCCGCAGCTCTGCAAGTGGAATCCGGAAGGGGCACGGCTCCAGCCCGAACAAGAGCTCCAGAGCCGGGACCAGACGTGGCGCCGAGGGCAGAGAGGGTGCCGACAACAGCCCCGATGGCACCATCAGCACAGATGAGGGCAGGGGCGGCCCCGACGATGGCAGCGACGGCGGCCGTGGCGCCCCAGCCCCACGGCGCCGCAAATGGCACTGAGGGCAGAGGCGGCGCCGATGACGGCACTGACAGAGGAGTCTGGAGGCCCCACAGCGCCTAGCCCCAAGGAGATGGCACCGTGCTCAACCTCAGCGCCGAGGGAAGACGTAGAAAAGGACAGCGCTGTAGTATCTCCCATGGTGCTGCTGGCACCACCGGCACCGCGAATGGCTCCGACAGAGGCAATGGCGCCGCGTGACAAGTCGGCGCCAACAACGACCTTGTGAGGGCCCACGGCACCGTGAATGGCGCCGAGGCCCACAACGGCGAGCATGGTGCCGACCAGGGCCTTGCAAACCATGGGTCCGACACCGGGGGAGCCTTCACCCCCGAAGGGGCTATTGCCATGGCGGCGCCTCCTGTCCACCCCCCCGGAAGGAGCAGGACGGGCCTCATGCGCCATGGAAGAAGCCTCGGCAACGGCTAGGCTACTAGTAGCTGAGGCTCCCTCCTCCTCAGTCTGTATAGAACCGGGAGGGGAACCAGAGGAAAGGCCAAGAGAGCGTGGCTTGGCACGACGAGTGCGCACCCGTCCCCCAAAAGTCGGGCGCGGAGCTCACCCCACTTCCATGCTGCTGCTCTGACGATCCGCGTCCACAGAGAAACAGGCATCGCATAATCCATGTCGTGAAGTGGGCCAAGACACGAGAGACACCGATCGTGCTGGTCGGTAATGGAATACTTTCGGCCACAAGGGCACCGTCGCATCTTAGATTTCTTGCCCTCCGACCGAGACATGACCTACAGAGAAAAAAACACCAAAAATAGACTTGACGTCGTGAAATATAAAAATAAGGAAAGATCTTACCGGGCGACATTGAGTGGTGGCAGAAACAGAACCGGCAGGAGAACCGTCGGACTTCGACCAAAGGTAAAATTCGTTAATTTGAGAACTGCATAGCAGGCCTAGGCTCTTCACGGCGTCCATGAGGTAACCTCTACAGCGGGAGATGAAGAACTGGCAGGCAGGCAGAGTCGCCACAGCCTAACGGCCAACCCACGAGCGCCACGCAGCGCATCGGCCTCGAGGGTGGCGCCGATGGTGCGTCGACTCCGCCTACCTTAAAAAAAAAAAAAGGCTCCCGCGGGGTCCTGACCTCCGGCAGCTACCCAACAGTGATTAATGGTGAAGAGTGACACAGATAAGATCACACATTTTCTGAATAGGAAGACCGAGCACCCTCGGAAAGTAACCAACCAAGCATTGATAGTTCGCTATTTAAGCAATAATGCCCGACAGGGTGTGTGTCATGCTGGGATAACATCACGCCTCAGGTGTTTGGGCACGAGGCCGCAGGCCGAGTGCGTCCAACAACTGAGGCGTGACGTTATCCCAAACGACACACACCCTGGAGGGCATTATTGCTATTATACAATGGCTCGTTGTTATACAGAAAAAAAAATAATTTTAAAGATGTTTTTGTGTGGAAAAATATTTTTGTTTTTTAAGAGCAGATGAAACAATCAAGCAAATGCTCAGCATGCTCATGCTGATCAGCAGGTTCACAGTGAGGCTGAGACTAGACCCGTGATGTTGTACTGATTATCATCACACCCGTGATGTTGTACTGATTAACATCACGGGTCCAGCCCAAGACTGACCAATCAGAGTCCAGGATTTTTTCTTGCCATTGTATAATGAACCGCTAATGCACAATAAGTAACTGTGCTCATTTTTTCTTTGTATATAACATGCCATGTTATATACAGATGAGAACTTTTTAGAGAGCAATCAGCAGGGCTTACCTGCACTTGGTAGCATTCTAAAATGGCAGCAGCATTCAGGAGAAACAGCCGCAGCACTCGGGTAAACGGCAGCACTATTGGGACTGGAGCAGGGGAGGGGGTTGAATCTGGCCACAGGCAGGCTAGCAAGGCAAGAGAGACAGAAGTAACTTAGTGGGGTACCAGTTATGGACCAAAAACTGCTAGAGCATGTGGTGGGAATTAAAAAAAAATTCCCCAGGCAAGTATGAGAATCCATTACTGATTGGTCCACACTGTGTGCATGTGAAACACTCATGAGTAGGTGGAGTGCTGGACCAATCAGTAATTACAATCCCACAGTAAATCTGTGGCTCTGTCAGTTCCGAGCCAAGCCCGACTGTCACCGGCGCATACCTCTTGCTGGCCGCACAATTTCATCCTACAGCTGGAATGTAAAGTATGCTGTAAATTGTATGTAGTGTCTTCATCCCTCACTTAATGCTGAGCAGCAGTGTGAAACTCAGCTGCGGTTTCAAACTCAGCCGCAGTTTTCAGCTCAACAAAGGGGTTGGCGTACGCTTACTGGGCATGGCCTGAATCTGCCACTGGTAAGGTAGGAAGGACGGGAACCAAACCAGAATTTAGATATAAAGGAGGCACAGTGGGAAAGGTACCTGGCATCAAGAGAGGGGCGTGAAAGAGCAGAGTAGAGTGAACAGTGGTGAGTACATGGGAAACAATCGAAAGCAAAACAACAAAATAGTTGAAAAGGGGACCAGTCTGGCAAGGAATGATTTAGAAACTCCACTGTAAACTATGTCACCATAATCAAAAATAGGGAGGATCATCTTTAAAACAATCTCACGGCAGACAGGAAATGGAAAACTCACTTTGTTGCTGTACAGTACACCAAGCTTGGGGTATAGCTTTTGGTGAATGGCATCAATATGAATGGAGAACTCAAGATGACCATCAAGTTAGACACCAAGGCACGTAAAAGAGGAAATATTCTCAATAAAGACACCATCAAGGGTGTGAAAAGAAGAAAAAATAGCATCTATATAATGCTTTTCATACACAGTGTATCCCAAAGCACTTTACAAGCAATGTTAGACTGGACTGGTAGTGAAGTGACTGAAAGTGTTGTGGCGGCCATATCGCACATCAGCACCCACACACAGCCTGGACAATTGCATGTGTTTTTTTATGGAAAGGGGAATGTTGGCCAGGACACCGGGAATGTTCCCTACTCTTTGCAAAGAATACCCTGGGTTCCTTTACTTCCACCTGGACAGCACCAGGATGGGTAGAAGGGACCTCGGTTTAACGTCTCATCCGAAGGACGGCACACCCCAGCAGTACAGTACCCCCCAATACTGCATTCGGGTGCCAGCGTTTTAGGTACAAGTCCAATCCTGGTGTAGGACAAGAACCCATGACGTTCTGGTCCAGAGGCAGATGTGCTACCAACTGAGCCATGCTGACACCTGAGAAAGGGAGAGAGACAAGTCTAGAAAGCCTCTGACAGGTACCAAAAGTCATGGAGACTGTTTTTTTTGTTTGTATTGAGGGATAGTTGGTTAGACCTGAACCAGCACTGAATACTGTCAAAGTCCAGCTGAAGCTGTGAGGTAAGATCATGAGATGAGGAACCAGATGCAAAAGTAACTGTATCATCAGCATACAGTACATATGAATGGATAAATAGGAACAGACAGAGGGAAGGTCATTCAAGGATATGGAAAAAAGAACAGGACCTAGGACAGACCCCTGAGAGACACCTGAGCAGATAAGGAGTGGTGATGAAGTGGAGCAACATATCCGGCCAGCTTGAGACCAACCCCACAGGTAAGTGCTAAACCAGCTGACTGCAGAGTCAGGAAGACCCACTGTTTTTAGCTTGTCAAGTAGGATGGGATGTGACACTGTGCCAAAAGCTTTAGCAAGATCAGCAAAAATGGCAAACGTGATCAGACCCTGATCCATACCAGTCAGGATGGAGTCAGTGTGCTGTAGGAAGGAAGTGGAGGTGGTGTGGGATTTTCTTTTTTTTTTTTTGGATATAAATGTTTTATTGCACAGTTCAAAACAGCACAAGAAAGTTATAACAATAGAAAGAGATGCTTTCAGAACCAAACAGACTCACAGTAACCGTCCAAATACTGAATGCAATTATGTAGTAACATTCATGTATACTCTGGCGAAATTTAGCCATGATACCTACAGAAATGAAAATTATGTACCAACTGTAATTCTTGATCTTCCTGTGTATCTTCACCATTCACCACTGGCTGGGTGTTAGCCGGAGGTGCAACATCCCACAAGAGCTTTTTTTTTTTTCATTTTGGGGAGGAGGCAGTGCCACCTCGAGGCCGATGCATTAGTGGCGGCACCGCGGGTTGGCCAATAACGGTCACCCTCTCCTCCCGGAGAGGAAAACAGATGAACAGAGAAGAGATGCAAGCAGGGCAAGTGAGCCCAAGGGATAGCATAAGGAAAGGATATAACTGAAAAAGGAATACGCTGGCCAGTGGCTAGAGGAGGGAGACCTACAGGTGCGGGCTTTGGCCCCAGCCTCTGGGCAGCCAACCAGGGAGAAAGAGTGAAGACAGAGAGAGAGAGAGAGAGAGAGAGAGAGAGAAGCCAAAGGATGGAAAGATAGAAATCCTCCAGATTGAGAAGGTGTGGAAAAGGTCCCCAGCCCCCATTTAGAACAGGGTGGGACAGTGACCCTGGGACAGGATCCCCCCAGCTACTGCTGTCCCAGAGGGAGAACTCAAGGGGTTCAGGGGAGATCCTGTCCAGCATAACCCCCCTTCCCCAAAAACAAGGAAGGGGAAAGAGGGAGTAAGGAAATACTTTGGAGTAAGAAAAAGAGTGTCCCTGTGAGTCCTCTCCAACCCTATGGGAGTTTTCCCCCTCTCACTAGAAGTCGATTCTGGCCCACCGGACTGGAAAGAGTCCCGGAGGAACCCACCCGGGAGAGAAGGGAAGAACCCACGGGGAGCCCGTAAGGCCGGGCAGAAAGCCCTACTTGCCCTCCCTCTCTGGATGGGCCCTCTGGTGCTTGAGGAGGTAACTGAGGACCTGGGGGTACCAGTGGGACCCAGTCCATGACTGGCCTCAAGGAGGGGAAGGGCAAACAGGGAGGAGGCATTGCCCAGAGACCGAGGCCCAAGAGGGGACGGTGGGAGGGTGCCAGTGATGAATGGTGAAGATACACAGGAAGATCAAGAATTATGGTAGGTACATAATTTTCATATTTTCCCTGTGTCAGTCTTCACCATTCATCACTGTCTGGGTGAGTACTGAGCCCCCTGAAGTGGGTCCAGCACTTTCCCCGAGGGACGGAAATCCCTCAGCCCCTCATGGGGGATGACCACAAGAGGAGGAAATCCATTGCAGG
The DNA here is from genome assembly GCA_016271365.2 of Neoceratodus forsteri. NCBI lineage: Eukaryota > Metazoa > Chordata > Ceratodontiformes > Ceratodontidae > Neoceratodus > Neoceratodus forsteri. Next base: position 1,332,101,525 of record CM057455.1, on the reverse strand, counting down.
CCAGCTACAACTGCAACTGATCAGGGCAAGGCGGGGTCTCCCGTTGCCTGGGAGATGGAAGTCACCCCTGTAGTTCCCACCTCACCCTGCGGGAGAACAGATGGGTAACCCGGATCGTGGAGGCAAGCACCCTACGCCAGGCCAAGGGTGACAACCTTGATAGATGAAGCCATGCTGTCCACCTAATGCAGATTGCTGTCCCTGCTAGCCATGAAGCTACCTCATTGGCACCGTAAGACGCCCTTGCCTGGTGCCTTGTGAGCTCCAGGCCCTGCACGGAGAGGGCACTGGCCTGTCTGGTTACATCTGAATCAGGCAGCAATGCCCACGCCTGGCCTAGCATTGACCACAGATGCCTATTGTAGGCAGTGGGGTGCGCTTCTTGAGCTGCAATGCTAAGCATAACACGCACCGAGAAGAACACTCTCCATCCCCAGCAGTCAAGCTCTGCAGAGTCCGCATCCGGGTCAGTCAGGCACCGGGCGTCTATGCCCGATAGGGGTGTCCAGCAACCTCATTCCTGCAGGAGAATGAGGTAGGAAACCTGGAGACCACGGGGGTGTGCAATACCTGCGCTGGCAGTCCACTGGGGCTGGAGCAGGGGCAGATGGACCTTGCTAGATGTGGAAAGACACCTCCTGGAAGGGATCAGCCAGGACAGGACCACCAGGTGGCCAGTACTGAATTTGCTGAGAAAAGAGTGCATCACCCACTCGGGATTGTGTCTTGCATAGTAAGAGAGGTGCAGATCGATGACCAGCCTCGAAAGGAAATGCTGATACTCTGTCTGATCTGCAGCCGAGGACAGGTGGATGGAGGTATCCTCTTCCTCAAAGGAGGAAGATGAAGAGGCCGACAAATCTGATGATTCAGAGTCCAGCTGCTGTGAGGCAGACAGGCGACAGACCTGTTTGTCCATAGCCCTGACATACCTAGGAAAGTCTGCAGCAGTGGCTCTGAATTGTTCCCAGGTCAGAGGCCCCGTGGGACCCAAGTGACCTGGGAAATGAGGGGAAGGATGCAGAGGCAAGGGGGAGAAGCACCTAGCCCCATGAAAATGACCTCTGCCAAGACTAGGAGACCGTGCCGACAATCCCAGAGTCCGTGGGGATCTGGGGGTCTGCGCAGCAAGTGGCCATTCAAGAAATTCAAAACGGGCCCAGTGGCGCTGAGGGTTGAGGCGCTGGATGCCACACCTCGCGCCACGCCAGCGACCCAAGTTCGGGAACGAGCCTAGGCCACCGCGGGTCAGCAAGGGAGAGGATTGAGTGTCCGGAGGACTACTCTCCTCTCTCGGGGGGGATCCAGGGTCAAGTCCAGCATCGCAGTGGCCCCCGGTGGAGACCGGAGGCACTGAAATGCACAGGGCTCACTTAGTGGGTTGTAGAGCCACAGCAGATGTCCCTAGCATCATTGCATGTCTGAGCACTGCTGGGTGGGAGGGGGAGAGGGTGTAACTACCCAAGCAGAAAACACCCCATCTCTCCTGATAGGCGATGACTCCCTGCAGGACTGGCTGCCACATGCCCAACACCGGGTCCTCTCTCTCCACCCCTTCAGCCTCTCATAGATTGCATGGCAATCTGGATTGTAGATAGAGCACCAGGAGTGGTCGGCGGCCCGACCCCGAGGGGCTCAGAGTCGGGGTGCTTGCCTGGTGTCTGTCGAGGGACAGTAATATAGTTAAGGAGGAGAGGACCATGGTGGGCGGTAGAGCAGACCAGTGAGTCAGGGTAGCCTGAGAGAGTTCAGGGGAGCAGGGAGATAAAAAGAGTTGGGGGGGGGGGGGAAGAAAGAAAGAAAAAAAAAGAAAATCAAAACGGTCAGGGCTGAGTCCTGAAGGGGGAACTCCCCTGTGAGAAGACCGGGGTCACATGGATCCAGAAAAGCGGACCCCAACCCCACCCAGCAAGGTCTCCCTCGAAGGGGATGAGGGAAAGAAGGAGGGCTCAGCACTGCGACTTCTCCCCGAACCCCGGAAAGTCCCTGAGGAAGGATGCTGCCCCTCGCCCTGCTCCCTCAACCACGCTGACTCTGAGGTCGACCTCTTCCTCAGTCCCAAAGCTAGGGGCTACTCCGATCCCACCAGCCCCCCAAGGGAGGCTGCAGGAGTGGGGGTCCCTGTCCTGGGCCTGGAGGGATGAACAGCACCAGAGACAGCTCCTGTTCGAGCCCTCAAGGCCGGAACCTCAATCCCACCCAGATAGAGAGCCACTATCAACAGCTGGGCTCCCAACGTCACCCATGTCATGGGAGCTGGCACCGACCACAACAGTTGGAGCCAAGGGAAGAGAAGCAAGGGAGGGTGCGGAGGTACTATTTGTTTGTTTGAATTTTGATAACCGGGTAGGCCCACTGAGACAGACAAGTTCCTTTTGCAGGGGTAACCCAGAGAAAGACAGCAATTCCACGAAGCTGGTACATAATACATTAGGAAGCATAGTTTAACACAGAAGACAGACTGAGGAGAGGCACAATAAAAAAGTACAGCATAATATATAAATATATATACACATACAATATATGCACACAAAGGTAGCAGTGGTCAAATAGTCAATCATCACAGTAGTAGGATGATGAATTCGAATTCCAGACCGGGGAGGTACTGAGTCAATATTCCATTAAGTAGGCATAGGTCCATGGAGCTGGAACAGGTGAGCTGAAGGTAGTTGCAGCAGGAAATTCTGAGCACTAGACTTTAGTAATTACACGAGTAAAGAGCAGAGTGTGTGGGAGAGGGGGAGGGAGAAGGATATGGAAATGATTGGTAAGAGAAAGGATGGTCAGAGGTTAAGTACAGCTAAGTACTATGCTCTGGAGATCCCCCTGACTCCAAGGAGTCAGGCCGCCAGTTCAGATCAGCCTTCCAACCATTCCCCTCCGGAGAGGAGGAGATCCAGAAGACCTCCAGACTAGCTACCCCAGAGGTTCTCCCAACCTCGGACAGGCCCAGTACCGCTCATGGTGCAGTCATGATCACTGGAGCCGCGAACAGCTCTGGAATCCAGGATGGCACTGGCAGGTGACGCCAAGAAGCCACCTGTACCAGGCCCAGCAGACGTGGGCCGCATCACTGGGGAAGCCTGCACCTCAGAGGAGGTGACTGCCAGAGCAGTTCTCCCAGCCTAGCCCCTGAGAGGGAGTGCCAGACCATTCCTTGGGCACTGCAGAAGAGGCCTCCTCCCTGGTAAGGCTAGAAGAGGAGGAGACCCCCTCCTCACCAGTCTGTATAGAACTGGGAGGGAACCCGGAGGAAGGGTAGAGGGACCTGCGCTTGGAGTCCCTTATATGACAACGCCCTCCGAAAGTCGGTGAGGCATGGCCAACTTTCCACGTGTGGTGCTCCAGTACTCGGCAGTCCACGGAGAAGTAGGTGTCATAATTATTCATGTCGTGAGATGACCCAGGCAGGTAAGAGAACAGTCATGTCAGTCCGAGATGAAAATCTGCTGGCCACGGGGACACCAATGCATAGGAGGCTGGACTGCCTTGGAGGAAAGTTTTTTGTCCCCTGTCGAACCTGACATGATTCGCGGTAACTAAATTCAAAATAAGCAGTAGTCCCGGTGCCACTAAATAAAAAGGAAAGATCTTACTGGTTTCTTGTGGAAAAACAGCACTGAGTAGTTATCGACTGGAACAGAATTGGAATGGATAAACTTAGGCGCCGACAACGGCGTCAAAAACAGCGTCAAACTCAGAGCAAAATCGGGCTAGGCCATGATGTCACTGTTAAAATTCACTCCACATGGTGAGGTGCTGTGCTGTCGATGACAAGAGAAGCAGAACTAGCTTGGAGGAGGAATCAGTGACCTTTATTGGCCAACCCGTGAGCGCCATGCAGTGCGTTGGCCTTGAAGGCAGCGCCCCCTCCAGCACCGCCACCTCCCCCTATGGAAAAAAACAAAACAAAAAGCTCTCATGGGGTGCTACACAACTGGCTGACACCCAGCCAGTGATGAATGGTGAAGACTGACAGAGGGAAGATCTGCCTAAATCAGATAACAGGGTCACAAAAAAGATGATCAAATGCAGCAACATCTTCCCTTCCTGTTGGAAAATGCTACCCAGCTTGGCCAGTAAGATAATGAAAATTAGTGGGTCTACATAGAATCAAAAAACTGACACCTCAACAAAACTTAATCAAGGGTACCATGACCTGTAACATTTTGGGAGTGCCTTCCTCCTCCTATATAACACAAGGCAGTTTTAGTCATCGGTTTGGAGTGGGATTTTCTAAAACCAGACTGAAATGGTGTGAAGAAGGAGGAGGAGGGGTTAAGGAAGGCAGAGAGCTACAATAGTACAAGGTGTTCCTGTGACTTAGCTAGGCTAGGAAGGAGAGAGATGGGACGGTAGTTACCAGGAGAGGAGGTATCACCACCTTTAGTGATAGGAATGACAGTAGCCTGCTTCCAGGCATCAGGAGCAGCTGCAGAGGAAAAAGAAAGGCTGAAAAGTAGGGTAATTGACAGTGCAATGCCAGGGACTGAGAGAAGTAGAAGTTTGGGATCAAGACCATCAAGGCTACCACATTTGTGAGGATTACGAGCAAGCAGAGTCTTAAGGGTAGCTGTGGTGGTGGTAGCAGAGAAGGAAAAAGAGATTAACAGAACAAAGTAGAGGGAGAGAAGGAAGGGGGAGGAGGAAGAACTGATGAGAGAGAGGGCACAAGGAGTAACGTAAGTTAAAGGAAGAGTCACAATAGAGGAGTCAGAGATGAGGAAGTCATCAATCCTCAGAACAGCAGAAGAAGACTGGGTCAGAAGGGAGAACAAGGAGTGGATAACCAGATAACCTGCCAGAACTTAGAGGGATGATTACTATTGTTCTGGAGTGTGGATGCAAAATATTCCGACTTTGCAAGTCTTATGGCTTTGATACAGGCTTTACGAAGTCGACAACAGCTTGCCAAAGTAGCCAGAGAGCCTGTGATCTTAAAAAGAACACCAGGCTCTCTAGTACCAAGGCACGCCATAACCTCCGCTGTAATCCAGGGAAGGTGACAGCCCTGAACTCTTTTTTCTCAGGGGAGTATAAGGATCCCATACAGCCATAAATTTGGACTGAAAGTATTCCAAGGCCAAATGTATATTACTTTCAGCCCTGGGCACCCAAGAACTGAGTTAAGGGAGCTCCCATAAAGTAACAGGAGAGGGTAGCGGCCTCCAGCACTGGAGAACCAGTCCAGTACTGTACTGCGTCTTGCAGGGTAGGAGTAGGCTGAGTGGAAGATTGCCCCTTGCCTGGCTTGACTAAAAGCAGCAAGGGAAAAACTGGTATTGGGATGTACTTGCTAGGGCAATTTTAGTGCCAGCCCAGGGAAAGTGTGTTAAATTGACTCTGCCTACACAGGGCATCTAATGGGGTTCCAGCTTAAGCTGCAACTGCTTACAGTAACTGAAAACCAGCCTTGGGGATACAGTATTACTCTGTTTGAGGGATTTAATTTTGCACACCCTTTTCCCTCCTTTTAGGGCTGTATACCCTATAAAATAATAATAATATAATAATATTCTTTATTTTTACCGCACCTTTCTAAAACCAAGGCGCCTTAACAGTAAACTTCACATAAAACAATAGAATAAAACACAGATACAGTAAATACTGAGTTCATAAAATTCAATAAAATATCATCAAGTAGAATATGCCTGATACCGCAAACGGGTCTTTAGGGCCTGTTTAAATTCCTCCACGGACACGCACTCCCGAAGCGGACGGTGTAGAGAATTCCAAAGTGTTGGGGCCACGTACATAAAAGCATGGGCCCCCAAAGATTTTAGAAAAACCCTTGGAATCTCTAGCAACCCCTCGTCTGCCGAGCGGAGCGATTGCCATGGGCAGTAAGGTACCAGGAGCTCTTTCAAGTAGTCTGGGCCCAGTCCGTGTAGGGCTTTATAAGTCAGAAGTCCGACTTTAAAGGTGATCCGCCACTGTACTAGCAGCCAGTGCAGTTCGTGCAGCACTGAAGAAATATGACAGGTACGAGGAGTAGCCATCAATAACTGGGCCGCAGCGTTCTGCACTAGCTGCAGGTGGTGGATATCAACCCCTGGTAGCCCTAGATAAAGGGAGTTGCAATAATTGAGGCGCAAGGTCACAAAGGCGTGAACCAATGTAGGCAGACCACCAGATGAAACAAGGTGCTTAATCCTGGAGATGTTCCTCAGATGGTAAAATGATGATTTGACAACTGCCGACACCTGCGATCGCAGTGTCAACCCATTGTCAAAAATCACCCCCAGGTTCTGCACCCATTCAGAGGTAGGGAGCTGGGAGCCACCCAGAAAAAGTCCTAAAGGCAAACCAGCTCCCATCCCCTCTATCCAGCGACCTGGGTCCACAACCATCACCTCCGTCTTCTCCGAGTTCATCCTCAGCCAGCTTGAATTCATCCAGTTCTGGATTTCAGTGAGGCAGTTGTTCAATATTGAGAGAGCTATATCCCGGTCGGGTGCAAAAGATAGGTAGAGCTGGGTATCATCAGCATAGCAGTGAAACCTCAGTCCATACCTTCTTACAATGTCTCTGAGGGGGCAGCAGGTACACTGCAAACAACATGGGGGACAACACCGAACCCTGAGGAACCCCACATAACAGAGAGACTGGGCTGGAGGAATTGATCCCCGACACCACCCTCTGAGTTCTGCCAGTGAGGAAAGATCTAAACCACCCGAGGACTGTACTAGACAGGCTGCAGATGAACTTCAGGCATGCGAGAAGTACCCCATGGTCCACAGTGTCAAATGCTGAAGAGAGATCGAGAAGAACCAAGATGGAATGGCTCTTTTGATCTCTTGGCATCAAGAGATCATTGAGCACCCGAACCAGCGCACTCTTGGTACTATGCCTCTTTCAAAAATCAGACTGGAGTGGTTCATAAATGTCATGGATGGTCAAATGGTTCTCTAGTTATATGGCCACTACTTTCTCAATCACTTTCCCCACAAAGGGAAGGTTAGAGATTGGTCTGTAGTTGGCATGGCAGTCTGGGTCCAAAGAAGCTTTCTTCAGGAGGGGCGTTAGCACCGCCTCCTTCAGGGAGCTAGGAAACTCACCCGTCTCCGAGGAGCACCAAACTATCCATGCTAGGACCGGGCCCATAGTATCACAACAACCCTTTATCGGGGAAGATTTGCTTGCTTTACTGACTTTAGGGGTACCATGCATGTCATTTGGGGGAATTGTTGTATTTATTTAGGACCTGTAGGGGGAGTGAATACAATGAGGAGGTGAGCAGGTACAGCATTCCAGGGGTTTGTACTGACCAGTCACCAGGCCTGCATAAGCCTTTCTCTGGGTGGAGGTACCCTGGTATCTTTTTCTTTCTGGGTAAGAAACCCACCTCACTAGTGGGAGAGAAAAGAATCTGGGAGCTACTGGAAACATCTACAGCAGCCCGGTGGTGGTGTGACATAGTAGTGCCCTGCTCCCCTACAACAACTACTAGGATGCCCACAATACAGGGGACTTACAAATTTATGCAGTGATGCAGGCCATGATGCAAAGCAGTGTCTTGAGTTACTGCATGACAGTTAGCTGTCATTGAAACTGCCTCATTTACTGGAATGCTACCTAGTACGCTGCACTATGGTGCTACATCCTGGCCGGCAGCACTGTCACTATTTCCTCCTCCAGCTAGACCTAGTGAGACTTTAGGAAGGATATGAAAATCGGGCCTGGAGATTAAAAGCCACCAAGTTTGATGCTTGTAGTGACATGCAGGAATTCAAAATTCAACAAAACCGCAGAATCCCCTATTCAGTTTTAAATGTAAGGAAGCTTATGAAACATAAGTTAAATGTAAATTAAAGGGAGGTAGAGCAGCTACTGTACACTACCAGTGAACTGTGTCAGGAAGACGTGATAGTCCGTTAGGTCTAATCTGCTGGCAACTATGCATGTAGTACTATATCCTAGTTCAGCTGGTCTTTAAATAGTATGGGTATGTCTCCATATCTTTACGTTAGCTATAATCCAGCTACAGCTAAACTGATGCACTTGAAACATAATTATTACCCTCTACTAGGGGTGTGATGATTAATTGATTAATCAATTACCATCAATAGTTTGTATGCACCAATTACTGTATCTCACTCAGATGTCTGAAGGACAAGTGGTAGTAATCGATTCTTCAATTACTGTTGATTGTCATTATGCCCTGGTTATCATCACGAGATGTCTGGATGTCTGGAGACAAATCCATACCATCTTATGATTGATAAATTGGGTCTAGAAATTACATTAATCAAAGCTGAATTCATTCATTCATTTTTTTTTTTATTTTAGGAAGGAGTTTTGGGAAGTTCAACTCTGAATGGACTAAAGTGATCACAGGAGAAGAGTTTTGTGTTTCACTTAGTGAAGTTGCAAAGCCATAAATAGAATGGAACATTAACTTAGAAGATATACCTTAAAGATCCACTGATGCCCCAGGGGAAACTTTGTAAAAAAGAAAATCTAGCACAATTCAGCTTACAAAACATATCATACATTTTTCATATTTTCTCTCCCTTAAATCTTATAACATGCATGAAATCAGGATCCCTGCCCCTTAAACTTCAGCTTCATGCCATAATCTTCTACTTGTAACATCACAATCTCTTGCCATGTAAATGATTATGACATCAAAACATGAAAATTATAACTTCAGAGACATACAACAAATTGTAACCCCCCCCCCCAACTTTCAGAGTCACGATGTTGTCTAATCAGAGAATAAAGCTCCTGCATTGCCCAGTCAAACTGACCCCTGAACTCCAGGCGTGAAGCGGGGGACCAGTTGTGGAGGAATGTTTGTTGGGACAGCAGTTATTGAAACAGAACTGTGTGGACTTCCTGGGGGCTGCCATGTTGTGAACTCTTGATCTCAAGGATGGTCAATGAGTAGAATTCCCGTATCACAGTACCACCAGGGGGTCTCTGGGGAAAAGGTGGGACAATTTGATTGGTATCTTGAGGAAGCCTATCAGATGTCAAAGACAGTGTGTAGCAAGTAACAAACCCAATTGGAACTGCACCCTGGTGGCCAGAATATAAGGTGGACAAGCGCAGCGAAGTCTGTGAGAGATCCCAAAGTGAGCAGGCGATGTGGGCAACCATGAGTAAAAGTACATTATCCGGGGCTTTGTGCTCTGAGGTATCAACAGTTTGAGTGGCATTTGTGTGCTTGGTGTATACAAGAAGACGAAAGCTGAAGATCAGCTTGTAGCCTTTCATGGAGGGGTACAGATTTGCATTGCTCTGGGCACCAAGCAATGGTCACAAAGTAAGCAGTGGGTCTTGGAGGTAGTACAGGATTGTGTTGGACCTGAATTCTGACAACTGAAAGTCACAGAGGTTGAGTGGACAAAAAAAAAAAAAAAAACAAGCAAGGTTGCTGCACCCTGTGGAGACATTCCTGGTAATCATGAGTACCTGCTGGGTCTATCCCTGCCTACTGATATGTGGGTCATTTTCAGAGGTCAGGGAGTCATTTTAGCAATTCCATGGCCTTTACGGGGGGGGGGTTGCTAAGGAGCTGATTGCTTCATTGTACTTCAATAGTGCACCAATGTCAGCCAATTTATGGCAACCTCTATGGGCCTGCAACATTCCAACACTGGGCACCCAGGGATCGCTGTGTTGGAGCTCCTAACTGTATTCCAGGGTCTTATCAGGTGAAGAGTGTAGTGTAGAAATGTGTGAAGTTGGGAAACTGCTCCACAGATTAATTCATGGATTTGCCTCATTTCATGAAGTTATTTCATGGTGCGAAGTCCAAATTTGTGTAAAACTGATAACTCCATGAAATGCAAAGTTGGCAACTCTGCTGGCTGAGTTTGGCACAGAAGAAGTTGTTCAAACTAATACTCTCCCTGGTGTCTAATGGTCCCCCCAACCCCACCATTCATGGCGCAATAATGATCATTCCCTGGTGTCTAGTGATCCCCTCCAAACGATCACTGGCCCGATGTAAAATAAAAATCTTTCCCTGATGCCTAGTGGTGCCCCCCCCCCGACCGCCAGCCCATTGTTAAATAAAAATCTTTCCCTGCTGTCTAGTGATCTTGTCTACCTGCCAATCACTGGCTCAATGTTAAATAATTTCATGATCTTTCCCTGGTGTCTAGTCGTCCCTCCCCGCGCCCATGCCCCATGTTATCTATAGTATTCCCTGGTGTCCAGTGGTCCCTTCCACCACCTGATTCCCTGCCCAACATAATGCCACAGTTTCCCTGGTGTCCAGTGGTTCCCATATCCCGTTCCCCTGTATTAGGAAGTTATACCATTCTCTGGTGTCAAGTGGACCCCCCCCATCCCTGATCCCCTGCAATAGAAAAGTAGTCCATTACCTCATGTCTAGCAGACCCTTCTACCCCAACTCCAGCAGGTAGTGCCCTACCTGCATGCTTCTCCTCCCCCTGACCCTGAGCTGGCAATTGGCACAGCCCACTGCTCTCCAACTCATCTGGCTGCCAACTGAGCTATCATTGAACACATACTTGTACAAGTACGCACTCATTCACTGACATGGCAGCTCGGTCTGCGGCCGGCCATGGTGGAAAGCAGAGGGCTGTGCTGGTCACTGGCTCAGGAATGGGATGGGGAGGAAGGCGTGGTGGGCCAGACACCAGGGAATGGTATAACTTCCTAATACAGGGGATGGGATGGGGGACCACTGGACACCAGGGAAACTGTGACATTATGTCAGGCTGATGATCGGGAGGGAGGAGGGACCACCGGACACCAGGGAATACTACAGATAATATCGGGCATGGGCACGGGTTGGCGGGGGAACTGCCAGACACCAGGGAAAAATAAAGAAATTATTTAACATCGAGCTGATGATTGCCGGGGGGGCCACTAGACACTATGGAATGATCATTATCGAGCCGGTGATCAGCGGGGGGAAGGGCAGTTTTATTTTGCACTTTAAAAAAACCAAAACAAAGTAAGGCAAAGTTGCAAATGGTGAATTTTTAATAAACAGGAAAACTTCCTGAAATTAACTGAAGAGGCGGATTTGGCAACTTCGCCAGCAAATGAAAACTTTGTTGCATCTCTAGTGTAGTGACCTCCAGTGCAGGTGGAATACATCTGCAAGGGGGATTGTCTGTGAATTTGTCATAAAGTGAAAAGAGACTGCACCTAGCTGGGCCTTGTTATCTGCAGCCTACGTAATTTGGTATCATACCACGTGCCTGCTAACGTGTGACTGAGAGTTCGTATGGGTCTCACTTACTTGGGCAACTAATCAGGATCACAGATCTTGAGTTCTGTACAAACATAGAAATACAATACTACCCATAGCTCAATAATGCAAAGCAGCATCAGATGTATATGCAAACAACCATGAACATTTAGGCTGCTTCTGTTTTAGGCAGGAGTGCATGTGCCAAAGGGACTCACACAATATGCATATACATCCCATCTTCTCCTTCAGTTTCTCCCTCATTTCCTCAACATTTGCCTTTTTTAAATCTAGGATTCTAGTTATAGATTTTGTATAGTCCTTTACCAAGTTCTATAGTAAACTGTACCGATAGGTGGTCACTAGTGCTTAGAGGCTTCCCTGTTCTGATGCCCTGACATACAATAGTTACTGTTAGTCAGCACTATATGTCCAGAGTCACTTTATTCCTTGTAGGCTCCCTGACCCCCTAAACTACAGTAGGAGGCCATCCCAGAACATGTCCAAGAAAGCCTGACTACTACCATCGCCAGCCCTCTGGATGTTCTAATCAACATCAGGTAAATTGAAGTCCCCATCCTGCTACCCTTCTGAATTCATGCTCATGTTCCTCATTTAATCCTTCCTTTTGAGTTGGGAGTCTACAGACTAGACTAGACTATAGACTCCCATCTCCTTTCGTTCCTGTTACTGATTCTTGCTGTACTTTTAAGGGTACCCTTACATTCTGCCAAGGCTCACTGTCCCAACACTGACCTGCCCAGGCAGTATCGCCCGACAGGTTCAGTATCCAGGCAGTGAGCAGCCCGACAGTGAGGAAACCCGATGGACGTTACAGGGGTAAAGTAGCAGATGCGACGGCTTGCTACCTTACCCCTGTACATGGCAGTGAAATAGTGGAGGAATCAGAAGGCTGGCCAAGCTGCCCCGGCGATGTTGAGGGGTAAGGCACTGGCAGCTCGGCCAGCATGCTCGGGGAGACACAGGTTCTATCCCACCTTGCGTCCTGCAACTTTTTGCACTGTTGCACCCTGTAACTGTTTTTTTCTAACTCTGAGGTCCGCTTCCCTTGGAGTTAGATATTTTAGTTACAGGGGTGTGTAGGGGGCGGAGACCCCCAAAAGAGGGGTTTAGGGGGCTGAAGCCCCCCGATTTGCTGAGTGTAATTTACAATCAGATGCCAAAAATAGTATTTTCAGGCATCTGATTGTTTCAGCATGATGCATTTCGGGCCAGTGGGGTCAGAATCCTGAGACTCAGGAAACTGAATTTAGGGATATCATAGTATAACTCCTTTAAGTGCTCAGTCTCCGCTCTCTCATTAGTTACAATATCCTTCCTGGCTTTGATGCACTCCTTTACTTATACAGCCACCCCTCCTCCTTGCCCCAAACCAATAAGACCAGCTAGGCTTCTGCGAACAGTGCCTGAAGAGCCACTACTTTTTTGCCCAGGCTCTAAGTGCTAGTCCTTGTGGCTTTGTATGATGTCTGTTGCCCTTTTGTGATCCTTCCATTCATATACTTTTGTCTACACCCTACTATCTGTCTGTCTGCCTTGCTCATAATGAACTGGGGGAAGGCCCACTGTCTTCCTCCATGTGAAAGCTTTGGGATTTGCACCCTGGTAAAGCCATTCCCCAACCTAATTTAAATTTTTGCTGACATACTCATTCAGTTTCCTTCCCAGTGCTCTGGTTCACTCTCCACTGGGATGTAGGCAGTCCAATACATACAATGCTTTATCTTTCCAGTGGGTTCTCCAGTCTCCCACATGAACCATAAACCTTGCTCCCTGAGCCAAGCTATTAGCCATGTGTTGAAATCCATAATTCTTGCTTTCCATGCCTGACTAGCACATGGCACTGGTAACACTTCTGAGAAGGTTACTGATGCTGCTCTCTCGAAGAGCTTCTCTTTCTACACCCTGAATCTATCCTGTACTACCTCTACCTTCCATCCCTCCACCTCATTTGTTGCCAAATGATTCACAGTATCAGGCTTCCCACAATCCCCCTCCTCCCCATGATCAGGGTATGATCTTCTCCATCGTCACACCTAGAAGACACACTACCTTTCTTCTTCCAGGCTCCAGTCTCTCTACCAGCCTCTCTGCTCCCCCAACACTGAGACTTTCTCTAAAATCTTTCCACCCCTCTTACCTAGCCCTCCAGCTGGCTTGTCCTGTGCAGACTGGCCACAACACAATGCCCTTTCTACTGGGTTTTGCCCTTAATCCTTGGGTTTGGTTCCTGGTCCTTGTTATAAGCATGGCGCCCATGGAAAGAAACCCTATTCTAAAACTCCAGAAGCTAATATTGATTCCCTGCCATCACAACCATGGTCTGGGCCTGCCCTTTCCCAGACACACTCCTCTCCCTACCTACCAAACACCATCTTGCCTCTGAGGACCTCAGGAGTCTCTGGGGAAGAGATGTCCAGGCTCCATGGCCCCAGGTGATGGGTATAACTCCACCACTAGGAATGCTACCCTCCAACCAACTAGGCATTACCCATGTCCCAGGGCACACTCTGGAAGTTGGCAGTACCGTATCCCATACAGATTACCGCACCACCCCACCCTCCAATCCTCACAAACATTTGAAGTTTGATGTCCACACTGGACAGTTAAACTGACTGCAGGGGTCACTAAGGTTAGGGGAACCATGGTAAAGGGAGTAAGGAAGAGGAACCTAGATAGTGCTTCTCTAGTAGGGGGGACTGGTAGCAGTAAGGTGGATAAAAATAAGGTTGAGGTTCAAACAGGAATAGTGGAAGAGGCTAAAAGGGAAGACTATAAAGGTCTGCAAGTATCTTGAAAAATAAAAATTTAAGGAGAATGGAAGAAGAATGCAGGTATAGCAGCACAAAACATCAAAAGGGGATTTGGAGCTAGTTAGAAAGAGGTCTGCCTTAATGCCAGGAGTCTGGGTAATAAAATCAGTGAGCTCCAGGCATTAGTGGCAGACACTGAGGTGAACCTAGTAACCATCACAGGAACTTGTCAGTCCCAGGTTACACAATGTTTACATAGGATGGGGGAAAGGCAAAGAGAGGAGTGCATAACCTTATATGTAGTGGAGGACATACAGGCTGTGAAGGCTGGACACATCAGGAGAAGCAAAAGGGAAACTGAGTCGCTGTGGGTTCACCTCATGGTGCCCTGAGGCAAGAAAATACAGGAGGTGGTGGTGATCTATAGACCACTTAGACAAGGGGGAAGAGAGTGATAGGGAGTGTAGACAAGGCACGGGTCAGGAAGCATAGGGAAAACCAGGAGCAGTTATAAAATTCCATAAAACTGTTTATTTGTAGTTGCATTAACATAAAAAAACATAAACCTGTTCAGAATAACTATGTATAGAAGCAAAACCAAATATTTCTTGTAAAAAAAAAAAAAAACATCTCTTGCAGAAGCAGCTTAGCTGTCTTTATAAATCATCTCAACCCCCATCCTTAGCAAACATTCTGTCCTTGTAGGTTTCAGGCAGGATCTGCTAGAACACAGAGCTTCCTGAGCCCCCCCCCCAACCACTGCACAAGGCTCAGAAATTTGCACTCAAGTAACCTCTAGTTTTTAAAGTCATGACACAATACACATTTCAACAGTAATACTAAACATTTTCTAAAAAGTGATCCCAATATCAGCTTCATTCCATACAAGGATTTGTACATAATTTTATTTTAGCTGACATAGATATGCAAGAAAGAAAAAAACAGACAGCAAGAGAAAACCAAGACAGAGAAAAGGCAAAGAATTGCGAGATCATTCGGGTTGATCAAGTCCAAAGTCTCACAGGAAAATTTGGTTGCGCAACCAGACAGAAAAGGACAGATCCTTGCATTTACACACTTTCTCCATAACAAATGGGACAGGGTCCAGTTCTACCCTGTCACATATATACCCCCCCCCAAGAGGGAACCTGTTTTATTAAACAGGTTTCCAACACTTTCTATTCTCGACTAACATTTTCTACTTTCAGAAATTAAGCACATTTGCATCCATTTTTTTAACAGTACACCAAAAAGTACAGTTTAAACTCATACATTTGATTTCAGCCTTTAGAATCTCAATTCCGGATCCATATCTTGATAGAAAATCAGCATTACTATTCTCTTTACCAGATTTGTGAATCACCGTGAATTTAAATGGCTGCAGTGCCAAGTACCACCTTGTGAGTCAGGAATTTTTATCTTTCATCTTGTTAAGCCAACAGAAAGGATTGTGATCGGTTACAAGAACAAAATCAGTTCCTAGCAAATAAAATTTGAGGAACTACACGGACCACTTTGCTGCTAAACATTCCTTTTCGATAGTGGAGTACCTTTTCTCTCTGTCATGCAACTTCCTACTTATCTGCAGAATATAATGTTCTTTCCCCATCTATATTTTGACTTAGGACTGCACCTAGGCCTGCCTCGGATGCATCTGTTTGTAGCAGAAATGGTTTCTCAAAGTCTGGGTTTCTTAAAACAGGTGCTGAACATAATGCAGCCTTTATGGCTTGAAAAGCTTCATCATACTCTGGGATCCATTTCACATTATTTGGGTGCCGTTTCTTTGTGAGTTCAGTGAGGGAAGTAGATAACTCAGCAAAGTTGGGAAAAATCTCCGATAATAACCAGCCAGCCCTAAAAATGACCTGACATGTTTCTTTGTTTTAGGTACAGGGCTGTTAGCTACAGCTTCTATTTTAGAAATCTCTGGTTTGACTTCTCCATTTCCCAACACATAGCCTAAATACCTGATTTCCTGCATGCCCAATGCACATTTGGTAGGATTAATTGTCAGACCTGCATTTCTGATAGCTTGAATAACTGCTCGTAGTTGTTCCAAGTGGGATTCCCAATCTGGACTGTACACCATGACATTCATCCAAGTATGCAGCACAATACCCAGTGTGAGGGGATAAAATTACATCCACACACCGCTGGAATGTAGCTGGCACACCATGTAAACCAAATGGCATGGTGGTGAACTGATAAAATCCTATAGGAGTGGCAAATGCAGTTTTATCTCTGGATTCTTTAGCTAAAGGTATTTGGCAGTAACCC
The DNA here is from genome assembly GCA_016271365.2 of Neoceratodus forsteri. Lineage (NCBI taxonomy): Eukaryota > Metazoa > Chordata > Ceratodontiformes > Ceratodontidae > Neoceratodus > Neoceratodus forsteri. The sequence continues at coordinate 1,332,085,298 of CM057455.1, read as the reverse complement.
TTGGTGAGATAGAGGGTACTGATATACTTTGCACTTCCCAGACTGTCCACCAAATCATCTATTCTGGGCATAGGATAACTGTCAAATTCTGACACTTGATTAAGTTTCCTGAAATCAAGGCAGATTCTAACACCCCCTTCTTTTTTGTTTACAATTACCATGGGAGATGACCAAGCAGTCCTTGACTCCTCAATGATACCCAATTCTTTCATTTTTTGTATTTCCTTAACCACATCAACTCTTAACTGCTCTGGCAACTTGTATGTCTTTTGCCTAATAGAACGAGCATTCTTTGTCACTATTACGTGCTCAACCCCTTTTGCTTGGCCTGGTACCATAATAAAAGTACTGTTAAATGTCTTTAGCACATTACGCATGTCTGCAGTTTGTTCTGAAGTTAAGGAAACATTCACCTTTACAGCATCAGCATTTACAGTTTCTTCCAGTCTATCATAAACTACATCAATATCTTCCTTATCAGTTTCTGATAAAACTAGCAAGGCATATTTTGGCATTTTTTCAACTCATTTCTTGAGGAGGTTAGCATGGTATATCTTAGTAGGATTTTTCCTGTCAGGGGTCTCAGTCTCATAGTTAACAGTGCCAGTACGTCTAAGAACCCTATATGGCCCTTGCCACTTCATTAACAACTTCTTTTCTGTTGTGGGCAACAGTAGCAAAACCTTTTCACCTGGCTCAAAAACATTTTCTTTTACCCCATGGTCATAATATACCTTCTGCTGGTTTTGAGCCTCTTCATAATTACAGTGGGCAATTTCAACATATTTTGCCAGCTTCTTTCTTAGGGCACACATGTAAGATGATATAAATTGTTTCTGAGTGGGGTTACCTTCCCACGTTTCTTTTATCACATCCAGTGGTCCTCTTGGCTGCCTACCATACAGCATTTCAAATGGTGAAAACCCTGTTGATGCCTGTGGCACTTCTCTATAAGCAAAAGGTAGGTAAGGCAAGGAATGGTCCCAATCTTTCCCTTCCCCTTTTACAAACCTTTTTAACATGTGTTTTAGGGTTTGGTTAAAACGCTCAACAAGACCGACTGTCTGAGGGTGACAGGGGGAGGTTCTTATGGCAGTGATACCTAGCAGCCTGTACAGTTCCTTAAGCAGTGCAGCACCAAAATTACTACCCTGATCAGTAGTAATTTCTTTAGGCATGCCCACTCTGCTGAAAATTTTGGCTAGCTCTGCAGCAACTTTTGGGGCTGTAACAGTATGCATTGGAACTGCTTATGGGTATTGAGTAGCACAGTTGCATACTACCAGGATAAATCTATTACCTTTTTTACTTTTGTCTAAAGGACCAACCACATCCATTGCAATTCTCTCAAAAGGCACATTGATTAAGGGTAGGGGTACCAGGGGTACCTCGTCTTTTCTAGTAACTGGGGCTACTTTCTGACACTCAGCACAGGAATTACAATAGGTAGCAACATCTTCATGAATTCCATGCCAGTAAAATCAAGACAACAGTCTGGCAAGGGTGCGATCCCTCCCTGAGTGACCAGCCATAGGGCTATCATGTGCTATCTGTAACAATTCTGTTCTATACTTCTGTGGTATAACCAATTGTTCTGTCTGTTCCTGTGTCTGAGGTTTAACCCAAACTCTGTACAGTAATCCATTAATTTTTTTAAACATTGGTCCACCCTGTTTTGGTTTCACCCCCTGCTGCTTAAAACAACCCTGGAGACAAACATCATTAGCTTGTTCTGAAAGAAAATCACAATCTGTTATTAATTTAGTTTCAGCATTTTCACATTTTAACCCTTTATGTCCATCAGTCATTGGTTGCAACAGTTTCTTCAGGCATTGTCTTTCTTTTCTGGATTTCCAGATCTTGGAGTTGTGCTCAAACAAGTCCGAATCAAAATCACTGAAAGGAAAAGTGTCCTCACTGTCTGAAATTTGTCACCACAGCTGCTGAAACATCAGGATTTACTCCCTCTTTCATCAACTCAGTAAATCCTGGAAAGTTATTTCCAATAATCACAGGCACAGGTAACTTTGGTACTACCCCCACTTTCATTTGGTGTGACACACCCTTAATGGTCAGAGTCACTTGGGTGGTGGGATAGTATCGAGTGTCCCCATGGATGCAGATGACACCAGTACCTGGTCCCTTTGCACAGTGTTTTCCCAGCACTTTAACATGCACTAGGGTCTGTCTGTTTCCCGAATCAATGAGTCCCTTTACAGTCTTATTCCCCACCTTCACATCTGTTAGGTACTTGCCCCAGTTTGCCAAGGACAAATCTGCTCCAGTGCCACTTTCTTTATTATGGCAGTTTCTTGCAAAATGGCCTGGCTTATGACAGTTATAGCAGATAACGTCTTTTGGCACAGATTTGTTACCCCACCAGAGTTCTTATTACGCTTGGAGTTTAAATGGGTAAAAGAGTGTCTTACCAGTGCTTGGCTGTTACCTCACTCCTGTGGCATCTGTCTGGCCATTTGGTAGTCCTCAGCCAAAGAAAATGGAAATTACGTACCTACCATAATTCTTGATCTTCTTGGATGAAGTCTCCACCACTCATTCACATTGATGGGATCTATGCCGGAGGCACTAGGACCCAGCGGGAGCAAACTTTTTTTGCAAAAGGGCCGGCACCAGAGATGGAGCTGCAAGGATCGGCGTCGCGAGTCTCGGCTCGTGTGGCAATGACTATCTCGGCGTCGACCCTCCAACTGCCTCAGTACCTTTTTTTCTGAGGAGGTGCAGCGTAACTAACCTAGAAGGATAGCCTAACAAAAACCGGACATAAAATAGTCCGAATGACCCATATAAGAAGGGTCAACAAAGAAGTCTTCACAGCCTAAACATTGAGGGAGTGAAGACCAACAACAGAGGTGAGCTCGGGGGATGGTGGGTGGGCATGTCAATGAGTGGTGGAGACTTCATCCAAGAAGATCAAGAATTACGATAGGTATGTAATTTCCATATCTTCCTGGACATAACGTCTCCACCACTCATTCACACTGATGGGAGAGTACCGAGCTAATAATCCCCCGAGAGGGCGGCAGGAGAAACCAAGAGCTCATAAATTTAGGACAAAAGTCCGTTAAGGATAGTCTTGCCAAATGAAAGATGTCGCTTGGCATGGACATCCAGGGCATAGTGCTTGACGAAAGTATGCACTGAGCTCCAGGTAGCCGCACTGCAAATGTCTGCAATGGGTACATTGCGGATTTCCGCCAGGGATGCCGTGACTGCTCTTGTAGAGTGAGCGTACACTCTGCCCTCCAGCTTAACTTGCAACATGGAATAACAGTGGCGAAGGCATGCCACCAGCCATGCCGAAATGCATCTGAAATCAACAGGCTGACCCAGCCGGGTCTCGCTGAAGGAAACAAACAGTTGTTGAGCTTTGCAAATTTCTTTTGTTCTACTGAAATAGAAACGCAGTGCTCTTTTGACATCTAAAGAATACAGGGTACGCTCTCCTTCATTTTGGAAGTTCGCAAAGTAAGTAGGTAGGACCAAAGGTTGGTTTAGATGGAATTCTGAAACAACCTTAGGGAGAAACTTAGGATGGGTCCTAAGAACTGTTTTGTCCTTATGAAATACAGTATACGGAGGGTCTGTGACCAAAGCAGGTGTTTCAGAAACCCTGCGGGCCGAGGTAATGGCCACCAGGAAGGCTGTTTTCCAAGTGGAAATTTCAGCTGACAGGTAGCTAGAGGCTTGAAAGGCTTTCGAGTGAGTATGCCTAGCACCAGATTAATGTTCCAGGCTGCAACTGGACATCTGATAGGAGGTCTGGTATGCAGAATACCCTTAAGAAATCTCTTAACTACAGGTAACTGAGCCAGTGACAAGGAAAGTACTGGCTCATGATAAGCTGAAATGACACAAAGGTGAACTTTGACTGTAGAGTATTGAAGACCTGAATTTGAGCCATCTAAGAGGTACTCTAGAACTTTATTTGGTGGACAGGAAAAAGGATTCAAAGAGGATTTTGCACACCAGAGAGAAAAACACTTCCATTTGGCTGTGTAAGTTTTTCTGGTGGCTGCCTTACGTGTAGCCAGAAGAATATCTGAAACTCTCCGAGAGACATTGAACCTATCTCTTCAGGAATCAAGTGTGAAGGTGAAGCGACCTCAGATTGGGATGGACCACAGGACCCTGGGTCAGAAGGTTCATCTGAAGCATTAGCACCTTCAAAGGGGTTGGCGACATACTGTTGAGTAACAGAAACCATATCTGTCGAGGCCAGAAGGGACCAATGAGGATCATTTTGTCCCCCTGGGACTCGAATTTGAGAAGTACTCTCTGAATTAGTGGAAGAGGAGGAGGAAAGGCGTATAGAAAATGTTTTGTCCACTGCAGCCTGAACGCATCCTGACAGAAAATGCCAGGCCCTAGATTTCTGGAGCAGAAGAGAGGCAGTTTTGTGTTGAGTGGGGATGCAAAAAGGTCCAGGTCTGGAGTTCCCCACTCTGCGAACAGTGACTGAACTACAGTTGAGTCGAGAGACCACTCGTGAGGATCTGCCTCCGTTCTGCTGAGACAGTCTGCCAGTTTGTTCTGCACTCCTGGCAGGTAGACTGCCTGAATTAGAGCCTTGTGCTCCAGGCACCATTCCCACACTCTCATCGCTTCCCTGCATAAAGGGTAAGAGTGTGCACCGCCCTGCTTGTTGATGTAATACATCACTGCTTTGTTGTCCATTTGAAGAAGAATGTTCTTGTGACAGAGAATGTCCTTCAAAGCCCGGACTGCATACAGGACGGCTCTCATTTCTACAGCGTTTATGTGAAGCTGGGACTCATCCTGAGTCCATGTACCTTGGGTGTGGAGATTCTGACAGTGAGCTCCCCACGCCATCAGGGATGCACCCATGGTAATGGAAATCTGATGATCCAGAGGAGCAAAGGGATACCCTTCCAGAAGGCTGTCCTCTTGCGACCACCAGGTGAGTGACCTCTTCAGAGGTTCTGTCACCTTGATGAGAAAGGACTGAAGTTGAATTGTTGGGGACCACTGAGTACTGAGCATCCATTGAGAGGTTCTCATGTGGAGACGTGCTAGGGGTACAGTGAACACCGAGGATGCCATGAGACCCAGCATCTGTTGCATCGAGATAGCTTGAACTGAGCTGTTCTCTCTGATGTATTGGGCCATCTGTAGGATATCGCTCCTTCAGTCCTCTGGAAGAAAAGATTTTGCACAGGAGGTGTCATGAAAAGTTCCTATAAAAAGGAGTTTCTGGGAGGGCTGTAAATGCGATTTCTTGAGATTTAGCAGGACTCCCATGGACATGAGAAAGTCTGAGGCCATGGCTACGGCATCGAGAGTTCCTTGTCTGGAAGGACTTGCTAGAAGCCAGTCGTCCAGATATGGGAACGCTTGTATTCCAATTATGCTGAGATGCGCTGCGAGAATTGCACAACACTTTGTAAAAACTCGTGGCGCCGAGGATAGCCCAAAGGGCAGGACTCTGAACTGATAATGTTGGCCCAGTGCTACAAACTGTAGGTAATTGTGGTGCATTGGGTGTATAGGAATATGTTGGTAAGCATCCTGCATGTCCAGGGAAGCTAGCCAATCGTGTTGATGAAGCAAGAGTAACACGGTCCCTAGAGATATCATCTTGAACTTTTCCTTGAGAAGAAACTTGTTTAGCTTTCTGAGGTCCAGAATGGGGCGTATGTCACCGGTCTTTTTTGGGACCAGAAAGTAATGGGAGTAGAAACCTGTGTTTTGTTGATCCAGCAGAACTATTTCTATGGCCCTGTTGTTCAGAAGACCTTGCATCTTGGAGGCAAGAAGGTCTGACTGTATAGTTGACAGTCTGTGCTGTCATTTGGGAGGACGATCTGGAGGGGTTTCTGAAAGGATGAGGGAGTACCCCTCATGGATTATCTGGAGGACCCATTTATCTGATGTTATAGACTTCCACTGGTTGTAGAACTGAGTCAGATGTTCTCCCACTGTTGAGGAAGAGTCCCCCTCGGGCAGTTGAGGTGGGACCTGGGCCAGAAACTCAGAAGGTGGCACTAGGCACTTTGGGCCCTTGTGCCTTCTGTTGCATTTTCTTTTGAGGCTGGGGCTTGGTTTTGTTAAAACTCTCCCCTGCCCACTTGCTCAGGAATGACGGTTTGTGAAACTGCGCTTGTCCCCCGAGAAGGGGTGGGAGCGGGTTGAGCCATTTTAATGGCAGACCTACTCTTCTGTGTGGCCTCCAGAGCTTGCTCTACTTGAGGTCTGAACAGATACATACCCTCAAAGGGTAACGCCATGACCTGCTGTTGGGCATCATTCGTGAAGCCCGAAGTACATAGCCAGGAGTGACGACGAGTACAAATGCCTGCTGCTGCCACTCGGGAAGCAGTATCGAAAGCGTCCATAGCTGCTTTAACCTGCTGGTTGTTGGACTAGATACCCCTGGTTATGGTCAGAAGTAGCTCTGAACTAGAGTCTGACTCGGGCAGAGCTTCCACCATCTGTTTGAGCAAATGCCAAAGAACATACTCATATTGAGAGAAATAGCCCTGGTACCTGGCAATATGCATACCCAGGGTGGAGGCAGCAAAGATTCTCTTACCTAAGGTGTCTATCTTACGAGATTCTTTGTTTATAGGCCGGGCTGTAGATGCCTGAGGAAGAATGGCCTTATCATTCTCTGCCAAGACTACAATAGGGTCTGCAAAGGCCTGGGAGGCCAAATTGGGTCGATCCTTGGGAGCAGCATACTTCCTGTCTATGGACTTAGCCACAGAAGGAATGATAGCAGGATTATTCCATACCATTTGAGAGAGCGTCTCTAAGGATGGTTGTATTGGGGGAGTTAAATCCACAGGGATCTCTGGGACACGTAGGTATTGGAGTCTCAAAAGCTTCCCAGGATCGATATCTGTAGTTTGGAGAGAAAGAGTGGAATTTAAATTTTTCAGCAGAGACTTACATGACAGGTCTTCAACCACAGGCTCTGCAGCAGGATTGATCCCTGCTCCTTCAACATCATCACCCAGTCGAAGATCTGGGTCAGGCTCAATATCATCTCCTGACAGCCCCGGAGGAATTGTATGGACAGGAAAGGAGTGAAAATCAGTAGGAAACAAAGTAGAGAAAGGATTCAGAGTTGAGAACCCCTGAAGGCTGGACAGCACCAAACCAAGCCTCGGCGCCGATGGCAAGGGAGACGGCGCCATCGGAAACAACCGAGTACATGGTGCCGACAGAGACCATGGCACCGAGGACAGTGGTGACAACCCCAGTGGCGCCAAGGATGGTGCTGACAACCCCAGTGGCACCGAGGACAGTGCCAATAGGTGCATCGGCACCGAGGACGGTGCCGACAGGGGCGCCGATGCCGAGGACGGCACCGAGAGACACACAGATGCCGAGAGCATCCCCGACGGCGCTGAAAGCAATCCAGGGCCCTGAAGACTTTGATTTGAGGAAAAAGAAGGAAGAATACCAGGAGATAAAGGCATCGGTGTGGCCCCTGCACCGCAGCCATGTGAGGGGGGAAAATCACCTGAGCGCGGAGTTGATGGCACCAAAGATGGCGCCGCATGACTAGGAAGGTCCAACCGCCCTACCCACACCCCGGAAGGGCTCAGAGTGACCAGGCCAGGCAGCTGGACCAACCTCCAAGCCCAATGCTCCATAAGAGCGGCCCACTGATGAAACTGCTCATCTGAAGCCCTTTCAGTAGGCAGGGAAAGGCTCCAATGTTGAAGAGGTCGGTCACCGGAGACAGAAACTGGCGACTCCGGGGGAGGAGACCAGCATCTGACCCCAACGACCGACCATCGATGCACAGACATACTAGAAGGCGACCTCAAGTGATGCCTTCTCTTTTTTGACCTGTGGTCTGAAGAAGAGCTCAAGGCGAATGGCGCTGAAGTCGCGACCATTTCTTTTATGCTTCGGGGGACCACCCATCCCCGGGCATCAGCTCGTCCATTGTCAGACCCCCCTCCAGAGAGGGCTGCAGATCGACCCAGCCCGCTGACTGAATAGCTTTCAATGGAAGTCCCTACCGTCACCTGACCAGCTCATGGTCGACTCAGTCAATGAAGGGCTGAAGACTTCTTTTTTTTAATAAGTAAAATTTAAAAGTAAGCGGTACTTATTTTGAGATAAACTACAAAATAATAAACTGAAAACTATGCTGCTAGTTTGAAGTTTGACTCCCAGTAGGCGAGCAACGTCGTCACTGAAGCGCACTCGACGGCGGGAAAAAAAGGAACTGAGGCAGTTGGAGGGTCGACGCCTAGAAAGTCACTGCCGAACGAGCCGAGGCTCGTGATGCCGCTCCTCGTGGCTCCATCTCTGGCGCTGGCCCTCTTGCAAAAAAGTTTGCTCCCACTGGGTCCTAGCACCTCCAGCGTAGATCCCATCAGTGTGAATGAGTGGTGGAGACTTTATGTCCAGGAAGATCAGCTTTTTCCCCATTCTCTGGTCGGTGTTCCTTTACCCACAGCTGCACATCTGTAGGCAAGATGTTGTTGAATTGCTCCATGGCAAATGTGTCGATGATCTGTGGGACTGTTTTGCTCTCTGGTTGGATCCACTTCATCAGGAGTTCTTGGAGTCGGGTGAAGGCTTCTCTAGGATTGTCAACCGAGTTGTATCTCAGAGATCGAAATCTCTGCCTATAGGTCTCTCTGGAGATGTCGTATCTTTTCAGGATTTCGCTTTTCACCAGGTCATAGTTTTCTGACTATGCAATGTCTGTACTGCTGTAGGCAAGCTAGGTTTTCCCTGCCAGGTAGGGTACCAATCTGATTGTGCATTACTGCTTTGGCCACTGGCAGGCTGTGGTAACTCTTTCAAAGGTTGTCAGGTATGCCTCAATATCATCTGAGGGACACAACTTTGTAAGTTTAATGGCTTTTAAGTTGCTTGCATTTTGTTATTCATCTGGGTCTGTGCCGGATCCTCTGCCTTCGATAGCTTGTAAGGCATCCAGCCATCGCTGCTCCTGTCGTTGCATCTCTTCTCTCATTTGCTGCTCCTGTTGCTGCATCTCTTCTCTTCTCAATGCTTCTAAATACTGAATCTCTTTCTCTCTCTGCTTCTCAGTCTCTTTTTGTTGTATAGCCCACCGTTTGAAAAAGTCCATCAGGCTTTCAGGTTCTGTCACTGCCTGCTCTATCTCCATAACTTGTGCTGGCTGTACAATCTCAGACTGGACTCTATCTGCTAGTTTGGCTGCCATTCTCCTGGTAACCACTCCTGGACTTGCTACTGCAGAATCCATACCTTCCTCTGCGCTCCCCCTGGTACTAGATCCAGTACCCACGCACAAATCTCCTGTCTTAGGGTATGCGCGGCTTAAATCCCACTTAGGCTGACACCATCTGTAGTCGAGGCACGGGTCAGGAAGCACAGGGGGAAACCAGGAGCGGTTGTAAAATTCCATAAAACTGTTTATTTGTAGTTGCAGTAACATAAAAAACATAAACCTGTTCAGAATAACTATGTACAGAAGCAAAATCAAATGTTTCTTGTAAAAAATAAAAAAACAAATCTCTTGCAGAAGCAGCTTAGCAGTCTTTATAAATCTTCTCAACCCCCATCCTTAGCAAACATTCTGTCCTTGTAGGTTTCAGGCAGGATCTGCTAGAACACAGAGCTTCCTGAGCTCCCCCCCTACACACACAAAACCACTGCACAAGGCTCAGAAATTTACACTCAAGTAACCTCTAGTTTTTAAAGTCATGACACAATACCACATACATTTCAACAGTAATACTAAACATTTTCTAAACAAAAGTGATTCCTATGTCAGCTTCATTCCATACAAGGATTTACACATAACTTTATTTTAGCTGACATAGATATGCAAGGAAGAAAAAATGGAGAGCAAGAGAAAAGCGAGACAGAGAAGAGGCAAAGAATTGCGAGACCATTCGGGCTGATCAAGTCCGAAGTCTCATAGGAAAATTTGGTTGCACAACCAGACAGAGAAGACAGAAAAGGACAGATCTTTGCATTTATACACTTTCTCCATAACAAATGGGACAGGATCCTAGTCTACCCTGTCACAGGGAGCTAAGGGAAGAGTTGGCAACGAGAGTGAAGAAGGGGGAAATGGTGGTAATGGGTGATCTGAACCTGCCAGATATTGACTGGGACATTCCAGTGGCCAAGAGCACCAGACGTCAGGAACAGTTGGATACATTGCAGGACTCCTGCTAGTGCAGCTGGTTAAACAAACCTCTAGAAAGGCGGTCAGTCTCAATTTGGTGCTCACCAGCTCAGAGATGGTGGATTAAGTGAGAGCAGGGGAAGCAACTGGGGTCCAGTGACTGTAACTCCATTTGGTTCAGGCTGGCCCTTGGGACTAGAGTGGGAGGTTGACAGAGGAAGATGAACAAAAAGCAGCTGTCCTTAATGATTACTTCTGTTATGTCTTCATAAGGGAAGACAGTGGGCATCTGCCTGAAAGTGGCATTCAGGCAGCTGTCAGGTGCATTCCTGAAGTGAAGCAGTCAGTCTTTACAAGAAAATGGGTCCAGAAGTGGCTAGAAGCCTTAAAAGTAGACAAGGCCCCAGGGCCGGATGGGATGCATGCAAGTGTGCTTAAGGACTTGGCAGCAGAACTGGCTGAACCCTTAGTAGAGCTATTCAATAGCTCAATTCAGACAGAGGTAGCTCTAAAAGACTGGAGAGTATTAGACATAATACAGTTACACAAGGAGGACAAAGAGCAACCAGGGAATTTCAGATCTATCAGCCTTACGTCTGTAGTGGGTAAACTGTGGGAGTCACTGGTCAAAGAGGACCATGTGGACTACCTAGAAAGCAGCAGTCTACTGCATAGTAAACAGCATGGGTTTGTGGCAAGGAGGTCATGTCAAACCAACTTGACAGTTTTCTTTGACTGGGTAAAAAAGGTGGTAGCTAAAGGCCATACTGTGGATTTACTCTACTTCAGTTTCAGCAAGGCTTTTGACTCTGTGCCACACAGAAGACTGCTGAGGAAGCTGGAGGACCTGTGCACAGCTACGGCATAGTTAGATGGGTGGGAAACTACCTGAAGGAGAGACAGCAAAAAGTGATAGCAAACGGGGGTCAAATCAGAAGACACAGAGGTCATGAGTGGGATCTGTCCTGCATCCTGCTCTCCTCAGTATGTTCATCAGTGACACTGGAGAGGGCATCTGGAGCAAGTTGTCTCTCTTCAAAGATGACACAATGCTCTGTAATATGGTAGACAGTGATGAAGGGATCAGGGAGATGCAGAGGAATCTACAAATACGAGAGAGGTGGGCTAGGGTTTAGCAGTTGAAATTCAATGCAAAAAGTGCAAGATTATGCACTTAGAGAATAAAAACCACAGCATAGAGTACCGAATGCAAGAGGTAAACCGAGGACTACAGTAGAAGAAGGGGATCTGTGAGTCATCATAAGTGACTTCCAAAAACAATCAAGCCAGTGTAACAAAACCTATAGTAAGGCTAACAGGATGCTGGGGTGTATTGGAAGAGGTACTGACAGCAGTAAAAAGTAGTTATTACTACTTCTATATACTGTAGGTCACTGGTGAGGCCACACCTGGAATACTGTGCTCAATTCTTAAGTCCTCACCTAAGACAGGACAGGGACAGGCTGGAGACGGTACAACCAATGAGTTGGTAGTTGGACAACTTCACAACAGGGCCCTGATGAGAACACCAAAAGATCCCTACTCCTACTGGAGATAAAATAAGTGGCCAATTTAAGCAGAAATAATATGATATTTGTAAACTTTGCCATGGGTTGGGGAGAGGGTGTGCACTGAATTTTCTGTTTTAAATGATGTATGCCATAAAGTGGCAGCCCCCCTAATGAAAAGCCACTGAAAGTTTGTAAATGAGCATGGGTTGATGTGCTATATTTTGTGTTTGTTTGTTTTATGCTTGGGAGATGTAAGGCTCTTCATTGGCTGGCTTCTCACTAGTTAATGCTCATTGGTCAGGGGTTGCATCTTAATTAAAGGAAGCCAATTCAGTCACAGTGTCTTATAAAAAAGAAGTCATTTCAGGCACTTTTTAAAACAGGGATCCAGCTGATGTTTAGCCTACTTTGACAATTGCTAACCGGGCAACTTCACAACATGGCCCTGACATGAACACCAAAAGACCCCACTCCTATTGGAGAAAAAAATAAGTAAATGGCAATTTCAGGCAGAAAGAATATTACATTTGAAAACTTTGCCATGGGGGGGGGGGCGGGCGCTGTGCACTGAATTCTTTGTTATAACTGGAAATGGTGCAGGGCAGGGTGACCAAGATGATTCAGGGCCAAAAGGACAGATCTTATGATGATCATCTCAAGGCAATGAATATGTACTCTCTGGAGACCAGACAAGAGAGGGAGGATATGACAGAGATTTCCAAATTCCTGAAGTGGACACACAAAGTGAACTGCAGGAAACTACAATATTTAGCAGAAGATTCAAGAACCCAAGGTCATGAATGGAAACTGGCAGAGGGAAGGTTTAAGAGAGATGTGAGGAAGTTCTGATTCATGGAAAGGGTGATGGAGCAATGGAACAGTCTGGCATCAGATGTGGTGGGTGCCAAGACCATAAATGGTTTCAAGTGTGACTGGAACAGAGTGAAGGGTTTGGTGGTTATTCAGGTCTGTAGCAGTGAGGAAGGGAGGAGAGGGTGGACAGGGAGGGACAGAACCCCCTATGAATGATAGATCCTGGGGCAGATAGGGAACTACAGGCAGACTAAATGGACCCTGTATTTCTTTCACCATTGTCTAAATTTCTTTGTTTCTAACATTGTGAACACTGATATATGAAGGGTGAATTAAAAAAAAAAATTTACATACTTATCATAATTTTTGATCTTCTAGGAATGTCTTCACCTCTGATTTACACCAATGTGTTCTGAGCCGGAGGCACTAGTACACTGCGGGGGCCAGAACTTTTCAGGGGGTCCAGCGCTACAAGTAGGCTTTGTACATCCAAGGCACCATAAGAAGCCTGTGCTGCATGGCTTACATCAGCACCAGCCTTCAACCACCTCAGTACTTTTTTTACTGAGGAGATGCAGCATCCCCTAACTAATACTAATGTACCTAACCTAAGGGCATAAGATAGCCATGATGACCCATGTAAGAAGGGTCAACAAATCAGAAACACAATGTCCTCTCAACCCAACCAAGAACATGGTGGTGGTAAACAGAGTTCACTCCAAGGTAGGGAGGGTGACTAGTTGGGTGCCACAAGGATCAGTACTGGGGCCGGTCCTCTTTAATGTCTTTGCTAACGACATTGCAGAAGGGCTAGAAGGGAAGGTATGCCTTTTTGCAGATGACACAAAGATCTGCAATAATGTAGATGCTCCAGGGGATGGAACAAATGAATAGAGATCTAAGAATGCTTGAGGAGTGGTCAAAAGGGTGGTAACTAGGTTTCAATGTGAAGAAGTGCAAGGCCATGCATTTGGGACACAGTAACCATGGAGAACAAGATGGAGGGAGTGCTACCGATGACCAGTAAGCAGGAAGGAGGCCTTGGATTCATCATATCTGATGACCTAAAGGTGGCCAAACAGTGTAATAAGGCAGTGGGGAGAGCTAGTCGGATACTAGGGCGCATAGGGTGGGTGTCACCAGCAGAAATTGGGAGATAGTGATACCACTGTATAAATCATTAGTTAGATCTCACCTTGAGTACTGTGTCCAGTTCTGGAGACCACATCTCTGGAAGGACATACTGTAGACAGAGTAGAGGCAGTCCAGAGGAGGGCAACTAAAATGGTGCCAGGGCTTACATCAAAAGTTATATGAAGAGAGACTAAAGGACATCAATATGTACACCCTGGAGGAAAGGAGGAAGAGGGGGGATATGATAGAAACTTTCAAGAACCTCACGGGTTTAAATAGGGTACAAGAGGAAAGCATTTTTCCGACAAAAATATGCTCAAGAACAAGGGGTCACGCTTGAAGCTGGAGGGGGCAGATTCAGGGGAAATGTGAGGAAGTTCTTCTTCACAGAAAGAGTGGTGGATGCATGGAACAGCCTCCCAGAGGAGGTGGTCAGAGAAAAAACTAACAGGATTCAAGAATGCATGGGATAGGCATAAGGGAACCTTTGTAGTTAGGTTAAGGAGGGTAAAGCCGGAGACCAAGCAGAGTGTGTGCTATTATAGTAGGTAGGGAAAATGGTTAGACTGGGTAGGCCAAGCAATCCTTATCTGCTGTCGAATTCTATGTTTCTATGAAGACCAACAGAGAGAGTGAGCCCAGGGGATGAAGTATGGGCATGTGAATCAATGGTGAAGATATTCCTTGAAGATGAAGAATTACGGTGAACACATAATCAGTTTTCACCATTGATTCACACCAATGGGGTAGAGTATCAAGCTCAGATGAATCCCACCAGGCAGGGCAGTAGGAGCCAGAGCTCACTCAGGACAGAAGTCCACTAAGGATGTTCCTGCCACAGCAGGCATGCTGTCTAGCATGTATATTCAGGGTATAGTGCTTGATAAAGGTGTACACTGTGCTGCAGGTAGAGCTCTGTAAATATCACCAATAGGCACAGAGTGAATCTCCGACAAGGACGTAGCAACTGCTCTTGTGGAGTGGGCATGTACCTGGCCTTCCAACTTGACCTGCGCCACAGTATGGCAGTGATGAAGGCAGCTGACAATCCATGCAGAAATGAATTTAATTGTAACAGGCTGTCCCATCCAATTAGGATCAAAGGAGACAAAGAGCTGCGTAGACTGCCAGAAGTCCTTAGTTCCATCAAGGTAGAACGTGAGGGCTCTTTTAACATCCAGAGAATGGAGAGTGCACTCCCCTTCATTTTGGAAGTTAGTATAGTAGGTAGTCAGAGCTAGGGACTGATTTAAGTGAAACTCAGACACTGTCTTAGGTAAAAACTTGGGATGTGTGCAGAGAACAACTTTGTTTCTGTGGATAGTGTATGGAGGATCTGTGATAAAAAGCATGAATCTCTGAAACTCTGTGAGCAGAAGTGATGGCCACTACAAAAGCCGTTTTCCAAGATAGGAACTTCAGGTCACAAGTAGCCATGGGCTCAAAGGACTTATGAGTAAGCATGTCCAACACAAGGTTGATATCCCAGGCAGTTACAGGTTTCCTGACTGGAGTCTTGTGTGCAAACTGCCCTTCAAGAACCTCTTAAAGAGAGGCAGTTGAGCTAGACAGAGGTTGTGTACAGGCTCATGATATGCTGAAACAGCACACAAATGGACCTTAACTGTAGAGTATTGCAAGCTTGTATGAGAGAGGTCCAACAAGTACTCCAAAGCTTTGTCTGGTGGGCATCGGAATGGGTCCAGATAAGTTCTGGAGCACCACACAGAAAAACCATTTCCACCTAGCTGTGTAGGTTTTCCTGGTGGCAAGTTTATGAACAGCCAAAAGAATCTCAGAGACCCTCTGAGATACCTTATACCTGTTCACCTCTGTCTCTCCAGGAGCCAGGCCTGGAGGTGAAGGGAGTGCAGATTGGGATGGATCAGGGACCCTTGCATCAGAAGATTTGTCTGAAGAGGAAGACCCCTTGGAGTACTGATTGACAGTCTGTTAAGCAGAGGAAACCATATCTGTCGAGGTCAGCATGGGCAACCAGAATCATCTTGCCCCCATGTGCCACAAGCTTGAGCAGTACCCTCTAAACTAGAGGAACTGGTGGAAATACATACAGAAAAAGATTTGTTTACTGCAGCCTGAATGCATCCTGACAGAAAATGCCATGTCCTGGATTTCTGGAGCAGAATCGAGGCAGTTTGGCATTGAGTGGGGACACAAAAAGGTCCACATCTGGGGTTCCTCACTCACTTGAACAGCAACTTTATGATCTCTGGTTCTAATGACCACTCCTGATAGTCAGCTTCTGTTTGGCTGAATACATCCACCAAAACGTTATGAGCTCCTGGTAAGCAGACTGCCTGCATTAGAATGCCCTGTTCTAGACACTATTCCCACACTCTCATCACCTCTCTGTAGAGAGGGTTAGAGTATGCTCCCCATTGTTTGTTGATGTAATACATGACATACTTGTTGTCCATCTGGAGGAGTACTATCTTGTGGCTGACAAGATCCACAAGGGCCCACAGGGCATAGAGAACTGCTCTCATTTTCAACACATTGATTTGGAGATGGGACTCTGCAGGGCTCCAAACTCCTTGAGTGCAGTGCCCCTGACAATAGACTTCCCACTCCAGCAGAGATGCATCCATGGTGAGGGTTACCTGGGCTCTGGCTGAGAGAAGGGAAGACCCTGGAGGAAGTTGTCCTCCTGTATCTACCATGCAAGTGATCGAAACAGGGGCTTCATCACCTTGATGGGGTAAGATTGAGGGTGCACTGATGGAGACTACTGCATGCTGAACATCCACTGGGTTGTCCTCATGTGCAGTCGGGCCAGAGGCACCGTGAACACTGAGGAGGCTATCATGCCTAACATGCACTGTATGGAGTGCACCCAAACAGACTTGTAATGAGCTATCTGAAGGATTGCTTTCCTTCTGTCCTCTGGATGAAAGGCACTGGCTCTCGTGGCATCTGGAAGGGTCCCTATGAAGAGCAGCAGCTGAGAGGGCTAAAGTTACAACTTCTTGAGACTCAAGAGGACACCCATGGAAGTAAGAAACTAAGAGGCTGTGGCCACTGCTCATTACATCTGCTTGGAAGAACTGGCTAGTAACCAGTCATTCGGATAGGGAAAAACTTGAAGTCCGAGTTTTCTTAGGTGTGCCACGAGAACAGCAAAGCACTTTGTAAAGACTCAAGGCACCAAGGATAGTCCATAGGGCAGGACTCAGGACTGATAATGCTAACCCAGTACCATGAAGTGAAGCAATCTGTGGTGTCTGGGATGTACAGGATATGATGATAAGCATCCTCCATATCCACAGAGGTTAACCAATCCCGCAGCTTGAGGAGTGGTAGCAGGGTCCCCAAAGAGATCATTCTGAACTCTGCATGCTCCATGAACTTGTTCAGGTTCCTGAGATTGAGAATAGGGCGCATGCCCCCTGACTTCTTCAGAATGAGGAAGTAATGGGAGTAGAAGTCTGTATTATGCTTCAACTCTGGCACTACTTCCACTGCTCTGTTGTTCAGAAGGCCCGCAATCTCCTGCACTAGAAGGTCTGACATGTGAGCTGATAGGAGGGGTTGCTTTCTAGATGGATAACCTGGAGGGACTTCCTTAAAATTCAGTGAGTATCCCTCTCACATAATCCTGAGAACCCACTTGTCCATCGTGATGTATTCCCATTGATTATAAAACTGGATCAGGTGCCACCCTACTGGACAGGAGAGATCTGCGTCGGGCAGCTGAGCCAGGACTAGGGCTGAGACTTCAGAGAGTGGCACTAGCTGCTTTAGGGGCCTGTGTCTTTGGCTTTGCTTTCTTTTGCGGTTGGGGAGGCTGAGACTTGATTTGAGCTCCCTTAGCTTTGCCTTTAAAGGACTGTTTATTATGATAAAAGCCTTACCCCTTCCCCCTTTGGGGATAGGACAGGGCAGACCTGAAGGTCTTGATGGCCATCCTAGTTTTCTGGGAGGCCTCAAGAGACTGTTCGACCTGTTGTCCAAACAGGTAAGAACCATCAACGGGGCCGTTCATAACTTGTTGCTGGATGTCGTTGGAGAAGTCAGATGTCCAAAGCCAGGAATGTCCTCTAAAAAAATCCTGCAGCAGCAGAGCAGAAGACAGTGTCAAAGGTGTCCATAGCTGCCTTAGGCTGATGACTGTTAGACTCAGTATTTTGGGTAACAGTCTGAAGAATCTTGTGTTTAGTTTCAGATTCAGGCAGGGATTCTGCTAGAGAATTATGAGAGGTCCAAAAGGCGTACTCATACTTAGAAAAATGCACTTTGTAGTTGGCTATCCTCATGCTAAGGGTAGCTGCAGTGAAATCCTTTTTCCCATAGTGTCTATCTTGCACAAATCCTTCTTAATAGGGTGCACAGTGACTTCATGAGGAAGAATGGCTTTATCATTCTCAGTCAAACTGCCAATCTTGTCAGCATTAGGCTGAGAAGCAAGGATAGGCCAGTCCTTGGGAGCAATATACTTGCAGTCTATCTGCCTACAGCCAGAGGGGATAGATGCATGCCTATTCCACACTGCGTCCGAAAGAGTTTCAAATGCAGGGGAATAAGGGATATGAGATTGACCGGCATGGTGGAAATGCTGAGCCACTCCAGATGGAGACATTTCCATGGTTCAATGGCAGAAGACTTACACGTAAGCATAGCATACATATTGTGAAGAAGAGTCTGAAAAAAAAAGTCCTCCTGGGGGCAGAAGTAGGGCCTGGATTTGAAGTGTCTAGGCTATAAAAAGAGTCATCATCACCGCCCTCAGAAATGATGAGTTTGGGGCCAGACTTGTCCCCCTTTAGGTCCTCCCGGGGGAGAGGGTCTAGAAGAGGTGTGCACCTCAGTTTGAAATCAAACCAGCCCAAATCCAGCCACACCATTCACTATACAGTCTTTAATTCATATATTCAAATTCAGTGACAACTATACCATAACCAGTACCCCCTTCCCCATCCTATCTGGTGTTCTCCAGAGCTCCACCCATGGACCTGTCCTCTTTTCTCTCTTTATAAATGATCTCCCCTCAGTCTGTTCCAGCTCCCACATACACATGTGTGCCAACGACACCATCATATACTTGTCCAGTCCCTCTGTTTCAGACGTCCCGATCCCCCTTCAACGTGACTTTCACGCAGTGATTAACTGGTTCCAGGATCACCGCCTTAAATGAATATCAAAAAAACATTGCCATGACCTTTGGCTCAAGGCAAAAATTGGCCAGGCTATCACCCCCTCTGATCTTCACTATGCTCACGGGCACCCCCCTTGACATGGTACCTACTTATAAATATCCTGGAGTCTGGCTTGACCATTCCTTAGATTTCTCATCCCATCTTGCTGCCATGCACTCAAAACTTTGCCCTAAACTGGGTCTGCTCTACAGGCACAAAGATGGTCTCTCGCTCCAAGTCCATTGTGACCTAATAGCTAAATGGATTCTTCCAGTTATCGACTATGCTGACATCACCTACAGCTCAGCACCAGCATCCTCCTTCACTAGGCTTGACGTGCTCTTCAATGCTTTCTGTCGCTTTGCCTCCAACTCCCTTCCACTGACCCACCTCTGTGACCTATACTCCAGTCTCTCTCTCCCCTCCCTGCAACACAGAAGATTGGCTCACAGCCTCACTTTCATCTTTAAATACTGGTTCGAATCTCTCCTGTCTTACCTCTCCTCTCTTGCCACCCCCTCCTCCTACCCTCTCCACTTCTGTCTTTTCCGTACTTTCTCCCTTCCCCAAGCCCACACTTCAGCAGGCCAACAAGCCTTTTCCTTTTGTCTCCCTTCCCTCTGGAACACACTTCTCACCTCTATTCACCATATCTCTTTGTTTCCAACCTTAAAGCATGTGCTTAGGTCACCTCCAGTAACCTCCTGCTGCTGCTCATGAGTCTTTCATTGTTAAAGTCTTAAGACCAACAATCCTCTGATCCGCTTCCTCAATCTTTACAAATAAATGTTATTTACTTGGTTGTTTTTCTGCCTTACTATTCACACTTTACCCTGCCACACTGTAATTTATTGTTTAGCTCAAATTAGTTATTATGCGCATCAAAATTCATCACTCTGTATTCTGTTTTTATCTCTGTGGAAAACTGTAAGTCACTACTACAAATAATTTATTTTATTATGATGTACAGTATTTTGTATCATACATGTAAGTGTCACTCTATATTATTATTATTGTATTCTTGATCCCAAATCTTCCCCAAGTCGTACCTGGAAATGAGCCCTGGCTCAGTGTGCCTTTCCCAGCTACCAGACTTTACATAAATAAATTAAATAAATAATGAAGCCCCTCACTGGGCGAAACTTCGGGTACTGGTTATGGGATCACTGTCACTGAATTAGAATATGTGCATTTAAGACTGTATAGTAAATGGCGTGGCTGGATTTGGACTGGTTTGATTTCAATGACACTGCTTCCCAGCTCCAAACATAAACAGATTATAACACAAAAAGAAGGGAACCCACATGGAATCTGGTGTTGTGGACCTCAGCTTCCCTAATCCAGGCTTAGGAGTCAGCATCAGTCAGAAGAGGAGCTGGCATCAGAGGTGGTACAGTGGGAGAGACTGGGAATAGCACTGAGGGCCCGCTTGGCACCGAGGGCAGTGCTGGACCAGGCCCCGAAGGGCCTAAATCCAGCACCAAGCCCAGCTCTGCCTGTGGTGCCAGAGGTTCAACCAGCAATGAAGTGACTAGCAGAGGTACCAGGGCCAGTCCCAAAGCAATGACACTGAATGGTGGTGTGGCCAGTAGAACAGGCATCGGCAGTGCAGTCACCAGCAAGGACCCAGAGGTCACTGATTGAGCCAGATGCTCTACCTGACTGGACGGTCCTGAATGCAGCTCCAATTCCCCTAGCCCCGAAGGTCCAGGGGCCACTTCCGCAAGAAGGGGCAAATGAGCCAGATGCTGTACCCACTGCTCCATAACAGCTGCCAGTGGTGAAACTGCATCGAAGTCCCCACAGGAACACAAGAAGGGGCTCCTTGCCCAAGACCTCGACCTCTCATGAGCAGAGGCCATCAGAAATACCGATGGTGCCAGGAAGGGCTTTCTGCTCCCAGATGCCAAGGACATCGCAGCAGACTTCACAGAAAGCAATTTCGAGCGGTATCATTTCTTTCCCTTCTGAAAAGAAGAGGAAGAACTGGAGCTCGAGTGGTGCTCGGCCCCGACCAGGATTGGGAACAGGCCCACTTATTTTCGTGTTTGTGGGAGGGCAGTCCTCCCTTCTGAACACAGGACCACCCAATGTCAGAACCCTCCTACACAGGAGGAAGTGGACCGGACATGGTCCCGCCGCTGAAGCAGCATGATTGAAGAGGCTCCCTACCATCTCCAACACCATCCATGGTCGTTGAGTGTTACTCAGCAGAGCTGAGAGAGACTGACAGAAATAAATGTCAGACATGACTAAACTGACACAAAATAACAAACATTAGCTTTAAACACAAAAACTGATAAGAACTCAATGCTGTTGTAGTATAGACATAAAGTTCTGATTCCCGGAGGGCAAGCGACATCGTCACTGAAGCACACTTGACAGCAGGAAAAAAAGGAACTGAGGCCATTGAGAACTGGTGCCGAGGTAAGCCATGCGGTACATGGTCTTAGTACCTCCAGCTTAGAACTCAATGGTGTGAATCAATGGTGAAGATTGATTCCTGGAAGATTTGCAGTGTGAAGGGTGAATAACACTGACGTGTGAGAGGTGAATAATGTTTACTGGAATCCACTATTGGACTACCTCAGGTAGGGAGATTAGACTCATGTGGATAACACTGATCTTTTCATTTTCTTTTTTTTCATATGTAGCTTCTGATTTTTTTGTGGGTATTCTCCCGGCCCCTACACCCACGCGTCCCTGACGTAGGGCATGCATGTGGAGGCACACATGCGCATGCCATTCAGGACACTCCTCCATTCCAGTCACACTGTTGACTGCCT
This sequence comes from Neoceratodus forsteri, assembly GCA_016271365.2. Lineage (NCBI taxonomy): Eukaryota > Metazoa > Chordata > Ceratodontiformes > Ceratodontidae > Neoceratodus > Neoceratodus forsteri. The sequence continues at coordinate 1,332,063,772 of CM057455.1, read as the reverse complement.
GCGCTGGCACCGAACCTCCATTTGGTGAGGGCGGGACTACGGGCATGTGACCCCACCCCTTACCCAGGAGAGGAGAGGAGAGCCAACACTCGATCCTGCTCCCACCCCCCACCCCTGTGCTGGCATCCCGGTGACCTGAAGTCATTCCTGAACCCAGGTTGCCGGCATAGCATGAGGTGTGGTGTCCAGCGCATCAACCCTCAGTGCCACCAGGCCAGCAACACTAGTCATTTCTATAGGCCTGGATATCTTAGCAGTCCCGTTGTCATTATCCCCAATGACTTAGCAGTATCATTTACCTGTCTCTACTGCTACTCACCGGATGCTCGGGCACTGACCCCCTGCTAGGATAGGTCATTAGTATTTACACATTACAAACAGTAACACATCAGCATTAGCTATACAACTGCAGCACAACAGTAAAACACTTTATAAAGCATTACACTAGGGGCACAGTATGACTCCCACTAACTACTACCCTACACTGACACCTCCAAGTGTAATGCCTTTATGCTCCTCCCTTGTACTGCGGACCTTGGCATGGAGCACTGCTAGAAAAAATGCAGTTTAAAGCAGTTAAGTAGTCCTGCCCCTTTGCAGTCCAGCCTCTAGTCTAGAGTGGATAAAACAATCGCTGCCAAAGATGCCTGCCAGCTTCTCATTCTGAGTGACTGATGTACTCGAAACACTTGAAGGATGCCCTAGATGGTGTCAGGCCACACTCACTCTACAAAGCTGCCTCCTGATTGGACGAACCTCCCCAGCTAGCTGCTTTCCAATCAATCTGGATATAATGTAGATCCAAGAACCAGACAGTCAGTGCAGCAATAGTCCTCACTCAAAACTGTCTCCTGCTGCACGCAAGTGAAATCCACTGCCAAAGCAGCCTGCCAGCTAAACAATGTACAGTCAGCATCTGAAAGACTCCCCTGACAGTAGCAGTCCAAAACCACTCCATAAGGATGCCTCCTGACTGGAGAAAGATCCTCAGCCAGCTGCATGACAAATTATCCGGATGCAATGTAAATCCAAGGATCAGACAGTTCAACAGCAGCCCTCACTCAAAATTGTTTCTTGCTGCTCACAAGTGAAATCAAATACCAAACAGCCTGTTAGCTGATCGATGTGCTGGCAGTGCTTGAAATGACCCAGGCTCTCAAATGAAGAGATATGATGTCTAGGTGTGTCACCCAGCTCTGGGAAAGAGTCAACAGTCCTGTCTCAGTAGCAGGTCTACTGATATTCTCTGTGACAGTGTCAACATCCATGAGAACCCAGACTGCCTTGCCCAGCCTGGTGCTATCAGGATAAGTATAACAGCCTCTCTTCTCAATTTCAGCAGTACTCTGTGAATTAATGAAAATGCAAAGAATGCATATAGGACCATGTTTCTCCAGGGAAGAGCTACAGTAGTGCATCCCTGGAACTGTCCCCATAGAGGGAGGCCTATAACAGAACTGGTGTAGCTTTTCATTTTCCCAAGAGTCAAACAGGTCCATCTCTGCTACTTCGCATCTCTGAAACACTGAGTTTGAAACCCCTTGGTTCAGAGACCACTCATAGGTTAGGTTACATGTCCCATCCTGCTGAGTGAATCTGCTCGTACATTCTCCTTTCCTGCCAGGTGTACTGCAGAGAAGTTTGTATTTCAGCTATAAGCCAGGTTCCAGATATTCACTGACTCTGTGCAGAGTTCTAATGACCTGATGCCTCTCTGTTTATATAATACATTCTTATTGTAGTGTCTGCATTTATCAGGACTGTTTGGTCCTGCAACAGGGAGGAGAATGACGTAATAGAAGAAAAAAATATTCACCTTAGAAATGTTGTTACTTCCAAGGGATCCTTCACTATGTTTAACCACTGCAAATCAGCCTGCTGGTTTGAGCTCAACCAAGAGTGTAGAATGTTATGCTAATTATGGAATCTTAGAATGAAATTCAAATCTCTGCTGTGTGGTCACACTCCACTCTGCCCTCTAACATCAGATTTATTTCTGTAGCTAGGGGAGCAGTCACCACTAAACTAGCTGAACTTACAAAAAAAGGAATGGTACGAAAAGTTTTGAGTCTCTATGGTTCATAAACATGGCAGACCAAACGTTTTCAAACTAGATCACTGAATATCTGTTGCTTATTATAAGGGTCTCAGGAATGCTGAAATCTGATTGTCTGTCAGCATTCTGAGAGCCTTACATTAATCTCCTTATTAACATACTTGTAGAGCCTGATCACTTGAGTACTGATTTAAAGAATCAAGGTCCTTCTTACATTTGCAGCATTCTATGTCTGGAACTGATGGCAACCATTAGAGCAAGGCTGACAGTGCCAGGAATCATCTACTCGTGTTTGAAAGAAAGATCAGATTAAACACTGAACTGTTACTTTTTCCTGTTTTTATGGCTGAGCTGTGCTAGATGATGGGATACAGCATATACTAAACTAAATTCTTTTGTAGGACACTCCTTTGAAGTACTGTTACCAGCGGGGCTAAAGAAACAGACTTTTGAATTTCAATTTTGAATAAAAGAGTTGCAGCACAGCTGAGTAGAATGAAGTCCCCGCCACACACACACAAAGAGCAGACTCAATGCTGACTCACAACCAAGAACAGATTTGTTTTCCCCAAGTAAACCTTTGGCGTAGGGACTATTTTATGTCAAGGGTGAAGAATAAAATAAATACTGTATGTCATTAGAATATGGCAAGAAAAACTGAACTGAATTATTATAATAGTAATGAGGTACTCCCAGGGTTGTAATGTTTTAAGTTAATCATCCTAAGTCAATATGGCACTTGGCTGCACCCCTCGTGCACATTATGTCTCCGGGGTGATTAACTAGAACAATAACATAACCCCTGGAAGTACCTTATTGCTTAAAAGGCAATGCAACAAGTAATACTCAAGCAAAATAAACAAAAAATAACTGATTTTTGGAGAACCTTTTCCGGGTTCTGGAAGGGGAGGTAGGGTGGGAATGTTAATCATAGTGAGGGATCCCTTGAAAGAAACCACATTACTATGGTGAGCAATTTTTTCTTCAAATCCCAGGAATCCCTTACTATGATTAACCACTGCAGACTACAAAGCAGAACCTTGGAAGGCTGGGTACAGAACCTATTTTGGGAAAAGGTTCTGCATAATAGCAGTGCCAAAATTAGCCTCCCTCCTGGGCTGTACATCCAGAAAATAGTGTTTTGTGAAGGTGTATACTGTTTTCCAGGTAGCTGCTCTACAAATTTCCAACAAGGGGATGTCCCGTGCAGCTGCTACAGAGGCAGAAGTGCAACATGTAGAGTGTGCCTGAGGCCTTGAGGTGGTAGCTTGCCAGCCTTGCTGTAGCAGAACTGTATGCAGGAGACAATCCAGCAAGCAACAGATATTTTGGATGCTGGCCTACCTTTGCCAACTTCTCCATATGTGGCAAACAACTGAGAGTGCAAGGACCTGGCCTCCTTCATGTGGTCCAAGTAGTAGCTGAGGGCTCTCTTAACATCCAAACTGTGGAACTTTTGCTCCCCAGAACTGGATTTTCCAGTAAAGAACACTGGAAGGGATTTGGCTGGTTCAGGTGTGAAGTTCAGACACCACTTTAGGAAGGAATTTTCTGTTTGTCCTTAAGACTACCTTGTCCCTATGGAATATGTAATTTGGAGCCATGCAGAAGACTTGCATCTCATACACTCTTCTGGCAGAAGTCATGACCACTAGGAAAACTGTTTTCCAAGTTACATATTTTAAATCAGCAGTAACCATGGGTTTGAAAGGAGGCTTCATGAGCTTAGCAATGTGCAGGTTCAGGTCCCATGGAGGAATTGGGTCTCTGACAGGGGGATACAAATGGAGAAGCCCTTTAAAGAATTTTTTGAAAACGGGGGGGCGTGAAGCCACCATTTTCTCTTTACCTGCTGAAACATGGACTGACACTGCTGCCAGATGCACCTTAAGGGTTGAGGGTCTAAGACCCAGGCACGGAAAGTGGACCAGGTAGTCCAGGATTGTGGGCAGGTCTGCTTACAAAGGACTGAACTGCTTAGGGGAACACCACAGGGAAAACCTTTTCCACTTGGAAGCATAGGTTTTCCTTGTTGCTGGTTTCCTGTAAATTTTAAGGACCTCCAAAACCATTTCAGAAAGGTTAAAGCCCTAGAACTAGCTTTTCATGAACCATGCCTTGAGATGCAGAGTCCTGAGGTCAGGGAAAGCTATCTTGCTCTGAGACAAAGTTAGCAGATTGTGTCTCGGGGAAGGTGGATGGAATGTTTGGTGGAGAGGGACAGGAGCAGGAAGTATCAAACCTGCCTGGCCTAATCTGGGGATATTAGAATTATGGCTGCAGGCTGCCCCCTTATCTTTAACAACACTCTTTGCAAGAGTGGGAAGGGAGGGAAGACATATAGGAACCTCCCTGTCCAGTCCAGAGTCAGGGAACCTGATGGGACCAAGCCCACCTCAGGGGGCCTGCAACACAGCAGGGGAAGCTGGTGATTCTCCCTAGATGCAAACATGTCTGTCTTCAGAGTACCCAACTTCCTGAACACTGTGGTCAACACCTGCTTGTCCAATGTCCATTCATAATGTCCCTGGCTGATCCGGCTCAAGGAATCTGCCAAACATTGCCTTTCCCTGGCAGATGAACTGCTGATACTTGCACATCTAGAGAATAGGCCAGATTCCAGATCATCACTGCTTCTGTGCATAGCTTTGAAGATCTTGTACCTCCCTGTGTGTTGATGTAGTACATGGCAGAGGTGTTGTCTGTCCTGACCTGGACATACTGACCCCTGACGGAGGTTAAAACCTGTAAAGCCAGGTACACTGTTCTGATGTTCAGCAGGTTTATATGCTCCTAGGTTCCTGGGAGGACCACATGCCCCTTACTGTGAGGTCATCCAGATGGGCAGCCCAGGCCAGGAGGGAGGCATCTGCATTTAGCACTACTGTGGGTGACTGCTGAAGGAAGGGCACACTCTCCCTGAGTACGCCCTCTTCTTTCCACCAGTCAAGTGCTCTTTAGAAAGTCTCTGACAGGCACCAGCCTTGAAAGAGACTCTTATCTTTGGGACCAATGGGCCTTTAGGGGTACTGGATGTTACTCATTTGGAACCTGGCACCGGCCACCACTGATGTGGACGAGGCCATGTGGCCCAGTAGCTGGAGGAATTCTCTTATATGCCTGGCCTGCCCTAATCTGAAAATCTTTACCAGGTATACCAGATTTTGCACTCTCTCTTGAGACAAGAAGGCACTCCCTTGGACAGCATCTAATTCTGTACCTACTAAGTCCAGTATTTGCACCAGTTCTGTCAGAGACTTTTGAGTGTTTATTATGAAGCCCATCCCCTCCAGGGTGTACTGAATGAGAAGAAGAGAGGCCTTGGCCTCATGGTGTGACTTCCCTGTGACTAGCCAGTTGTCGAGATAAGGGAAGACCACTACCCCCTGTCTTCTCAGATGTGCTGCCACCATGGCCAAGCACTTTGTGAACAGTCCAGGAACTGAAAAGAGTCCAAAAGGGAGGGCTGTTAACTGGTAGTGAACATTCCTTACCATGGACCTTAAGTATTTTCTGTGACAGGGCTTGATTGGAATATGGAAATAGGCATATTTCAGGTCCAGAGACTCTAGCCAGTCCCTTTGCTGAAGGGTGGGATTACTGATGTCAGGTTTACCACCTTGAACTTTTACTTTTTTAGGTGTTTGTTCAGATATCTCAGATCTTAAATGGGTCACCACTTCCCATTGTTCTTGTGGGTCAAGAAGTACCCTGAGTAGAGGCCCTTTCCTCACTGTGATGGAGGGACCCTTCCTGCTGCATCTGCTTGCAGCAACTTCCTTACCTCCAACTCCAACAGGGTTTTCTCTGTTGGGGTGTGAGGTGCAAAGTTTTTTGCAAACCTGCAGTCTTGGAAATCTTTTGAATTGTATGGTCAGTCTCTTGCTCACTACTTCCAGGACCCACATGTCTGTGGTGATGTTTTTCCACTCCTGGAAGATATGAGCCAGCCTTCCCCCCACTGGTGATGGATAGGTGACCTAGGCCAACTTGTCAGGGGCTTTATTTAGGTTTGGCTTTCGGTGCTGGGGTTAAATCAGCATGGTTACAGCCCCCTTTACCTCTGCCTCTGAAGAAACTCCTTAGCTCGGAGAAATCATAGGAAAGGAAACCATGGAGAACGTATTTCCTACCTCTACCTCCCCTTCCATAAGGCCTGCTGGAAGTGGAAACCTTTTCCTTCTCAGTATTGCTCTTGTAGGTGGTTTTGTACTCCACCACCTTTTTCATGTATGCCTCTGTCTTGTCACCAAACAGGGAATTTCCATAACACGGAAAATCCTTTGCCTTCGTCTGAGTGTCCTTGGAGAGGCTGGTGGTTCTGAGCCAAGAAAACCTCCTCAAGGATACAGCATGAGGTGGAAGACTAGGTTTGCTGGCAAAGGCACCTAGCTTCACCTGAGCTCTTTTCTTCTAGGTTGCTTGTAAGGACAGAGCAAAGGGAGGTGGAAGACTAGGTTTGCTGGCAAAGGCACCTAGCTTCAGCTGAGCTCTTTTCTTCTAGGTTGCTTGTAAGGACAGAGCAAAGAACCTTACAAGAGCAAGGAAAAGGATTAAGGATTCTTTTGGCTAGGCAGATTTACTGTATGTTATTATTTTATTTTGTACTCACAGGGATTGTTACTGTTTGTTGCTAACATTTGATTGTTTTATTTTTCTCTGATTCAAATTATTGTTGCTGGGTATACCTTCTGCTGCATTATTACAGGGTGTGCCTACAGGTGTTTGCTTACAGATTACTGCTGTAATCTTCTGATTCAAATTGTCTTTTGCAAGGTATATCTTATGTTATTGCTTTATTTTTCTCTGTAGCAAAATGTTTCTTACAGGGTATATCTTCTGTGAAATTATTACAATTGGTGCTTTACAGGTTTTACAGTTTTATCTATCATTAGGATAAGCTTTCAGGGCTATTGCATTTGTTGCTGGCTGATTGTTTCTGCTCTTACCTCCTTGTTTCTTTCGTCCATGATTCTTCTTTTTTGGCAGGGGAAGGGCCCAGTCACCCAACCCCATCCCCAACCACCCCACACTACACTCCTTTTATAGGGTAGCACATTCGTGATATTTTCAGTAGCAAAGCAGGAAGGGGCGGATCAGAGGGGTATCCACACAGTGACCTCATTTACAGGGGCACAAGTAATTTAACTTGTTATAACAAGTTATACAAAAACAAACAAACAAAACAAAATCAAACTTTTGCTTTCATTTTCCTCCTTCTAATTACTCTGACCAGGTTATAAACCCAGCAACTGATCTAGAATGGATATTATTAACTGCAGGTACTGCAGGACACTTTTCAAAAGGGCAGTTATACAGGATTTACAACACTGTCCTACATGCTGGGCCATTGGAGATCTAAGAGTTCATTTCCAGGCAGCATGGGCAGAGATTGCGCACCTCAGATCGCATATTCAGGAGGAAATGTAAGAACTAACCGCCATTTCCCCAACTTCCAACAGAAGCACCCCGACCGCGAAGGGTAGTTGGTCCAGGAGGTTGGCAGGTGGTTAGGAGGGGCAAATCGGGTGCCCCATCACTCGGTGCTCTCCAACATATCACCTCCACAAACCATATAAAAACTACAAACAGATATCTTCCTCTATCTCCAAAATCAAACAAAGGGGCAGAGAACACTGCAGAGTAGGACACTGCAGCACAGGAGCTAGCACAACAAAACTTGCCCAAAACAGGAACCAAAACAAAAAAAGCAAAAAGGAAATCCAAAAAACTTTTGATCATAAGAGACTCCATGATTCAAGGAGTTGATACCTATCTCCAGCCAGAGGTAATGGTCAGATGTCTCCCAGGTACATCAGCGTGGAGAGACACTGACCACATTGCTAACATTATACAGGAAGCAGGAGAAACATTGATATCCTGGTACACATAGGGACTAACGATCTTGCCAGCTGGTCAGTTGTGGAGACCAAGGAACACCTGACCAGGCTGGGTGACAAACTATCATCCATTTCGTCCGGCATCTCTTTCTCTGAAATCCTGCCAGTCTGGGAGAGGGGGGCAGATGGATGGAAAGTCAGAGAAGGGGAGATAGGGGAGCTAAACCTGTGGCTCAAGGGCTGGTGCCAGGAAAAAGGACACAAATTTGTAAGTAACTGGCAACAGTTTTGGGAGTGAAAGTTCTTTAAATTCGATGGACTGCATCTGACTAAGGAGGGAGGGAGTCAGTGCATTGGGGCAGAAGTTTGACGTCTTTGCAGAATATTTAACGTAGCAAATGGGGAGAGGGGTGCAGCACCCGATACATTGAATGGGAAGAACACCCCTTCCCCCTCAGCTAGTAGTCAAACAGGAATTCAGCATGTTTGTAGTTCATTTGCATCACTAGGTAAGGAAAAAGGTCCAGCTCCCATACAATGCACAGGGAAAATGCCAGACCTCGCCCAACAACTAACACACCAAAATTTGGCCAATGGAAAATCATGTACACAAATGCTCGCAGTCTGGGAAACAAGATCCCAGACCTGCAGGCAATAATGACAAAGGCTAAACTGGACATAGTAGTCATTAGCGAGACATGGTTTACCAGTAACCACACTTGGGAGACTTCAGTACCTGGCTATGTACTGTTCAGAAGAGACCGAGGTGCAAAAAAGGGGGGTGGAATGGCCCTTTATGTCAATGAACATATCAAAGCTACAGAAATTCAGAATACACATAAGGAGCCAGAAGACCTGTGGGTCACCCTGGAAACAGGAAATAGGACAGCCATATGAACTGGGGTTGTCTACAGGCCTCCAGACCAGGGGGAGGACATAGACAAGTTACTGTTAGAAGATATACAAAACATGACAGCTAAAGGGGAGGTTCTGATACTGGGACACTTCAACATGCCAGATACAGATTGGTCAATACCAGCAGTAACATCTGCCAGAACTAGACACATAGTGGATTCCCTGCAGAGGGAGGACCTCAAACAACTGGTACAACAACCCACAAGAGACAGGGCTATCCTAGATCTAGTACTGACTAACAGGGAAAAGATCACAGATCTCCAAGTAGAAGGTCACCTGGGGGCCAGTGACCATCACATCGTATGGTTCAATTTGGCCACTAGAACTAAATCATCCCATTCCAAGGCAAAAATATGGGACTTCAGATGAGCTGACTTTGATAAAATGGCCAACAGAGTAAGCTAGCCCTGGCAAAAAGAAATACAGGTGAGGGGGTTCAGGCAAAGTGGGCAAGCATTAAGGTTGCAATACTTGAAGCAGCATCCCATTGTGTTAGAGAGAAAAGGAAGTGCAAAAGAAGAAGGGAACCACTTTGGTTCTCAAAAACAGTAGTAGAAAAGGTCAGAGCCAAAAGGCTGGCCTTCAGGAAATATAAGGGAACACAGCGGGATGAAGATAGGGAAGTATACCAAACTTCCCTAAGGGAAGCAGAGAAGGCAGTAAGGCAGGCAAAGGCCCAAACCAAGGAAACACTAGCACAAATAGTAAAAGAACGTGACAAGATTTCCTATAGATATATTAGTGAAAGGAGAAAGTCCAGAGGTGGTATTGCTAAGATCAAAGGGGATAAGGGGACATGTGAGGAGGAGGACTATGTAAAAGCATCTATTCTAAATAGATACTTCTGCTCAGTATTTACTGAGGAGAAGGTAGGGCAGGGCCCATAGCTCAGCACCATGGACATAGGGGGGAAGGAGGTGTGCACTAGTCCCTTCACAAAAGAAAGGGTCCTACAAGAGCTTGATACATTCAGGGTGGACAAGGCAATGGGACCTGTTGGCATACATCCCAGGGTACTAAAGGAGCTAAGGGTGGAACTAGCAGAGCCATTATCACAACTGTTTAGTGAGTCTCTGAGCACAGGAGATGTCCCAGAAGACTGGAGAAGGGCTCATGTGATCCCGCTCCACAAAAGTGGTAGCAGGAAGGAGGCAGGGAACTACATACCAGTCAGTCTTACCTCAGTAGTGAGCAAGATGAAAAAATTACTCACCTTAGTAATGTTGTTTCATCTAATGGAGTCTTGCTATATTATAGACATTAGCAGTTTGTTCCAGCTCTAGAACTGCCCCGAAGTGAAATGGTTAAAACCATTCCAAAATAGAATTTTGGAACGAGAGCAGCTCTATCTGTGTCATTTCAAACTTGAACTGTCAGATCTTTACGAGCCAAACTCACTAAGCTCTATGTGGAAGCTGTAACCTACACTAGCCAAATGGCTACCTAAATAATAACAACCATTGATGGTCCCAACACCCAAGACTCAAGTCAGGGGACCAGAAATACTAACACCATTCTAATAATATGAAAATGGAACATAAGTATAATAAAACACACACAGCGTACACATACACACCCCCAAAGTCCCAAAGGGACAAATGCTAACAGGACATAAGTAGTGCCCACACTAAGTTGCCCGCACCCCACCAAGTAGAGGTTCTGAGAGGCAGGTTGGGAGGTTCAATATTATAGCAAGACTCCATTAGAAGAAACAACATTACTAAGGTGAGTAATTTTTTCTCAAACAACATGAAGTCTTGCTATATTATAGACATTAGCAATACACAGCAGTACCTCCATGGAGGAGGGCAGAACCTACTTAGGGAATAGGCTCGAAGAACAGCTGTGCTAAACTGAGCATCTCTCCTGGCCTGGACATCCAGGGAGTAATGCTGGGTAAAAGTGTGTACCGTTTTCCAAGTAGCAGCCTGGCAAATCTCTAATAAAGGGATATCTCTGGCAGCAGCTAGAGACGAGCTGTACCCCTGGTAGAATGAGAGCCTCAAACCGGGGCTAACAAAATTGGATACAAGAGACAATCCACCTGGCTATTGATCTCTTAGTGGCAGGTTTGCCTTTTCCCAACTTCACCATAGGTAAGGAAAAGTTGAGGGATTCAACCAGGACCTTTGGCACGCCTCTATAGAATAACTAAGAGCTCTCTTAACATCCAGGGTTGTGCAACCTCCTCTCACCAAGAGGAGTGATCAGTGAAAAATACTGGAAGGAGATAGATTGATTAAGATGGAAATCTGAAACCACCTTAGGCAAAACTTCCTATTAGTCCTAAGGACTACCTTATCCCTGTGGAAAGAAATAAAGTCAGTCTCCACTGACAAGGCTTGCAATTCACTTATGCGTCTGGCAGAAGTGATAGCCACTAGAAAAACAGTTTTCCAAGTTAGAAACTTAAGCTCTGCAGAAGACAGAGGTTCAAAAGGGGGTTGCATTAACTGGGCAATGCAAACATTAAGGTCCCAAGCAGGGGCCGGTTCCCGAAAGGGAGGATTAGTATGGAGTAATCCCTTAAAAAACTTGGAAAGCACAGGATGAGAGGAAAGAGGGATGACTTTCCTGCTGACACAAAAAGACACAGCTGCCAAATGAACTCTCAGGGTAGCTGGTCTGAGACCCAAGGAATTAAGATGTACCATGTAATCTAACAAAATGGGCAATTCAGCAGATTCTGGGAAATATTTTTCCTAGCACACCAAATGGAAAACCTTTTCCATTTAGAACTATAAGTAGCTCCTAGTGGAAGGCTTCTGGAAGCCTTTAGGATCTCAAGAACACCCTGAGAGAGGTGTAAATCAGCAACTTAACTCCTCAAGAGCCAGGCCTTGAGGTTGAGGGATTTGAGGTCCGGATACAAACCTTCCCGGGCACAAGTCAACAGATTGTGATTCCTGGGAGGCACAGGGAAGATGGACTGTCAGAGACAGAAGGAGGGGTACCAGGGCTGCCTGGCCAATCCGGGGCAATCAGAATCACCCTGCCAGGCTGAGATCTGATTTTGACTAGTACTTGAATAGAGAGGAAAGGGGGAAAGCATAGAGGAACTTCCCCTCCCAATCCAGAAGAAGGGCATCCAGGGGAACTGAGCCCAGCACTGGAGGCCTGCAACAGAACAGAGGAAGTTTGTGATTGTCTGGGGCTGCAAAAAGATCTATCTGAGGGATGCCCCACCTGGCAAAACTATCCCCAGCACTTGAGGATCCAGGGACCATTCGTGATGGCCCTGGGAAATCCTACTGAGGGCATCCGCTAGGACATTGTCCTTCCCTGGAAGATGAACTGCTATGAGGGAAGTGTTCCAGGGAATAGGCCAGAGACCACAACTTCATTGCCTCGGTGCACAAGGCCAAGACCGAGTGCCCTGTTTGTTGATGTACCACATTGTTGTGGTGTTGTTTGTTCTGACTTGTATCACCTTGTCGTGGACAGATGCAGAAAAGCTTGAAGAGCTAAAAAGACAGCTCTGAGTTCCAGCAAATTGATGTGGAGCAGAGATTCCTGGGGATCCAGACTCCCTGAGGAAAGGTCGCCCATGTGGGCTCCCCAACCCAGAAGGGAAGCATCTGTAGTGAGAGTCAAGTCGTGAGAAGGGAAATGAAGGGACCCCACACTTAAATTGCTCTGATCCTGCCACCACTGGAGAGCTAGGATCAAGGTTTGAGTCACTGGGACCAACTTGGAAATGGGGTCTCTTCTCTGAGACCAAAGGTTCTCAAGTGAAACTGAATGTCTCTCATCTGAAATCTGGCTCCCTGCACAACAGCTGTGGATGCAGCCATGTGCCCCAGGAGCTGCAGAAAGTGTCTTGCTGGTCGAGAGACCGGCAGAGTGAAGAAGAGGCCAGAGCCACTAAATTCCTTACCCTTTCTGGGGAAGAAAGGCTCTGGCTGCATTGTATCACTCTGCCCCTATAAAGGTGAGTACCTGGACTGGTTCCAGAACCGACTTTGGTAGGTTTAGCAGAAAACCCAGGGAGGTGAGAAGCTGCTGGGTGACCTGCAGGTGAGATTTTACTTGTTCTGGGGACTGGCCTACAATGAGCCAGTCGTCTAGATAGGAAAACAGCAATCCTCTGCCTCCTTAAGTGGCCACTGCCACTGCTAGACACTTTGTGAATACCCTTGGAGCAGAGGTAAGGCTCAAGGGCATTGCTCTGAACTGGTAATGACCTGAGGGCAGTTCGAATCAGAGGTACTTCATGGGATCTTCTGATTAGGACATGGAAATAGGCATCCTTGAGGTCCAGGGAGGCTAGCCAGTCCCCTGGCCTTAGGGAAGGTAAAATCATTGCCAGAGTTACCATTTTGAACTTTGGTTTCAAAAGATGCTTGTTCAGATATCTGAGATCTAAAATGGGCCGCCATTCTCCTGTCTTTTTGGGGTAAGGAAGTATCTGGAATAAGACCCTGCCCTGATGCAGGGAGGAACCCTTTCTACTGCTCTGAGAGCTAACAGGATGAGACCTCTGTTTCCAGAGCGAGGTCTCTGAAGCACTTGCAGGTAGAAAAGTCTGCTTCTCAACTTGGGAAACTTTTGAAGCTGAGAACCAGACCCTGGCTTACTACTTCCAGAACCCACTTGTCTGAGGTTAAAGAAGCCCAATTCTGACTGAAGTAAGCCAGCCTGCCCCCACTGGTACAGAAGAATCGGCCCTGGGTACCCCATCAGGGTGCCTGTTCTCAGGAGCTTTAGGCTGGGGTGGGAGCAGGTCTGCCCACCCCTCGTCTGCCTCTTCCTCTGAAGAAGCCCTCGAGCATAGGCAGAGGAGGCCTGAGTCTGGCAGAAAGGCTTCGTGAAAAGGCCTACCTCACCCCTGGGGCATGCCTTTGAGGAGTGGCTTGCTGCTCCTTAGCCTGGGCACTCTTGTAAGTAGTCCTATATTCATCCATCTTCTTCATGTAATTCTCTGTCTGCTCTCCAAACAGAGAATTTCCCACCACAGGAAAATCCATAGCCTTAGTCTGGGTATCCTGTTGCAAAGTAGTACACCTGAGCCAGGCCAACCTACGAAAAGCTACAGATGTGGCCATGACCCTAGAGGAAACATCATTAACATCCACAGCAGCATGAAACTGAACCTTAGAGGCTTCAATGCCATCAGCAGCCACCTGTTCTAGTTCACTAGCCAGCTGGCCATGGGCCTGTTGGCCAATTGCATAACAGTATCCCATCTAGATTTCTGATACCTAGCTACATAGCCATATAATTTGCTTGCCTGAGTCCCAGAGAGGCTGCCATATACTGTTTTTTTGTTTTTTTGCCATGGCATCAATCTTCCTGGAATCCTTGTCAGGAGGATGTGAAGCCAAGGGAATATTAGCTTTATCACAGGCAGCAGCCTGAACTACCCCAACATGACTGCATTGCTGAGAAAGGAATTCTGTATCAGGGCCTGACAATGTATACCTTCTGTCCATCTTTTTATCTACAGGAGGCACAGAATTAGGAGCCTTTAAAATTTTAATTGTTTGTTTCCTAAAAGACTTATGCAAAGGAATAGGCAATCTCCTAGACTCTGGAATATCCATCATTTCTAGAAAATCAGGCTCCTCTTGCTCATCCACAGCCTCTTCTAAAGGAAGCTGGAGGGTTTCAGCAACTTTTTTATAAAACATAAAATGAGATGGGGACTCAGACAGCATAGGGGGAGATTCTAAAGGTCTGTCTGGGGAGATGTCCGGTTCAATGGGCACACCCAGACCTTCCCAGCCACATTCATACTGTTCATAATCCTCCTCTCCTCTCTGGTTCATAAAATTCTCAATATTATAATCCTGAACCACTGGGACCGGACGAACCGACCTTTTACCAGATAGTGGTGGTTCGGATGGACCCTGAGACAGTGACTGGACAATTTGTATGGTTTTGCTATCTCTGCAGCACTTGGAGAAGGAATTTTGGACTCCAGACCTGCTGATTTTCTTGTTTTCTTTACTGGAATTGGTTCCTCAGAACCAGCTTTTCTTTGCCGAGGAAGTCTGGCCCTGGTCAGAGGGCACCTCTGGTTCGGATGGCACCGAACCGGCTGGCCATCCGGGTCACGGACTTTTGGCCTCCTCGTTCCTGAGCCTGCCCAATCTTTTTCCAGGGTGCTGCAGGAAATTCTTCACATACCTGGCAGTCTGACTGGAGGTGGTCAAACCCAGACAATAAACACATGTGGTGTGTGGGTCAGCCTTGGCAGACTTCCCCACAACATCACAGTGTTGAAACCCAGTGGGCCCGTTTTCTTTGGGTTTCTAGATAATGCCAGCCTAACTAAAAAACTTGCCCTTTTAACGGCAGTGCTAGAAGACACCTTTATCGTTCCTAACCGTATTACGGGTATTGGAAAAACCGTAATAAATCCGCTTTTTAGAACCGATAAGAACCAGGAACCGCACTCTAAAATAGTAACTTTAAATTTAAATGAGTTTTAACCCACTGATCGGTTCAAAACGAACCGATAACTTACAAGTTCCATACAGACAAAGCTTTCATTTACTTACGGTTACCACAGATAGAGCTTGAACCGAATGGTTTCTTGGTTAAAATAAACTATTCTCGGTTAAGTCCAACCGAGAATACACTTTTAAACAGAAATGAACCCGAGCAGAAGGAGAAATCTCCGGGCGACTGTTCACTGAGTAGGAGTAAAGAATCTGACAGTTCAAGTTTGAAATGACACAGATAGAGCTGCTCTCGTGCCAAAATTCTATTTTGGAATGGTTTAACCATTTCACTCCGGGGCAGTTCTAGAGCTGGAACAAACTGCTAATGTCTATAATATAGCAAGACTTCATGTTGTTTGAATATGGAGGCACTCCTTAAGGAAAGGATTGTGCAACACCTGAAATCCATAGGAGCACAGGATCCAAGACAGCATGGGTTTACAACAGGAAGGTCCTGTCAAACTAATCTCATAGATTTCTTTGTCTGGGTATCCAGAGTGGTAGACCCAAGGGGAGCAGTTGATGTCACCTACCTTGACTTCAGCAAAGCTTTCGATACTGTTCCACATAGAAGATTGATTAATAAGCTGGGTAGACTTGGGGTGGGTCAGAAGTTGGTCAACTTGATGGCAAACTGGTTGACAGGCAGAAAATAGAGAGTGGTGGTAAACGGAATACAGTCAGAAGAGATGCAAGTCACAAGTGGGGTACCTCAAGGATCAGTCCTGGGGCCAGTTCTCTTCAGCATCTTCATCAGTGACATTGCAGATGGACTGGAGGGTAAGGTTTGACTGTTTGCAGATGACACCGAGATCAGCAACGGAGTAGATGATCCAGATGGGGTGGGCAGAATGAGAAGAGATCTGGATAAACTGGCAAAATGGTCAGAAGTGTGGCAACTGGGGTTTAACACAAAGAAGTGCAAGATCTTGCACATAGGGAAGAGAAACCCTGAAGCCACCTATAGGCTGGGAGGGGAGTTGCTGGCAGTCACAAGGGAAGAAAGAGACTTGGGCATCATCACCACAGATGACCTGAAATCATCCAAGCAGACTACTAAAGCAGTAGGTAAGGCTAGGGGTATGTTGGGGTGTATTAGTAGGGGCATCACAGTTCATGAGAGGGAGGTAACAATCCCTCTTTACAAGACACTGGTTAGGCCCCATCTGGAGTACTGCGTGCAGTACAGGAGGCCATACCTTCACAAGGACATTAACCGAATTGAGGCAGTCCAGACAAGGGCAACCAAAATGGTGCAGGGAATGCATCAGAAAACATAAGAGGACAGATTAACGGAGCTCAATATGTATACCCTAGAGCAAAGGAGGGAGAGAGGTGATAGGATCGAAACATTGAAACACCTTAAGAGCATTAACAAGGTGAAAGAGTCTAACATGTTTCAATATAAGAAAAATAGCAGGACAAGAGGACACAGCATGAGATTAGAGGGAGGCTGATTAAGGGGTAATGTGAGGAAGTTCTTTTTTACAGAAAGTGTGGTGGATGCATGGAACAGCCTACCTCAGGAAGTGGTGGATATGAATACAATGCAGGGCTTCAAATAAGCATAGGCTAGGCATAAGGGAGCAATACAGATGAGTATGAACAGATAGGAATTGACAGAGCAAAGGCCAATGGCACATTCATAAGGTAGAAAGAGAAATGGGCAGTCTGGATGGGCCTTGTGGTCCTTATCTGCCATCAATTTCTATATTTCTATAACTCTGGAGGCAATGTCATTTGGGTCCACTGTCATATGGAACTGGTACTTGGTGGCATCCATAGCTGTCTTAACTGTATCTGCTAGATCTTGTGCCAAGTCACCATATGCTTTCTTGCTCATAACCAAAATGGAACTCCACAGGGCCTTCTGGTATTAGGCCACGTATGCCATGTAAGCTGCCTGCCTCAAAAGCAGGAAAGCTGAGGTATAAACTTTCTTCCCCATGCTATCCAGTTTCCTGGAATCCTTGTATGGAGGCTAGGCAGAAAGAGGAACTTTTGCCTTGTCACAGACCACTGCCTGGACCACCCCTCATGGTCAGGGTGAGAATATAGGTACTCAGCACCCTGATTGTCCAGTTGGTATTTTTTCTTTATCTTCTTATTGATACCAGGGGTAGAGGTGGGCATTTGCTTAAGCTTACAGGTTGCCTTCCTTAGGGACTTGTGAACTGCTAGAAGCAACCTCTTGTTTGGGGTTAGCCCCATCATAACAAAGAATTCCATTTTGTCCTCACCCTCAGCCATCTCCTGAGTAGAGAGGTCGAGGGTGTTAACCATTTGCCTCACAAAAGAGTAATTCAAGGAGAAATCATCCTGAGCACAAGAAGGGGAGCAAAATTCCTGCTCTGGGGAACCGTCAGGCTCAAGAGGTTCTCCCTCCTCCTCCTCTTCTTCATCATAGAAAAACTCAGCCCCTTCCTCCTCTGGTACTAGGGCAGGTACTGGAATTGGGGGAGGTGGGACAGGCATGCCCATCAGTGATTTCACAGCCTGCATGGCCTGGAAAAATGCCCATGCCTTGGTCACGTCCTCTACTGAGGGCATTCTGTTCTTGTCCGCTGACATCTCCTTTCCTACTTCAGGAGGAGGGGCAGTGACATTTTTCTTTTTGTTTTTTCTTTGCAGGCACTGTCTCTGGTACCTGCTCAGAGGCTCTATTATGCTTGCTGGTCTCAGGGTTCCCCCATTCTGACCCTGGATTCTGAGCCTTCTTTAGCAGACTTGTGCTTCTGCTTACTGTGAGGGGCTAAACCATCACCTGAGCATATTGGTGATGTGCAGGCAGACTAAAAAGTCATAGCGTCTTCCAATTTTTTAGCCTTTTTTAATAGTTTTTGGGTAAAAAATGATGCAAGGCTCACAATTAGAGAAATCGTGATCTGGACCAAGGTACCTCAAACACAGCTCATAGCAGTCTGCCTTAGCCAGGAGGTTGAAACAAATTTTACAATTTTAAAAACCTGTAGGTCCTGTTTTCTTTTTGGGTCTGTCAGACGAGGCAAACCCAAATTTGGTTTGGTTCCAGACAGAAAAAAACTTTGTTTGAGGTTTGGTTTGACAAAGAAAACAAACTGCTAACTAGACAGTGCTTAAGAATTAAAAGTTAAGGAAACCCGTCTCAGTCCCCACAAAAAAAAAAGGGGGAACTGGGACAGACAGCAACCACAAAGAGGTAAAAGATAAATAAGAAAAGATTCTGTTTATTTATATATAAATGTAAATCTATATATAAATAAAATATATAAATATGAGTCTGGATCTCAGAGGTGTGCAAATTCCTGAGACAGAGTCCCAACTCTAAATCTACCAGCTCTGATGGTATTGAGCCCCATCTCCTCAAACTTATAGCAAATGAACTGTCCTCCCCCATTGCAAGAAGTTTTAACCTCTCCCTCTCCTCTGGCATCGTTCCTAATCTCTGGAAAATGTCCCACGTAGTATCTGTGTTTAAAAAAGGTAACAACAAATACATCAGTAACTACAGACCCATTGCTCTCCTACCTACTTTTAGTAAGGTCCTGAAAAAAAATGTTGCCTCTGAACTTTCTGATTACCTCTCTACCTATGATTTCCTCTCCCCTGCTCAACATGGGTTCTGCCATAATCATACTACCACCATAGCCCTGCTTACCCTAACAAACAGCATCTCTAATGCTTCTGATAAAGGGGAGCTCACTGGTGCCATTTTCATTGATCTCACTAAGGCCTTCAGTTTGGTGGATCATACCTTGCTTTATAGTATATTAACGTCCCTTGGAATATTTGATACAGCCATCCCGTGGTTCAAAGGTTACTTCTCGAACAGGCAACAGTGGGTCAAGTTTGGTTGCTACCTCTCTGACCCTGTCCCTGTCACAATCGGCATCCCATCAAGGCTCTATACTTGGACCCCTGTTTTTCTCCATTCATATAAATTCTGTTTACCATTCCAATGCATACAGTTCACCTATCTTTTATGCAGACCACCTGGTGTTCTTCTCTAGTGCCCAGAGCGTTGATGTGATTAACAGAAATTTGTTGGCTGACCTACAGCCTGTACAACAATGGTTCCTCGAAAATAATCTTTTAATCAACTTAACCTAATCCCAGGCCATGTTATTTGGATCTGCCCCCCCGTTTAAAGAAAAACAATTTTACTCACAGAGTGGTCTGCGAAGGTAGCACATCCCTGGTCACAGTCCCATCTTTCAACTACCTATGCGTTACACGTGACCCCTCCCTAGAGTTTTCTCTCCATGTGGCGTCTTCCTTTACAGCTGCCAATGTTAAACTTGCGATCTCTTAGACAGTCAGCTGTAACCTCTCCCCAAGTCCCTGTATTGCCATAGCCTGGAGAATTCTGCTTCCCAAACTTTCCCAGTCTGCCTGTCTTTTCTGAAGTCTCGAACTCTATGTTACATAAATTGGATGTGGCATACAAGAAAAAATTACTCACCATAGTAATGTTGTTTCTTCTAATGGAGTCTTGCTGTATTCTGACTATATACAGTTAGCCCCAGCACTTGAACTGCTCCGGAGAAGAAAGGGTTAACTCTATGCCAAGGCATAGAATGTTGAGCTTGAGCTCGGTTTTCAAACCTCTGTCCCTGGTACTCCTCAGTGTAACCATCAGATTATTACGAGCACTATGCTAACTAACTACTAAATAGAAATCATTTTTTAAATTTTGTGCCAAAAGGCAATAAATAGATTATTAGGGTACAAAAAACTCAAGTTGAAAACCCCAAAAAGAATCCAAGTAGGTAGTAGAATTTAATAATATATATTTAAAGTAATAACAACAAAAACCTCATCCTAAGAAGAGGTAACCCAGTCACACCTCTGGGGTGCAGCACTGTGCTTGCCATCTCACATCCCAAAACAACTAGGTTTCAGGAGGAGAGGCAGGGAAGGAGTTCAGAATACAGCAAGACTCCATTAGAAGAAACAACATTACTAAGGTGAGTAATTTTTTCTTCAAACAACATGAAGTCTTGCTGTATTCTGACTATATGCAGACTACCAGGCAGTACCCCCTTGAAGGAGGGAGTTACAGAACCTGTTTTGGGAACAGACTCTGCAGCACTGCTGTGCCAAACCTAGCATCACTTCTTGACTGGATGTTAAGAGAATAATGCTTGGTAAATGTGTGAACAGTTCTCCAGGTGGCTGCTTTACAGATTTCCACTAGGGGTATATGTCTCTAGCTGCTGCGACCGAAGCAGCTGTACCTCTGGTGGAGTGAGCCCTCAGGCCTGAAGGTGGCTCTTTCCTCAACTTTGAAGAGCAGAACTAGATACAGGAGACAATCCACCTGGCAATAGTTCTCTTAGTGGCAGGTTTACCTTTTCCCACTTCTCCATAAGTGAGGAACAGCTGCGAACAGTCATTTCTATGGGCCTTAGTGTGTTCTATATAATAAATAAGGGCCCTCTTTACATCAAGACTGTGTAGTCTTCTCTCCCTAGAGGAAGAATGGTCAGTGAAAAATACAGGCAATGACATAGACTGGTTCAAATGAAAGTCTGATACCACCTTGGGGAGGAACTTTCTGTTCTTTCGAAGGACCACCTTATCCCTGTGAAATGAAATTAAATCAGGTTCCACTGACAAAGTTTGTAATTCACTGATTCTCCTGGCAGAGGTAATGGCTACCAGGAACACAGTTTTCCAAGTCAAGAATTTTATCTCAGCTGAAGATAATGGTTGGGGGCCTGCATAAACTGTGCAATACAGATATTCAGATCCCAAACAGGAGTAGGGTCCCTAAGGGGAGGATTGATATGAACCAGACCTTTGAAAAATTTCTTAAAAATTGGACGGGAGGCTAAGGAAGAGCCCTTCCCAGCTGAAAGGAAGGCAGAGATGGCTGCCAAATGCACTTTGAGAGTGGTAGGCCTGAGGGCTAAACTGTTAAGATGCACTAAATAGTCCAAAGCAGTGGTAATGTCAGCTGAATCTGGCTGAATATGCCTCTGAGAACACCAGAAACCAAATTTCTTCCATTTGGAATTGTAAGTTTTTCTAGTGGAAGGTTTTCTACTAACCTTAAGAATGTCCAAGACTGATTGGGAAAGATGCAGGCTTGCATATTCCAGCTACTCAAGAGCCAAGCTTTGAGTCTGAGAGTCTGAAGGTTGGGATACAGTATCCTCCCCTGTGAGGAGGTGAGGAGATTGTACTGTCTGGGAAGACACAGTGGAATTGTCACTGACATTGACAATAGTAGGGGGTACCATGGCTGCCTGGCCCAGTCTGGAGCTACTAGGATCACTGTGCAAGGCTGAGATCTGATCTTGACCAGAACTCTGAATATCAGAGGAAAAGGAGGAAAAACATATAGAAACCTGCTTGTCCAATCCAATAGGAGAGCATCTTGGGGAACAGACCTCAAAAAAGGTGATCTCCAGCAAAATAGAGGAAGCTGGTGATTGTCCAGGGCTGCAAAGAGGTCTATCTCTGGAGTGCCCCACCTCTTGAAAATGACTTGAAGAATTAGGGGATTCAGGGCCCTTTTGTGGTGACCTTGAGAAATCCTGCTGAGAACATCTGCCAGTACATAATCCTTCCCTGGGAGATGCACAGCTATCAGGGAAACCTGTAGGGAATCAGCTAGTGACTATATTTTCATGGCTTCGGTGCACAAGGCCGAGGACCGAGTGCCCACCCTGCTTGTTGATGTACCACATGGTTGTGGTATTGTCTGTCCTGATCTGCACCACTTTCCCCTGAATTGTGTTCGAGAATGTCTGAAATGCTAGAAAGACAGCCCTGAATTCGAGAACATATATGTGCAGGACAGACTCCTGATGAGAACATGTTCCCTAAGCAGTGAGCTGGTCTAGATGGGCTCTCCATCCCAGTAGGGAAGCATCCATTGTGAGAATCACTGTAGGAACCTGAATGAGGAAAGGGACACCTTGCCTTAGATTGTCCTCCTCCAGCCACCACTGGAGAGCCTGAACCAGAGTTTGAGACACTGGAACTAACTTGGAGAGAGGTTTTTTTTTCTGAGACCAAAAAGATTTTAGATAAAACATAGAAACATAGAATTTGACGGCAGATAAGGACTGCTTGGTCCACCAAGTCTGCCCATTTTCCTACCTAACAGATAAGCTGCAGATCCTAGTTAACCAACAGCTTACTTCTTCCTACCCCCCACTAGGGATGCCTTATGTCTGTCCCATGCATTCTTGAATTCCCCCACTGTTCTTGACTCACGACCTCCTCAGGAGGCTGTTCCATGCATCCACAACCCTCTCTGTGAAAAAATACTTCCTCACATTACCTCTGAGCCATCCCCCCCATCTTCAAATTGTGCCCCCTTGCTCTTGTACATCTCTTTTTCTGAAAGATGCTACCCTCTTGTACTTTATAGAAACATGAAACTGAAGAGACTTGTCTAGATTTAGGGTGAATACTAAGGAGTCCAGAAGCTTCTGAGTGACCTCTAGAGCTGACTTGACTTGGTCTGAGGACTGGCCCACTATGAGCCAGTCATCCATGTAAGGGAACAGTAAGATGCCTTGTCTCTTGAGAAAGGCCACCACTACTGCCAAACACTTGGTGAACACCCTTGGAGCAGATGTTAGGCTGAAAGGCATTGCTCTGAACTGGTAGTGACCTGAGGGCAACTCGAAGCTGAGGTACTTTCTTTGGGAGTGTCTGATAGGTATGTGGAAATAGGCATCCTTGAAATTCAGGGAGGCTAGCCAGTCTCCTGGTCTCAGAGAGGGAAGAATTATTCCCAGAGGCACCATTTTGAACTTTGGCTTTAGTATATGTTTGTTTAGGTATCTTAGATCTAGGATGGGTTGCCACTCCCCTGTCTTTTTTGGGGTAAGGAAGTATCTGGAATACAGTCCTTTTCCCCTGTGACAAAGAGGTACCTTCTCTACTGCTTGCAGAAGTAGTAGAGAGGAGACTTCTGCCTCTAAGGCCTTTGTCTCCAAGGGAGAAGGAGGACTGAAAGACTTTACTCTCATTTTTGAGAACCTTTTGAAACTGAGAGCAAGTCCCTGGCTCACTACTTCCAGGACCCATTTGTTTGAAGTAACAGACTTCCAGGCCTGGAAATAGTGAGCCAGGCTACCCTCTACTAGAACTGAGGAGGCGACCCTGACTGACATCTCAGGGTGTCTGTTTGGCAGGGGGCTTAGACTGAGTGGAGGATGGAGTCCTGGTCATCCCCCTTCTGCCTCTTCCCCTAAAGAACCCCTTCTGCTGCAAAGAAGAGGAGGCCTGGGCTTGGTAAAAAGGCCTATGAAAAGGCCTGCCCCTGCCAACCCTAGACTGCTGCTTCTGAGGAGTGACCTGCTTTTCCTTAGCTGCAGCACTCCTGCATTCGTTCATCTTTTTTATGTAAGCCTCTGTTTGCTCCCCAAACAGAGAATTACCCGTGACAGGAAAATCCATGGCCTTGGTCTGGGTATCCTGTGATAGACTGGTACACCTGAGCCAAGCAAATCTCCTCAGGGAGACAGATGTAGCCATAACCCTGAAATGTACATCACTTGAGTCGACAACAGCATGAAACTGGACCTTTGATGCCTCAATACCATCCACAGCCACCTGCTCCAGCTCCTTGGCCAGCTGGGGAGGGGCATTCTTTTTTTTTATCATGCCATATTTTCACCCTGAGCAGTCACTGACCTGCCTATCTCCAGCCACCGCTCCAGTTCCACCTCCGATCCTGAAGTCTGCACGCCCAGCTGGCATATGCAGCTCTGCCTTCAAGAGAGGCACCCCCCCATTGCCTCCACACCAGACGAGGAAATATTACTGGCATGCGCCATCCAGGCATCTTCGGTTGGTGGAAAGCGGCTATCAAGCTGCCTCAGCCTGTACTGTTCCATTTTCCATTTTTTTCTGTCCCCGGGGCTGCAAACGTGTAATGACATCCAGGCAAGTACGCGCCAACGTCTGTCGCACCCCCCTGTATCTGTGCCTGCTCTAGCAGTGCCCCCAATCATCAGCAGGGGCCGCAGGACCACCTACAGGAGTGCTGCAGCCAAGGAAAAGCAGGTCACTCAGAAGCAGCAGTCTAGGGCCTGCAGAGCGATGATGCCCTGGATCCCTCCCCGGGAATAGGACAGCGGTCCATCGGACGCTCAATCCTATCCTCCCCCCGCCAACCCAATGTCCCGGGCTCGTGTCCGAACCCGGGTCACCAGCATGGTGCGAGGTGTGGCATCCAGCGCCTCAACCCTCAGCGCCACTGGGCCGGCCAAGGGGAGGGGCATTCTTAGCCAGCTCCAGAACCGTATCCCACATAGATTTCTGGTATCTGGCTGTATATGCCATGTAAGTATCTTGCCTGAGCCCCAAAGAGGATGCCAAGTACTGGTTCTTTGCTATGGCATCCACTTTCCCGGAATCCTTATCTGGAGGGTGAGATGCCAGGGGAATGTTAGCCTTGCCACAGGCTGCAGCTTGCACTACCCCAACATGGCTGCAATGATTTGTAAGGAATTCCATCCCAGGACTTGACAAGGTATACCGCCTGTCCATCTTTTTATCCACAGCAGGTATGGATGTTGGAAACTGAAGAATTTTTTGTGTCTGTTTCCCCAGGGATTTATGCACAGGGATAGACACCCTTTTGGACTCTGGGACATCTATCATCTCAACACAGTCAGGTTCCTCCTGATCCTGTTCAGCCTCTTCCACTGGAAGCTGAAGAGTATCAGCCACTTTTTTGTAGAACAAGACATGGGAGGGGGACTCAGAACGTCTGGGAGGAGACACATTAGAAGACCTGTCTTGGGAGATGTCAGGCTCTACTGGCTCATCTAGACCTTCATAATCCTCTTCTTCATAATCTTCTTCTCTTTCCCAATTGCCCTCATAAAATACTTCAGGATCATATTCAGAAGCAGAAGCTCCCGACCGAACCAATAGTCTATGAGTCGGTGTCGATTTGGTCAGAACCGGGCAAAGCGACTGTACAGTAGTAATCACTTTAGCTATTTCTTCAGCGGTCGGAACATGGGGACCGGGAACCGAACTGGCTGACTAGCGCTTTTTCTTAGATGGAACTGATTCCACAGAATCGGCTCTCCTTTTTCCCGAGGAGGTATTGCCCAGGTCAGTGGGCACCCCCTAAGGTTCAGTCGGAACCGAACCGGGCTGGCCATCCGGGTCAGCGGACTTCTCGGCCTCCCTTTCCTTCAGCTTACTTAAACATTTATCTAAAGTGGCTTTGGGAAAGTATCTGCAAATCTGCCAGTCTTCCTTGAAGTGGTCAAACCCCAGACAATAAACACATACGAGGTGGGGATCAGCCTTAGCAAAGGCCTCCCCACACTCGGTGTAGTGCTGAAACCCAGTGGAACCGGTTTTCTTTTTGGGTTTCTCAGACATGCCTATGAAATAATAAGTTACCCTTACCAGCATTTAAGCCAGGCAACTACAAACCTATCGGTTCCAACCATATCACAGGTCGGTTAAAAAAAATGAAGAAAATGTTGTATTTTTTAGGATCTGATAGGTACCAGAAACCACAGTGAAAATGGTAGAAAAAATACAAAGAAAAAAACAGTACAGAATTTGCTTCGGTTCCCAACCAGACCGACCAGGAAGAAACCGAACAAAACACAATTTCTACCAACAAAACTCTAACTACCTCCTAAATACACTTACAGTACCATAGACAGAGATCTGAATACTGAAAAAAATAAGAAAACAGTTGAAAAACTGATCGACTTTTACTTGAACCGAACCGAGGCGAAGGAGAAGATCTCCGGAGCGACTTCACAGTTAGGCGGAGTAAAGAATCTGACGGTTACACTGAGGAGTACCAGAAACAGAGGTTTGAAAGCCAAGCTCAAGCTCAACGTTCTATGCCTTGGCATAGAGTTAACCCTTTCCTCTCCGGAGCAGTTCAGGTGCTGGGGCTAACAGCATATAGTCAGAATACAGCAAGACTTCATGATGTTTGAATAATGTTTGTCATTTTGCACTTGCTAATAACCAACTTGCCCATTACTGTATACTATACACTCTAAACGGTGCTGGCTCCCCTCCTCTGCCCAATGAACTCTCACCCTGGGTGGAATCATACATAGCACTTTTTATAATCAGGTTCCTCTATCGCTTGCCTCCCTCCTTGTGCCCTACTCTACTGCTTACCCACTTAGATCAACTGACCTTGACCCACTAGTCATACCTAGGACCAGGACCAAAATTGGTGAGATAGATTTTTCTGTCTCGGCCCCTAAATTATGGAACTCCGTACCTGCCAGTCTCAGGCTCTGTCCCATTACTAACACCTTCAGAAATCTATACTGCTCCTATTTACAACAGTTATTGGCAAGTACTTGCTCCTAGACTTTGTATTATTATCATTAACTTTGCCTATGTATATTATACTCTTGCACATCTTCATTCTGTACACTTGTCATTGTGAGTATATATGCTCATTCCCTGAGCACTACCTTGTTGTAATATATTTTTCTAAATTTGTCATGGTTATACATTGTATTTTTTGTTTTGGGTTGTACTCTCCCAGGTTGTGTGGGAAAATAGGCAAATGCTAGTCTAGTGCACCTACCTGATCAATAAAACTAAATAAATAAATAATCCCCCCACAGTCCACCTTGTTTATTCCTTTCAGAAACTTAAAGGTCTCTATGACATACCCCCATTCCCTTCTGGTCTCCAGTGAGTACATTTTCAGTGCCCTGAGGTGCTCCTCGTAAGACCTGCCCTGTTGGCCCCGAATCATCTTAGTCACCTTTCACTGCACCATCTCCAGTCTGTCTTTATCTTTCCAGAAGTGATGACTCCAGAGCCGGGCACAGTACTGCAGGTGAGGCCTCAACAAAGATTTATAAAGGAGTAGAATTACCTCTTTCCCTTTGATGTCAATACCCCTCCCAATATACCCCAGCATCCTGTTTGCCTTACTGTAGGCCTTGTTGCACTGGCTTGATTTGTATGGCTGCAGTGGGCATAGCCCTGCAGATGTCTTGTGACTACATTAGAGAAAAAGGAGCTTTCCAGTTCCGAACCTTCTGTCCGGTCACCGTCAAACAGGTTGAGGATCTCCTTCTTCAACTTGATACTAAGAAAAGTGCGGGCACGGATATGAATCTTTCTTCCTAAAGTTGGCCTACTATATTTTGGCTCCCCCTCTTACCCACCTTTTCAATATGTCTCTTAATCAGGGCTCCCTCCCCAGGCTCTGGAAGATGGCCCATGTCATCCCTCTATTCAAATCAGGGGACCCCGTGACCTAAATAATTACCGCCCAATCTCATTGCTCCCGGCCTTGTCAAAACTATTGGAGAAGGTAGTAAATGAACAGCTTAGATCTCATCTGGAAAGTTTTAATCTACTTAACCTGATTCAATCCGGTTTCTGTCCCATGCATAGTACCTCCACTGCCCTTGCTAAGGTTATAAATGACTGGCAGTCGGCACTTGATAACAAACAATACATATGCGCCATGTTTCTGGACCATAGCAAGGCTTTCAACATGGTGGACCACGATTTACTCCTGGTGACCCTGAAGAAAGTTGGGGTGGACAACCTGGCCCTAAGTTGGTTCGCAAACTATCTTGTGGACAGACAGCAGCAGGTCAAGGCTGAAGGAGACCTATCGCCAAAAAAAATATTCCTTAGAGGTGTCCCCCGTGGATCCATACTTGGTCCACTTCTCTTTGCCTCGGCACCCAACTAGGGATCTGAGGTTCGAGCAGACTCGATAGACTGTAAGGCCTAATCTGCTGGCAAATAGTATGTTAGTATTTATATTAATCAAATTGACTGTGGCCTAAAGTCATCTAGTATCCATCTCTTCGCTGATGATACAGTGTTATACATTGATAGATCAACTCCGGATCAAGCCATTCTGGACCTCCAGAACGATTTCAACATCCTCCCAAAAAAATCTACTCAACTTGAAACTCCCATTCAATGCCAAACAAAGGCCATGATTTTCTCTCCACTGGCCCCTCATCTAAAAAAAAAACCCAGATAAGGTTCCTCACATAAGCACCCTTTTGGGAGAAGCCCTGGAGTTCATGGAAAAATTCAAATACCTGGTAGTCTGGATTGACTACAAATTGTCCTTCATTGATCACATTGATGAACTCACCAAGAAACTGCATCAAAGGCTCAATATTTTCTTCAGGATCGAGCACTCACTAACCCAGGAGGCTAGAAAACTCCTAGTCCAAGCTACCTTCTTGCCTCTCCTAGACTATGCGGACTTCCTATATAGCCATAGTACTAGCACAGCTCTCTCCAAGCTTGATACCCTAAACCACAGAGCCCTTAGGTTCATTTCAGATGCATCTTATGACATGCACCACTGCATCCTCTATTCTTCTGTAGGCTTGAGCTTCCTTAGCTTCAGGAGGCAAAATAATGCTATTCTATGGACATATAAGGCAATCACTCATTAATTACCTCAGTACCTCACAAGCTGCCTAACTCCCTGCATCCCTAGTGCCTATTCTCTCAGAAGTCTTACCATCTTATCTCTGGCTATCCCTAAAGTTAAAACGTGCTTTGGTAGAGCCTCAGTAAGCTTCACTCTTCCTACGCTCTGGAATAAGATCCAGAAAATCTTAAGGCTCGCTTCCCCTGTCACGTTCTCCCTCTTCACATCCTTGTTCCTGAGGACCTTCTACAAGGTCTGTCATTGTTTCAAGTCAAGGTCTTAACATCACGATTTGTTACTGCTTTAAATTCTGGACTTTAACCTCAACCATTGCCTGAGGCGTCATTTGAGTCCTCCCTTCTGTCATTGTCTAAATCAAGGTCCTAACATCACGATCTGTCTTTGCTTCAAATATTGGACTTAAACCCCAACCATTGCCTGTGGCATCTGTCATGTTCTCCTTTCGAACAGTCCTTCCTCCCTAGGCCATAAAGTCCAATCCTCTCCTATCTTGGCTGACCTTCCCTCCCCACTCCCTATACCCCTCCCTTCCCACCCCACTTGCCAGGCCATGCCTACAGTACTTATCAAAGGACTCTTACATCTCAATCTTCTTCACACTTTGACGCTAGAAGAACTGCCACTCCTGCTCACTATGACTCCTCCAATGATGTTTACTGTATAAACTTTAGCTCATTACCTTACATCCATATATCTGTATCCATGCAATTGCATGTAAATGGCACTACCTCCTGTTGAACCTATTGCTATGTTCTGGTGCAAGTATCTTGCCACATGCGAGTGTTATATGTTATTATGTTGTTATTATTACTACGTAATTGTTATGTACGTTCACTCAACCTGTGATGTCTTAACCCTGTTGGCAATTGCTTTGCCCCAGGTCCATCTTGTAAATGAACTTGTTTCAATGATGTTCTGCCTGGCAAAATAAAGATTTTGATTGATTGATTGATTGTTTTGGTGGAGGTGAACGACAATCACTGTGCATTCACCACACTATTTTGTCCATTAGTACCGGTGGAAAACGGCACTGTCCTCTGTGTCCAAGATGGTGGTTGGAGTAGAGTGCGCATGCACGATGACGCACACATGTGCACTGAACTCCAGTGGCATGGCGACACAGTCTGCCATTTCCAAGATGGCCACTGGAGTTCTCTGTGCATGCGTGGTGACTCATGCATGTGCACTGGGTTCCAGCAGCCATCTTGGATACAGCAGACTGTACCGCTGAAGTTAAGTGCACATGCGCAAGTCGTCACGCATGAGTACTCAACTTCAGCCACCAATTCGTTTGGCTGCACCCACACCGTCTCTAGCCAGAGTTTGTTTGAGGGTGTCACTGATAACATCTAGGTCCTGTTCTTCTGCCACAGTGCTCAGTCTTACCCCACCCATCCAATACTCATTTCTGAGGTTCTTGTTCCTCGGTGCATCACCTTGCACTTTTTGATATTAAATTTCAACTGCCAAACCTTTGACCTCCTCTCTAGCCTTTGCAAGTCACTTTGCATTTCCCTGATTCCCTTGTCGCTATCTACCCTCACACAGGGATTCATGTCATCTGCGAAGACAGCCACAGGACTGTCCCAAAAGGGACTGACCCCAGTAACAAAGGCCCACACGGCACCAATCGGTGAAGACAGCCACAGGACTGACCAAAAAGGGACCAACTCTAGCACCAAAGGCCTACAAGGCACCAAAGGTGGAGAAGAGTCGGCACTGAAACAGGCCCTGATAAAACAAACCTCGACGCCGGATGAGGTACCGACAATGGTATCCATGGTCCTGCTAACCCTGAAGGAGCCATCAGCAGCATTGTATCTGTCCCCATCCATGGAGAGGTCAGAGGCAAAACCACAGGTGGGGCAAGCATTGGCAGCAGAGACAATGGCTCCAGCCTGGAGGCCGGAGTAGATGTCAGTCGAGCTCCTATATCCAGCAGCATGAAAGATGGCGGCAGCTCAACCAACCCCGAATGGTCAGGAACCGGCACCAACAATGGCGTCACCACACTTATACACTGTGCCCACTGCACCATAAAAGCAGCCCAATGGCCAAACTGCCCACAGAAGTCCCTTTTATTAGAAAGAGAGGGACTCTGGGATGGAGACCTCAACCAGGCAGGCCCAGGCATCCCCAATGTTGTCAGAAATGACAGTGGCATACATAGGTCCACTGGAGTCAAGTGTTCACAGTAGAATGACAAAAGCATGACCTCGACTAGTGCCTTCTCTTACCCTTATGTTTCCTGTAGATTGAGGTTGAGGCCAAATGGTGCAAAGACCCCAACGCCAAGTGTGTGTGGGATCTGGACTATTTATTTTTGCAACTCCAAAAGGACTGTCTATTCTCCTGGGTGCCAGTCTGCTCACTGCCAGAGCACCCGCCCAGAAAGAGGTGATGATCATACACAGTTCAGCTGCCAGAGCAAATTGTCTTTTCAGGCTCCCTACCTTCCTCCACGATCATCAGTCATTATTATGAGGTAGGGCTGAGAGTAAACTGTCTAATTTTTGTGTTAAATTTTCATCATCTTTTTTTTTTTTCCCTCCTCCTCGGTGACCGCAGATAGCTATCGCTCCCTTGCCTGCCACCTAAGACCATCCACCGCTCCCCTGGTACTGTCATGCTGCATTTCCCCCCATGGATTTCCTCCAGTGGCAATGCCAGGAAGGGGAAGGCCGTCCCCCCCAACCCAAGACTTCCAATCCAGAGTGGGGCTTCTGGAGATCCGATGGCAAAGCGGGATGCCAGTTGGCAGGCAGGGTTCATGGAGCCTGCAGGCATCTTTTCCATTTTCCATACCTCCCTTTCAAGGCCATGAGCGCACATACATGGAGGTGCATGCACACCACATAACTATGTTCTTTGCCTCCCTAACTCCAGTGCTGCCACCTGACCTCCACCAGGAGGCAGCCAAGGAGCAGGATGACCTTCCCTCCCTCCCTGGAGAAGGAGAACATTTGGTGGGATACTCAGTCCTCTCTGTCCCCTGCCGACCCCCAGAAACCCAAGCTCGCTCCCAAGCCTGAGTCGCTGGTGTGGCTTGAGGTGTGGCGTCCAGCATCTCACCCCTCAGTGCCACTGGGTCAGCTGTTCTTGTGTTAAATTAACTAAACTGATACAAATACAACAAACTCTAATAAATGTAATTTGTTAATCAAAGAACAGAAAGCCATTATCAAACAGATGGTGAAATTCTGGCCCTGACAGTGAGAGAGGTGACATTATGGCTGCACATTCGATGGCAGGAAAAAGAGGAACTGAGGTAATTGGGGGGATGGTGCCACTGTATAACAGCGCATGTATGCAGAGACAGACGCATGCCTACTCGCATCACCAGCCACTTTTTGGCTCCTGTGAGGTTCTAGTGCCTCCAGCCCAGACACATTAATGGGAATCTATGGAGAAGATTTATTCTGGGAAGATTAAATAAAAACTAAACTAACTCAGTAGAGGTAAAATTAAATAAACTAGATATTTAGACAATAAACTATTAGTAAACAAAAAATCTGACCCCTAGGACTGGACTAGGACTCCTGATGACTGCTCTCTTCAGTAGAGAAACAAATCTGACATTATTCCAGCATGGTGTGCATGACCACAGTGCAGAGTTTGAATAGCATTCCAAATTCTATTTACAACTATATTCAGTCTCCAGGGCAACATTCCTGGATGAAGGTAATGCAGTTTTTGTATGATATTATTTAAGCAATATATCACAACAGGGTGTTGGTGATGCAAGGATTAACCAACGTCTAGTGTGTTGTTTGGTCACGAGGCATAGCCGAATGGCCAAAACACCCCAGGCATGGGTAAATCCTGGCATCACCAACACCATGGAGTGACATATTGCGATTATACAGTGTTCCTCCTTCGCTTAATTTAAAAAAAAAAAAAATGAAAATAATTTTCTTTTGTGGGGTTTACATAATTTTTATTTTAATTTATTCTTGCGCCAAAAAAAAAGTTATTTGTTGCTAGGTAGAATACTACCCCCACACACACACACGTTTAGTAATACAGTGCATGTGATGGTATATATTTTTTTTTAACAGAAGGTTGGGACTCCTGGTTCTTTTATATACATATATATATATATATATATATATATATATACACACACATGTATTTTGGAACAGTGAGACTGCTTTAAACTGCAGCTTTGTTTGCTTTTAAGAGAGTGTGCTGCTTCCGACAGTCTATGTGGAGCGAGCGCTGCTGACAGTCTGTGTGGAGCTGGCGCTATCGGACAGGCATTTTAATTTGTGCTTCCAGGTTTAATTTTCTGGTAAGGACAAGGAATCGTCGTGACTCTAGGGAATTTCTTTTTTTGTGTGTGCGTGCATTTGGAGGGTATGAGAACATTTGGCTAGTATGAGGACAGGGTTTGAGAAGTTAGTGTTTAGTGCAGGAACAGCCGCAAATGTAAACTGTGAGATTGTCCTGTGAATGCCATAGCGGCAGTCATCTTTGGCTCTCCTGTTGGGTCCGGGAAGTAAAAAGATCATGGAGGTAAAGTGTTTTTTTTTTTGTTTTTTTTTAAACACAGTTGTAAGTACAGTTTTTTTTGTTGACAGTGGGAGACGGGAGTTGGTAGGTTTGGTCTCAGTGGGCCGTTCGCAGTTTAGCGGGCCAGTGTTAAGCTTTTGATGCTCGGACATAGAGTGATTTGATGGGTAATTACTGATTCAGCTCACTGGCAGCTGGCACCTCTTCCTGTGGGGTGATACTAGGATTTACAATGGGAGAGGGGTGCCAGTGAGCCAATCAGGATGGAGGATTTTTATTGTCTTTGACTGCTCATTGTATAATGTTGAATTCCTGTTGTTAGAAGGGTTTTGCTGTTGGCTGGCTTACTACAGTACTATACTTATTTTGGAACTTCGTCAGGAGTGGGTGAGGCGGGGAGGGAGGTGGGTGCTAGCAGGTGGAAGGGTGGGATGACATCTGTTTAAAACATTAGAGGGGTGGGCAGGGATGTTGGTATAGTGGGGGGGCAAGTAAAGCATTTTAAAATATATATTTTTAAAATGATCCACACTTCACATAATACTTTGTCAATGAATTGCTAATTTGCCATGTGAAAACTACATGTACTGCCATTTTGCTAGTACTTTAGTTCGTGAAGTGAAACTATGTGTATTTTTGCTGGGCGAAGGTGGGCACATCACCTGGCAACACCTATGCAAAGTGGGTCTCCAGTGCAACAAAGTCGGGAGAAACTTATGAAGTACTTCACAAAGTGATTTTCCCCAACTTCACCCATATACAGTATACTACCTACTCTCCCTTGGTAAGCAAAAATTTGTACAGGCTCACCTTAAAGGTCTGCACTGTCTTCATGCTCATGTGACTTCCAAATGTGTAACTATAAAAATGTTAGCCATGTCTCCTATGACCTACTTAATTAACATACCTATACTACACTAAGCAGGAAGCAAGAAAAAGTGTGCTCTAAGTAATGCAGGGCTGGAGTGCAAACACAAGTTACACCAATCCCAAAGACAAGGCAACAGACACGATGCAGTGTTGGGTAAGTTACTTTTTCTATTACTTTCTATTACTCTTGGAAACTTGTTCCAGGAAGCTCTGTGCAGTCACTAGCAAGGATGGAGAAGTACTAGAAAAAGTAATACACCTTGCAGTTACAGTTTCTTATTTCTTTTTCTACAAAAAAATAAAAAAATAGTAAATAACTATAACAGATTACATTTATTTGAGAGTAATAGGTTTGTTACTAGTTACTTTCAAATAAATGTAATCAGTCACAGTTACGTACTACTTTTGTATAAAAAGACATACGTTTTTGTAACTGTAAGGTATATTACTTATTTCAGTACTTCTCCATCCTTGCTAGTGACTACACAGAGCTTCCTGGAACAAGTTTCCAAAAGTAATAGAAAAAGTAACATACTTAACACTGACAAGATATGTCTGCTCTCCCTACTCAGAAGTCCTGCTATATACCAAAACTTGAAACAGACTAGTTGATCTTCAGGTAGTAAAGTAGATTTTTAATTACTTGCCAGTTGTAGATGCTGTGTGCAAAATCACAAGAGAATTGTAGACATGCAGTAGTGAAGACAAAGAAAACCAGAACCACCTCACTCCAAAAGACCCAGCGCTTCACTCAATTTGAGAATTTTCAGTTTGGTACTGTTCATCTTTCAGAAATCACCAATAATGTGTTGAAATGAAAAGTTATATTTGTGTTTTCAATTAAAATGTTAAACAATAGGCCATCAGTTGTGCAAAATTAATCAATGAATCAATCAATCAATAAGCACCTAACAACTTTGACTAGGATCCAACCACTTACTGTATCAAAAGCAAGGGCATGGTAGGCTAAGTAGAACAAGAAACTCTTCAAATACCTGTCGTTAATCTTTTGGGAACAGTCTTCAATATCCAGTTCAAGCTCTTTGTTTCTGTACTGCAGTTCTCGAAGTTCTCGGAGTTTCTTTTCAAAGACATTTTCTAGACGCAACAGCTCAGATTCACACCGTAATTTCTAAAATAAAATAAAAAGAGATACTAAGGTCTAATCATAATGTGGGAAATGCAGCATTTTATCTGACTATGTTAGTGTATATTATACAATGGCAAGAAAGAATCCTGGCTTCTGATTGGGCAGTTGGCTGTCACAGCAGGGATGTTATCCTGGCATAACATCCCTGCTGATTGTTTGTAGGATATGGAGGCTGAGGCTGAGCTCTTTTTTCTCTTAAAAAACCAAAATATTTTACACACTAACAAACACATTCTTTCACATTCTTTTTTTAACTATAAAACAATAAGCCATTGTATAATATGAATAATGCCCTCCAGGGTGGGTGTTATGCTGGGATAACATCCCTTCTTGGCTGTTGGACGCCCTCGGCTGGTGGCCTCGGGCCCAACCACCCGAGGTGGGATGTTATCCCAGCATAACACCCACCCTAGAGGGCATTATTCCTTTAGTAGAACTCACAAGGTAGAGGTATTCCTCTTGATTTTCTTATGAGATATCCCCTATCTTTGTTTCTTAAATCTCTGCTCTGCAACTGTAGCAGCTCTATATTTGATGCATAAATATAAGTAGCCATTAGTATCATTTTGGTCTAGTCAGAAAGAAGTTACTTGTGGTAAGAAAAAGTAGTAACTCTAGAGGCCAGATTTTCAAACAGTCAAAAACACCCTGGAACCAAGTCTTGTGTCGCAGTCCACCAGTGTGGGAAAAAATTGCACTGGTGGACATTCCAGTATTTATCCTATGCTCTGCACAGGCAGTAGTTTCAGCTACTGAGGATGTTATGCCTTGTCCAACCAGGCATAACAAGGACCCCACAGAAAAATTCTAGCTAGCAGTCTTCAGTGGGGGGACCGCCCCAAATGTCACCTATGGTATAAAGAGGGCAGTCCCCCAGCACCACCTCAGTTGTCCTGCAGGAGACCCCTGCACAGTTAGAGATCAGAGAACCAAGGAGGTTCCTCTGGATGAGGAGGTATGAAGGAAGGGCTGAAAATGCAGACATAGATACCAGGGGAAAGGGAAAGCAGCACCTGCTGCAAGAGCTAAGATCTATTGTTACGGTAAGTTCCTATGTAACTGTACTATCTCACTATGAGGGGGAGCTCTTGCAGCAGGTTACACCATAAGGACTGAGCCCCAAGCAGTACAAGGACAAGAAACTTGACAGAAGGGCGAAGGAAAAGAGACTGGGAAACTGAATTCCTCATAAAAGAAGACCCTGCAGGACGGCAAGGCTGAAATCTGTCCTGTGGCTGGAGGCAATGTCCAAACTATAATGTTTAATGAAGGAGCGGACAGAGCTCCAAGTGGCAGCTGCACAGATGTCAGCCGCTAACACATTTTTCAGAGATGCAAATGAAGCAACAACTCCCCTGGTAGAGTGGTCTTTTACCAAGCACGGTAAAGGCTTGTCATATTACTGGTAACAGTAAACAATGCAATAAATCAATCATTTGGATAAAGTTTGCTTAGAAATGGGGGCCCCTAAGGTCCTCGGGGCAAATTAAATGAACAACTGGTCAGATTTTCTGGAATCCCAGGTATGAGACAGATAATAGCAAAGGACCCAGTGAACATCCAGAGTATGAAGGAGAGCCTCCCCTCAACTGGAATGTTCTGGATAGTAAACTGGAAGATGGATATCCTGGTTAAGAGTAAATTTGGACAACACCTAGGGTAGGATGTTAGGATTTTTCCCTCAAGGACACGTGATCCTTGTGGAAAACTAAATAAGGCTCTTTACACATCAGAGCCTGAAGCTCGGAAATCCACTGAGCAGAAGTAACTGCAACTAAAAATAATGCTTTCCATGACAGAAAGCGTAGCTTGCAATCTGTGGCTGGCTCGAAGGGAGGCTGAGTAAGTTTCTCCAAAACAAACAAAAGGTCCCATGGAGGGACAAGATTCCTAATGGGGGGTTTTAGATGCAAAATGCCTCAAAAGAAGGTGCAAGATAAATCAAGTTGAGCTAGGGCTTTGTCTGGTACCGGTGCATGATAAGCAGACACAGGAGAAAGATGCACCTTAATAGACGAGTAGCTCAGACATGAATCCGAGAGTGAAAGGAGGTACTTGAGAACTGAGTTTACTGGACAGGCAAAGGGATCTAGGTGGAGAGAAATGGCCCAGCTGCAGAACTGTTTCCACTTCACTGTGTAGCCGGCCCTTGTCAAAGACTTCCAGGCAGCAACTAGGACCTCTGCCACTCTAGTGGATACTCCAAAATGAGATATGACTAGGTATATATAGGAGCCACGCATGCAGGTGTAGTGACCTCAGATTTGGATGAACCAGTGGCCCTCTCTCCTGGAAGAGCAAAGTGTGAGATCAATGACAACGGGAGCGGGGGCTCCACTGCCAACTGCTGAACCAGATCTGCCGAGGCCAGAAAGGAGCTATCACAATCATGTCCACTCCCTCTGACTGCAGCTTGAAGAGGACTCTGAATTAGTGGGAAAGGAGGAAAAGCATAAAGAAACTTCCCTGTCCAGCAAAGGGACAATGCGTCTTGCCAGAAAAACACCTGGCCCTGGATCTAGCAAGCAGAAACTGGGCAGTTTTGTGTTGAGTGGGGACGCAAAGTGGTCTAACTCTGGACGACCCCATCTATCAGGAAGATCTTCTACAACTTGATTGTAGGAGTTCCCACTCATTGGCTTTGGACCGAGAGCAACTGAGGTCATTGGCCAAGGTGTTGTGAACCCCTGGAATGTGTACTGCAGAGAGTTCCAGCAGATGATTGATAGCCCAGTACCATACTCTTATGGCTTCCCTGCAGAGAGGGTACGAGTGAGTTCCCCCCTGCTTGTTGATGTAAAATACCACCGACATGTTGTCTGACTGGATGAGTAAATGATCTGGGACTAGATCTGTCTGCAGGGCCTGCATGGCATAGAGGATCACCCTCATCTCTAACACACTGATGTGGAGAGATTTCTCCACCGCAGACCATGTTCCTTGAGTCCATCATTCTGCTAGGTGGGC
This sequence comes from Neoceratodus forsteri, assembly GCA_016271365.2. Lineage (NCBI taxonomy): Eukaryota > Metazoa > Chordata > Ceratodontiformes > Ceratodontidae > Neoceratodus > Neoceratodus forsteri. Next base: position 1,332,025,623 of record CM057455.1, on the reverse strand, counting down.
TCCCCAGCCCATGCCTGAGGCATCTGTGGTCAGAGACTGAAGGGAAGGGGCAACCTCCATAAGGGCATGCCCTCAGAGAGGTTGGATGGGAGCAGCCACCATTGGAGGGTCTGGTGGACTGATTCCGAGACTGAGACCAATTGGTTTAGGTCATCCATGCGCTGGTCCCACCAGATCCTCATGTTCCACTGAAGTACCCTCATATGAAGGCATGCCAGTGGTACTGTAGCGATAGCCACTGCTATGTGGCCCAGTAACCTGAGGATTGTTCTGGCTGGGACCAGCCAAGTGGAAGAGACCTCTCAAGCAAAGCTTGAAGATGATCTGCCCCGTCCTCCAGAAAGGAGGCTCTCCCTTGGACAATGTCCTATGAACTGAAGTCTCTGGCTTGGCCAGAGGGAGGACTTCGGGAGGTTCAGAGTGATTCCTAAATCTCTGAATAGTGTCAAGGTGTCTTCCATGGTCTGGAGCAATCTTTCCCTGGAGGGGGCTGTGAGGAGCCAGTCATCCAAGTATGGGCAAGTATGGGAATACATAGTGGCCTTTTCTCCTTAAGGCTGCTGCCACCACTGCAAGACACTTGGTAAAGTGCTCCCAGGGCAGAACCTCTGGGATTCTGAAACTTGGCCATACATTTTTTGACTGCCCCCATCAGTCATCTATTCAACATGGCCCTGACAGAAGGTTCAGTGCCACAAGTATGGAAGGTAGCCCACATATTGCCCCTTTTTTATGGCTGTGGGGGAGCCTATAGCCATCCTGCTTCAGCTTGAAAAAAGGGCTTTCTGTGGAACACATGTTTTAGTACTTTTCAGTGTATTCTTCCATAACTGCAAATCCCTATGGCAGTTAAAAAATACTTCCTTCTTTCTTAGCTGCTTTCCTCTGCGAGCAACTGTGCACACCTTCCAATCAAATCTAAATATCTTTAAAACTATTCAAGATGCACAAAAACAACCCACATGAAACTTGTTCAGGACAAAAAAAACCTTTACATGAGGATAGTCACTAATCTGAATTCTTTATATTTTGTAAAATGTGGTCTTCCAAACAACCTCATTTTTTTCTCCCTCTGAGTGAACACAGTAGGAGTCATGCCAAACAAATGTAAATATTTTGGAAAGTATAGAAGTTACCAATATACAACCAACATGAAAGTTGTTCAGGACAAAACAACCTTTCAAATGAGGGTAGTCACTAATCTGAATTCATTAAAAGTTTTTAAATACAGCCATCCGAAAAGTGAAAATTGTGAAGAAAAATGAAAATTCTGGTAATCAGATGGCCATAGTTTAAAAATATATAATTAATGCAGTTTAATGAATAGGCTCTTTGGAAAGGTATTTTTGCCCTGTACAGCTTTCATACTGATGGTTTATGTGTAACGCGTATACTTATAGAGATATTTATATTTGTTTGGCATAACTCCGAAAAAAAATGAAAACTGAGGTAATCAGATGGCCACAGTTTAAAAAATATAATTATTGCAGCATAATGAATAGGCTCATTTGAAAGGTATTTTTGTCCTGAACAACTTTCATAAGGTTTATTATCTGTAACTTGTATACTTTTAGAGATATTTACATTTGTTTGGCATAAATCCTATTGTACTTCTAAACAGCTTCAGCTTTGCAAATTACTATGCCAGTTAAGTGACATTCTAAACAAGACAACATAAGTTCCATCAAAAGAAAGCTATCCCAAGGTCAAATTTCACTGACTTGAAATTTAACTCCCTGAGAAAAGCTGTAAGACAACTGAAGCTTCATTTTAAAACCATCTGTGTGTGTGTGTCTGTGCTAGCATTAATAAATGACAATAATTAAAAACACAAGGAAAAATAAGCTTAAACAGCAGCTGACACCTTCAGGAGAACTTTAACAAAAACATAATATTTAGATAAAGTTTAGCTTGTATTTCACATTAGTTCTTTATTCCTAATCCCCATTATTTATTGCTAAGGTAATTTGTATGAAAACAGGATTTTTGCTCCCGAAGAGTTCACTGATTTCTGTTGCTGTCTCTCTACCTTAGGTCATAATTCACTGCTTGTGACATCACAGTTACTGTCATGGCAACAGATTGTGATGTCACAACAGAGCAATATGACTTGAAGTAGTGAGTAAGTACTGTTTTCCACAAAAACATCTCTATCGCTCTTCCAAAATGTGTATCTGTGGGATGTGCCATACACACTTTAAACATTTTCCACACATTTCCATTTCCAAAGTGTATATCTGTGGGATGTGCCACACACTTTAAAATCCTCCTGGTGCATAGTCTTTGCTCAGGGAACACTGGTGCCAATCCATGAACCACTTAGCCCTGCCTGAAACTCCAGAAGGCATTCCTCCCACACTTTGCCCCAAATAGTCTCTGTCATTCCTTCAGGGTTACACCACATGAGTCTCCAATCCCAAATGAATTGCTAAAGACTCCCAACTTTAATTTTAAATTCAGAACTGCTGTGGTGAAAGGGGTCCTAACCGGTGTGATCCAGACTTATCTAGGGCACATATACCTCAAACAAATCCCTCAGAGAATAGTCTCAGATTCTGTACTCACAGATTAGTTGTTCCTTCCTACCACTCATGGAAAGAATAAAAGGCACCTTTCTTTCTCCGGTAGCTGTCAGATTCTACTCATTGTTCTTCCTTAAGGCAGCTGTGAACTTCAAGAACTTCGGAGGATTGCCCCTTGGATCCACAAGAAAAGCATTCCCTCTCACTCCCCCTGGAGTGAAACTAGAGTCCTACAGGCAAACTGAAGACTTTACCAAACTAGGCTGAGAAATAACAGGGCTTCCTTTGACAGAGCCCCAATGGCAGACCTCCTGCCACTCTGACTGCCACACTTGAACTTACTGAACATTCGATGCACCCTGAGAGAAGTTGACCCTAAAATGGTTATGCTGCTGCAAGAGTTCTAAATGATGTACTCATCCTTCTCTTAGGCTAACTGAGTAAACAATGATGTCATTATGTGGAAAGCCCCTAATGAGTTCCCCACCAGCTGCCTTTTCCTACCTGCCTAAGGCTAGTACTAATCAGATTCTAGTAACCCGAGGGGGCTGGGTTGTTACACGTAGGTATGTCAGCACTGCCATGTTGCGCAAGGCTGACTACGGGGCAAACTGCTCATGTGCGAGTATCATGTATGCACAGTACTGTAATCGCTACAGTATTACGTCTGACTCCTGTGCAGCGAGAACACAGCATATTCTGTTCACCGCTCTTGCTGCTCCTAAGAACTTTCCACAACCATATTGGCTCTGGCCAGATCTTATTTAAATGAGTTGACCCTTGCGACTTAAATAACTATCAGCCTATCTCTATTCTGCTGGTACTGTCCAAGCTTCTCGAGAAATTGGTTGACATTCAGATTAGGGATTTCTTGGACTAACAACAATTGGTCAGCCCACTGTCTGGCTTTAAAGAGGAGGCAGTATAGCACAGTGGTCTAAGGCTCTGAGCTGCAAATCTGGTGATATCCAGCAGACCAGACCTGGGTTTGAATCCCACAGCTTCCACTTGCATACTGTGTGACCCTGAGCAAGTCACTTAACCTCCATGTGCTCCCAGGTCGCTCCTGTAAAAAAGCTTTCAGCTTAGTGTGCTATACCTGGTTAAACAACTAAAAAAAAAAAAAAGAAGAAGTCACCACAGTACCACATTCGCACTATCTAAAGTAACTAATGACTGGTTATTAGCCATGGATCACGAGCAAGTCACAGGGGCCATGTTCTTAGACCTAAGCAAGTCCTTTGACACAGTCGCTCACAGTCTTTTTCTGGAGAAATTTAAAGATTATGACCTTGGGCCTTCTGTATCAAATTGATTGGCCAGTTACCTGGTAGAGAGAAAGTAGCAGAATAAGGCCAATATGACTTTATCCTTCTTATTTCCCTTGGTGAGAGGGGTCCCTCAAGGCTCAATACTGAGCCCCTTGCTCTTTCTAATACACAGTATGTCAATAGTCCAGGTAATGCCGGCCCAGTGGCACTGAGGGTTGAGGAGCTGGATGGCACACCTAGCACCATGATGGTGATCTGGGTTTGGGAATGGACTTGGGTCATCGGGGACGGCAGGGGAGGGAAGGGATTGAGGGTCCGGAGGACTGCTCTCCCCTCTCGGGTGGGTTCTGGGGCATACCTTGCTCCCCAGCAGCCAGTGATGAGATTGAGGACCCTGCAGGGAGTGATGCCGGATTCAGGGGACACAGCAGTGGTGAAAGTCAGCACATAGGTGGCAGACCTCATTGCACGTCCATGCTCCAAGGGGGAAACAACATGGAAAAACTCTGGAGGACCAGGGAGGCAACAGAGACCCCAGGCACTGATGCCCACATCCCATTGCCAGACCCGTCCTCCACTGGCTCTTCCGAGCTCTTTTCTCGGTGCTGACATAACTACAAGTTTTTTCTACTTAAATAAGGCCTTCTTTTTCACAAAACTCCAGAATAAGACTCGTCCAGTCCTCCTTCCTCCCCCTCCTGGACTATGTAGACATCATTTACAAAAATTGTAAAGCCACCCATTTTCAAAAACTTGATACCCTTTATCACAGAGCCATCTGCTTTGTCAATTATGCCCCTGAAAGACCTGCAAGAACACACCATTGCTCCCTATATGTGGCAGTGGGGTGGACCTCTATGTCTACCAGGAGACTCTTACATGATTATCTATGGGCATATAAATCTCTTGAACAAACTCCCAGCCTACATCACTAGTCTTATTTCTCACCCCCAAACTCCTTACGCTCTTAGAAATACTTCTTACATTTCCATAGATGTGTCCAAAGTCCGTACCCGCTTTGGTCAACTGGCCATTAGTTATGCTCTCCCTACCGCTTGGAACAAGCTTAAATCATCCCTTAAATTGAGCAACCTCATTCCTCTGAGGGCATTCAAACTTGATTAACCAATTTAATTAACGATGCTTGCCACTGCAATTAATCCAGTAAGGCTCACCTACCTCCTTAGCTTACCTCTAAACCATCACTCTTGTATGCGGCAAGAGTCTTTAAAAGTGACATTGCAGAGGGACTGGAAGGAAAAGTATGTCTCTTTGCAGACGACACAAAGATCTGCAACAGAGTTGATATACAAGGTGGGGTGGAATGGATGAGAAGGGACTTGGCAAGGTTGGAGGAATGGTCAAATGTATGGCAACTTAGATTCAATGCTAAGAAGTGCAAGGTAATGCACCTGGGAAACAAAAACCCAGGGGAAGAGTACACAATGGGGGTGAGATACTAACAACAACAAAAATGGAAAGGGACCGGGGGGTAGTCATATCAGATGACCTAAAGGTGGGCAAGCAATGTGAGAGGGCAGTAAGGAGGGCTGGGGGGATACTGGGATGCATAGGGAGAGGCATCACCAGTAGAAAACAGGAAGTTGTTATCCCTTTGTACAGACAGCTGGTGAGACCCCATCTGGAGTACTGTGTGCAGTTCTGGAGATCCAGTCTCCTCAAAGACATAAACAGGATAGAGGTAGTCCAGAGGAGGGCAACTAAAATGGTGCAGGGTCTGCACCGGAAGACATATGAAGAGAGACTTAAGGAGCTTAATATGTATAGCCTCGAGGAAAGGAGGGAGAGGGGGGACATGACAGAAACTTTCAAGTACCTCAAGGGAATCAACAAAGTCCAAGAGGGTAGCATCTTTCAGAAAAAGAGGTGTGCAAGAACAAGGGGGCACAATTTGAAGATGGGGGTGGCTCAGAGGTAATGTAAGGAAGTATTTTTTCACAGAAAGGGTTGTGGATGCATGGAACAGCCTTCCGGAGGAGGTTGTGGAGTCAAAAACTGTGGTGGAATTCAAGAATGCATGGGACAGTCATAAGGCAATTCTAGGGGGTGGGGGTAGGAAGAAGTAGGCTGTTGGTTAACTAGGATCTGCAGCTTATCCATTAGGTAGGGACATGGGCAGACTGGGTGGACCAAGTGGTCCTTATCTGCCATCAAATTCTATGTTTCTATGTTACTTTAAGAGGAGGGTTTGGGCATTTGTTACTCCAAATGCAAAAATTGGAGAGTGATCACTAATACAATCAGGAAGTACACTAACAGACTGTGCCCTATGAGGGCAGTTGGAGACTATCCAATCCAGTAAAGAGTGGTTACCTGACTTTGAATTCAATCTAGTGCGTTCAGAGATAAGCTGTGTCAGGCTGGAGTTAGTCATTGTTGAATAAGCTTTGTTTTTATTTTGGTTCAACCAGCAGATGTTGAAATCTCTGCAAAGTATGAGATTGTAGCCGGGGAGGTCGGAAAGGAAAACTGTAAGAGAGGGGAGGATGTTAGTTGCATCCTTAGGTGGAAAGTAGGCGCAACCTAGGAGAAGTCATCTGACATTACCCAGGGTTAAGGTAAGTAAATGAAAATTACATACCTACCATAATTCTTGATCTTTCTGTGTATCTTCACCATTCATCACTAGCTGGGTACTGGCTGGAGGTTAGGACCCCGTGGGAGCATTTTTTTTTTGGAGGTGGAGTCGACGGAGGGGTGGCACCACCCTCGAGGCCAATGTGCCACATGGCGCTTGTGGGTTGGCCGTTACCTGTCATCGACTTCACCCTAGCTCCAGTTCTGCACGCTGGCGTGAAGGATAGGAAGGGATGGAGGGGTTGGGCAAGGGAGCCCAAGGGATAGAAAAAAGGAAGGATATAAAACCAAAAGGAGAAATAAATGACAGAGAGGACAGGAAAGAGAGAAGCCTAAGGGATTGGGGGAAAGTGGGGCCCCAATCTCTGGGCAGAGAATTGGGTAGAGAAGGAGGAAAAAGGAAAAAGTGGAAAGGAGGAAGAGGAGACCCCCCTCCCAACAGAAACAGCCTGAACCTTTTTTTTTTTCCCCTTAATCCTTTTTTCCCCTAGCTGGCTCCCAGTCTGCCTGGGTCTTTTGCAAATCCTGATCCTCCAGCCACCATCCAGTACATCCCCGCTCCTTGGAGACCCCCGCCTACAACTCCCATGGCTTACCTCCTGCGTCGGGGTGGCGGAGACCCCCCTAATCTCTGCCGAGTCCTGATATAGTGTTCAGCGATGCCCCCCAAGCCGGGTGCCCCGCAGGTCGGTAATTTTTCCTTGTTCTGCCCTTGCATGAGTGGAGCATGCAATGGCACCAAGGGAAGGCGCGTGTACATGTCCACACGTGCTCTTTCCTGGCACCGTGCTCCAACTCAGCCCCCAATGTGTATTGCCAGTGCACCACCCTCCAGCCTCCGCCAGGGGCCGAAAGTGCACTGACAACTGGGATTCCCCCAACCTGGAGAGGGAGAGCAGTCACTTGGATGCTCAATCCCTCTTCTCCCCTGCCAACCCCGGCAGCCCAAGTCTGTTCCGAACCCAGTGGCTGGCATGAGGCGGTGTGGCGCCTGGCGCCTCAACCCTCAGCACCACCAGGCCGGATAACAGCCTGAACCTTTAGAAGGGTAAGCCACAGATTCTAATCCTCAGGCTATGATATGATTAAACCGCAGGGACATAGGCATAACCACATGTCCACAGTGCAGTAAGGGTAGGCACAGAAGCTAGAGTAGAGCTTGAGAAGAACCCCCTTATCCGAGGATGATACAGGCTAATGAAACAGGGCGGGCAGTGTCTACCTCCCCTGCCAACTTCACAAAGAAGGTCTGAAAGGAACCCTGGCAACAGCTCAGGGATAAGAGAAGAAGAAGAAAAGGGATACTCCCAAAGGGGTGAAAAATAATATTGGGGAACAGCTGAGGGGTTCAAGAGATCCCCTCCCAGCTCTCCCAGAGAGACAGCCAGAATGCCAAGCCTGGGGGAGAAGAGGGGACCAGCACCCCAGTAGCAGAATCCTCCCGCCTGCCTACTCAGAGTATTCCTCCCCAAACCAGAAGGAGAGGGGGAGGAGGAGAGGTGCCGAAGACCAAACAAGGGAGACAAACAGGGAGGATGATCGCCCACAGACTGAGGCCCCAGGGGGAAGGAGGGTGGGATTTAATGATGAATGGTGAAGATACACAGAAAGATCAAGAATTATGGTAGGTACATCATTTTTAAATCTTATCTGTGTCAATCTTCACCATTCACCACCAGTTGGGTGAGTACTGAGGCCCCGAAGGGGCCCAGCACCTCCCTAAGGGACAGTCCCTTAGCCTTCAGTGGGGGAGACACCAGAAGGGAAAACCTCTACAGGTCTGGGACTGGTCTGGGTGAGGCAGGGATCTCCTCACAGGAGAAGGAAGGCACCCCTGAAGCTCCCACTTCACCCTATAGGAGAAAAGGTGGGTTCTCCGGAAAGAGGAGGAAATAACCCTATAAGACCAAGGGTGACAACTGGGATAGACGAAGCCATGCTGACCTCCTAATGCAGATCACTGTCCCCACCAGCCTGGAAGTCACCTCATTGGCATCGTACGATGCCCATGCTTGATGCCTTGCAAGCTCCAGGCCCTGCACAGAGAGGGCAATGGCTTGTCTGGTTGCCTCCAAACCAGGCAAAGAGGATAGAATTTGTCCTAGCTGTGACTACAAGTACCTGTTGTAGGTAGCATGGTGGGCCTGATGCGCTGCCAGCAGAGCAAGATCTGTGCCGAGGAGAACGTCCTCCTGCCCCAGAAATCAAAGTCCAAAGAGTCCAAATCCGGGGGCCGGTCACAGCCAGGGCTTCTATACACAGAAGGGGCATCCAAGAGTGTCATGCCCGAGGGGAGTGAGGCAGAGTTCCTGGAGACCACAGGGGGGCGCAATACCGCTGGCAAAGGTCCATTGGGGCTGGAACTGAGGAAAAGGGACGTAGCCAGACCAGGTGCAATGCCTCCCAGAAAGGAGCAGGCCAGGCGGGGACCAACAGGTTGACCACACTGTACGTAGCTAAGAAGGCACACGCCGACCGGTCCGGATTGCGTTCTCCAAGGGAGGAGATAAGGAGCTCGTCGAGCAACCCCGATAGGAAGCGCTGATAGCTGGAAAGATCAGCCGCTGGGGATAGGTGGACAGATGGTTCCCCTCACTTGGAGGAGGAAGACAAGGAAGCCGAAGAGTCCAGAAATTCAGGGTCAGGTTGCACTGGGGAGTGGTGAAACACCTGCTTGTCCATGGCTCTAAAGTAGGCAGGGTAAAGTGCAGCCATGGCCCTGAACTGCTCCCAGGTAAGGGGCCCCATAAGACAGGAGACACCTGGGAGAGGAGGAGTTGGCCAAGGCACAGGGGCCAAGCACCTCCGAGGAGGAGCACAGCCTCTGCTCAGGCTGCAGGACCAAGAGGTTGACCACAAAAGATGGGGAGACACGGTGGCCCCAGCAGACAAGAGCCATTCAACCAGACTGCAATGGCCAGAGCTGTGCTCGAAGGAAGAAATCCCACTGCGAGGTGACTGGGATCGTGTGAGTCCAAAAGGATGACCCCTGACCTCTTGTGAAGATATTCCTCTTGGAGAAACATCAGGGGGGAGATGCACGGACCTGCACTACAACTCCTCCCAGAACCCGGCTGGGTCCCCAGGAGAGGCCGCTGCACTGGACCCTGGCTACTCAACCCTTCAGACTCTGAAAAAGCCCACTTCCTCACTACTAGCTAAGGCAGCTGACACCCAATGGCCGACTCCTGGAAGGCAGCTGGAGGTGGAGTGCCCTCCCCTGCCTGGGATGCCCCAGTCGGCCCAGAAGTCAGGCTAGCCAGGACAACCACAGAAGGGGGGTACACCCACCAGTGGAGCAGACAGGACTCCGACTCCAGGTTGCCCCGTGGTGTCCACCTGGGCATCTGAAGGCTGGTCAATACCACTGACCCCAGAACCAGAGGAATCCACCCGCTCCCCAGTAAGGGGCTGAGTGGGGGCCAAAGCGCTAGACCCTGAGGAATCAGAGGAATCCGGGAGCCAATCCGGGTCAGCCTCTGTATCCTCCTCCTTCTCCTCGGAGGACGGCGAGGTCCGGACCCAGACAACCCCTCGATCCCTGCCAGTCCCAGGACCATGAATGGGGCCACTCTTACCCCCAGCACCGCGAACGGCACTGGGGACGGAGGTGGCACCGCCCATGGTGCCACCCCATCCCTGGTGCAATGAATGGCACTGGAAACAGATGCAGCATCACCCATGGCACCGCCCCCATCCCCAGCGCTGAGAATGGCACTGGAGACAGAAGCGGCACCACCAGCAGCACCACAGATGGGTCCTGCACCACCCAAAGTGCTGCTCCTGTCCCCGGCACCATGAACGGTGCCAGAGTCAGAAGCGTCACCGTGGGCCGGCCCGGCACCATCCGTAGCACTGCCTGGACCCCCAGTGCCGCAAGTGACACTGGAATCAGGGGTGGCACCAACAGACGGTGCCAAAGACAGCGCCAGCTCGGACCCGCGGGTCCCAGAGCATGATGCCAGGGGAGCCTTCGCTTCCAAAGAAGCGGTTGCCGAAACGGTGCCTCCTGCCCGGCCCCCAAGGGAGCCAGACTGTGCCTCCTGCACCATGGAAGAAGCCCCCACCATGGCAAGGCTAAAAGTGGCAGAGGCTCCCTCCTCCATGGGCCATATAGGACCAGGAGGGGACCCAGAGGAAGGGCTGAGAACCCTGACTTTGGCCTTATGCATGCAACCCTGTCCTCCAAAAGTCGGCAGTGCACGTCTGACCTTAAACGCGTGCATTTCCAGCACTCGGCGGTCCACAGAAAAATAGGCATCACAATGATCTATATCGTGGTCACGGCCTAAGTAGGTTAAGCACCGGTCATGCTGGTCCATGGCAGAAAAATGTCAGCCACAGGGACACCGATGCATTGGAGGCCAACCCACCCTTGATGATTTCTTCTTGTCCTTGAACAAGACATGACTGGACAGAACACAAAAAACTAAACAAGGTACTTTGTGTCATCAGAAAACAAAAGGAAAGATCTTACCGGTATACCGGGAGACGGCGCTGAGCATGGAGGCGAACAGAACTTTGCAAAAAATGGCGCCAATGGACTAGGCCGCAGATGTGACACAGTCTTCACACTGAGAGCTTCCATGAGGTCCTCACTCGATGGTGGGAGAAGCAGAACTGGAGCTAGGGTGGAGTCAATGACAGGTAACGGCCAACCCACAAGTACCATGTAGCACATCGGCCTCGAGGGCGGTGCTGCCCCTGCATTGATTCCACCTACAAAAAAAAAAGAAATGCTCCCTTGGGGTCTTAACCTCCAGCCAGTACCCAATTAGTGATGAATGGTGAAGATTGACACAGATAAGATCATGCATTCTGCTAGGAGAGGGACTGTGGAGGGATAAGCTGCTTCAGAAGCTGCAGTACTGGACCTTACATAAACGAGAACACCTCCACCTTTTTTAACCAACCTGTCCCGCCTTAAGCAATAGTAGCCATCCAAAGCGACTTCATGTGGTTGGATATTAGGTTTAAGCATTGTTTCGGTAATGCCCAACACATCAGGGTTATGAAGTGTGACCCAGGCCTCTACCTCAGCCATTTTAGGGCATAGACTCCGGGCATTTAAGTGGGCTATCTTCAGGCCCTTGATGGAGAGGTGAATGTGGACTAATGGGGTGGAGGGGGCAAATTGTGGTTCAGTAGGTACAGGATTCAGCTCAACATCACCAGCTAGAATAAGCAGCAGGAATAAGGGTAATAGTCTAGCGAGTGAGTGGCTGGGAGTAAGCCAATCGAGGTTTTGAGCATGCCATGACCCAAGGGAATAGGTTTCTTTCTTCAAGATCTGTCGAACATGCATGCTGGCCTGAGTCCTGCAGAGACTGTCCACCAGAGTGTCTAGCACACCTAGCACATGGACCACCAAGAGAGTAAGGCTATGATCCAGCACCTAATACCACACTCGCACTGCCTCCCGGCAGAGGGGATTCAAGTGAGTCCTGTCCTGTTTGTTGATGTAGTAGAATACACTCAGATTGTTGGACTGCACCAACAGCTGTTAGGCCCAGGAGCCTAAGGTACAACCTAGCGGGAATGTGCCAACTCTGCAACCTCCTGGGCTTGAGCAATAAGCCATTCCACTCTGTTTTGAGGTAGGGAGGCCTTCCCCTGCTCTGAATCCAGGACTGCCCCAATCTATTGCAGTCTTTGGGACGGTACCAGAACAGACTTGGGCAGGTTGACCATGATGTCCAGAGACTGAAAGAGGTGGACGGTACACTCCAGACTCAGGAGCAGCTTCTGTTCCATGGACTGAGCCTTGAGAAGCCAGTCATCCAGGTAAGAAAATACGTACAGACCCTCCCTTCTGAGGGCTACTGCAACCGCTGCTAAGCATTTGGTAAAGACACGCAGCACAGAGGATAAACCAAAGGGCAATACCTTGAATTGCTAATACTCTCCCTGAAAAGCAAATCGGAGAAACCTCCTGTGAGGAGGAAAACTGCAATGTGCAGATAAGCATCCTGCATATCCAGGGAGCAGAACCAGTCCCCGGTTTGGAGAAGGGGCCAAAGGCTCAGCAAAGTTACCATCCGGAACTTTTTGTACTGAACGAAGAGACTGAGGTCCTTCAGATCCAAAATAGACCTTAGATCTCCTATCTTTTTGGGGACCAGGAAGAACCTGGAATTGAACCCCTGGTTCCTCTGTCACTTTGGCACCAGTTCTATTCTTTGCTTGCACAGTAGAGTCTGTATTTTCTCCCGGAGAACAGGCAGATGTGCCAGGGGGTAGTTTGCGGGTGGCATAGGGGTGTCTGGAGATTGCTGAATGAGCTCCAGTGTATGAGCACTCTCTATGATCTGCAGGATCCAGGCATCTGACGTTATGGTTCTCCATTGGTTTAAATGGCAGGAGAACTGACCTGCAACCACCACCTCCTGGACCTGAGCCGGAGGAGGGGGGGGTCTGGCAAGTAGTCAAGCTGAGGTGGGTCTGACTGCAGAAGCAGGACTCTCAGTTCTGGGACACTTGGCTGCTGCTCCAGCCTTGGAGTAGGCAGGCAGGCAGGACTGGGCTCTACATTTTCCCTAGGGGAGAGAGCCTGAGCCTGGTCTGCTGGTTTGCCTACAAACGGCAGAGTGCTCCCTAACATGCTGTTGAGTGTGGTAGAGGGAGTGCATAGACCTGCGATCCATGCCTGAGGTCTGCAGATCATTGATAAGGTCCTGGACATCTGGACCATAAAGCTTGGTGCCATTACCGGCAGCATTAAGCATCTTGTCTTGCACATTGACTGCAAACCCAGATACCCTAAGCCAAGAGTGCTTACGAAGGCATATGCCAGTGGCAGTCGCTCTGGCAACCGTATCTGATAAATCATAAATGGCTCTCAGGAGCTGCTTTCCAACATCCTCAGCTGCCTGGAATCACTGGAGCAGTTCCTGCTTCTGGGCTCCATCACAGAGGGCTTGAGCAAGAGCATTGCCCTTCCTAGAGTTGGTGTTTTGGGATTTTACGATGTGAGACAGGTAGTTGGCAATTCTCCGGCCTAGGGTAGAGGGGGCATACGCCCTTTTGCCCCAAAGATCAATTTTACGGGACTCTTTGTGGGCAGAGAACTAAGGCGCTTGGGAGCCTTAGACCTGTCATGTGCAGCCTTAATGACCACTGAGTCAGTTTCAGCTTGGGCAGCAAAGTAAGGAAGGCCCTGAGCGGCACTGTAGAGTTTGTCAGCTCTATGGGGCATAGCTGGCTCCATGTCAGGTCTGTGCTAGGCTGCCGTGATAGCATTTTTAAGAGCTGGGAGCATAGAAGGAATAATTTTAGGTAGAGATTCTGGAATCTCAAGATGGTCCACCAGATCACCTCTAGTGGTAGCCTTCATAATGCTAAAGAAGGAAGCATTCACAGGTGGAGACCTAGGGGTGTGCTTGACAGATTCTTTTCTGACTGAAGAGGCAGTAGACTTATCAGATATATGTACTGGTCCTCTTACTCCTCCTCCTCCTCAACCTCATCTGGAAGTATGTCAGGGTGGAGGTACTCCTCAACATCAACCTCCTCTTCTGGGTCTGGCGTTGGCTGCACCTTCGACAGCCCTCAGGTAAGCAACCGGGGCCGATGGACAAGGGTCAACTAAGGCATCAGCAGCGGTGCTGGTGATGAAGGTGTCGGCAGCGGTGCTGGCAACGAAGGACTGTTAATGGTAGCAAACTGCTGAGCTATGACATCTGTAAAGTGAACAAGAACTTCACTGAGGTCAATCGTCACTGGAGGAGAGGTCAACGGCACCAAGGCCGACAAAGCAGTCTGCATGCCCGATGAGTCAACATCCTTCGGGGGAGAAGGGGCAGATCTCAAAGGGGACGTCGTCAATGACAAGCCCATTGTCGACAAAGGAGGGGCCGACAACCTGGAGGCCAACGGCCGGGTGCTCTGAGAGTTAGGCAACACAGCTGTCAGCATGGGTCTGGAGTGAACCAGGACCTGGACAGCAGGTCTCTTCCTCAGAGCCAAAACCAATGATGAAGAGACCCCCTGAGAAGGACAGGCCAATGAGGAATGGGATGGCCACTGGGGGGAATGGTCGTGATTCCAGTATTTCTTGTTACTTTTCCCAGAGGACTTGTCTTTGACCTGGGAGGCCTTGGAGCTCTTAGATCAGGAGGAAGACTGGGTGGCCGGTGCTGAGGAAGACACCAGTTTGGAGCTAGCTACCTGTTGTTCTATGAAGGTTTTCAGAGCTTTTCTGTCACCTAAGGGTGGTTTGGTTGAACTGTCGGCCAAGCTCACAATTCGTGGGTATTGTGATCAGGCCTAAGACAGCAGACACACACCGAGTGTTCGTCGTTGGAAGCAATCTTCTTTCCACAGCTGCAGTGACAGAAGAGAGATGTTGACAGTTTAACTCTTGACAAAAACGACAAAAAGAAAACAAATCTCTAAAAGAGATTTAGGAAGGTTGGAAGGAAAAAAGACCATAGGCTGAAAAAGGCATGAACACTGCGATGGCTCTTCCTTGGAGACTGTGCTTGCAAGTTGAAGGCAGGAAAGAACTGAGGAGGGAGCAGGGCCGCCCACGCCTATATAGGGTTGGTGACATAATCGGATGCCGACGGCTTGGGCAGCCCCAGACTGAGATACCTTCAATGAAGACTTCCCTTTCCATGAGAGGGACATGTCTTGCCAGAAAACTCCAGGCCCTGGATCTAGCGAGCAGAAACACAGCAGTTTTGCGTTGAGTGGGGACACAAAAATGTCCAACTCTGAATGATCCCACCTGTCGAACAGGTCTTCTGCGACCAAGGTCAACAGTTCCCACTTGTGCATTTTGGACAGTGATCTGCTGAAGCAGTCCACCAAGACATTTTGGGCACCTGGCACATGGACATCTGACAGTTCTAGACCGTGATCTAAAGTCCAGTACCAGATCCCCATTGCTTTCCAGCACAAAGGGTAGGAATGGGTCTCTCCTTCCTTAGTGATGTAGTAGACCACACTGAGGTTGTCTGACTGCGCCAGAAGAGGACCCAAAGAGATTTCTGGAGACCGGCAAAGGCATACAGAACTGCCCTCATTTCTAGGATGTTTATGTGGAGGTTAGTCTCCCAGTGGGACCAGAGACCCTGGGTCTGATAAGGGCTAGATGGGCTCCCCAACCCAGACCTGAAGCATCCATGGTGAAGATTTGGTGAAGAATGAGGATAAGAAAGGGAACCCCTTTAAGAGATTGACCGAGTCCATCCACCAGTGAAGCAGTTTGCCTACTGGTGAGGAGACAAGGACCAGCTGATCTAGATCATCTGAGCACTGATCCCACTGAACCCTAAGGGTCAACTGTGGGATCCTCATGTGCAACTGGGTCAGAGGGACCGTAACAATGGCTGCAGCCATTGGGCTTGGTATCCTGGGGAATGTCCTGGCTGGGACATGCTGGCTCTGAGCCACCTCCTGGGCCAGGGTAATAAGGCGATCCGTTCTGTCTTGAGGGAGGGATGCCTTGCCCTGAGTAGAGTCCAGGACTGCCCCTATGTACTGCAACTGCTGAGACAGAGTCAGCACAGACTTGAGCCGATTGACAGTGACACGCAAGGACTGGAATAACTGCAGGGTGCATTCTAGCTTCAACAACAGGAGCTCCCTTGACTGGGTTTTCAGTAACCAGTCATTAAAGTAAGGGAACACAGAGGCCTTCACACCAGAGGGCTGCTGTAACAGCTGCTAAGCACTTGGTAAATACCTGTGGTTCAGAGGATAAGCCAAAGGGCAATACCCTGAATTGGTAATGATCCTCCTGGAACAGGAACTGCAGGTATCATCTGTGAGGGGGGCAAACCATGATATGCAGATAGGCATCTTGCATATCAAGGGAGCATAGCCAGTCGCCCTCCTTGAGCAGAGGAAAATGGCTGTG
Organism: Neoceratodus forsteri; assembly: GCA_016271365.2. Lineage (NCBI taxonomy): Eukaryota > Metazoa > Chordata > Ceratodontiformes > Ceratodontidae > Neoceratodus > Neoceratodus forsteri. Next base: position 1,332,009,370 of record CM057455.1, on the reverse strand, counting down.
CAAAGTGACCATCCATAACTTTTTGTACTGGATAAAAAGGTTCAGCTCCTTGAGGTGTAAAATGGGCATCAAGTCCCCTGTTCTTTTGAAAAACAGGAAAAACCTGGTATAGAACAGTACAGTTACGTAAGAACTTACCGTGACAGTAGATCTTCGAGAAAGGCTCTTGCAGTAGGTAATTACATATAGGACTGAAGCCAGCAGGCATCAGGACCCCACAGAAAAATTTCTAGCTAGCAGTCTCTGGCGGGGGACTGCCCCCACATCAGGTGACCGACGTTAGTATAAAGGGGCAGTTCCCCACGACCGCTTTCCAGTTCTTTCCCGCCAACGGCCAAAGGCGAGATGAGACAGAAGTGGATATTTCCCATCCTGGAAAAGGAGCTGAAAAATCTTAGGGGGATGGAGGGCAGGAAGGTATTACCTACTGCAACAGCCTCTCTCGAAGATCTACTGTTACACTAAGTTCTTAATTAACTGTACAATCTTACCTCGAGAGGGCTCTTGCAGTAGTTAATTACATATAGGACTGAGTCCCAAGCAGTCTGGAACAAGAAGAAGCAAACGGGAGGAGGAAAAACTACTCAGAAGTAGACCCTCTGGCTGTGAAGGTCTTAGGAAAGGAGACCTTGCAGAACAGCCAACCTGAAGCCTGCTCTACGGCGAGAGACAATGTCCAAACTGTAATGTTTCGAAAAGGTATGGACAGAAGTCCAAGTTGCGGCTGCACAGATGTCTGCCGCTGACACATTCTTGAAACGAGCAGCAGAGGCTGTGACCCCTCTGGTGGAGTGACTTCTGACTTGACCCGGCAAGGTCTTGTTGTACTTGTCATAACAGAAAGTGATAAAATGAGCCAACCATTTAGACAGGCATTGCTTGGAAACAGCATTGCCTTCCTTTTTATGAGCAAAAGAGACAAACAGTTGATCAGTCTTTCTGAGATCCTTCATCCTGGTGGTATAGTATCTCAGAATCCGGTGAACATCCAGAGTATGCAAGAGGTACTCTCCGTGATTTGAGTGTTGCATAAAGAATGCAGGTAACTCTATCGACTGGTTCAGCGTAGATTCCGCTACCACCTTGGGGAGAAACTTTGGGTTGGTATGCAGAGCCACATGTTCCTTGTGAAAAATCAAAATACAGGATTTTACACATCAGGGTCCGAAGCTCGGAAATTCTTTGAGCAGAAGTAATGGCCACAAGGAAGAGAGTCTTCCACAAGAGAAACTTCAGGTCTGCTGAGGCTGCCGGCTCAAAAGGAGGCAGAGTAAGCTTCCCAAGAATAAAATTCAGATTCCAAGGAGGGGAAGGAACCCGGATAGGGGGTCTCAAGTGGAGGACCCCTCTAAGAAAGGTCAGAGACCTCCAGCTGAGCAAACATCCTGTCTGCAAAAGGGACATGGTAGGCTGAAATGGCCGCCATGTGAACCTTCAAAGATGAATGACTGAGACCCAGGTCAAAGGGGTGTAGCAAGTAATCCAAAAGCCACCCAACAGAGCATGAGAAAGGCTTGAGAGCTGTAGAAGTGCCCAGATAGTGAACCGTTTCCATTTCATGGCATAGGTAGATCTAGTGAAGGGTTTTCTGGCCTCCACCAGGATCTCAGCCACCTGGGGGGGAACCTCGAATTGGGCTTGAGCTACGTCTGCAGAAGCCATGCGTGCAACTGAAGGGACTTGAGGCCTGGATGGACCAAGGTCCCCTGATCCTGGGTCAGCAAAAGTTGCAACAGAGGAAGAGGAGGTTCCTCTGAATACTGTTGCAGAAGAGAGAACCAAACTTGCCTGGGCCAGAAAGGAGTGATCAGAATCATGCGAGCTCCCTCTGAGCTGAGTTTCTGTAAGACCCTCGAAATCGGGGGGGGGGGGGCATAGACGAATCTGCCCTTCCAGTTTAGAGACAGAGCGTCTCTCCAAAAAATGCCACGCCCTGGAGCGAGCATGCAGAAGTTGGGAAGTTTCACATTTAGAGGGGATGCGATAAAGTCTACCTGTGGTGTTCCCCAGCATAGGAAGATATCATCTGCTACCCCCGATCCAGTTCCCACTCATGAGTGTGAGCAGACGACTGACTGAGGTGGTCTGACAACATGTTCTCGACCCCCGGGACGTGAGTGGCCATGAGGTGAAGGTTGTGCTGCACAGCCCAATCCCAAACTCGCATCGCCTCCCTGCAAAGAGGGTAAGAACGAGTTCCTCCCTGTCTGTTGATGTACCAGACCACACACATGTTGTCCGTCTGGACAGCCAGATGCCCAGGAAGCAGATGCAGATGCAGAGCCTGAAGAGCGTACAGCACAGCCCGAAGCTCGAGCACATTGATGTGGAGAGATTTCTCAAGCTTGGACCAGGAGCCCTGGGTCCTGTGTGGTCTGAGGTGTGCTCCCCAACCCTCGCCTGAGGCGTCTGTAGTCAGCGTCTGGGAGGGGGGAGAAAGACAGAATGGAACTCCCCGGCAAAGGTTGTCCTGAACCAACCACCATTGCAAAGTCCCGAGCCATGGAAGTGGAGACCAGAACCAGTTGATCTAGGTCGTCCACCAGCTGATCCCACTGAGACCGAAGCATCCACTGAGACATCCTCATGTGGAGCCGGGCGCAAGGGACTGTTGGACTCGCAGCTGCCATGAGCCCGAGGAGGCAAAGGACTGACCTTGTGCTGACTTGCCTGTGGCTGGACAACAGGATGACCTGAGTCTGTAGTGTGACCGCCCTGTCCAGTGGCAGGAAAGCCATGCCGGAGGTTGTGTCCAGAATCGCCCCGATAAACTGGAGCCTCTGGGACAGGATCAAGTGGGACTTGGTCTGGTTGACGGTAATACCCAGGCAGGCAAAAACCTGCAGGGTAATGGAAAGGAAGTGCAGGAGTTCCTCCCTGGATGGGGCCACCAGGAGCCAATCGTCCAGGTACGGGAAAACCTGCACCCCCTGGGTGCGCAGGTAGGCTGCTACCACTGACAGACATTTGGTGAACACTTGGGGCACCGAGGGGAGACCAAATGGGAGGGCCTTAAACTGGTAGTGGTCCCCCTGGAATGCAAAATGAAGGTATTTGAGGTGGGAAGGGCGGATAGGGATATGCAGGTAAGCAACCTGCATATCCAGAGCACACAGCCACCATCCCGGCCGAAGAAGGAGGAGCAGAAGACCCTGAAGAGAGAGCATCTTGAACCTTTTGTACTCCACGAACAAGTTCAGGTTGCTGAGGTCAAGAATCAGCCTCACATCTCCTGACTTCTTTGGGACCAGGAAGAAATGGGAATAGTACCCTGTCCCCTGAAGAGGGAGGGGGACAGGCTCTATTGCCTCCTTCAAGAGAAGGGCAGAAATGTCTTCCTGAACCAGAAGAAGATGTTTTTGTGAGTATGACAACCTGGGGGGGGTTTCGAGGAAGTTTCCGAAGAAACTCTATTGAGTGTCCTTCCGCAATCAGCTGGAGCACTCAAGTGTCTGAAGTTATCCTCTCCCAACCCGGAAGTTCCTCTGGGAACCCCAGAGCCTGTGGGAGAGGAAAGGAGTCAGGTGGTGTGAGGCAGCATTGCCGCTGAAGCTCCTGCTGCTTTTTTGGGTGGGGGGGCTTGGCAGCAGGAGGGGCCCGACGTCTGTTGGCCTGCTTTCCCTGTGGTTTCGCCTTTTGCCGATTACGTCTGCAAAAGGGACGATTCTGCGTCTGAGGGGGTTTATACATGGAGTCCATGGACTTCAGAGCAGTCCCCTTCTCCTGCAGATCAGTGATGATGTCCTTGACATAGCCATCGAACAGCACCAAACCCCTGAAAGGCGCATCCTGGATAGCAGACTGCACTTACGGGACCAATCCTGCACATGGAGCCAGGCATGACGCTGCAGCCCCATGGCAAAAGCCGAGCTCCAACCAGCTGAGTCCACTGTATCTTACGTGGCACGGAGAATGTTCCGACTGGCCGAACATACAGAGTGGACTAGACCAGCCACTTCCTGCTTCGTCTGAGAGTCAGGAAGGGAACCAACTTAGATTCCACTTCACTCAGACTCATCTTCTGGTAATCCCCATGTGGGCGACATAATTCAGGGCCCTGATACCCAGAGTGGAAGAAGCATAGACCTTTTTCCGTACTGGTCCAAAAGGCGAGATTTCTTGTCAGGTGGCGACGAGCTCAAGTGTTTGGGTAAGCTGTCCGACCGTCAGCGGCACTAATCACGACCAAATCGAGGGTGAGAATTAAGGGAGTCAACACCCTCGGGAGCCTGATAAAGCCTATCCAACTTCCTAGGAAGAGGGGCTATGGCTGACAGTTGCTTCCAAATAGTGGAAACAAGGTCGGCATGAGGCTCAATCCAGGGCAGCACCAAGGTCAGAGCGGTCTCGAGCAGACCTAGGTGTGCAGCGAGTTTCTTACGCTGTGGATATGGCTCCAAGGAATGCCACTGAAGAACCTCCTGGATTTTATGCAGCAACTCCGTAAAAGAAGGATCCTCCGGAGGAGACTTCAGAGAAGTCCTTGGCCTGGGCTTGTCCAGAGAGTGAGGCTCGTCGTCCAGGTCGGAACAGCCATCGGAGTCGTCCGAGGTTTCCGAGGAGGATGAAGAGGAAGAAGACTCAACCTCACGGTGTAGGGGAGGAATGGACCCCTTGGGAAGCCCTCGGGGAAGCGTATCCAGCCCTGCCCTGGAACCAGAGGGCTCGCCTCTGGTATCCGTAGGAGGGGAGGGAGTCTCTCGTCTCAGACGTACCGGAACCAGAACCAGTATCATCGTCAGGAGACAACTCTCTATCTCCCTGGTGAGCTGAGCCTTGGCCTCAGCCCACCAGGAGGCTAGAGTCTCCTTCAGATCCACCGGTGGCTGGGGGTGGTGGAGGAGGAGGAGGGGGATACAGAGATTGGGCATATCCATAGTGCGCATATCCATACCCCGATGGCAGGTAACCCGGCATTGGGTAGTGAGGCACCATGTACTGCGACGTCGGATAGGACGGTGTCGGGTACTGGGGCACCGGATACTGCAGTCCTGGGTATGACAGCGTCAGATAGGGTGGGGTTGGATACCCAGGGGCTGGGTAGTCTGATGGGGCAGACGGCCCGGGAGGGCACCCAGCAGGCGGGCCTGGAACAGGAGGCCCACTGGGTGGCAGGCCCAGTGTGGGGATGGCATCCGGGAGAGGAACAGGGATGTTGCACGGCGTCGGAGCCGGCATCTGAGGAACCGATGTCAGGTTGTCTGACCCGGTGGGAGGAAGACCTGACAGTAGCGAGATAAGATCCCTGGCATCGCCCGGAGAAGGAGGGGAGAAATCCCCGGGGTTAGGCTGAGGAGATGCTGGATCCTCGGAGTGCAGTGAAGGCTGTGGGGAGCCCGGGATGGTGGACAGCTTGGGGTCCGGCGTCAGCTCCGTTGCCATGTGCACATCGGAAGGGCCGATGCTCGACTGACTGGTGGAGTCTGGGTGGACGTTGGAGGAGCAGACATCCGACTTAGCGGACCCGTTGCCCGAGGCAGGCCGCGATGGGGGAGAGGTCTGGTCAGGCGGAACAGGGGCCATGCGCTGCCCCGAAGGGTCAAGCGACTTAGCAGCCATCTCTGGGTGGGTGTCAGAGGAGCTGACGTCCGGCTTACTGGAGCCACTCTCACCAGTAGGCCGCACGGCAGTGGTCTTACTGGGAGTGGAGGCCTCCTTTAGCCCAGAAGCACCTGAAGATCCTGAGCGTGAGCCAGACGGGTGGGCCAACACTATCTTGGAAGCCTCCAAGGTGGCCGTCATGGAGTGGTCCCCCAGGGAGGGACATTACCTTTAATATGGTGACTCCAGCCGAAGTCGTGGTGGTTGAGGAGTCCCGGTCCCGGTGCTTCTCCTTATCATTCTTCTTACGATGGCCCTCGGGGGAAGTTGAAGCCTGACAGAGCTTTTTCAGCTCTTTCTCCATGGAGGTCATCTTCTTTTTAAGGATGTGAGCCTCCAGGGACTGCTGCCTCTGCCTCTGTCTGCGGGCGGCGGCATTGAACTTCAAGCAATGAACTTCTCCACAGGGTGATCCAGGCCCAGACAGAAGAGGCACTGGGAGTGACCGTCCGTGTGCGGGAGTTGGGTGCCGCACAAGTCGCACTTATTCTTTTGCTTGGAGGGTGTAGGGGACGACATACGCCACCAAAAAAGCTGACTAAAAGTTAAATTAAATCGAGAAAAGCCGAAGGTAGAACTACCGACGACAGAGTGACAAGCAGTGAACTTTACTGCGAGGCACTTTCACGAGATAATGTCAGAAAAGAACTGGAAGGTGGGCGTAGGGGACCGCTCCTTTATACTGACGTCACATGACATTGGTCACCTGACATGGGGGCGGTCCCCCGCCAGAGACTGCTAGCTGGAAATTTTTCCGTGGAGTCCTGACACCTGCCGGCTTCAGTCCTATATGTAATTACCTATTGCAAGAGCCCTCTCGGAGTAAGATCTCTTGTTCCTTTGCCGTCTATGCATTGGTTCTATGGCCCGCTTGCACAGCAAGGTGAGGACCTCCTCCCTGAGCATCTCTGTGTAGTCTGAAGGATAAAGGCTGGGGACTGGGGGAATGTCTGGAGGCTGTTTTAGAAGTTCAAGAGCATGGCCCTGTTCAATTATCTGCAGGATCCAAGCATCTGTTGTGATGGTTCTCCAATGGGATCGATGGAGAGAGAACCGACCTCTGACCACCACCTCATGACTTGGAACAAGAGGAGGGGGCTCTGTTAAGAAGTCAGGCTGAAGCTGAATTGGTTGCTGGGGCTGCACCTCCTCCTCTGGATCGCTTGGCAGAGGAACCAGTGATGGAGGAGGGGCAGACAAGGCAGAGCTGGCTCTGCATTCGCCCTGAAGCTTGGTTCCAGAACCTGACTTCTGAGAGACCTAACGAAAGGAGGACCACAGTCTACTCCTGGGCTGGGTATGGTAAAGGGAGTGGACAGACCAAATAGCTCTGCCAGAGGCCTGCAGGTCAATGATGATATCCTGCACGTCTGGCCCCAAATGTTTGTGACCCACAAAAGGGGCATTCACCATTTTCTGGATGTCAACTGCAAAGCCAGAGACTTTAAACCAGGATTGCCATCTGAGGCAAATGCTGGAGGCAGCTGCCCTGGCTGTAGTATCAGCAGTATTACAGGTGGCTCTTAGGAGATGCTTACTGACATCTTCCGAGGCCTGGAGCACTTTGAGAAGTTCCTGTCTCTGGGAACCCGTAGGGACGGCCTGAGTAGCAGCTTTGCCCCTTCTCCATAGGGTATTCTGGTACTTAATCAGATGAGCCAAGTAACTGGAAATCCTAAGGCCCAGAGTGGCAGAGGCAAAAGTCCTCTTGCCCCAGAGGTCTAGCCTCCTAGATTCCCAGTAAGGGGGTAGGGAATTAAGGTGCTTGGGGCTTTATTTTTTTCATGAGCGGCCTTGATAACCACTGAGTCACTTTCAGGCTGTGCAGCATAAAAGTGCAGCCTCTGAGGTGCCTGGTAAAGCCTGTCAGCCTTTCTGGGCATGGCTGGTACCAGGTTGGGCCTGCACCAGGCCACAGTGGCAGCATCATTCAGTGCTGGCAGCAGAGGAGGGATAACTTTGGGTGGAGACTCTTGGTTCTCCAAGAAATCCACCTGATTCCTCCTCGTTCATTCTCTTCCTAAGTCTGAAACCCCATAATAGAGGAGAGCTGCTTCATAATACTCAGGGAAAGGGGTCCTCTGGGGGAAGGGACCTGGGGATGTGTTTAACTGAGTCCTCGCTCCTGAAGGAGAAAGTGGACCTATCAGAGGATTCCACTTCAATGTCTTCCTCCTCATCCTCTTCCTCAGGGAGAATGAGGTCAGGGTGGTATTCCTCCTTGACGTTGGGCTGATCTGAAGCAGGGATTGATGGCTGGAGCACCAACAGCTCTCTGGAAGGCACAGGGTGAACGGGTTGGACTGGCACCAACACTGAAGCAGCACCTGATGGCATGAACGATGATGGCCCAGGCCTTCGAACAAAGTATTGTTTGAGAGACCTGGTAATGGAGGAAAGGATAGCGTTAAGACTGATGACAGGAAAAGGAATCATTGTCAACACAGGGGTCAACAGAGAGGGCGCGTAGTCCAGCTCTGACAATGCACCACTAGCAACAGTGGAAGTGGTTGGGCCCAGCGCTTCTGGACCTCGAGCTTCAAGAGGTCTCAACAGTGGGGCTGGGCCAACAGCCCCTCCACAGCCCTGTGATGGCTGGGAAAAGATTCCTCCATGGGGGGCCTGACAGGAGCAGAGACCTGCATGGAACAAGGCACAGATGCCAAAGTGGTCAACGGAGTGATCCTGGAAGAACAGGAGGAGGAATCCAACAGGGACCAGGATTGCCGACACAGGGAAACTGCCCTTAGGCTGGTCCATGTCCCAATGAGAATGTTTCCCTGAGGATTTGTCCCAGGCCTTGGTGGCCTAAGAGCCCAAAGATGACACCTGCAATTGGGGGTCCCTGAGGATTTGTCCCAAGCCTTGGTGGCCTAAGAGCCCAAAGATGATGCCGGCGATTAGGGGAGCGGGGCCGAAGACCTCTGCTCTCTGTCTTGCATCAGCTCCTGGTGGTGAGGTTGTACATTAGGCAGGACTTACAGGTGAGAATGTTATGGCTAGGCCCAGGACAGCAGACACAGAGTTCGTGGTCGGTTAAAGAAATCTTTCCGCAGCAACAGTGAAGGAAGAGAGCCGATGAGGGATTAGTTTTCAACATACAAAGGACAAAAGAATCACTTTAAACTAAAGTGATTCAAAGGCAAGTATTAAAGAAAAAAGGTAAGCAGTTTTGGTGGTTGAACCGAGCACCGAAGCTTCCACGGAGTCTGTGCGTGAATGGACAATGGCAGGAAAGAACTATGGAGGGAGCAAGGCTGCCATGCTTATATAGTGTATGTGACGTCAAAGCTAGATGTCGGCATGAGTGGCCCCTATTAGACTGCTGCAGATAAAGCTTCCATTGGATCCTGATGCCTGATAGCTAAGTTCCATAGTTGTGATCTGATGACAGAGATATCACCGAAGAAGATTGGTATTTTATTTAAATAAGTTAATTTGTTTACGCTAAATATATGTTTGTAATCTTGCTCCTTTCTGCAGTGAAGGCTTGTGGGATTCTTGTATCAGTGCTCAGCATTTTCCTTGCTGGCCCAAGACTTTTGCATAGATGACTGTCTGCCAGCTAGGAGCAGTGGGCTCCTTGTATGCTTTCCCTTCCGTCCACCCAAGACTCTGCTGCCATGATGTTTGAATGGGGAGAAAATATATAAAATATGCTTAAAGTGCTCCTGTGTTTAGAGCTTCTGAGCTACCTCAACAAGCCAATTTATTAGGGCTGCAGTAGGCAGAGCCCTGCAGACCTCTTGTGATCAAAGAAGGTAGGACTCACTGGATACCGACTGAAGAACAATTAGGAGTTTCTTCACAGTCTCTGCTGCGGTCCGTGAAGCACTCTGCTCTCTCCATTTATTTTTATTTATTTATGGCATTTTGATAACCAGGTGAACCCACCGAGACCAGCAGTCACACAGCACTATTTTTCTTCAAGGAGGTCACGGCAGAACACGGCACAATCTGCCATGTCCAAGATGGCCACCAACTCTATTATGCATGCGTGACTACTTGTGCATGTGCAATAGAGTATGGTGGCCACCTTGGACACAGCAGACTATGCCATGTTCCATCATGACCTTCTTGAAGAAAAATCCATGGAGGAGACTGTGCTTCTCTCTCTCACTCGCTCTCTCTTTCTATATATATATATTTTTTTCTCCCACCCACCTGACCTTCCCTCTCAGCACGCACCCCCACCCCCAGAAACATAACAGTGACACAGGGGGTGCCCAATCCCCAAGTGTCACGATTAGGAATCCTCTGTGTTTTGTTTTTGTTTTTCAGCACCCTCTCCTCCACTATTGTGCATGCAAGGTTATTTCTTTTTAAATATTTATTTTTCCTCCTGCCCACTTTACCTCCCTCTCAGCACCCCCCACACAGAAACATAACAGTGACACTGGGGGTGCCCAATCCCCTGGTGTTGCAATCAGGAACCCTCAGTCCATTTTTTTTTTAAACCCTGTTAAAAGAAAACCATCCATCAATGTCTTTTGCGGCCATAACTGCCCCCCACCAGACCCTCCCACTCAGCACCCACCACCCCATACACACACACACCCCAAGCCCTTACTTACCCATCAGTGGTCCAATGCTATGATCCTCTCACTCTTCAAAGCTGGACTTCGAACTGAAGAAATAGATATGGGGTTCAATGTATTTCGATGGTGTTTTGAACATAGTGGCATAACCTGGGAAGTTTTGCATATTTTTGGCCCAAATTTTCAACATGCCTTTTTTTGGGACCCTGCCTCATGAACAATTGCCCTGACATTAAGCAAATCTGTCCAGAAAAGTGATTTAATGGTCCCTGCACGAAATCACCTTTCGAACAGGAGTTGAACATTTTCTCTGCCCTTGTTCATGAGGTGGGATCATAAGAGGGCTATGTTAAAAATGAGGTGTAAAAAATATTAAAAAACCAAAAATGTTATGAGCCTACATTGAATTTTGCGAACGCGTGCTCTTAACTTTGGTCATTTTCTATATTTCCAACTCAAATTTACAACATAGCCATATCTTTACAGTACCTCATGAATGTGGTGGCTGTCATTTTTCAAAACCTGCCCAAAATTATTTTTTACATTCCAAAACGTGATTTTGTGGTCCCTGCATGAAATCAACTTTGGACAGGGGTTGAAAAATGTATCTGCCCTTGTTTTTGAGGTGGGGTCATAAAAAGGCTATGTTGAAAATTTGGTGTAAAAATATAAAAAAAAAAAAAAAAAGTTATGTGCTGTTGCGCAGGGGTCATTGTTCGACCCCCTGGTGTGACTGCCTAGGTCATTCTCGTGTACAAGGCCTACGCCTTGACTGTCAGAGACCACCAATCCTTCCAAAGAGTCCACAAGTCATGGCAGGGTAGGATACAGTCTGTTTGGAGTAGCTAGACACAGGGTAGGTAAAGGGAAGTCTGTTTCCTCACCTATAAGACCTCCTGCCACCACCACACTGTCATTCACCCGGCTGATTAAAACTATTTGATTCCTTTGGACAAATGTTGTGTGTTCATTGTAGTGTACTGTATGACTATGACTATGACCATAGTTAATCTCCATAGGACAGTGAACCTGTCCTAATTCTTCAAATATTCTGACCTGTATTTTAAAATCTCCTGTCTCCTTATGTCTCGGACAATTTAAAATCCTGCAATTGATAGCCTTATCAGGGTTTATATGACACCATTCCAAATATTTATGTATATACTCCGGACAATTTAAATCTGCGCAATTGAATAAATATAACCAGTAAGAAAAAATTACTTACCATAGTAATCTTGTTTCTTCCAAGTGATACTCAGGTATTCCTAACTTTATGCAGTCAGCCTTGTAAGTAGAACTGCCCAGAGAGAATTTGGAACATATGCAAATGACGGAATCTTTTGCATGAGCCACTTTTCAAATGCTGCCTTCTACTAACTGCCTTAGTTCTAAACCTCTCAGATTTCCTGGAAGCCTGGAAAGACAGGCACATTGGGACTAAGTGCAATAATAATAATAATAAGAATAGAAGGAACTTCCTTAACACCCACAAAAGGGGCCTCCAACTGGAGGGCATAACATAGGAAAGAATACACTTGCATGTCCAAATCTCCCGAAAAAGGGGAGGGGGACAACAATAGTGAACAGAATCACTACATGTGTGCCAGAAATGGCATTTATACCCCTGAGAGCACAGTATTCAGGAGTGCAGAGGCTAAAGGTTCCATCAGGGGAGGTAGGGTGGGAAAGTTATGAATACCTGAGTATCACTTGGAAGAAACAAGATTACTATGGTAAGTGATTTTTTCTTCTCACCCCAGTAATAATCAGGTATTCATAACTTTATGCAGACTACCAAGCAGTACCTTTGGAGGTGGGCACATAACCTTACTTTGAGAACAGACTTTCCAGGACTGCTGTGCCAAACCTGGCATCACCACTGGACAGAATATACAGACTGTAATGCTTCGTAAAGGTATGTACTGTTTTACAGGTAGCTGCTTTGGAGATGTCCACCAGGGAAACATCCATACAGCTGCTATGGTAGCAGCTGTGCCCCTTGTGGAATGGGTCCTCAACTTTGTTGGGAGCTCCTTTCCAGCCTTAGAATAACAAAAAACGGAAAAAAAACTGTACTATCCAGCAAGAAATTATTCTTTTTGATGCTGGGTTACCCTTTCACACATTCTCATAGGTCAGGAACAGCTGTTTTCTGTCCTACCTATGGACTTTAGTGGCTGTCAAGTAATAGGTAAAAGCTCCTTTGACATCCAGACCATGAAGACCCCTTTCACCAGAACTAAAGCGTTCAGTGAAAAAGATAGGTAAGATAATGGTTTGATACAAATGGGAATTTTAAGTCATTTTAAGGGGAAACTTCTTGTTTGTTTCCAGGATAATTTTGTCTCTGTGGAATGAAATGTGGTCCAGTTCAATGCAGAGAGACTTGAGCACACTGATTCTTGTGGCAGAAGTCATTACCACAAAGAAAAAGCCTTTTTTTTTTTAAACATATTTCAAATAAGCTGAAAACATAGGCTCAAAAAGGGGGACCCATGAGCCTATGCACACATCTAGGTCCCGTGCTGGCACTGGTTCCCTGTGAGGGAGTGCAAATGGACCAGGCCTTTAAAGAACACTTTGAAGACAGGGTCTGAGGTTTGAAAAACATTCTGTCACACTCAGAAGTAAATAGATGCTGCAAGCAGGTGGACCTTTAAGGTACTGGTCTGCAAGCCCAGTGAAAGCAATGAGGTAAAATAGTCCAGCACAGCTGGAACACCAGCCAATGAACAACTCAGCACAATGTAGGAAGGCAGCTGCAAAGGCCAACAAAATACTGGGTTTCATTGCAAGGGGTATATCCTCGAGGAGGGAGGAGGTGATTCTGCCATTGTATAGGTCATTAGTTAGACTGCACCTGGAGTACTGCATGCAGTACTGGTGCCCGTATCTGAAGAGGGACATTAAGTTACTGGAGGGTGTGCAGCGCAGGGTGATAAAGATGATCAAGGGGCTGGGGGACATATCATATGAGAGGAGGCTGAGGGAGTTGAACATGTACTTGCTGGAGAAGAGGAGAGACAGGGGGACATGACTGAAACCTTTAAGTACATGAAAGGAATAAACAGGATAGGTACAGAGGGGCTGTTCAAAGTAAATGAGAGGAGGGACACCAGGGGCCATGATATGAGACTGGAGGGAGGAAGGTTCAGGAGGGAGATGAGGATACACTTTTTTACAGAGAGAGTGGTAGCTGGGTGAAATGTGTTACCTGCAGAAGTGGTATCCAGTAGAACAGTGGACTGCTTCAAAAGGGGATGGGACAGGACAAGGGGGAAGGGTCAATGGAGGGGAACAGTGGAAGGGAGGGGCAGATACAGAATAAGGGGTGCTAGCTGCACATTCGAGCAGACTTGATAGACCTCTAGGCTTTTATCTGCTGGCAAATTTCATATGTTCGTATGATATGTGCCAGGCCCTTAAAGAGCCTCTTTGAGGCTAGGATCTGGAGCCATTAAAACATTCTGTCCAACTAATATGCAAGCAGATGCTGTGACTAGGTGGACCTTGAGGGTGCTGGACTGCAAGTCCAATGAATATAAATAAGTAAGTTAGTCAAGCACTGCTTGATCCCAGCATGTGCTGGAACCCATTTTCTGGTTGAATACCAATAGTAAACCTTTTTCCTTCTGAAGTGTACAGTTTCTTAATAGAGGGCTTCTTGTAACCAAATAAAATGTCTCAGACAATGTGAAAAAGATGCAAGGCTGCATATTGTACAGTAGGCCCTCAAGAGACATGACTTGAGCCTGAGTGACCCAAGGTTTGGGTACAGAAGCCTCCCAGTTGGAGGTTAGCAGGTTGTGCCTCTGAGAAAAGGTGTACTGGTTTGGACCCAGACATGGAGAGCAGCAGTGAGAACCATGTCTGCCTGGCCCAGTCTGGTATCATCAAGACCACTGATGCTGGCTGGGACCTGAGCCTGACAAATGCATTATATGGCAGAAGGAAGGAAGGAAAGCATACAGGTGCTTCCCTGGTCAACTCAGAACCAGAGAATCCAGGGGGATCAGTCCTGGATCTGATTGTCTTAGTACTGTGGCAGGTGGTGGTTATGGTGGGATGTGAACAAGTCTACCTCTGGTATGCCCCACCTCTTGAAGATAACTTGCACCACCTGACTATTCAAGGCCCATCCCTGATGGGACTGGTTGATCTGAGTCAAGGTATCTGCCAAGGTAGTGTCCCTACCTGGCAAATGAATATCCTGCAGGGGCCTATGGAGCATGCTAGACTCCATATTTTCATAAGTCCTGAGCAGTGAGGACTTAACCTCGTCCCTCCCTACTTGTGTATGTAATATATTGCAGTGGTATTGTCTGTTCTGACCTGTACCACCTTTGTAGTAGTTGTGTGAAGACCTTTGGTGCAGTAACACTACTCTTAGCCCCTGCGGGTTTATGTGCAGGAGTGAATCTGCACTTGACCATGTGCTTTGGGAGGTGTGAACCCCCAGATAGGCACCCCACTCTAGTAGGGATGCATCTGTTATCAGACAACTGATAGGGGCTCTTGTTGAAAAAAAAGAAGCCCTTTCCTTAGATTGGTTCCCTCTTTTCCTCCATTGGAGGCCTGTAACAATGTCCTTGTTACTAGAATTCATTTCAAAAGAGGGTCCTGTCTCTGACACCACTGAGCCATGAGGTGACACTGAATGGCCCTAATCTGTAACCTGGATTCCAAGACTGTGCCAGTGGCAGGTGCCATGTGGCCAGTAGCTGAAGAAAACTGTCTTGAGGTTTTTTGTTTTTTTTTTATCAATAAGATTTTTATTATTATGTAATAAGAATACAATACAGAAAAATTAGTTCATTCAGATACAAGTTTCATCATAAGTAATGAAATAAAACAGAAAAAAACATGTAAGCATATGTAACAAATCCTTGCATTTGTGTATAATACAGCAAAAAAAGGAAAAAAAGGCTTGCTAAGAAAAGTTGTGTTATTAACAATCTTAACAACTGTGTTAAATAAAGATTCCACTAGTTAAAAAGATTATCTTGAAAAGACTCTGTGTAACAATATATATGACAATTTACAGCGATGAAATAAATATTTGATTCTAAGATATAACAATTAATATTGCGATGAGTATTAAGAGGAAGCGAGGAAGCAGAATAAGAAACAATGGGAAGAGCCCCATATCCAGAATAAACAACTTTAAGCAATTTATAATGGCAGGATGAAGTAGAGAAAAAGGTGTGGAAACTAAGATGTCAAAAGACTGAACCTGAAGTACTTTCTGTGAGACTCCCTCATGGGAGTGTGGAAATAATTTAAGTACAGTAATGCCAGAAACCCCTTTAGGTTTTTCCTGGGGTTCGACATGCTTTGTCTTTTTGGTTTTCGTGGAGGGGAACGGAGAGACAGCTGGACCACTCACCCCCCCCTTTTTTAAAAAAAAAGCCTGAATCACCCTTCTCAGGGGTGTGTAAGTAAGAGACAGCAGTTTCACATGCAGATTTGGAGGGTGTTGGCTGGTCAGAGCCTGAAGCACCCTTAGTTGGTCTCTTTTGCAACCTTTCTAGTTCTTTTTTCACAGTTTTTTGTGGAAGGAATTTGAGATCAGAGAAAATCCCAGACTAACTACATCCAGGACCACTTGTCTGTGGTGCCTGAAATACCCCTGCTGTGGGTACTGCTGATACTGAGGCGCAGCCCCAGCCTGATAGGAAAAAAAAGAGGGCTTGCTGTGGTGTATATATCCACCTTTTTCATGTATGCCTTTATCTTTCTCCAAAGAGGAATTACCCTCAACTGGAAAGTCTGTAACCGTGGTTTGGGTATCCTGAGTGAGGTTTGTGACTCGCCGCCAGGCAAAGCTCCTCTGAACCACTGTACTTGCCATCCATCTGGCAGCAGCCACTTGAACTGTTACTTGGCTGCTCCCAAACCAAGTTTAGCTGTTTCAGCTAGATCATCTGACGGGAGTTGAGGCCTTCGCTGACATAGCAGGGGCTGACTACCATAGTGACTTTGGTATTGACATAGGCTTGAAATGTGTGTGCCTGATGGCCAAGGAACCTGATAAATATCCCTTTTTAAACCACGTTGTCAATTTTTCTCGGAATCCTTGTCAGGAGGATAGGATGCCAGAGGAATCTTTGCCTTGTCACAGGCTATCACTTTAACCACTTCTTGGTTGACAGGGTGGGGGGAATAAATTTAAGTTCCCTCCCTGTCCAGCTGATGTTTCTTATTCATCCTCTTATCAATCAATCAATCAGGTTTATTTATTTAAGGCGCCCTTCCAAAGCTCAGGGTGCCTTTACACATTATAACATGAAAAATTCACCACACATCATAAAACATATATAAAACATATTAAAAACATCCATATAGATTTGAACTTAGTATGTTCCTGAGAAGGCCTGGTTAAATAGATATGTCTTACAACAACTTTTAAACCCTTCTACGGTCTGGCTATCCTGTATCTGGCGAGGTAGGTAATTCAACAGGGTAGGGGCCACCAAGGCAAAAGATCTTCCTCCCGATGTTTTAAGGGATATCTGGGAATCTCTAGCAATCCCTTGCCAGAGGAACGGAGTGTGTGGGAGGGACAGTAGGGATTCAGGTAGTGGGGACCCTGCTCATGTAGGGTCTTATAGGTCAGCAAAGCGACCTTGAAGGTAATCCGCCACTGTATCGGCAACCAGTGCAAATCACGCAGCACAGGTGTAATATGACTGGACCTAGAAGCTCCAGTCAGCAACCTGGCCGCCGCGTTCTGCACTAGTTGGAAACAGCAGATATCTACCTCCGGCAGCCCTTGGTAGAGGGCGTTGCAATAATCAAGACGACTGGTGACAAAGGTGTGGACCAAGGTCAGAAGATCTTCAGGTGGAACCAGGTGTTTAACCCGGGCTATGTTCCTAAGATGGTAATAGGAGGAATTGACTACAGCCGAAACCTGCACCCTCAGGGTCAGGCCTTCATCAAAAACAATGCCCAGGTTCCGCACCTGGCCAGAGGCAATAAGCGGGATCCCACCAAAACTTAATCCTGACGGTTTTCCCGCCCATGTGCCTATCATCCTATAACCAGGGTCCACAACCAATACCTCAGTTTTTTCTGAGTTCAACCAAAGCCAACTGGCACTCATCCAGCTCTGAATCTCCAGTAGGCAGTTATTAAACACCATAACAGAATCTAATTCCTGATCGGGTACAAAGGACATGTACAGTTGAGAATCATCTGCATAGCAATGAAAACTCAATCTGTACTGCCTTATAATGTCCCCTAACAGAAGCAAATACACTGCAAATAACATGGGGGACAGCACTGAGCCCTGTGGAACCCTTCAGGGCAGTCCATGAGGGGCCGAAGAATAAATTCCCAACACCACACTCTGAGACCTATCCTTGAGGAAGGACTTAAACCAATTGTGGACTGCCCCCCCTCAGTCCACAGAAAAACCATAGGTGCTCGAGCAGCACCCCATGATCCACTGTGTCAAATGCTGCTGAGAGATAAAGGAGAACCAAGATCGGACAGGCTCTCCGATCTCTGGCTGTCAGAAGGTCATTAAGTACCCTCACCAGGGATGTTTCAGTGCTATGCCTTTTCCTGAAGCCAGACTAGAGAGGGTCGTAGATATTGTGGTTGGTCAAATGATCCTCCAGCTGCAGTGCGACCACCTTCTCAATAACTTTCCCAACGAAGGGTAAGTTCAAGATTGGTCTGTAGTTAGCTGGGCAGTCAGGGTCAAGGGAGGTTTTTTTAAAAGGAGGAAAACTACTGCCTCCTTAAAGGGATCCGGAAAGATCCCTCTCTCCATTGAAACTCTCATTATCCCAGCAAGGACCGAGCCAATGACTTCTACACACCCCACTAGTAGGCGCGTAGGGCCCGGATCCAAACTACAGTAAGTTGGCCGCAGAGTCTGAATGATCCTCACTATATCTATGACTACTGGTTGGCTAAAGGTGGACCAGGTCAACTGAGTATTAGTACCACCCAGTTGATTAATGCAAGGACCAATGGGAAGGCACTGGCTGATCTAATTTCTGATGGTGGACACCTTATCAGAAAAGAACTGCGAAAACTCCTCACACAGTTTTGATGACAATGCTCAACCAGAGTGAAGACAGGCTGGATTGCACAGTCTGTCCACAGTCTGGAAGAGCTGGGCTGGTCTGTTCTTTGCTGTAGCAATTTCCCTGGACAGGAATTCTGCCTTCTTATGGGAAATGGCTAATTGATAGACATTATAATGGTCCATCAATCTAAGTATGTCCGCCTCCAGGTGAGTTTTCCGCCAGTGTTTTTCCAACCTTCGTCCCCGCCTCTTTAATTCACGGAGCTCCCCATTAAACCATGGGGAACCCGAATGAGAGGTAATAGGGCGAACACGAGAAGGAGCAATGATATCCAGTGCCTCAGTAACAGCCTTACTATAGGCTGACACAAGAGGCCCCGGATCAGTGCTATCTCCTGGAAATCCCAAGAGGTCCAGCGCCGCCATTAGGCCTTCTGAGATAACTCCTCTTAAAGGGTGGAACTGCACCAACTCCCTCAGGGCAGGCCTATTTCGGAGGGTTGCAAAACTGAATCTCAGAAAGTGATGGTCAGACCAACCGACGGGCTCCACCTCCACATCGGAGGTCTCCATCCCCAGGTGAAATACCAAGTCCAATGAGTGTCCTCTCTTATGGGTTGCAGTGGTAATAACCCGTGTTAAATCCAATGAATCCATCAATTGGAGGAGGTTCTGTCCAAATGGCAAGAGTTCATTGTCGACCCAGGCATTGAAATCCCCCAAGATCAACCATGTGGGAGACTCAAATACCCTGTTGGCGATGAAGTCCGCAACCTCCTTCAGGAAATCCCTCCCATCACCTGGTGGATGGTAAATGAGAAGGATCCTGCAGCCAACACCTGCACCCACCCATTATACGCTCAAATGTGTTGGTAACCTCAACTGGGACCTCCATGATACCCAGTTCCTGTCTAAAACAGACAGCACCCCCCCCCCCGATGATCCACTCTTGAGCGGTGAATCACCGAGAACCCACAGGAACAGAGCTTGGAGTTTGTAAAATCTTTAAAGTATCTTCCCTGAAGAATTTATTCACAGGAATGGGAAGCTTTTAGTGGGCGTCAGCCCAATCATTTCTCACCAATGTGAAGAATGAGGAATAATCCTCAGATGTTCTGTGGGGAGAGACAAACTCATGTTCAGAGGAAACCTCGGATTCAATAGGTTCTCCTCCATTTCATAATAATTACATATTCATCCTTTTAAATATTAGGAAGACTGCTTTGCAATGGTCTGCTGCTGAGAGACAGACAGCCCTTGTAAGCCTGAAAGTGTTTTCATTAGCCATTCCAGGAATTTCTCCAAACTTTTTCCCTGGGAAAGTTTACAAATTTCACAATGTTCATTTAGCTGGTCATAGCCAAGGGAAGCAACACACAACTGTGCTTACCTGTCTTGTGAAATACTTCCCCAATCAGAACTGGCCTGTGCAATTTCTGCAGGAGTCGGCAGGCTTTATAGCAGGCACAGAAATCCCCAAAATGCTGTCCAGCAGGGGGTTCTGTGTGCTTAAGTTTTTTTCAATTTCATTGAGGGAACCAGGGAGTCAGCCAGTTCAACAAGCCTCTTAAAAACTTCTTATATGCCCATCTCAGGGTAGCAGTTACAGTATTTGTTGTGGAGTCACCCACAGTAACTTAGGGTGTCAGCTGGTTAGAGCTTGAGGGACCCTTAGGTGGTGATAGTTTTTTGTTTTGTTTTTTTTAACCTTATCCAGGTTATTTCAGTAGTTGTTTTTTTTTTTAGGACGTGTAATGCAGATTTCACTCTGCTTTTAAATGTTGATGTCCAGATAGGCAAAACGAGAGAATGTTTGACTCAACAACATTTCACCACACTGAATACAAGGTTTGAAACCGGGATCACCAGTTTCTTCTCTGTTTTTATGACATTTTCAGTGTATAACCAATAAAAGTTACAACCGCAAAAAAATATTTTAATTTAAGTTTATTTAGCAGCTGCGGTCGGTTCCATAACCATTGAGGGATCCAGGAACCGAGATAAAATGAACCGAGGCCATCGGTTCCGGAACCGGTATTAGCGGTTCTTAAAACAAGCTAATTTAATAAAATTAAACATAACTAATGGAGTTTTTTAGTCAGAAAACTCAGATAAATATAAAATAAACCTCAGTTTACCCCCAGTTATACCGAACTGGGAGAAACCGAGAAAACTTACACAATTTAAACACTAAAACTATGGGTTTACCTACAATTACAAAAAGTAAAAGGCAGCAAATGAAATGTAAAGAATACTTATAATATTTTATAAGGTTTCTCACGTCAGAACAAAAGATGATGAGGAGAGGAACTCTGAGCATCTAGTCTTGACAGGCAGAGAGAGAAATCTGAGGGGTTTAGAACTAAGGCAGTTAGTAGAAGGCAGCATTTGAAAAGTGGCTCATGCAAAAGATTTCATCATTTGCATATGTTCCAAATTCTCTCTGGTCAGTTCTACTTACAAGGCTGACTGCATAAAGTTAGGAATACCTGAGTATTACTGGGGTGAGAATGGTAATTTTTATTGTCCCCATGTGACCTATGAAGCAGAAATCTAACCTAGGCTTACATTTTAATTTTGAACTTTCTAAATCAAGGGCCCTCAACTGAATCATGGACAGACGAGAGGCATCACCAGAATTCATGTTTCTAGAAAACTATTTTCACTTAAAATCAGAATTTTAAAAATTACAAAATAGTTTTGACATTAATGCAAGTAGACAGTTATAATTTTTCTGAACAGCAGTACAAGCAAAAATAATTTCTTCGATGCCACCAAAATAGCCGTAATAAAAGAATAAAAATAATGCAGGCATATGCTATCCCCAGATTCTATGCCAGGAATAAAGGCAACAACTCACGACACCAGAAACTATGATGTCCACTGGAGGCCTAGAGCTGGGATGACCCTAGGTTGTCCATCTGAATGCTCTTACTTTGACTGAGATGTCTGCAGGCTTATATAGTGCCTTAAGACAACTGGCTGGGTTTGTAGTTATACAGTTTTTTGCTTTTTGCAAAGATCCAAATAGTAGCTTTCAGTATTTTTACTCGTCTGGTTAAGGGGATTTTTCTTCCAATGAACTATATGGGGCTGCTTTTACCAAATTAAGTCATCATGGTACATGCCAACATCACGGTACATGCCAACTTCACAGCAGTCTAGTATTAGGCCAGGAGATATACAAAAATAATCTTACTTATACAGAAGCTAAGATTGTGGTCACCCATAAAGACATGTAGTTGCCTCGTGGTGTAGTCTTTTTCGAGTAGGACTAAAAATACCTAACACGTGACTTTCAATAAGAGTATTTAAAATATCTTGGCATGTAATTTTTACTATAAATGCTTAATGTATTTAAAACAAGTTTACCCTTAGCAGTAAGCATTAATACAAGTTAATAAGTGGATCAGTAAGTTATCAAAACATAGTTTAAACCTATAACATATATTAAAATATTCATTTGCATGATATAAATGCTAGAGTCTGCTTGCTTAGTTCATAGTGATAAGAAATGTTATTTGGCATCTAATGGCTCTGTGGTTAAGCTTTTCACACTCTGAGGCTGAGCTAGTTCTAAGAATACATTTAAAAATATACTAAGTGCAAAAAGCATTTAATACAGTCTCCTACTGTAAGACTTTAAGGCATCAGCTACTGTAGCTAAGAGAGAGAGAGAGAGAGAGAGAGAGAGAGAGCAGCCACCAGCTTCCTTAAAGCAAGGAGGTGGATTAATAGAGTACACTGAATTGAATTCTTAATTCTGGGGCCTGTGTAAGTAAGCAGGAGTCAGTGTTTTGATTCTGTTTTTGGGGTTGACTTTTCTTAGTGTAACTTTTATTTGCCAGGGAGGAAATACAGCTGGGAGAATATTTGCAGTCATTTGTGAGGAGACCTGTTACTTAAACTCTGTGAAACATGTGTCTGATAAGGGGAAGAGCTGAAAGGGGCCTGAGGAACTATGGATTCAAAACAGGAGTTGTTTGTGGACTCTGTCTACTGTATCTGGGGGTGGGGGAGAGAGAGCGGCCACCAGCTTCCTTAAAGAGGGACTCTGGCCAAAAGTGCTACTTTGCAGAATTAGAATAAGCATACCCCCAATAAATTACATACCAAAAAATTAGGTTTCTGTGTTACTTCATTTTAAAGTTATGAGCTATATTGTAACCCTGATTTCACTACCTGTTCAAAAAAGCCAGTTTCAGTGAAGAGCTGATGATGATGTCATCTCCAGAACTCAGTCTAGTCTTCCCTGTCAGCAAGCTTATAGGACCTGTTTCTCCAAAGTTTAAAAATCATGTCCAATGGTTTTTATAAGTAAAAGTGGCAGCAACATGCAAAAAACATTTCTATAAAAACTATGTGTGTTTCAGGTTTTGGAATGAAGTTGACAAATTCATATTTTTAATGCCTTTTTGGTGTGGTCCATTTCTCCAGGGTTGCTGAATGCTGAGTCAGCATACCTCCAGGCTGCTGATACCATTTGGGGTGCTACTCTACTGTGCCTGTTAGGAGGTTGTACTGCTACTAGTATTGCATAATGTTGGTAACTTCACTGATGTTTGTCAGTGTCTGCTTTATAACAAGTTTTGAAGAGCACCTTTTCCAGTCCTTTTGACTTTCATGCATAAATTACCCTTTCTTGCATTGATTCTGGAATTGTATTTCGTTACTATCCTCTGCAGTTAGTTTTTGCATTCTGCAAAACAAATGAAATGCAATTCCAGAATCGATGCAAGAAGGGGTAATATATGCATGAAAGTCAAAAGGACTGGGAAAGGTGATCTAAATCTCAATCTCTCTCTATCGCTCAACAAAATATTACTCTGTTTTATAAGATGTCTTTTCCTAGCAGTTGAAACCCAGCCTCCTGTTCTTGTAAGTTTCGTGTCCTGTCTTTCACAAAATGGGGTCATTTTTGCATGAAAGTCAAAAGGACTGGGAAAGATGCTGACAGCAACTCTGTCTTCTCTCTGTCCCCATGCTTTGTTACCAAGGCAGAAGAAAGTCAATTTTACAAAAAAACATACTGACCAGGCATTTGGATTTTGGCATAATGCATTGCTAACGGTGCATTGGGGAAGGGGGAACACAGTATGTACATTGCATACTGGTAGTTTTCCCTTACAAAATTGCTGTGACTACACTGTACTATACAGGACAGGGTGGCAGGACACAGAGGGTGGTGGTAAATGGCTGTCACTCCACAGTGGGGTACCACAGGGATCAGTGCTGGGACCGGTCCTATTCAACATCTTCATCAGTGACATTGTGAGGACCTAGAAGGCAGAATTTCCCTGTTCGCAGATGACACAAAGCTCTGTAACAGAGTAGACACACTAGAGGGTGTAGACAGAATGAGAAGGGACCTGCAGAATCCTGAAGAATGGTCAGGGGTTTGGCAGTTGAAATTCATTGCAAAGAAGTGCAAGATAATGCATATGGGGCACAAAAACCCTGGCACAATATATCAGTTGGGAGTGAGGATAAAGCATGCACCAAGCAGGAAAGGGATCTCGGGGTTATCATCTCTGATGACCTCAAGGTAGGGAAACAGTACAACAAGGTAGCAGGTAAAGCAAATAGGATGCTGGGATGCATAGGCATGGGCATCACCAGCAGGAGAAGGTAGGTCATAATTCCACTATACAAGACACTAGTGAGGCCCCACCTGGAGTACAGTGTACAGTTCTGGAGACCTTACCTACGTAAGGACATAGACAGGGTAGAGAAGGTTCAGAGGAGGACAACAAAGATGGTACATGGATTGCATCACAAGTCCTATGAGAATAGGCCG
Organism: Neoceratodus forsteri; assembly: GCA_016271365.2. NCBI lineage: Eukaryota > Metazoa > Chordata > Ceratodontiformes > Ceratodontidae > Neoceratodus > Neoceratodus forsteri. The sequence goes on along the minus strand of CM057455.1, from coordinate 1,331,985,393 downwards.
AAGGACTTGAATATGTACTCCCTAGAGGGGAGGAGAGAGAAAAGGGATATGATAGAGACATACAAGCATCTTACAGGGAGGAATAGGGTGCAGGAATACACTATTGTTAAGCGAAAAAGATTTTCCAGGACTAGAGGGCATGGGATGAAGTTGGAGGGAGGACGATTCAGAGGAAACATGAGGAAGAATTTCTTCACAGAATGGGTGGCGGACAGGTGGAACACCCTGCCAGAGGAAGTGGTGGGGGCTGAAACAATCACGGGATTTAAGAATGCATGGGATAGACATAAAGGAATTCTGGAGGTCAGGAGTAAGGGGCAACAGACTTCTAGGAAAACAAACTGAACTTACAAGCTCAAATGGGCAGACTGGGTGGGCCATAGGCCCTTATCTGCCGACACTGTCTATGCATCTAGGTATCATCTGCTCTACAGGGATGCCATCAGGAGCCAGTAGCCCAGCAGTTGAACAGCAAAGGCAAGTACAGCAGGGCTAAAGCAGAGCTCAAAAACAAATCCAAATTATGGAAGGCAGAGTAAACTTTGGCCAAAAATAACAAATGCGCACACCCTTTCATATCTAGTACTGCATATAATGACAGCAAACTGTAACTTTTTGGACCATCATGAAAGGTGATCTTTAACAGGGGCCTAATATGTGTTAATTCTTACTAGTGATGGAAGTGTTAGCCCTGGTAAAATTATCATTTTTATGTGGAATACAACACAGATGAGTCTGAATGTAGGTTAAGTAACAGCCTGTCAGGGAGAAAACACTAGGGGACAGATATTCAAAACTTTGCGCCTGGCACAAATCAATTGCACAACATTCGCACTGGAGTGCTGTATTCAAAAGGCCAAATAGTACCGGTGCTACGTGATAGTGCCAACGCTATGAGATAATGTATGCGTGGTGCAAAGTGAGGGGCAGGGACATGCATACAGGCACAACGGTATATTCAAAAGTATGGTGCCACACAAAGGGCATTAGCACAACATGTAGCATGACGTAATTGACTGCCCATGAAAAGGTGGCCTTAATGCCGGGCAAACCCAGGATAGGGGCGTGGCAATTCCCCCGTGACTAGTTTGCTCAGCCTCCCATCCCTGATCACTTTGACAAAGACACTGAGTTGCACTAGTCTCCCTATGTCTACCACTCCTTGCTCCTCTCTCCCCGTCCCTTGTTTTTCTCTGTTAAATTCGTCCAATCAGCCAGTATGTGTTACTCAAGTATTTTTGTTCCATGATGCCATAACTGAACTTCTGCTTGGGGCGCGTCAATTAAACCCGACAACTCATTCACGACAACTCGCTCGACAACTCACCCCGCTGTCAATTAGCTCTCGATTTAAACTCGCTCCCGATTTAAACTCGCTCCCGATATATGGAGGTACGGATTTACCAAGGCTGAATACTGAAAAAGAGATTTGCTGAATAAATACTCAAATAAACGGCTGTTATAAGAATTATAAACACTGCAAACCCCCTAGAATAAATAACCACGGATTTACCAATGCTGAATACTGAAAAAAAGATTTGCTACTATGTACTCTGGCTGAATAAATACTCAAATAAACGGCTGTTATAATAATTATAAATAAATAAAAAGCTGATTCCTACCTCGATGTATAATTGTAGGGAATGAATAATAAATACTCAAATAAAGGGCTGCAACATAATTATAAACGGCTGCAACATAATTATAAACACTGCAACCCCCCAGAATAAATGAAGAAAAAGCTGATTCCTACCTCTATCTCATCGCCGGAGTAGAGCACTTTATTTTTCTGGGATATTGATAGCCTTTCCAGTATATACAGCATTTTATAAGTTTAAAAAAACATCTTTAATGTGACGAGGTTAAAAATTATTTATTTCAGTTTTAATATTGGAAGCAGTGTGCTACGCCTCTGAGGAACTCTTGTGGAGATCGCTCTTCAAATTTTCAATGACCTTTTCCAATCTGGCGGCACTGTCCTTGTACTGTTTTGGAGCATTAATGGAATTGCCAGCAATCAGCTGCTTTATTTCTGCCTCCCTCTTTGCTGAATGCCCTTTAAGCCATCTATGAATTTCCATATTGAGGGTGAGACATGCACAGAATCGACTGCATCCTCTATGGAAAGCTTCCACTGCATTATTTGTTTTGACCTTTTTTCTGCCACACTGTCACTATGGTTCCACAGAGTGATGGCATACTGTGGTTGCCTTCTACCTGTGCCACGTCTGTTTCGACGCCCAATCCAAGTGACCTCGAAGTAGTCAATAATGGACTCTAGTTCAGGAGGAAAAATATTGAGACCTTCGTCGGTGATGTCCTCAAATCTTGCGACAACCTGGTCTGGGGGGTTAAAAGCAAGAGCGGGTAGATATCTGCATTTCAGGCTGAATTCTGTGTCCTGCAAGTACCTAATTCCCAGTCCCTCCGACTGTATTTTGCGAAAATTACACTGTGCAAAGTGAAAAAAGCACCCTACTTGACGTGCTTTTGGGAAAACATTTTTAAATGCTTGAATGGTGGCTTTCTCGAAGTCAGTCATAATTACTAAGGGATCTAGATGTGAATTTATTTTTATTATAGCAGTTAGCACTCTCTCATAATGCTCCCTTTTTTTACCAGGCAATAGAGCGTACACTGCTGGTTGCACATTTCCAAATCGCTCCCGAATATGATAAACATTTGGTAAAACAGTGGTAGAGCAATGCTAAATGTCCCATCAGCAAACCAATTGCTACAGTGCTCTAGGTACTGTAAGTTTGCCTCCGTTCCAAATACTAGTATCCGATCATCCCCAGGGCCACTATCAAGCAACAAAAAATCAACTTGGATGCCTTTAGAAGTTGTGAATGTGGTATAGTGTTCAGGCAATGATAGCTCACATAAATTTCGTGGATTTGGAGGTGCACCATGCACCCTTACTCGCTGAATAGTGTGTTTCATGTTTTTATCTACCATGCACCCCTGTGCTGCCAGTGAAATACTTTGTTTTGAGTGGAGTAATACTTGCGCAGTAGTATCCTGAGTTGTTGCAGCTCGTTTTTTTGCGAGATTTACTGCTTCTGCTTGTTCTACAGCTGCAGGGTCAGGAGCGTGCGAGTGCTGGCTGAAAGTAGCAATAATACTTGGATTTTCATAACTTACAGTGTGCACCTTGCGTTGCAACACTTTGCCTTTTCACTGCAAGTTCACACTGCCAAATAGATTTCCCATTCTGCCCACGTTTGTGGTGTGTGTAAATATAATTCTGTCCATCTACAAGCTTCTGCTTGTTGCGCTCTGACAAGATGAACCTCCTTCCATTTTCAAGTGTTAGCATTGAGTTCTCTTCTGAAACCATTGTTTTAAATACACTTGATTACAAATTGACAGTGACTGATAGCAGTAATTAACAGCAACCATGGTTACAGAAGCGAAATGGAGGCAAAGAACACAGGAGCAAGATGTTCACTGAGCTATCGCAAATTAAATGTAACTGAAAAGAAACCAACACAGATTTACACTGTCAGATTAATTATTTATAGTTTACTTGTCACCACAACTACTAACTAAGATAAACTATCAACGATCTAAAGCAATGGCTGTGATACCAAGTCTGAAAAGTTTGCTGTCAGCTGTCGGCTGAAAATTAAAGCTGTCACTAAATACAGACCCAATCTTTAACTGTAAAATACAAGGAGAGTATATAACAGGAAGAAAATAACAAAGATATAAGATTGTTTTAAATTTCGCAAAATTCAATTGTTCTGCCACGGGGGGGGGGGGCAGCTGGGAGTGAAAACTGCAAGGAGCGTATAGTAGGGGAGGCAAATACCACAGAGTCAAGATCGTTTTAAATTTCGTCGAAAAATTAAATTGTTCATCCACGGGTGGCAGCTGGGAGCGAAACTGCAAGGAGCGTATAGTGCAGGAACGAATTGATGCGGGGGCGAGTTGTCGGGAGCGAGTTGACCGGAGCGAGTTGACATTGACCCGAACTGCTTAATACTGTTTAATGCTGCTTCATAATTTGTTTGCTTTTTTGTTTAATTTTGTCTTGTTTGTATCCTGCTGACATGGAACCTTTGTAAAAGAGCCATGGCTCAAAGGTAATAATTCCTAGATGTAATAAATAAATAAAAAATAAAAGGCTGCATGCATCCAATGAGGAGGCAGTGTGGGCGGATGGCCACCCTGGGCCACTCCGTATGCAGAGGCACACAAACTGTGGCATGCACTCACTACCCCAACAGTGCTGTGAAGTGAACACTCATGTAAATGTTACAACTGAGTTAGAACACCACTTGCAGCAACAAACTTTTTGTATGGTATTGTAATGTATTGTAATGTGTACCTAATGTGATATTTGTGTACTGTGTGTTGTTGTGCATTGTATGTCTTTATTGTACACTGTTGCATCTCAGCCACAGAGTTAGTGCCTCCAGGTTATTCCTGACACTGGACCTTGGTCCAGTGTGCTTACCTGGTGAACAAGATGATAAATAATGAACAGAACACATACATGGCTGAGACACCCTCCACACAGACGGCACCACCCATGTCACCATCATCTGGCACCAGTCCTAACCCTGAAAGGCATTAGTGGGTGCCGACACCATGGCAGTGTGTCCATGTAGCACACGCCTCCAGTTCCCCCATTGGTGTACACCAACACAGTCCAGCAGACACATGCTGCACTTGGGGAATGGAGGATGTTGAGGGGAGGGTGTACAGGTGGCTGGCTGCACCACATAGTAGGTACTGCCACATGACTGGGGCCATTCACTCAGTGCACATGTTCCACTGATGGGACTGCTCCTGACAGCAGTGTGCCAGTATGCTGGTATGTGTGCCCCCCCCCCGGGCACATTCCTTACACCTGTCCGGGATCCCCGCACACATAGACAGCCATGTATATGGCAGTGTGGGGATCCCATGCCACTGGTGCAGCACATGAGGGTCACAGGACAGTATGACTGTGGTGTCCACTGTCAGACCACACCTTCCAGCTGTGCTTGTCACTGTGTGGATAGCACTAGTCACTGTTGTCTGACACACCGAAGGCATTGCTGTGTACCTCACAGTATCACCTACTATGGTACTGTACCATCTGATAAACATTGTGGCAGGAACAACAATTTGCTTCTGGCATCCAGCATGACCACCTGTTCCTGCAGTGCTGCTCTGCTTAGCCACATTAGTCTTTGCATCTGTGTCCAAACCAACACTGCACCTAATGTTTTGTGAGCTGTGAGCACACAATGAATGTGGCAACTGACCTGTAATTCCAGTCAGACCTACAGGTGGAGCTGTGTGCACCATGTTACAGCGCTGGGCAATCCACATGCAAGGCAGGCTGTAATGAGATGCTAATGTGGCTGTTTGCCCATGGATTTCCTGAGTAGGCTCATTTGCATTACCGTTTTGAATATAGCAAACTTTAAGGCCGGGCAAGCGGGACTGCGCCGGGCAAACGTGTCAGCGCCATGCAATACTGTAATGTTTCATTACATGGTTCCACAGTATTTGGCCTGCACTGTTTGCTGTTGTTGTGCTCCACTGCTTTGTTAGCACACACGTTACCCACACATTGTTCAGCCTTACCTCACTTCACCTCTGTGTGCACTGGGCCACTGTTGCAGTTTGCACTGCTCTACTGCTCTCAGTTGCTATATTCAGTGCTGTCTTATTTGCTGGGCTATTGTTGCACTGCACTCTCAGCCCTGTTTGCACACCTTCATTTGCATGCTATATTCAACTCATTTAGCCCTAGGGCTATTCCTTTGAATATGACGTGCAAATGGTTCCAGGCTAATTTTGCCCACTGTGCAATGCTAATTTTGCCCCGGGGCAAAGTTTTGAATATCTGGCCCTAGGTTGGCTGGGTTGGCTACTGCATAGAAACTCATAACTAGGTTTCAAAATAGCATTACCTCTCCCACCCTCATTTACAGGGAGGTAGAATAATTGTTTTAAAAGTGCCACTCTGAGAAATCACCTCAATTGAATGACAGGTGTGAATGATCACAGCCTTCTACCACATCAGAAAATTATTCAGTCTGCAAACCTCACCAGTGAAAATAGGACATTTTGTTCACATGCCTTTCCAGTATAAAAAAACTAAACTGAAACTGAAACTAAACCTCACTGCAGTGTGCTATGATTCAGCATTCAGCAACCCTGGAGTAAAGGACCACAACATAAAGGCACCAAAATAAATGAATAAAAAAGAATACACATTTGTCAACCTTTTTACAAAACCTGAAACACAGTTTTTATAGCAACTTTTTTTGAATGTTACTGCCTGTTTTACTTGTGAAAACTATTGCACATGAACTCCAACCTTTAAAGAAACAAGTCCTATAAGCTTGCTAATAAGGAAGACTAGACTCTGAGTTCTGGAGATAGCAGCAGCAGCTCTTCAATGAAACTGGCTTTTTACGGCTGCAGTGGGCGGAGCCTGCAGACGTTTTGCATGTACAAAGCAGTGATGTCATGGTGTCTGTCCGTGGAACTGACTAAAGGTGTAAATAGTCTCTTCTGCCTTACCCTCCTCCAAGAAATGTTTTCCACCCTCAAGTAAATACACTTTCATATTAGTCAATGGTTGCAGGGCACTATTTTCTTTCTTAAATGGGAGGTACAAGAACTGGAACCTGAGTAGTGAGAGGCAGCATTAGTTTTTTGTGGGGGAGTAAGATCCACTCCCACCTCCACCCGAGATGCTCCTAAAGATCCACCCCCACCTTTTTTTTGGTTCATGTGGGAGGGGCATGAGGTGGATCTATCGTGTTGGAACAACTGACTATCAGAACTGCCTTGGAAAATAATTAAGGAGTGCCTGAAACTGCATCTAGGCATACCCCCCCCCCCCATACACATACATAGACATCATTATTTTTTTTTAATTCTAAGCATGTCAATATTTGGCTCTAACAGTATGAGCAAGTTGGGCATAAAAATAAAATAGAAAAAAAAAGGAGCAAGCAGGTGCCTTTTCCTTTGTCGGATACATGCAGACAGAAGGTCACAAATCCTGTATGACAAGTTCATTATATGGATGTTTTTCATGTAAAACAGAAATTTTGTTAATGTCATGTCTGCAGCATCATTTGTAGCCAGTAAACTTTTATTTACGTAGGTACTGTAAACAGCAGGTTTTAATTCAGAAATCCAGTCTTGATAAATTTGTTTAACAGTTCTGTAAGATTTATGTCTCTCTGATGTAAGAGCGCATAGCACAGAAGAAAAAATTACTCACCTTAGTAATGTGCTTTCTTCTAATGAAGTCTTGCTATATTATGACAGTAGCAGTTTGTCCCACCACTAGAACTGCTCCGGAGGTGAAATGGTTAATACCATTCCAAAATAGAACTTTGAGAACGAGCTCTAAGAAGCAGCTCTATCTGTGTAATTTCAAACCTGAACTGTCAGATCTTTACGAGCAAAAACTCACAAGGTCTGTGGAAGCTGTAACCCAACACTAGCCAAATGGCTACCTAAATATTAATACAACCATTGCTGGTCCCAACACCCAAGACTCAAGTCAGGGACCAGAACTACTAACACAATTCTAACAACATGAGAATAAAACAACAGTATAATAAAACACACACCCCAAACTCCCAAAAAGGAGAAACGCTAAAGGGCATAAAATAGTGCCTTACACCTAAGTTGCCGCACCCCACCCAAATAGAAGTTCTGAGAGGGGCAGGCTGGGGGAGGTCATAATATAGCAAGACTCCATTAGAAGAAACAACATTACTAAGGTGAGTAATTTTTCTTCAAACAACATGAAGTTCATATATTATGACAGTAGCAGACTACACAGCAGTACCTCCATGGAGGAGGGCAGAACCTACTTAGGAACAGGCTTTGAAGAACAGCTGTGCCAAACCGAAGCATCTCTCCTGGCCTGGACATCCAGGGAGTAATGCTTGGTAAAAAGTGTACCGCTTCCAAGTAGCAGCCTGGCATATCTCTAATATAGGGATGTCTCTGGCAGCAGCTAGAGACACAGCTGTACCCCTGGTAGAATGAGCCCTCAAGCCAGAGGGGATCTCTGCCCAGTTTCTGATAACAAATTGGATACAAGAGACAATCCACCTGGCAATTGATCTCTTAGTGGCAGGTTTGCCTTTTCCCAACTTCACCATAGGCAAGGAAAGTTGGAGGATTCGAACCTGTAACCTTTAGCACGCTATATAGTAACTAAGAGCCTCTTAACATCCAGGCTGTGCAACCTCCTCTCACCAGAAGAGGGTGATCAGTGAAAAATACTGGAAGGAGATAGATTGATTAAGATGGAAATCTGAAACCACCTTAGGTAAAACTTCCTATTAGTCCTAAGGACCACCTTATCCCTGTGGAAAGAAATAAAGTCAGTTTCCACTGACAAGGCTTGCAACTCACTTATCGTCTAGCAGAAGTGATAGCCACCAGAAAAACAGTTTTCCAAGTTAGATACTTAAGCTCTGCAGAAAACAGAGGTTCAAAAGGGGTTGCATTAACTGGGCAATACAAACATTAAGGTCCCAGGCAGGGCCGGGTTCCTAAAGGTGGATTAGTGTGAGTAATCCCTTAAAAACTTGGAAAACACAGGGTGAGTGGAAAGAGGGGATGACTTTCCTGCTGACACAAAAGCAGATACAGCTCCCAAATGGACTCTCAGGGTAGCTGGTCTGAGACCCAAGGAATTAAGATGGACCATGTAATCTAATACAATGGGCAAATCAGCAAATTCTGGGGAAATTTTTTTCCCAGCACACCAAATGGAAAACCTTTTCCATTTAGAACTTTAAGTAGCCCTAGTGGAAGGCTTTCTGGAAGCCTTTAGGATTTCAAGAACACCTTGAGAGAGGTGTAAATCAGCAAACTCTAACTCCTCAAGAGCCAGGCCTTGAGGTTGAGGATTGAGGTCCGGATACCAAACCCTTCCCTGGGCACAAGTTAACAGGTTGTGAATCCTGGGAGGCAAAGGGAAGATGGATTGTCAGATGACAGAAGGAGTGGGTACCAGGCTGCCTGGTAATCTGGGGCAATCAGAATCACCCTGCAAGGCTGAGATCTGATTTTGACTAATACTTTGAATAGGAGAGGGAAGGGAGGGAAAGCATAAAGAAACTTCCCCTCCCAATCCAGGAGAAGGACATCCAGGGGGACTGAGCCCAACACTGGAGGCCTGCAACAGAACAGAGCAAGTTTGTGATTGTCTGGGGCTGCAAAAAGATCTATCTGAGGGGTGCCCCATCTGGTAAAGACTATCCCCAGCACTTGAGGATCCAGGGACCATTCGTGATAGCCCTGGGAAATCCTGCTGAGAGCATCCGCTAGGACATTGTCCTTCCCTGGAAGATGAACTGCTATGAGGGAAGTGTTCAGGGAATAGGCCAGAGACCACAACTTCATTGCCTCGGTGCACAAGGCCGAAGACCGAGTGCCCCCCTGTTCGTTGATGTACCACATTGTTGTGGTGTTGTCTGTTCTGACTTGTATCACCTTGTTGTGGACAGATGCAGAAAATGCTTGAAGAGCTAAAAACACAGCTCTGAGTTCCAGCAAATTGATGTGGAGCAGAGATTCCCGGGGGGACCACACTCCCTGAGTGGAAAGGTCGCCCATGTGGGCTCCCCAACCCAGAAGGGAAGCATCTGTAGTGAGAGTCAAATTGTGAGCAGGGGGAATGAAGGGGAACCCCAATCTTAAATTGCTCTGATCCTGCCACCACTGGAGGGCCTGGATCAAGGTTCGAGTCACTGGGACCAAAAGGGGTCTCTTCTCTGAGACCAATAGGTTCTCAAGTGAAACTGAATGTCTCTCATCTGAAATCTTGCTCCCTGCACAACAGCTGTGGATGCAGCCATGTGTCTCAGGAGCTGCGGAAAGTGTCTTGCTGGTCGAGAGACCTGCAGGGTGGAAGGAGGAGGCCAGAGTCACTAAATTCGTCACCCTTTCTAAGGGAAGAAAAGCTCTGGCTAGCTTTGTTCCAACTCTGCCCCTATAAAGGTGAGTACCTGGACTGGTTCCAGAACCGACTTTGGTAGATTTAGCAGAAAGCCCAGGGAGGTGAGAAGCTGGGGTAACTTGCAGGTGAGATTTTACCTGTTCTGGGGACTGGCCTACAATGAGCCAATCATCTAGATAGGGAAAACAGCTATCCTTTGCCTCCTTAAGTGAGCCACTGCCACTGCTAGACACTTTGTGTAACCCTTGGGGCAGAGAGTAGGGCGAAGGGCACTGCTCTGAACTGGTAATGACCTGAGGGCAGTTCGAATCTGAGGTACTTTCGATGGGAGCTTCTGATTAGGACGTGGAAATAGGCATCCTTGAGGTCCAGGGAGGCTAACCAGTCCCCTGGCCTTAGGGAGGGTAAAATCATTGCCAGAGTTACCATTTTGAACTTTGGTTTCAAAAG